>CM028380.1:18477449-18816921 GCA_013146195.2 Codonopsis lanceolata | reverse complement strand
GCTGGGTAGGCCGGCTGAACCATTGCAGCCTCGATCGGGAAGGTCCACACCGGTTGAATCAAGCTTCTCGATCGACGGAATGTTCACAATCGGGCTGTTTTCCTCAACCTCCCTGACATACTCCCACATTGCAGGGGCTTGCTGCTGAGGATCCCCACTCCATTTGCATGAACTTGGCTTTCTTGGGTGGGAAATGAGGTGACCATCTCGAATTTGGCCATCGCCGAGCACCTAAAATGCAGTTGTATGTCGATTTTAGGTCGATCACCAAGAATGTGATCATCTCAATCCGTGTTGGGGCCCCATCACCCATGAATACCTCCACCGATCGTGTTTTAACCCCCACCGGTGATTGGTAAAGCCTTCAAGCTTTCCCAAATACGGCTTTAACATGGTATCCGGAACTCCAATCCTCAAGCAGTGAATAGTACATGATGTCCCCGCACGCACGCTCCCCGCATTCAAAGAAAACTCCGTGAACCCGCCATTGTTGCTGACGAGGCAGAAATGACCAGAGGCTGCTCGGATGCCAATGGAGTGCTAGCTCTAGCTCGTCATGAAAAACATATGCTCTGCTTCCCCAGTATTCTTGGAGCATGACCGCCCTGACGCCCTGGACAAGGAATATATGTGTTTCCGAGTGTGTGTTGGACGAGCTCCTCCCGAATCATGTTTATCACCCCTCGAATTTGAGGGGGCCGCCTCTCCTCTTGGGGGTCTCCCTTGATTATTGTTGGCATTTGTTTCCTTCGCCTGGTCTTTCTTGAAGCGGTCTAACTTGCCCGCATTGATCGACCAATCTCTTTTTAACACCTTACGACCCTCGGTGGTGTGGCGGTGCCATGGTGGTATTCACGCATTGCTTTTGTGTTGTCTCGAGTATACTCGAGCTCTGATCAAAGGATAGGGGATAGGCAGGCATCTCCCACCGAACATGATATCTTCCCAGCGTCGTGTTTAACGGGGTAAACCGAGATTCTCCCGAACAACCTTTGCCCTGGGGGTGGATGATTTTCTCCTATCCTTGCTCGGCGGTGGCCTGGGGGGTCACCGGGTCGAGGCCGAGCCGCCAGAGCCTTGTCTTTGCCTTTGGCTTTATCCGCTTTGGACGCCTTGGCCGAGCAAAACAGATGAGAGTTCGCCGACGAACTCTGCCTTAGAGGCCCCCTGGGTTCATTGCTAGCATAGTCTCAAGAGTGGCCCCGCCTCTGTTGTTGAGATAGCGTAATGTTATCTCCTGTCACCGGTCGCGGTCAATTGCGGTCACTGTTCGAACATCTCCTCGAACCTTTTCGGATAACCGTAACCGCCGGATTCGGTATTCCTTGCTTAATCTTAGCAAGGTCGAAACGATTCTTCGGGGTGGGGCTGCCTCTGATTCGAATTCTTCCAAAAACTTTTCTGAGCGCCCGGCTCCCAATGGTTCCTAGGGAACTCGCCCAACCAAGCTTGCGCCTTTCCCTGGAGGCTCCCTCGAATGCCCGCATTTTCAAGGCTTCAATATCAAGTGACCATCCGAATTGTGCCTCGAATGATCGGAGCCAATCGCTTGCTCGAGTCTTCCCAAAATACTTGTCAAACCGCCGTGGAAGATGATCCCTTGCGCGGTGGCGCATTTTCAATCTCACGGAGTGAAAGTGGCGCCTCCAAGCGGCTTAGTAGCGCCATAACCTAAGCCGGGCTTGGCTACGCTAGGCTTGCCATTTGTTTCGCCATGTCCCTTTCATGGCCTCCATCTTCTGACACCATGTCTTCCGTCGCCTTTCAAGAATGGGCGGGTCCGAGGCATCGCCATGCACATGCGGGCAAATGTGGGCGCTGCAGAGGACCCAACCTCCGAGTGATACGGGCTTTATACTTTGGCCGTGCTTTCACCTCACGCATTCCCGATCTCTACGGCGGCCATGACTCTCCTCTGCATAGTGCTCATGGCGATGGTGGCGCCAAGGAATGATGCGGCGACTATATCCGCTCTCACAGTCGTCGGCCTACTTTATCGCCTCCGCCCTTTCGGGCGGTATGTGGACGGGATGGCACGCTGTCGCTAGCGCGGCAATTGCCGGGAGGTGCGGGGGCCTCCAACAGCCGGTCTTGCTGTGCGCAGTATTGCCACGCTCGCATCGCACCGGGGCATGGCCCAAGCGGCGATTCTTGATTGAGAGCATACATCTTCTTGTAATACTACTTTGTACTTGTAGAGCGGCCTTGTTGATCAAGGTGTTGTCGGCCGATTAACATGGCTACCTTGATCGCTTCACTACTGGCGATTAAGTTTATCCGAGATCTTGAGAACGAGCATCCCGTCTCTCATTAATAACCAGCCTGGCATCACGTTGGCTTGCCCGGCTCTGGCTGGCATGTTGGGAAATTTGCCCCTCCACGAATGGCACCTCATTGCCCTGAGCCGCCTGCCCTGCAGCCACCTTTTGGTTCTGGTTTGCATCCGGCTGCCAGGGTTGTTTCGGCTTGGTGGTACCCGACTGTTGATTGCTTGCGGTGGCATGGTGTTTGCTACCCTTACCACCATTGCAATAGAAGAATAGTGAAAGATTTTACCTAATAATTTAGAAGGAAGTGATGAACTTCGCTTCCCAAGAATGGAACCAAAGCGATGTGGCAAAATGCAACTTGGGCCGTCCTTGAGATGGGTAGGATATACGGGCTTGTAATCGACCTCCTTGAGCCTCGTTAAGATCACAAGAACACACGAGAAGAAGTGCAAGGCAAGGCCTCGCGAAACCCTCCGTGAGAGTAAGTATCGAGTGATTGTCAAAAGTAAATTGACGAGTAACGAGGCTCAAGAAAGTGTGTGTACCTTGTTAATGGCTATGGAGGGGTATTTATAGGCCCTCAAGGTGATTGAATCCGTCTAGGATTCAGTTTCCATAGCTGCCGAGATAATCAAGGAGGAAATCCCTTGATTCTAGGCGAAACGGGCGGTTGACCGCGTAATTATAGGAGTTGATAAGGTAAGGATTCTGCCCAAACATGGAAACCTTTGACTTGCCTTAGAAAGCAAGCTATTAGCGTCCCCAGCTTGGTGTGTGCTCGAGCGAGCAAGGCTCGCCCGATTATTCTTTTGTATCGATCTCGAACTTGTCGGTCGAAGATCGGCCTGACAAAGCCGATGCCGCCGCCAGCGAAGTAAGTATGATTCCTTTGCGAAACATGCATGAGTCCCGATCATGGTCCCTGGTCGGACAGGCAAGCCCTTTGTCCGCCTAGGTTTAAGTGAGGTTGTCTTTGCTCGGTGCCGGCCTCGTCTTGCCTGGCGTGGGCCATTATGCTCGTGTCTGGCACGTGATGCTAACTCGTGCCTCGCTCGTGACCCGGTTTAGGCCGGGTATATCACTTGGTTTAAAAAAACCAAAAAAAGATAAAGAAAAAAACTAAAAAAAGAAAGAAAAAAAGGATAAAGAAGACTTCAAACTTGAATAGTCAATGGAATAAAGCAACCGCGGAGAGAATAAATAATGACCCTGCACGATTAGCATCAAAGAGGTCATTATTTCAATACCGTAATGTTTGGGGGTCAGAATAAATAATGACCATCACATGACCATGACCCACAACACACACCCCAAAAAAGTCAACATCAATAATGCGATAAAACTAACATGATTCTAGAAAGAAAGAGGAGATCAGATTCTGTAGATTGGATTTGGTTAGACTAAGAGCTTGAGCTTGGTTAAACGGTAATAGTACATCTAATCAAATTAAATCTTAGTTTTTAATAGTGTATTTAAATAAAATTTAATTTAATTTTTATTTGATTTGATTTGATTTGATTTGTATTAATATACGATACAAATTAAAACCAAATAAAAACAAATTAAATCAATTGGCTGAATAATAAAACAATCGTGTTTTAGGCACATATGGTATGAAACGGGGTTGGGCGTCATTTCATACCGATAAAATAATAAAAAGACAACTAGCTCAACGCTTCCTGCCCCTCCCTTTCCTCATGGCAACATTAGTGGATGAAATAACTTTTTCACCATCATTTTTCTTGGTCAATTTTGGGCCAAATTTTTTTTCCTGAATTAAAGTATATATTTTTATCTATAAATAGAGACTTGATTTGTTTTATTTGGATATCAGAAAAAATTTCTATGACATTTTTAAGTTTTTAGCCATTTTCTTAAAAACTATTAAAGTATTGAAGATAAATATGGTGGGGTTGAAAAAGTATTGAAAAAATATTAAAAAATATTTTCAAGTTTTTTTGTTTTGTTTTGAATCAAATGAATATTAAATGAATTATTTTATTAGTTTTTAATGAGTTATTTTTATTGTGCTTGATTTGTGTAGTTTTGATCTAACTGTTAACCATGCTCTAAGTAGTATGATAGTATACTTATCAGTTTCAGGTAAAGAGTCTCCGTTTGTGAGTTAAATTTTTTTTTAAAAAAATGATATTTATAGTAACCTATTAGCAGGGCGGCCCTGGGGGGTGGCTGGAGGGGCTACCGCTATGAGCCCTCAATTTTTAGGGTCCCAAATGTTTGGGTACAACCTTATATTTAGTATATATATTATAGTGTTAAAAAGATTTTCAATTGATTTTCTTTATCTGGTGGTTAAGATGCTCATGATTTAAGGTAGAGATCTCACGTTTGATTCTTTGGTTGTCACTTATTTTAATCTGTTACTTTTTTAGTCTATTAACTGTATATAAATTATAACGTGTTAATCAATTTAGTGTAGAATAGATTACTCAATGGTTAACATACTTGGATGATTGTGAGAGATTTTGGGTTCAGGTCTTCCTATAAGTTTTCTACTTTCATTTTTCCCAATACTTTAAATGATTTTATTTTTATAAAGGATCCCCTTTTTTTTAACCATGAGCCTCTAAAACTCAAGGTCGGCCCTGCCTATTAGTAATAAAATAATATTTTTATACTTTAATTTTTGAAAGTAAATTCTTTAAATAAAGCATCCCAAAATAAAATAATACTCTCTTTGTCTAAACGAAAAAATATTAAGGAATATATGAAGTATAATTTTATGTGCGTATTCAAAAAG
The DNA here is from genome assembly GCA_013146195.2 of Codonopsis lanceolata. Classification (NCBI taxonomy): domain Eukaryota; kingdom Viridiplantae; phylum Streptophyta; class Magnoliopsida; order Asterales; family Campanulaceae; genus Codonopsis; species Codonopsis lanceolata. The sequence goes on along the minus strand of CM028380.1, from coordinate 18,811,890 downwards.
TACATGAGATAACAAATAATGTTTCTTATACTTAATTCTTCTTCCGTTAATTAGGGCAAAGAGTCATCTTACTATTTCCTAATGTTTCATTTAAGAGTTAACTTTCAGAAAAATATGTTTATCACCTCTATAATATTTCAATTTTACCTTTTACATTTGTTATTAACATACAGATTATTTTTAAGTATTTTTGTAATTATAACCAACTTTAAAAAGCTAGTTATATATCTCTTAATAATTAGACTTTTTAAACATAAACTCTTTGGTGAAATGGAAAAAAGTAATTGATAATTTCACGATTGAATATCTTATTTGACTGATTTGCAAGAGATCGATTAATAAATAAATTATATCAAAACTTTGTATATATCAGAGTTTTATACGTGAAATACATTTAAAGTTCTTTACATGTACTGTATAACTCAACCCAAAAGTATGAATATTTTAAATTTAGTTTGGTACAAGTACGATAAATGATTTATTTTTTCAATAATTTATGAGTGAGTAGGTTTCTGATTAATCATTTTACGAATTTTAATACTTTTTTTCTGTTATAGTTTAACCTATCAATATAGGTTAGATCAGATAAGATCCGTCTTACAAAATATATCCGTAACAAGTTTTTGCATTACTGGTTACTTGTATTGTACGCATATTTACGGGACCGATCCGGCATGCACCTTAGGTTTGACTTTTGACGAGTGTGATTAAGTAGCATTATTTAAGTTTTATCAAGTCAACAGAAGATGCTTTTAGCGTGCTGTGGAGAAAGAAAAAGAAAGTGCAACTAGATCACATTCACAGCCATCGGCTTTGACGTTGAAAAATGAAACGGAGAACGCGTCTTCTAAGCAACGCATATATAAAAATGGTTGGAGGGGAGGTTTTCCTTCACAATTCAACAAACTCTTTAACCAACCCTTCAATTTCCTATTCCTAAGGTTGTCTAAATCTCAACAATCTGGCTATAATGGCGGAGGAATCAATTAGCTCGACGACGACAACGACGCCGCCTGCGCCGCAGCTCAAGAAATGTAAAACAGGTTCACGGCTTCGCTGGATTCCCACGTCTACCGATCACATCATCGAGTCTGAAAAACGACTTCTTTCTCTCGTGAAGACGCCGTACACGGTCGAGAAGGTTAATATAGGGACAGGTCCACCGGGGTCTAGAGTAAGATGGTTTCGTTCTACCAGCGATAAACCGAGATATATCAACACGGTTACTTTCGACCACGAAGATGCCGATGCTCCTACCCTTGTAATGATACACGGCTACGCTGCTTGTCAGGGTTTCTTCTTTCGTAATTTCGATGCTCTTGCCAAACATTTCCGAGTCATTGCCATTGATCAGCTTGGTTGGGGTGGATCAAGCAGGCCAGACTTCACTTGCAAAAGTACCGAAGAGACGGAGGCGTGGTTTGTGGAGTCCTTGGAGGAATGGCGCAAGGCGAAAAATCTAAACAAATTTACGCTACTTGGGCATTCATTTGGTGGATACGTAGCGGCTAAATATGCTCTAAAGTACCCCGAGTACGTTCAACATTTGCTCTTAGTGGGAGCCGCTGGCTTTTCATCTGAATCAGATGAGAAATCCGAACGGCTCCTCAAGTTCAGAGCAACATGGGCAGGAGCTCTTCTAAATCATTTATGGGAGTCTAATTTCACACCCCAAAAAGTTATTAGAGGATTAGGTCCATGGGGTCCAAATATGGTTCGCAGGTATACAAGTGCTAGATTTGGCGAAAACGCAGTTGGCGACAGTTTGACAAAAGAGGAGTCTAGATTACTCACTGATTACGTCTACCACACATTGGCAGCCAAAGCAAGTGGGGAGCTTTGCTTGAAATATATATTTTCTATCGGAGCGTTTGCTCGTTCCCCGCTTGTGCATCGTGCCTCGGAATGGAAGGTTCCGACGACGTTTATATATGGCGTGGATGATTGGATGTATTACAAAGGTGCACAAGAAGCACAGAATCATATGCCAGTTCCAACTGAAATCATAAGAGTTCCTAAGGGGGGACACTTTGTGTTTATGGACAATGCAAGTGGATTCCATTCTGCATTACTCTATGCTTGCCGGAGCTTCATCTCATCCGGCAATCAGACCCTTCCTGAAGGTCTGATACTTGCCTAAATTAAGATTGTTCTAATGACAACTTTTTTTCTTTCTTTCTCCCGAATGGAAGATTTACATCTGCTGAGGGAAGGATATTGTATATTTGTTCTTGTGTACGAATACTGCTCATTTTCTCTTTTATGTGGCTATCTTAATAATTAAATGATCAACATTCTTTGATATGTATCTGTATCACTTGTTTGTGGCAGCATACGTGTTACGTTCGTCGCTACTGACTTTTTGCTTTAAACTCAAAATAAATCATACTTACTCCGTATAATATTCGTTTGAGCTTATTGGGCAAAAACCACGTCTAACAATGTACAATACCCTTGATGCATCACAAAACTCAGTTTAAAGCTTTTTTTTTCTTTTTGCTTTTTGGGCTTCTTAAAAACACACTAGATGCTGTATATTGATGTATTTTTTCAGGTCCCAAACTACTCTCCAATAATCTTGTGTATAGATATATATCATTCCGATAGAGGGTTTCATCGGAGATTAGTCATGAACCTTCGGACGTAAATATCTTGGGATAATAATATATATATATATATATATATATATATATATATATATATATATATATATATATATATATAGTTTAGATTTTGTACTATTTACAAACACAAATTAAAAGGAGCAAGATACAACTGTTATTCTGCAAAACAGAATACCCCCAAGGATTTCCACCGTCTAATTGAGTCTTTAGCCTAGCTCAACAATCAGTCCAAGCTCTAATATTCTGCAAAACAAAATGTTAGCATAAGAAATAGTAATCGAATAAACTATCAATTTACCACTCTAGAACAAACGAACAACGTGCGAGTAACTGAGTATCTTTGGCCGAAGCCTCACTCGATCTGTCTAGGGCTTATGTATGCTTAGGCTCAGACCCCCACAACAAGATGCTATACACCGAGTATAGCAGACCAGTCCAACCACCGTGTTTACAGACCAAAGGGACAACTTCACAGTTCCAAGGATTTCTCACAGTGAAGACCAACCCAAGCCTTCCAACAGAAAACCCCCCTAAGAACCCAATTACCCCTCTCACAGAACCCTCGAATCAGAGACCTCAAAATCACAGTGTTTCCCTTCACAGATTACCTCACCACCCACAGCTTTTAGAAGCAGAGAAGAAGAATCAGAAAGAGAGCGAACAAGAGAGAGAGATCACCGTGTTGTCTGTTGCGTCTCAAAGGGGGGCGGACTGAGGGAGTATATATATGCACAGCCAAGGTAATCAACCGCGAAGGCAAGGCAATCAACCGCGAAGAATCAGAGACGGGAGCAATCAACGAGTTGACTGGAACAAGGATTCGAAGGGGCTGGATTTTCAGGGTCAAAATGGAAGCAACACCCGAAAATAGAACCAAGCCGCAAGACCAAAGACGCAACAACAGCGGCTGTGACCAAACAGAGATAGATGGAGAATGGGGCAGGCTGATGCTGAAGGAATTCTGGGTTGCTTTGGGTTTGGGCTTCACAAAGTGGGCTGCCCAAACAATAGGCCCTGCCACACTTACAATTTCCACCTTGGAACAAGTACCAGGTCAATCACATTGAACTCATGGACATAAGTGGGGAACATCATAGCCTATCCACGGAACTTGTTCCAACACAAAGTAGGAAACAAGAACAACATAAATGCAAAACACAAAGTAAGCATTAAATCTAACTCATTCTAACACAAAGTAAGAAAAAGAGAGACACCACAACAAACACCAAGCAAGTCGAGGATTTCGAGGCAATAACAACAATCCACACGAATCATATATCATAACAAGAGAACTCACAACAAGGGTTGCTCCACCATATTTGGAGCCGGGGGAGGGGGAACAGGTTCATTTAAGCAAGGAAACTCATTCTCATTAAAGATGATATCTCTACTAATGATTGTTTCAAAACCTGGTTCCTCTTTTAACCATAATTTATAACCTTTCTCACCCCCCGCGTACCCTAAGAAGACACACCTAACTGGTCTAGGTTCAAAAGTGTTGTTCTCCCAATGAATATAAGCAGCACAACCGAAAACTCTAAAATTTTGAAAAGCAACTTCTCCACTGGAAAACACAGCCTCAGGACATCTCCCATTAGGCGGGATAGGAGACCTATTAATGACATAGGCGACACACACAACTGCCTCTCCCTAAAAACACTTGGAAAGACCTGACGTGGCAAGCATGACCCTTGCACGTCCTAGCAAAGTCTGAATCATACGCACAACAACCTCATTATGATGAAGGCTACAAGGGATAAATTTTTGATGGTCAATCCCACTCTCGGCGCAAAAACTCTCAAACTCACAGTTGCAAAACTCCAACCTACTATCCGTCCTAAGCCTTTTAATTTTCATACCGGTTTGATTTTCAATCAAAATCTTCCAAGTTCTAAATTTTTCAAAAACTTCAGTTTTCTCTTTTAATAAAACTATCCAGACTTTTCGTGAGAAGTCATCAACAATAGACAGAATGAACCTATTCCCACCATGAGTGGGTAACAAAGGACCCGACAGGTCCACATAGATCAACTCAAGGGAATTTTTTATGGAGTATTTTTCTAGGGAGGGAGGTGGAAAACTAAACCTATGATGTCCAAGGCTTTTATCCATCAAATTTGTTTTATCACTCTTAACAACATTCGCATGATTCTCAATAAAAGACATAGGAGCAACATCACACACATACAGGTTTCGTCGTTTTCCAGCTTTGAAAATTAACAAGTTATCTTTTAGAACTTTCATCTCACGCCTTCCCCATCTACCCTATAACCCATCATTTTCCAATGATGCACACGAGATCATATTATTACACAAATCAGGCACGCGTCTAACATTTTCCAAAGTCAAATACACTTTAAGCTGTAGGATCAATCATACCAAGATTTCTCCTTAAATAAGCAAACCTGGTAGCATCCAGTGGCTTGGTGAGTATATCAGCCAATTGATGTTCAGTTGGACCGTACTCCAAACTGATGTTACCTTTTTCCACATGATCCTTGAGGAAATGATAACATATATCAATGTGTTTTGTCTTTGAGTGCATCATTGGATTCTTTGAGACTAAAATTGCAGAAGTGTTGTCACACATAATGGGACAATTTGCAGTCTTGATGTTGTAATCTACTAGTTGCTGTTTCATCCATAGTAGTTAAGAGCAACAGCTGCTGGCGGCAATGTATTCTGCATTTGTGGTTGAGTTTGCAACTGATCCTTGTTTCTTGGATGACTATGAGACAAGTCGATTTCCAAGAAATTGACAGGTCCCACTGGTGCTTCTTCTGCTAACTTTGCAGGCTGCATAGTCTGCATCTGAGTATCCAACTAGATCAAAGTTGTTCCGTTTTGAATACCAGATACCCAGATTTGTAGTGGTTGAAACATATCTAATGATACGTTTTGCAGCAAGCAAATGTTATTCCTTTTGATCTGCCTGAAATCTAACACAAGCACAAACAACAAACATTATATCAGGTCTACTGGTAGTGAGGTAAAGAAGTGAACCTATGATTCCTCGATATTTGGTCACATTCTCTTGTTTTCCCTTCTCATCTTTGTCAAGATGGCAGTCGGTAGACATTGGTGTCTCGAATCCTTTAGCTGAATCAAGACCAAATTTCTTGATGAGTTCCTTAATTTGCATATTTGGTTTGGCTTATGAAGATCCCGTCTGAAGTCTGTTGAATTTGAAGTCCTAGAAAGTAGGTGAGCTCTCCCATCATGCTCATCTCGAACTTGCTTTACATTAGCTTCTCGAATCTCTTGAACAGACTTTGATTTGTTGATCCAAAGATAATGTCGTCCACATGGTCCTACTTAAGTTTGCTGCTGAAGGAGTAAGTCAGTAGATATGAAAATACTGTAAAGCAATAAGTAAAGAACACAAGTATTTTGAGAGATGGGGTGATCTCTTGTTTCAATAACAGTTGGAGGAAGATCACTTCTGGGGAGTTCTTCCCTTAGAGAATCTAGAGAAGGTAGAGTAGGTGATTCAGCAAAATCGGGTTCAAAAGAGATAGAATCTTCGAGACCTTCATTTTCTGGCGAACAAGAAGGGTGAGTGATCTGCAAAGGTGTTTGAGGTAGAACAGAAGAGATGGGTTCAGGGTCAACAGAAGGGTTGGAAGAGGTACCAATAGAGTTGGAGTCTGCTGGTGCTGGATTAGCAGAACTTGAAGAGTTTGCAGTTAGAGGATTCTGAGATGAAGTAGAAGTAGAGTCTCTATTTGTACCTGTCTCAACATCATCAGAGTCATCAGCAACATTTGGAGCCTTTTGAGGCTTTAATAAATCATATTAATCAAAAGTAACATGCACAAATTCTATAATTTTCAAATAGGTTTTGTTGAATATGCGAAATGCGTTTGAATGATTGGAATAGCCCAGAAAAATTCATTCGTCTGATTTTGAATCAAATTTACCTCTATATTCTCTTTAATTGTATAGAACAAAACATTTACACCAGAAGATTTTGAAAAATCCAATATTTGGGGCTCTTCCTCTCCATATTTCATATGGAGTTTTATTATGTAATTTGTTTACCAGGGATCGATTTTGTGTAAAACAAGTAGTTTTAACAGCTTCTGTCCAGAACTATTTTGGAAGTCTAGCTTCTGTTAGCATAGTTCTTGCTGCTTCAATGAGTGTTCCGTTCTTTCGTTCAATTACACCATTTTGTTGAGGAGTTCTGACAGCAGATAAGTTGTGGCCGATCCCATGGTCATCACAATATCTTTCAACACCGTTGTTCTTGAATTCGGTGCCGTTGTCTGATCTGATGTCACTTATTTCTTCAAGCTTTTGAGTTTGACGTCTTCTAAAAAGAGCGGTGACTAGATCATATGTTTCATCCTTTGAGGTCATTGTTTCGATCCAGGTGAACCTAGAGTAGTCATCAACTACTACAAGTGTATACTTGTCTCCAGAGATACTGACTGTAGTGATTGGTCCAAAGAGATCCATGTGCAGAAGTTGAAGAGGTCTGGAAGTTGACATGACAGACTTGCTCTTGAAGGAAGACTTTGAGAGTTTTCCTAGCTGGCAAGCCTTACAACTTCTGTTATGGTCGGCAGACACTGTAGGTAGACCTTTAACAAGCCCATCTTTGGAGAGCTTGGAGAGGTACTTGAAGTTGAGGTGACTGAGACGCTTGTGACAAAGCCAACTATTGTCATGAATGTTGTTTGTAACCAGGCAAAGGCTGGAGGATCTCCCTAGAAGGTTTAAGTCCACGACATAGACATTTCCTTGTCTATTACCGGTCAGTAATGTTGAGCAGGATTCACGATCTTTGATGAGACATTGGTTGGAGGAGAATTGACAGATAAGACCTTTGTCGCAGAATTGGGATATGCTCAGAAGATTATGCTTTAAGCCATTCACTAGAGAAACTTTGTTGATGGAGAGACTTCCTCTAGTGATTGAGCCATACCCAATTGTTTTCCCTCTTGCATTGTCATCGAAAATAACTGTAGGACCTTTAGCTTCAATTGTTTCTGAAAGTAGACTTCTGTTCCCTGTCATGTGCCTTGAACAACCACTATCAAGGTACCATATGTCCTTATCTTATGAGTCTATATCCATGAAGCAGACCTAAAAAAGTCAAAAAAACAAGGTCCCCTTTATTTTCTTTTGGGTCTTGAGGATTAGCAACCTTTTGGGACCCATACCTGCCTAACCTTGAGAGAACTCGGTCTCTCAGATTTTGGTGTGAACCTTAGTAGGCATTCTAGAGCCAGATGGCCTAAACAATTGCAAGAATGACATAGATGAAAGTTCCATGGAGGACAGTGATTTGCTTTAGCTATAGAGTGCTTGTGACTTTCCTTCTTCTCAGCAGCAGTCTTGAGTTCAGCTAGCTTGATGACAGTAGGCTTAATTGGTTTCTGTTGAACCTTCCTTGATTTGTTACCAGCAGAGTTAGCCTTGGCTGGTCTGTTGTTAACCCTTTTAGGAGGATTCGACAAAATTCCTTTAAGTTTATTGTCATTTAACTTGGGTGCCTTAGCCATTTCATATACAAACTTGATGAGTACCAGCAGAGATTTCATAGGTCTACCACCAGTAGACTTTGCTTTACTAGAGTTGCTGTCGATAGACTTTGATTTCTCTACCGTTCCTTTTATAAGCTTCTCATTAGAAGCAGTATCTTTGGCTTTCCCTTTATGAGCCTTGGGGTAAACATATAGTACACTTGTATAGCCAAGTCCATGTTTACCCTTGTTCTCGAAGGCCTGTTTGGAGAAGGAAGTATCATCAGCAATCTCAGAGAATTCACTTTTCTCAGTGACAGAAGAGCATGCAACACTGGACTCATCATTATAGCCTAAGCCTGATTTATCTCCACTTGGCTTTTGACTAGAGAGGATTCCTTATAAGGTTTTCTTAGAGCTGTTCCAGTAGTCAATTGTCTTTTGCAAGACAATTTTCTCCTGGTCTAGCCCTTTGATGTGCTCAGTTACGCAATCAACTTTGTCATGAAGAATTTTGTTTTCTCCTTTTAGCTTGATACTCTCTTGTTGACAGCTATTGAGAGTTTGAATCTCAGCTGTCAGCACAGATTTCTCAGTAGCAAGCTTTTCAAAGTTTGTTGCGAGTTTTACATAGGCTACTCTGAAAGAATTGAACTCCTCAAGCATTTCTTGATTATCCTTAAGCAGTTCTTCTTTACTGAAGTTTTCACAGTTGATCTCACTCTTTATGAAAGGACTAGGTGAGATTTCGACTTCATGTTAAGAGTCATAGGTAGGACTTGATTCATGAGCTATTAAGCATATATTGGCTTGCTCACAATCGTCCTCATCCTCATCTGAATCTGTCTCAAACCATGTAGCAACCTATTTCTCTTCAATGTCTTCAGCTAGCATACCTTTTTTGAAATTTCGTATAAAAAGGCTTTCGGTATGCCTCGAATTTTGGCTTTGGACATTTAAATGCAAAATGACCAGGTTTTCTACAGTTATAACACATAAGCTCATTGTTAGATGGGCTTTCAACATATTTTCTAAAAGGCTGCTGGTGTGTGTCCTTCCTTCCATATTTTGCAAACTTTTTAAAACGTTTAATGAACATGTCAAATTGTTCATCTAAAAGAAAATCATTTTAACTGGAGGAAGTAGAAGGTTTGTTTTCAACTGGGTTGTTTCTTCTTTTACCATGGCTGGCAAGGACATAGTTTTGAACTATTTGCCCTGCTCTAGAGCTTGATTAACTTCGAGCTCATAAACCTTTAAACTTGCATATAGACTATGGAGAGTCATTTCATTTAAGTTCTTAGTTTCTTTCATGGCGGTAGTCTTAACATGCCAAAGACTACCTAGAGAGCCTAGAAATCTCATGTTCATTTCTTTCTTGTCATAAGTTTTACCGAGAGAAAAGCAACTATTTATTACCTCGCTGAAACAATCGTATGCTTGTCTCAAGGTCTCCTTGGGATCCTTCTTGAAAGAATCGAATTGTTGGATAAAGGTGTACTTCTGGTTGTCTCTTGTATCTTGGTCTTCTTCTAAGTATTCGACGAGAGCTTCCCACATCTCTTTGGCAGTGGTACATCGGATCACTTGTTGATAAGTGCAGGTGTCTAGTGAGCTAGTTATGATGTTGATGGCTTTACTATCTAGCTCCACTAGCTTTCTATCGTCCTCAGTCCATTCTGATTCTTCTTTTGATACTTCATCAGGATTTCCAATAATGGATGCCAGAAGATTTGCCTTCATTGGTACATGACATCCTGCTAATACGCACTTCCATAACCTGTTGTCAACAGAATTTATAAAATGCATTATCTTATCCTTCCAAACATCGAAATGCCCTTCGTCCAATATTGGGACGTGGTTCGCATTTGACGTAGGTAGCATGTAGTGTGTTTGTGCCATTGGATCGTGTCTCTCAAGAGTTTAATCTTGGAAAAACTAATTTTCGAAGAGTTAAGCTCTGATACCAATTGTTAGTCCCAAAGGACACAATAATAAGCTAGAAGGGGGGGGGGTTGAATAGCTTATTGAACACTTAAAACTTTTCGTATAAATTCCTAAAACAAGAACTTGCAATCTATTGAAAAGATTGAAGTAGCGGAAGTCTTGTAAGGTAGACAGACTAAGTCTACTGGTGAAGCACTACCGGTAGACTTAGCTGGTTACTTAAGTTTGCTGCTGAAGGAGTAAGTCAACAGATATGAAAATACTATAAAGCAATAAGTAAAGAACACAAGTATTTTGAGATGATTCGCACTATAAAGAGTGCTACGTCCACCACTAAGGCAGTCAACCTTGGATTTAAATGTGCACTATGTTTTCCACTAATTCTATTACAGATTTGTCTAATGGATCATGTACAAAATATTTGACTTGTGTTTGGGGTTGAGAAATTGAATATCTGAAAAGCAGAATATTCGATGTGCAGAAGAATAGTATAAAGAATAACAATAAGAAGCAAATGATTAACAGTTGATGTAGATCTTCTTATTGTTGTTGAGGACTTCTTTGATCAGTTAATGATCTCTTGAATGCACTAAGTATAAAGCTTGATGTTGTTGGATTGATTCAGAACATTGTTTTCTTCATTCTTTAATGACAGTATTTATAGCTGGGCATTCTTGAGATCGTTGGAGAAGACAAAGTGAGTAACATCTCTATTAGGTTGAATGCATTAAATACTTGGAGTTGTTTTGCTGATTTCCTCTTCACTGATGTTGAGCAGTGAATGGCAAAGAGTTGTTTGCAGTAATGGGCAGGTGAGTAATCAGAGTTGCAGACCTGCAATAGTTGATACAGTCTGTATGTGTCAGTCTGTTCACCTGCTCTGTCACTTTTCAGGAGGCGAAAGTCTTCATATTTTTTCGAAAAAGGTGAAGGGACGTGTCTGAGAAGTCAAGCGCTGATCTGGAAATAATTTAAATTCAAATTCAAACTGAATTAGACTGATTTAAAATAATCCACCAAAGCTTGATGTATTAAAGAGTTTGGACATGTCACGCAGTCAGAGTGCAGACAAGGTCTGCCGCTGGAGGTTGCTTGAAGTCTTCCGGTGAAGCCTTCAACCGAAGTCTTCCGCTGAACCTGTGAAGTTTATAAAAACTATTCTAAGGCAAAGTTGTATACTTCGTTGCCACGCTAACTGATACGCAGCCAATTTAGCCACTAAGTATAGAACCTAATGTAATGAATGAACAAATGCAAATCAAGATACAAATGAGAAACAACAATTTTGAAATTAATGGCACACATTATACAAAGGGATAATACCTAACAAATGAAATTTATCCGAATTGGGCTACTTTTGTGACGAGATTTTCGTGTTCGACGGATTCTAAAAGAAAGAAATTCAAGAAAAGACAAGAGGCTGGAAGAAAAGACGTCGAACGAGCATTTGGAGTGCTCCAATCCAGGTGGGCCATTATAAAAGGTCCTGTTTGATTATGGTATAGAGATAACTTGAAAGAAATTATGCTAACGCTCATTATTCTACACAACATGGTTGTCAAGGATGAGGGTGACCACATTACGAACTGGGCCGATGATACAGAAGATTCTTCTACACAAGCCAACCATTACTCAACCCAAGCATTCTAAAAATATTTGCAGCAAAATAACGAGCTACGTGATAGCAATCGACATCATGAACTTCGAGCCGACTTGCTTGAGCATATATGGGTTCATGACGATGACAACTAGTGATGTCTAAGTTTTATATGTTATGACTAAATTTCCTTATTTGTTATTTTAAAAAGTGTTTGTTTGTTAGAAGTATTTGTTATTTGTATGAGGTCTTTGTTAAATATGTCATATTTTAATGAAAATTATAAATTAATATCTTTGTTTTAAAATTTATTTGTAATATTTAATAGTACAATCAACATTATAAACATATTAATTAATTCATATTGCATATTTGAATAGGCAATATATTAATAAAAAATATAAACGAATTAATTTATTTGCAAAATAAAAAAATAAAAAAATAGTGTAAATAAAGTTGATGATTTGGTAGTGGGACCCATGCAGAATGGATGAAGAATTAAAACCATCGGGAAGAATTAAACCAATGTGGATGCTCAAAATAATTGTCTTATTTTACTTTTTTGTCTGTTCCAAAATAATTGTGTTGTTTATAAACTTTCCATTTTAGGAATACATTTTTACTTCCTTTGTTTAGGGCAAATAGTCCACTATTCCATTTTTGCACGTTTCACTTAAAGAGTCAACTTTCAAAAACTAAAGTATAAAAAAGTCATTTTATTATTAATGAGCTACTAAAAGTGTTATATTCTTAAAAAGTTTGACTTTCAAACATGGATTCTTTACCCGGAACAGAGGGAGTATCACTTTAGCATTACTTTTTCTTCATTCTTTAATTACGGGCTACATGCACAAGGATTTTAAGAAAGAAAAAAATGCATATTTTATTAATATTTATAGTATAGTCAATTATTTTTTTCTTAATCATTGTGTCCAGTCAAACATGATGATTATTTAAGGACAGAAGGAGTATTACTAAAGCGTCAAGTTTTCGAAATTCTTTGATACTTGATAAGGAAGACTCATTTTGGGAGAAATTTCAAATGGTAAGTCTCAAGTAAAACCGTCTTACTGATTAAGATTCGTAAGAAGGATCCCCACTTTTTCACAACTCAGCTCATTAGCATATGGAAGGTTGGGTCAGTGGATCCATGTTACAGAAAATGTTTGTAAGACTGTCTTTCATGAGTTTTTACCAATTTTAAATTAGTTATATAAAATAGTTGGGGCTAACTTCACCATTGGTCCTTGTACTTTGGAAAAGGCTGATATCAGTCCCTGTACAACGCAAGTGCACGCCACAGACCAAAGATTATGAATTTTGCATATCGGTAGTCCCTGACCCTAACTCCGTGAATTAATGTGTCGTTAAATGAAAATTAGGGATCATAGGTAAAATCATCAAAAAATAAAAGGGGTCATGTGAAAATTTTACTACCCTTCTGAATGCACATGTAATTCAACGAACCCTTGAAACGATGACTCGTAAACCGACAGGAAAACAATGGCACCCTTAGGAATTGTGTAATCGTCTGTGAGCTGGAAATTCTCACTGGCAATGTGCGACACCAGTATCGTCGGCGGCTTAATACGCACCACCTCCCTTGCCACTGCCTTCGTGTACTTCATTTCCCTTAGCTGCTCCGCCGATATCGGGGCGTCTGATTCTGACAACCAAATCATGGCCACCTCCTTCCTCACTCAGTCCAGAACCTCAGGATAGGAATTAAGGGTGCAAGTGGTTCGGTTTTATTTGGTTTATGTCAAAACCACAAACCGAACTGCCCCTATTGGTTCCAAAATTTTCAAATCGAACCGAACCGAGTAAGGCTTGGAATCGAACTGAACCACTCGGTTTGGTTCGGTTTTGTGGTTTATATAAATTATTTTTAATCAAATTAACCAACATTAAAAATAAGATTTTAATTTGAAATTAACATCAAAATTAGAAAATAACCTACTAACAACAAATTATCATTAAGAAAACAATACAAATTCCAAAATAAACACAAACAATGAAAGAAATAATAGTTCTCCAACAATCAAGATTTTGTTTTGTGTATGTGTGTGTGTGTGTATATATATATATATATATATATATATTAATAAATAAAAATATATAGGTTGGTTTGATTTGGTTCGGTTCAGTTCGGTAGTTTGGTGGTTCCGATTTACATCCTTAATGGTAATCGAGCAACGCCACCGCCCAAAGCAACGATGACGTGGAGGCGTCCTGTGCGGTGAAGAGAAAGTCAAATATATAGCCGCCGATTTCACTACTTGTAGTACTCGGTGGCTGAGGCTCGTCAACATCAAGAAGTCAATTAAACAAGTCGGCTCGGCTCCAAATTGCATCTTAGCTTTGCTTTCCTCCGTACAAGCCGCCAGATTCAACGCTAGCCTCGACACACGAAGTCGGGCATTCCTAAACGCACAACCTGGCAAATCGATGGGTAATTTCATAAATCTGACATTGAAGAAATTGTAATCAATTTCGAATTGCTTCCTAGATTCCCCAGTCAAGTACGGTCCAATGAAGGCATTATGGGATGTTTCCAAGTTCATATCGCGGCATAGAAACTTGAGAGCAATCGGGTGGGCCAAATCCGAATCGACCCACGACTTCAAGTGCTTGAGAATGATGTACTATTGGAGAGAGGAATAAGTCGACAGAGCTCTAGGGGTGAAATCGGGCACAATACGACGACGTAAATCCTTGTGTTCTTGACCCATCATGTAGATGAGGTTATGCTCATCGACAAATGGGAGAATTAGAGATGGGCCGTATGCAGATCCTTTCTTCTTCAAGTAAGAGATCTATTCTAAGAAAATTAGGAAAGTGAAGATAGATATGAGGAGGTATGGTGTGACAGAGATTACAATGCTCCAAATAGTATCCATTATCTCCACTGTGTGTTTTTGGTGTGGTGTATATTACTCTACCTTCTTCCTCTTGTACCGAGAAAAATGGTGGAATGGGCGTTGTTGCTGGAGAAGGTGTTGTAGCCTGTTGGAGAAGAAAGGTAGTAAAATTTTCACATGACCCATTTTATTTTATTTTTTGATGATTTTACCTATAATCCCCAATTTTCATTTAACGACACATCAATTAACGGAGTTAAGGTCAAGGACTATCGATGTACAAAATTTACAATCTTTGGTCTGTGACATACATTTGTGTTATATAGGGATTGATACCAAACTTTTCCAACGTAAATGGACCAATGGTAAAGTTAGCTCAAATAGTTGTAAGGAGTGCTTTGCTTAACTAGAATGCCTCTAGGAAGATTGGCAAGTACAAGTGGTAAGAAGTGTTTTGCTTAATTAGCTAGTAGGACTCAAAAGACTAGAATACCCCTAGAAAGATTGGCAAGTTCAATTTTGTATGACGCCCACCCCTTTTTGAGATGGAATATCGTCTATAAGAAAATGGACGGATCTGATTTTGACTAAAAGAAGATTTTCAACCGAGAACGCGTCTTCAGAACGCAGCCAATGCCATCATCTGTTGACTTGACGCTGACAAACCCACCAATGCGTATCCTACGGGCGGATGGCAGCTGGTTTCCTTTCATGTTAGGCACTCTCTAGTCTCCTCTGTCCAAATGCCAAAAACTCGATTTTAGATAAATTGTGACGGGCAAACTGTCCATTATTCGCATCGTTTTGTAATTAAAGTGTATTTTCGAAATATTGTTTCTACAATATTTAAATTTACTGTAAATTTATTTTTTTGATCATTTTTTTATCTTTTTTTTGTTGAATTCGTTCGTTTAAAGACACAAAAAAACAATTATTCATATTACTTTATTGTTACTACATAAAAAGAACTGTAATTTATCATCCTAACTTCTCATTTTTTTTATTTATTCATATCATGTTGTTGTTGTTTTTCTTCTTCTTCTTTTTCATCATTGTGTTTGTGTGATTCAAAAGAAATTTACTTTTGTGTTGCTATACAAGTATCGTGTTCGGTAAATGTCTGGTTTCATAATGATTTGCAGTTCGATACATAAATTAGATTAGTAATTTAAAATCGTAATGCATGAATTAGATTAGGTAATTTAAATTGATGTATTACATTGCAAAATTGAATTACGTAATTTAAATTGATGCATCGTTGTACAAAAATTGATGCAACGCGATTTACTAAGTAAGTGATCTCCGTAGTGCGTCTTCGATTCATTAAGAGTATCGTAGACTTTTTACCAACAAAAGTGCTTTTTTCGGGTTAAAAAAATTATGTACTTTAGAAAGGGACCGACCCGAACCCATCGATCATCATGATCTAAGCCACCGTTTGTTGATGTGTTGAGTTGTGAGAGAATAAGACTTTATCTTATGAATTATGATGCATAAGATGATATTACAGGGAACCTACTCTTTCTAAAGTATTATCCCATTTGATTTTTTTGTGCTCAAACGAACTGCTTTTTCAATAGATATTTGACATATATTCATTTATTCATTTTTAAAATCATAAAACACGTGACTCATATTACTTTATTGTTTCAATGAATTAAGTGTTTTATGAGTTTGCAAAAAATAAAAATAAATAAATAAATATATATATATATCAAATTTTCATTAAAAATTGTCAATTTATCCCAGAAAGTCAAATATATATAACAATGGGTTCCATTCAAAAGGAATATATATAGACCAAGACTCTTGAAAAATACAAGAGAATTTCCTTGAAGACTATAAAGAGAACGCTTATTAACGTTCCTAACTCAGTCAACTAATTAAAAATAAATTAGATACATTCATGATTCATCTACAACCTACGTTTTCTATATCATCACATGTTTTACATTAGTCAGAACACGACAGCTAATTAATTAAGATAATTTAAATGTTTCATTTTAATTATAGAATATAGATAGTACCTTTGCGTTCTCCTAAATTAATTCTACATTTCATAGGTGGATTCTTTAGAGTGATGAACTAGCCTTAAACTTTATATCTCCTCCATGAATTCCCATGAGTGACGAGCTGAGTTTCCTACATTTGGGGATTCCATACGGGATGGACATTTTCCTATCAATTTTTGTTTTGTCGATTTTTCTAGTATCACATCATTGTGATATCATAGTGTATGCATATATAAACATGCTTGAGATTTTGCGTCGCGGATTACTTGACCAGAGGGAACTTGGAAAGCAGGAAATAAATTTATAATTATACTTTAAAAAAGAAAAGAATGTTGAATTGATAGGACAGTTACATTGATATAATATTCTTGGACAAGAAAAGAATATGGATTACAAATCTCAATTAATTAATCTTTGTTCAGGCAGATATCAAACCTTCAGGGAGAGTATAATTCTCAGGATCAGATGAGAGGAAGCTACGGCAAGCATACAACAATGCAGAATGGAATCCACTTGCATTGTCCATAAACACAAAGTGCCCCCTTCAGGAACTCTTATGATTTCGCAGGGAACGGGCATATGATTCCGGGCTTCCTGTGCACCCTTGTAATACATCCAATCGTCGACGCCATATATAAATGTCGTCGGAACTTTCCATTCCGAAGCATGATGCACAAGCGGGGAACGAGCAAACGCTCCGATCGAAAATATATATTTCAGGCAAAGCTCCCCACTTGCTTTGGCTGCCAATGTGTGGTAGACGTAATCAGTGAGTAATCTAGACTCCTCTTTTGTCAAACTGTCCCCGATTGCGTTTTCGCCAAATCTAGCACTTGTATACCTGCGAACCATATTTGGACCCCATGGGCCTAATCCTCTAATAACCTTTTGGGGTGTGAAATTAGACTCCCATAAATGATTCAACACGGCCCCTTGCCAAGTTGCTCTGAACTTGAGAAGCCGCTCGTTTTTCTGATCGGATTCCGATGAAAAGCCAGCGGCTCCCACTAAGAGCAAGTGTTGAACATGTTCGGGATACTTTAGAGCATATTTAGCAGCAACGTATCCACCGAATGAATGTCCAAGTAGAGTAAACTTGGTGAGGTTTTTGGCTTTACGCCACGCCTCGAAAGAATCCACAAACCAAGCCTCGGTTTCTTCGGTGGTTTTGCAAGTGAAATCAGGCCTGCTTGATCCACCCCAACCGAGCTGATCAATAGCGATGACTCGGAAATGTTTGGCGAGAGCATCGAAATTACGAAAGAAGAAGCCCTGAGAAGCTGCGTAGCCGTGTATCATTACAAGGGTAGGGGCATCAGCATTGGTGCTGTCGAAAGTGACCGTGTTGATAAATCGTGGTTCACTGCTGGCAGAACGAAACCAGCTGACTTTCGACCCCGGTGGACCGGACCCTATGTTCACTTTCTCGATAGTGTAGGGAGTCTTCACGAGAGAGAGAAGTCGTTTCTCGGACTCGATGATGTGATCTGTCGAGGTCGGGATCCAACGAAGAGCTGATCCCACTTTGCATTTCTTGGTAGATGATGCCTGATCGGTTGATGAGCTGATTTTTTCGACCATTTTTTACTGTATGTTATAAGAAAACTTTGACACCCGGGAATTGAATTGATTTTCTCTTTGCTTAGCTAGCTAGTATCGAATATGTATGAAAGATTAAAGATTTTCCCTGAAATTTTCAAGGAACATACTGCCTTTTTATATGCATCAGGCAGGCCGGGTGTAGAAGAACGCGTTAACCTGTTGCTCATTCAACGTCATAGATGATGATAGATCCTTCAGTCAAAAGGAAAGCCTCCAAAGTTGACTTGTTATGGAGGAATATATACTAAAGACACTTAGCATGGGTAAAGGGTGATAATGGCAGTTTGTCCCAACCTAGAAACTGCCTTGCCACTCCCATACTTATTCCATCCTTTTTATAAAAAGAAGGGTAAATTATAGATAATTTCCCATAGTTATTGGTTGAACTAAAATATTTTCCGTTCAGACATGCACTTTTGTTTAATTAATTTAACAAAAAATGCCCACTTCGTTTAATTAAGTTGACAAAAAAAATGCCCACCTATTTAGGTATGGGTGAGCTTAGTCGGGTGAGGTCTATTTTTTTGCAAAAAAAAGAGAAATTGGAACTTGACCAATAGTTTGGTTCTTAAAAATTTCAGTACCAGAACTAACTCAATATTTATGAGAACTAATACTTTAGTTCAGTCCAAAACGAACCCAAAATGTACGACAACCAGGACCATACCAATACTACGGTTTTTAACTATTTAATACAAACAAATAATAAAATCTTAAACTTCATTAAATGATTAAAAAAACATTCTGATGTGGCAAAAATGCAGCTTGGGCCGTCCGCGTGCTGGGTAGGATATCTGAGCTTGATCTGCTTCCTTAAACCTGATTAAGATCACGAAAACACCTTAACGGAAGTGCATAGCTTGGCCTCGCAAAACCACTCCGGTGTGAGAGTAATTAGTATCGTGTGAGAGAGTCAAAAAGCAATTTGACAGAGGTTCTAGGCTCAAGAAAGAGTATGTACATTGTTTGTGGTTTATGAAGGGGTATTTATAGGCCCCCAATGTCCTTGAATCCGTCTAGGATTCACTGCCTTAGTTATCTTGTAGGATTATGACAGAATCCTTTGATTTTAGGTGTGATAAGCGGCTGGCCGCGTGAATGTAGGAGCAGATATGACAAGTGCCCTGCTTGGTTAAGGAAACCATTGACTTGTCTTAGAGAGCAAGTTTTCGAGGCTTTCTGCTCGATGTAGGCCCGGGCGAGCAAGGCTCTGCCCGGTTGTATGAGGTAGACTGGTTGGAGACAAGTGTTGATGTAGTTCCATCCGAGAGCTCAACTCTAAAAGAACAAGACCCATTGAAATGGCAAGTTGGACCCATCACTATAGGTCCAAGTCCAAAGAATTCAAGAAAGAAGGCCCAATTGAAGTGCACAATGGAGTCTCATGGTGATGGAACTCTAGCCCAAAGAAGGAGTACATTTTGAGCCCAAAACAAGACCAAAATTCAGCCTTTTCAAAGTCAATAAAGGAGGCATCCGAATTTTCTTTTAAAATCTAGAAAATTCCATTCAAGATAGGTTGGATCCATTCATGAACTTGGAGAACTCAAGAGTCTTTGATAGCTTATCATGAACATTGTATTCTCCACCACTTAAGCCTATAAATAGGCCTCTTTTGTAAGATTGCAAGGACAGAGATCATGTATGTTATTATTCTTGAGTGAATTTTATTCAACTCTTTTGGTTCTTTGAGAACTTTAGACTTATCAAGTGTAGTCTTCTACTACTTGTGGCGTCTTTCCTAGCTTATCAACCAACCTTGGTGTAATTGGTTGTGGCGCTTCAAACCAAGTATCCTATCTCTTTAGGTAGGGGGTGCGGTTTCTACACCAACAAAACGACTTGTCTTAGAACGATCCTTGTTAAGGTAATTTCTTTCATTTCTCTTTTGGTAGAAATTACATCATTTGGTATCAGAGCCAATTCTAAGAAGTCATACTATCCTTATCTTCTCATCTTTTGATTTTCTCGGTATTTCATTATTCACATCTTGATATTGGGCTTTGTCACAAGTTGGCAAGGAATTTTATCAGTGAATCTTGGGGGGTTGGGAAATCAATTCTTCTTCTTCTTATTTCTTTTCATAACCTTTTAACTATCAAGTAAAAAAAAAAAAAAAAAAAAAGAGAGCAGCAAAAAAAAAAGTAGCAAAAAAAAAAAAAAAGAGGGCTGCCTTTGAGAAAAAAAAAGTGGTCGAGAATAAATAAAACAAAGAAGCAAAAAAAAAAAAAAAACAAAAGAGGGCTGCCATTGAAAAAAAAAAGTTTCTAGTTACTTTTGTTTTATTAGTACTCTCATTAAATCTTGTTGATACAACTCAAACTTCTTGTGTTTCATTGATTGGTACTCATCAAGTTTCTTTTATTTCTAATCAAATTTCTTCTTGTAGAAATTATCAATTCTCCATTGTTTGTTACTCATCAAGTCTTATTGTCACTAATCTCTTCTTGTTCACATTACAACCCTATAAATCCTTGGTTGTTTGGTAGAGATAGGGAGAAGTCACAACTCACTTGATAATAGCTCTTTAGTTTGATAAGAACCTTGAGAGTGAATAAATGTGAGACTATTTTTGAAGGATTTTTTTTTGAGTGATACACGAGTGTTGAGATCATTTTTGAGTGAAACACGTAAGGGAGTGATACTGTGAGGTGATTCCATATTATTATCATCTTTTAATTTTTTTTAAAGTCTCAATAAAAAAAACATGAATATCATGGAGGTTTTCATGAACGAAATGCAAAGCATAATTAGCCACAGAATTTGAGCGAGTTCGTGGGTGGCAAAACAAGGAAGAAAGCTCCATTTGTACAAAACTTCAAACACCACATAAATCAAGGGAAAGAGAAAGAGCTCCACCATGTCGAGATAAGGAGTTAAAGGTTGAGACAAGTTGGAGGCAAGAAGGCAAGAAGAATGAAGAAGTGCAGTTGGAGGAGTTATTTCGATCGCGGTGCTATGTTCAAGGCAAGGTATGCAGTTTAATCATTGATGAAGTAAGTCGCTCTAATATTGCTAGTTCCTATATGGTTGAGAAGTTAGGGCTGCCAACAATGATACATCCGCAACCTTATAAGATGCAAGGGCTAAAATTTGGTGGGCAAGTGCAAGTCACCCGACAAGCGCTAGTCACATTCCAAATAGGGAAGTATGAAGATGCAGTCGTGTGTGATGTTGTGCCATTACAAGTTGGTCATTTACTACTTGGGAGACAATGGCAACTCGATCGAAGAGGACATCACAATGTGGACACCAATCGGTATACCTTGGTGCACAAAAATAAGAAGATCTCTTTGGTGCCCTTGACACCAAATCAAGTTCATAAGGATCTATTGTACTTGCAAAATGAAATTAAGAAAAGAAAAGAAGAGTGTGAAAGAAAAAAAGAGATTGAGAGAAAAGAAGAGTGTGAGAGAAAAAAAGAATATGAGAGAAAAGAAGAGTGTGAGAGAAAAAAAGAATATGAGAGAATAGAAGAGTGTGAGAGAAAAAAAGAATGTGAGAAAGAAGAGGAATGTGAAAGAGGGGAATTAGAAAAAGAAATTCAAAAGGAGAGTGAGGAAAAAGAAATGATTAAAGAGAGTAAAAACAGTGATGAAAAAGAGAGAGAAAAGAGAGATGATAAAAAGGAAAGAAGTTCCTATGTGAGAGAAAGTGATTTGAATCAAGCGTTGTTGAATCAACGGCCAATGATATTCCTTGTTAGCAAGGACAAGCAACATTTCACTAACATACTTAACACCTTTCTTCCTAGCTTTATTGTGTCTCTCTTGCAGAAAATTGAGATTGTTTCCCCAAAAGAAGTGCCACAAAGGTTACCAACAAACCGGGGAGTAGAACAGCAGTTGGAGTCATCTACCTCTCTTCACATGATCAATCTTGAAGACCTATTCTTCCAGTCACTTCCATTGAGTCAATGGAATGGATTCAAAGAAAATCATGAATTCCATAGATACGAAGATCCCATTGACTTCCAAACTCCAAGTAAGTCCTTTTCATGGATAATCAAAAGAATGCTCGATGATCACTTCTATTCTACTCAATGGGCAGATTGGATGTCTCTCTTCTCAAGAGCGAATCATATAGTTGCACTTATGGATTTGAGGACAAATCACTCTCAAGAAGGGGGGGATGATGTAGTTCCATCCGAGAGCTCAACTCTAAAAGAACAAGACCCATTGAAATGGCAAGTTGGACCCATCACTATAGGTCCAAGTCCAAAGAATTCAAGAAAGAAGGCCCAATTGAAGTGCACAATGGAGTCTCATGGTGATGGAACTCTAGCCCAAAGAAGGAGTACATTTTGAGCCCAAAACAAGACCAAAATTCAGCCTTTTCAAAGTCAATAAAGGAGGCATCCGAATTTTCTTTTAAAATCTAGAAAATTCCATTCAAGATAGGTTGGATCCATTCATGAACTTGGAGAACTCAAGAGTCTTTGATAGCTTATCATGAACATTGTATTCTCCACCACTTAAGCCTATAAATAGGCCTCTTTTGTAAGATTGCAAGGACAGAGATCATGTATGTTATTATTCTTGAGTGAATTTTATTCAACTCTTTTGGTTCTTTGAGAACTTTAGACTTATCAAGTGTAGTCTTCTACTACTTGTGGCGTCTTTCCTAGCTTATCAACCAACCTTGGTGTAATTGGTTGTGGCGCTTCAAACCAAGTATCCTATCTCTTTAGGTAGGGGGTGCGGTTTCTACACCAACAAAACGACTTGTCTTAGAACGATCCTTGTTAAGGTAATTTC
Source organism: Codonopsis lanceolata (assembly GCA_013146195.2). Lineage (NCBI taxonomy): Eukaryota > Viridiplantae > Streptophyta > Magnoliopsida > Asterales > Campanulaceae > Codonopsis > Codonopsis lanceolata. Next base: position 18,789,019 of record CM028380.1, on the reverse strand, counting down.
TTTCATTTCTCTTTTGGTAGAAATTACATCATTTCTTAGAGAGCAAGTTTTCGAGGCTTTCTGCTCGATGTAGGCCCGGGCGAGCAAGGCTCTGCCCGGTTGTATGAGGTAGACTGGTTGGAGACAAGTGTAGATCCCGGGCATGGTCCCTGGTCGGACGGGCAAGGCCTATGCCCGGCCAGGCTTGGACGGGATGTGTATAATTTTTTACTTGATGTAAGTGTGGTCCCCAGCCCCAGGCATGGCCCCTAGTCGGGCAGGTAGGGCCTGTGTCAGGCCAGATTTGGGTTGGAGTTACTTTACTCGTTGCTCGATATCTTGCTAGCTCTGCTCACTAGGCCTGGTAGGTCCCACGTTGTCTGACCCTGTGACTGGCACGTGATGGTCGCTCGTGCCTTACTCGTGACCCGGCTTGGGCGGGGCACATCAGTGGCCCCTAGCTCCTTGTCTGACGAGTATTCATGCTCGGAGCGAGGAGCGTATATGTTGGATGATGTTGCTCTTGCTCCGGGCTTCAACACTTGTGAAATTTTTGAGAAAAACGTGGAGGATTTGGAAAGCAGGTTTGTAGAAGGTTCTGAAACTTTAGTGGAGTACAGCTGGAGCGTGTTGAGGAAGCTTGCCATTGGTGAGTGCCAAGGAGAGTGGGCGAGAGAGCGCGTGAGTCGTCAGGAAGTGGAGAGGGTTAATGGAGGCGTGGGTATCGAAGCAACGCATTTAATGTGGGATTGCTACGGGTGACGTCTGACGTCCTTAGAAGCGCCGTTTGGGCGTCCGTTTTCCCCCCAAAAATCGACAAACTGTGCCTATAAATAGCCCTTCTTCCTCTTCCCTCTTTTACAATTTATGAGCTTTCCAGAGAGAGAATTTCTAATTTTCTTTGCGTTCTTGCTACTGCCTCGTCAAATGATTTCCCGGCTCCAGTGATCTTGTGCCTTGACTCCAGCCACTCATGTGCTTCCAGAATTTGGGATTGTTCATCAGTTCCAGTTTCCTCAGCCACTGCATACTGAAACCGTCCTTTCTTGTGTCTGACAATAAGTTTTTCTTGCTCTTTTCCCTGTTTTGTTATTCGTTTTTCTGGGTTTGATGAAGGTTTCTGGGCTCTTTTCCCTTATCGTCATGTATTTCTGGGTAGGACTCCTAGGATTAGAAACGACCCTTAGATAGAGATCGAGGAAAAGACCAGGTGGTCTTGCTCGCTAGGCGGGCATGGCCCCTTGGTGTACCTAGACTTAGGAACTTTCCCTCTTGCTTTGCCGGCTGCGCGGGCAGAATTTTGACTTCGCTTCCTCGATCTCTTTTGTAGATGTCTGATGTTTCGGATAATGATCGTGAAACCTTCAACTACGGCAAGCGACTCACTCGGCGGAGAAGACTCTGAGTCGTGACCTAAAAACCATCCCTAGGCGTATGGCTACCCCCATAGTTGACCTCATCGATTCCTCTAGCGGGCACGGCCACTCTGGAAAGGAGAGTGTGGGGGAGGAGGATGTGTTGATGGGCAAGGCCACGAGCAGCAGTGGGTGGCCGAAGGCATGGCCGTGTGGCCGAGCAGGGAGAGCTGGCAAATGCCTCCGAGTCCGATGAAATGGATGACATGCCCCTTGCCCGCCGCATGAAGAAAGCTGGCCGGAAGTGGAGGCCACGCTTGAGGAGGCCATGGAGGAAGACGATGATGAGCCCGATTGGTATGTAAATGCCGATGAGAGTCGATATGCCGCTCGTTGGGCCTCGCTGGACATGGCGGATAAGGTGACGGCCTGGCTCACGTCTCTTGGTATTGACTCCACCAATTATAAGGCAAGCAAGATAGACGTGTCCATCGGAGTAGATCTGTCCCGCGAGCAAGGGAATGAGCTCCTATTTTTCGCCGACTTCTTCCTGCGCCTGGGAGCCCTTGGTGGATTTCCTTTTCGAGACCAAGGCCGTGCCCTGTGATTTGATGATGAATATTGTTCGGGCGACCACGGCCTTCACGGTGGCTTGTCATCTACTGGGTTTCGAACCGGACATGTATCTGCTCCACAAGCTGTTTATCTTTGCCCCGAGCACTGGCGGGCGGATTGGAGTGAGGTCTAACTCCAACTTTTTAAGACTTCTGGAAGATGTCCCTAGGAAGGTTGAGGCCTGGGAAAGGAGGGTCCTTTTCATCGAGTCCCAGGTTGGATGGCCATTTGCGCCACGCCTGAAATAAAAATCCCAGGTCTCAAGCAAGACTTCACGGCGAGATTACTGCTGGCAGTGTTGAAGGCTGCCGTTGGGGTTGTTGAGGATAATGAAAAACGGGTCGACCAGCAATTCTTGCTCGATTGGAAGGAGCTAGTATGCAACCCGTATAACTTATGCCTGGCCGGTGTGATCCGAGCTGAAGTGCCCGGGGTGGAGCCCCTTTTAATCCATTCACCAGAAAGGGTCCATCCCTACTGGGGCAAATGTCACGGGCAGATGTTCAAGCGCGAATGTGTAGAATGTCAAAGGCTGGGCCCCGATACGAACTGCCGGCCAATTTATGAGGATAAGAATGGTTGCTCGCCAATTGTTGATGTTTTCAATTCCTGTCTTGTTCCCATATTATTCCCCATAACTGTAATAATCATGCCTTGTTTTATTTCAGGGATGAAAATCTTGGTCGTGCTAAGAAACAGGAACAAGCAAGCCGATCAGCGGGCGACTGATTTGAAGGCCAACGAGCATGTGGCCTTGCCCAAAGTCCTTTTCTGTCCGCCGGCTAAGAAGGCCCCAGCCTCGGGCAAAGCCTCGAGCCCGGTCAAAAAGGCAGCGACTGTCAAGATCTCTGAGGTCCCCGTTGCCAAGGACGCCAAGGCAGCAGGAAAATGAAAAAAAGAGCCCCTCTCCTCCCCCTGCTCGAACCGTGCGTCAGCGTGGTTCGGGTATTGAACCTACTGCTTCTCCCCAAAACTATGGCGGGGTTGTTACCTGGAAGCGGTCAGGCTTTGAAATGCCTGCCACCACCAGCGCTGCCTAGGCGCTTGTTGGTCCCAAAATAGGCTCAATCTAGTCTAGAAGGGGGGGGGTTGAATAGCCTAGTTATGTTTTTATAAAAACTTTTTGTAAACACTTCTTAATGATTTCTTAAAATGATTTAATTAGAAGTGTTAATGCAGCGGAAACAGAAGAGGTTACGACGAGCGACTAGAGATGCTTAGCTTAGCGATGCAGATTGAGAAGAGGTTCTAGATCGGTATAAGCATTTAACGAAATTATAAGAACAGAGTCGAGAACACAACGTTTAGAAGTGGTTAAATGCTTGTGAATAGTACTACGTCCACTACCAAAGTGGTTAGCTTTGGATTTTAAAAGTACGTGCACTTGTTTATCCACTAGGTTTATGAGTAAGATCTCTAATGGATTGTGTACAAAATGAGTTTTTAACCAAGTGTATAATGGTGAGAGGAACAATCAAGGATTAGTTTTTCTCACACGTGCTAAAGTAAAGAACAGTTTTTAAAGACAAACTAGATGAAGCTGAAACAAATTTAAGACTGGCAGATCTGCTGCAGCTTCAGGAAGTTTTGTGAAGTGTTAGTTCTTGTCCTTTGATCTCTTGAATGCTTGAGTGTTAAAGATAAGGCTTGAGTGTTTAATGCGCAAGAGTTGTTTCTTCAGATCTTCAAAACTTGAATAAATACCAGAGAGATCTTTTGGACCGTTGGATTGAGGCAGAGAGAACTGTGTCCAACGTTCTATTGCATTGAATGCAATTCGGCGCTTTGGGAGATGTAAGAGCCACAGTCATCAGAGATGCAGTATGTGCAGAGAAGACATTCCCAAATAGAGTAAGGTTTCAGATTGCAGGCGTTGCAGCTTAGAAAGTCTTCTTAGCCAAAAAGGGTAATATCTCCAGACTTCATGTTTCGAGAGCGATGCAGACGGTTGTCAGCATGTAAAGTTGACTTCTTTAAAGTGAAATCCGATGAAGACATTATGACTGGATATTTTCAAAAATATCTAGATAGGTCTATATGTGTCATAATTTCATGATTTGGTTATTCTTGATTTTCGCTCTTTGAGCAGACTTCAAAGTCTGCTGTTCTTCCAAGGCTGCTGTAGAAGCCTGCTTGTCCGCGCTTAAACTAACACTAAACAGTTCTAAACAACCTTGATTCTAAGACAGTTGCCACACTAGTCGGTACGCAGACCTTTTAGCCACTGTTCAATAGAATCAGAAGATGACTCAACCAAATCTAGAACCTGTGGGAGTCAACAGCGCTTGTAAAAGAAATATTTAGGGATGCTCCAATGCTGGGGGGGGCATCGACTTATCTGTCATGAGGCCAGGCGGCTGGTGGGCAAGGGCATAAGCCATGCGTGATGGCCTGGCGTCAGACCAGGAGACTGCCAGTCACGTGCTGGTCGGGAATGTGGGCCTCTGCCTGAGCGAGGTAAAAAACGGACTGCATCCTGATTTCTAACTTCTTCTTTATTCATTCTTATGCTAATTGTTTTACTCTGTGTTTGCAGATTGCCTCCACTTGTACTAACTTGTATGATCGCTACAATGAGGAGAAGGAGGCTCGCAAAAAGGCAGAGGCCGATGGTAAAACAGTTGGGAACCTGCTGAAGGAGAAGCTCGGGTAGGTATCTTCCCTGGCCAACCAGCTAAAGGAGAAAGAGGCTGTTGCAAAGCAGAAGAAGGCTGAGTTGCTCGGCGTAACACTCTTGGTTTCTCGAATAGCACTGCAGTCGATGAGAAGTTCGAGCTGGTGGGCCAAATAAAGAAAAATCAGACAGATTTGGAGAAAAGGGAGGACACTATTGCCGCGGTTACCAAACAGAGGGACTTGCTGCAGGTGGAGCGAGATGCCCTCAAAATGCAGGCCATTAAGGATGCGGACCTGGTAGCCGACTTGATAGGGAAGTTGTTCGCCGCTAGAGAGTCCGTGGTGGAGGACTACAAGAGCTCCCTAGACTTTGAGGTTGTCGTGGACGAGGCTATCGTTCCTTATTATTCCCATGGCACGAATCACGTTCTGCGGCTGCTCGGTGGTCGCTAGGTGGTGGATATGCAGACCATGGCCGAATGGGCCTTGATCGATCCCTACTCTGACGGTGCCTGCCAGTTCCATAACTTGGTCCCTTATATCGAGGCGGAGCTAGAGGTTATGGCCAAAGGTAATGCCGAAGCTGGTCGTGAGTCTTGGGTCCCGCGTACTCCCCTGGACGTAAATGTGTGCTCCTTGATCGATGCTTTGGAGTCCACTGTGGTCGAGCAGATGGTTGTAGAGGATGATGCCAAGGCTGCTGAGAAAGAAGCTGTCCGCAAGGAATTAAACGCCCAGTATGAGGAGCAGTATAGGGCTTCCGCTAAAGATCTTCCTTCCCTCCAGGCCAGGCTTAGCTTAGGGATGTAATATATGTTCGTCCTGCGCGCCGCTATTTTGATTCCCAATTGTAATTTCTTCCACATTTCTGAATAGAGAACACTTTTTTGTTTGACAATTTCTTCTTTATTTGATTTTTTCCTGTATTTTGTTTAGTACTAGCATGTATGTGTATGAACTGATCACAACAGGCATAATACAAACATAACTAATTTGGCATGCAGACTTGTGCAATTATTAACTTGAAAACAATAAGGCTAACTAAGCAGGCATATTATTTAAGTTGGAAGGTGCATGGGCAGATGTTCCTACCCGGATTAAGTGTTTAGTTCTGGCCACGGCTTTAAATGGGCATGGCCCCTATCACTCAGGAGCAAGCATTTTGAAGACTGCCTAGTGGGCATGGCTCGGCTCTGAGCGGCGACCAGCTAACCGGGCTCGGCCCAGTCCAACGTTTGTACGTCGAAGTTGTTGCTAGTATATCAACTGGGTATAGAGATATACGACTAACAATGTTGCTGGATCATTATAGGAATCCGAGGTAATTAGCCGCTACCTTGTGGGCATGGCCCCTACCGACTGACGGGCTTCCCAAAACGCGAATCGGGCAAGGCCCTATCTTGCTCAATGAGAGGATAAGATATGTTCATTGATACTTGGGTATAGTGGAAGGTTGACCGGGCCTAGCCTCATCTACTCGGCTTGCGATTAGATTTTGTCAAGCAATCCGAAGACAATTTATAAATAACAAGAAATCATTTGAACTAACAAACAAAAATAACTTGCCTTTTTCATTGATAGAATGATGGTGACCCTCATCAGGGCTAAGGGTCTTTCCCGTTTGTACATTGAAACTTGCTCAATGGTAGTATTTTTTTCAAGTGATCCGCGTGTCAGGGATGCTTCAAATCTATGCCCTCCTGTGTCCGTAACGTGTAAGTGTCTTCTCTGATTATTCCCGTGACTTGAAAAGGCCTTTCCCAATTAGGCGAGAGCTTTCCCCACTCTGCTCGGTGAACAGTTACCTCAATCTTTCTAAGTACCCAATCTCCGGCCATGAACGCTCTTCCTCGGAATCTTTTATCGTGGTGAGCCTTTGTTCGCTGTTTATAGTTGATCATCCTTAGCCTTGCATCCAATCTTCTTTCTTTAAGTAGGTCAAGATCAATTGCCCGGGCGAGCTCATTGTTTTGTTCGCTGTAATGGGAAACTTTGTAACATGGCAAGGCCATTTCTACGGGGATCATAGCTTCGGATCCGTATGTAAGTGCAAATGGAGTCTCCCCTGGTGGACCCCAGACAGTGGTTCTGACCACCCATAAAGCCGACTGTAGCTCTTCTGCCCATTTTCCAGCTCGCCCCTCTAAGTTTCTCTTGAGTGCGCGTGCAAGACTTGCTTATTCCCGGCCTTAGCTTGGCTGTTGCCTTGCGGATAAGCGATGGATGATTGCCAATGTTTGACGCTCAGGCGAGCACACTTCGTAGTGTATTTGTCCTAAAATTGATTGCCGTGGTCAGAAATGATTGCTCGTGGGAGACCAAATCGACACCATACTTGATCAGGGACGAATTTGATGACATTCGCCTCTAAAATGGTGGCCAATGGCTTTGCTTCGATCCATTTTGTGAAGTAGTCTATGGTGACAACTGCATACTTGTACTTGTATTGTGCCAAGGGAAACAGACTGATCAAGTCGATTCCCCACATGTCGAACGGCCAGGTCACAACGACTGGAGTTTGTACGGTGGAGGGCAACCTTGGTATGTATGTGTATCGTTGGCATTTGTCGCATTCGCGAACATATTTCTCTGCATCTCTCCTGAGTGTAATCCAGTAATACCATGCGCGTAAAACTTTTTCTACTAGGGCTCTGGTGCCCGGATGGCCACCACATTCTCTTTCATGGACTTCGTACAAAACACCCTCAGTTAATTCCAGGGGGACACAATGAAGCATAAGTCTGGCCTAAAATCGCTTGTATAAGATTCCTCCGACTACCGAGTATTTCCGCGCTTGGCTTCTAACTGTGGTGGCTTTGACTTTATCCGCTGGCAAGACTCCTAGCTCGATGTATTCCTTGTAATCGTCGATCCAGCTCTTGACCGATGGCTCAATGTCCATTATCATTGGTATGTCAATGGCCAGGGTTTCCAAGTGCTCGATCATGACTGACAGATTCAGTAATGCTAGACTCGCTTCGGCGATCTTGGACAGGTAGTCTGCTCGCATCTTGTCAGCTCGGTCAATTCTGATGATCTCCTAGAACTTGAAATTCTTCAAGATTTCCTTGACAAGCTCGCAATATTTGACCAGGGAATGGTGATGCACCATATACTCCCCCTAGACTTGGTTCACTACTAGTTGTGAATCCGAGTACACTGTGACCACTTCAACGCCCATATCGGCTGCGAGTTCAAGGCCAGCGATCATTACTTTGTATTCGGCCACGTTGTTGGAGGCAGGGAACTTGAATCGGAGAGCCAATTCGAATTTTGTGATCTGGTCGGGAGCTATGAGAAGGATGACAGCTCCGGTCCCAACCGTGCTCGCTGCTCCGTCCACATAAAGGTCCCAACAGTAGGCTGGTCAAGGCCGCAGAAGCTGCTCGTGCTCGGGCTCTGTTGGTGGTTGAGCTTCCGATTCTTCCTGCTGAGTGAAGCTTGTCTCTACCAAGAAATCGGCCAAGGCTTGAGCTTTGATTGCTCGCCTGGGCTGGTAATCGATGTGAAATTCTGTAAGCTGGATCGACCAGTTGAGTAGCCTGCCCGATGAATCGGGCTTGTGCAGGATTTTGCGTAGTGGCGCGTATATGTATACTATGATTACATGTGCAGAAAAATAAGTCCTTAATTTTCGGGCAGCTATGAAGAGGGAGTAAGCTAATTTTTCTACATTAAAATAATGACCCTCGACAGGACTAAGGGCCTTTGATACATAGTACACAGATTTTTGAGTTCCTACCTCTTCCCTAACTAAAACAACGGCCACAACCTGGTCTGTGGCCGCTAGATACACGTACAAGGGCTCTCCAGACACGGGGTTGCTAAGGAGGGGAGATTTACCAAGATATTCCCTGAGTTGCTTGAGGGCTTTGACACATTCTTCATTCCACTCGAACCCTTTATTGCCGCGTAAGACTTTGAAGAATGGGAGGCACTTTTCTGCTGACCGGGAGATGAAGAAACCAAGGGCAATGATTCTGTCATTTAATCGTTGTATGTGCTTGATGCAATAAGGTTGCACCATCTCGATCAGGGCCTGGATATTTTCTGGGTTTGCCATTATCTCGCCCTAATTGACCATGAATCCCAGAAATTTTCCTGCTCGGACCCCGAACGCACACTTGCTCGGATTCAGCTTCATATTATGTTTGTGCAGATTGGCAAACGTCTCTGGTAGGTCCAGAGTGTGGTCACGACCTTTGGTTTTGATGACCATGTCATCAATATAAGCCTCCATGTTTCTACCAAGTTGGGAGCCAAAGACCATGTTGGCCATGCGTTGATAAGTGGCCCCTGCATTCTTCAGCCCGAAGGGCATCATCTTGTAGCAGTATAGACCCCCACCTACTCGAAAAGTTGTTTTCGGTTTATCTTGCTCCTTCATCTTTACTTGGTGGTACCCTGAGTACATATCCAAGAAGCTGAGCATCTCAAAACCGGCTATGGCATAGACGAGCACATCAATGCGCGATAGTGGGTAACAGTCCTTCGGGCAAGCTTTGTTGAGGCCTGTGAAGTCGATGCACATTCGCCATTTGTCATTGGCCTTTTTGACCATCAACACGTTGGCCAACCAAGTTGGGTACCGAATCTCCTCGATGATGTCACCTTTCAGGAGCTTTTTGATCTCCATTTTGATCGATGTACTCTTCTCTGGTGAGTACTATCTTGGCCGCTGCTGGATGGGTCGAAAGGTTGGGTCCACGTTCAGGTCGTGCCAGGCAACACTCTCACTGACTCCCTGCATGTCTTCAACGATCCAAGCGAACACGTCAAGGCTGCTTTTGAGTTGTTCTATCAATCTGGCCCGAGTTTCGGGAGGCATGGCCTTCCCGATCTTGATTTTCTGCTCGGGGTAAGCTGGATTGATGATGATCTCTTCCAACTCGTCTTGTGGCTAGAATTCAGGCTCATCTTGAACTAGTAGAGTATCCATCTCAATCTCTTATGCCACGGGACGCCGAGCTCTTCGCATAAAAACTGTTGGAGTTGGAGCATGCTCGGCCCTATCGACCTCCATAATGTCTGCTGCTCCAGATGATTCCCCAAGCTCAATATTGTTAATAGGGTCTAGGCTCGGTGTAGTACTTGTAGTGGCCTCATTCTCAGGGATTGTGGCTGTTTGCTCGAAAATGTCCACGATCAGCCTCTGTTTCTTCCTCTGGGAATCCCGGACATAGTCCCACATTGCCCGCGGCTTGTTGTTAAGGATACCCACTCCCTCCTCGGTGTAGAACTTGGCCTTTTGGTGAGGGATAGAGGTGACCATCTGGAATTTGGCCATGGCTGGGGCGCCAAGGATACAGTTGTAGGTAGATTTTAGATCGATCACCAGGAATATGATCATCTATGTCCGGGTTTGTTCCCTGTCTCCCATGAAGACTTCCAGCTCGATGGTGCCCTTGATGCTTACTTGATGGTTGGTGAATCCTTCAAACTTTTCCAGATACGGCTTGAGCCGGGTGTCTGATAATTCTAGCCCTTTGAAGCAGGAATAGTACATGATATCCCTGTACGCTTCTGTGTCAAGCAGCACTCTATGAACCTGCCAGTTTTTTACAAGGCAAGAGATGATTAGCGGCTGCTCGTATGCCAGAGGAGTGCTCGCTAGCTCGTTACGGGTGAAATAGATGTTGGGTTCCCCTGCCCGCTGCACTGTCAGGGAGTTCACTGCTTTAGACAAGGAGTATATATGCTTCCCGATTTGAGTGTTGGGCGGGAGCTCTTCTTGAATTACATTGACCACCCCTCATATCTGAAGGGCCTGGCCGCCTCTTCCTCTTTGGGGGTCTTCCTTGTCGGTCGTTATTAGCATTATTGCCCGCGCCCTGATTCCTCTTGAAGCGGTCCAATTTGCCCGCATTGATTAGTTTTTGTATTTCCCACTTTAACACGTTGCATTCCTCAGTTGTGTGATCGTTACCATGATGGTAATCGCAATACTTCAGGTTGTCCCTGGTGTGGGCGAGCTCAGGGTCAAGCGGGTGGGGCACCGGCAGCGCATCTCCGACCTGGAACATGATCTCCTCACGGGTATACGTAGTGTTCAGCAGAGTAAATTGTGATTCCCTGAATCTTTGTCCGGGAGTTGATGTGCGCTTTCTGTCTCTACGCTGGCGGTTATTGCCCTCCTGGCTCTGGTCAGCTGGCGTGGCCGAGCTGTCCTGAGTCTTGTCCTTGTTCTTGGCCTTGTCGCCCTTTGTATTCTTTGTTGAAAGAAAAGGTGAGAATTGGCCAACAGTTCTGCCTTTGAGGCGCTCGGATTCATGGTCAGAATCGTTTTCAACGGGCCTGCTCTCATGTTGTTGAAGTAACAGAACGAGATCTCCGGATCACTGGTAGCAGTTAGTTGGTCGAGCATCTCGTCGAACCTTTAAAAGTAGCTGATGTTTGACTCGTGGTCGCTCTGCTTGATCTTACTGAGATCAAATCGATTTTTGGGTGTGGGGTCTGTCGTGCCAAACTCTTCTAAGAACTTTTCTCTGAGCGTCTCCCAGCTTCCAATAGATCCCCGGGGGTCTCTCCCCAACCATGACTGTGTCTTTCCTTGAAGAGCACCCTCAAAGGCTCGCATCTTCAAAGCTTCCATATCAGTGACCATTCGAATTTGTGCCTCGAACGATCTGAGCCAGTCACTTGCTCGCTTCTTCCCAAAATATTTTTCGAATTATGGGAAGGTTACTCCTTGCGCGGGTGGCGCGTTTTCGATTTCTGAAATGAAAGGACTGCCCACCAACGGCTTCAGAGCTCCATAACCGGGCTTGGCCACGGCTAAATTGGTCATTTGTTTGGCCATGTCCCGCTTCATGGCCTCCATTCACTCGGACAGGCGCTTTTTCGCGTCTATGGTGAGTCTGGACGAGCAGGAAGGCTTTGACTGCTGACTACACACTGATGGACAAAACGTAGGTTCATAAGAAGCTTCTGCTTCCCGCTCAACTCGCTCCCTGTGCCTTGGTCGGTGTACCTCTGCCTCTGCGTACTCGCGGGTTCTACGATGGCTATGGTTCTCTTCCCGAGCGTGGTACTCCTGTCCGCGGTGATGTCTGTGAATTTTGGCCGCTGTATCTGCTCTCCGCCTGGTCGTCCGCCCTCTGTACCTCATTGGCTTGCTCTGAGGGTACATGAATAACGAAAGGGATCCGTCTGCTCGGGGCAGGCAAATGTTGGGAGGCCTGGTCACCACCAACAAGTGTTGGATTGCAGAGAGCAGGTAGCACCAAATCGGCAACTGGAACCGGGGTGTGGCCCAAGGCGAGTAGTTGCTGATTGAGTGTGTACATCTTATTATAATACTCCGCTTGGACTTGAAGAGCAGCATCTTGTTGGTCAGGGGTTTGCCCGGGCATGCTCACTTGGCTTCCCTGGCCGTTTTCACACTGACGATTTAGCTGGACCCTTAGGTCTTGAGCACGGCGCCCTACGCTTGTTGATGACTTTGCGAGCATCTCGCTGGCTCATTTTGTTCTGACTAGCATGTTGAGACAGTTGCTCCTCAACATACGGGACATTCTCAATGTGAGCCGCGTGCAAAGCTGCCACCTTCTGATTCCTCGTTTGAACCCCTTGGGGCGCCCTTGGTGGCAAATCCCCAGGCGGTGGGTTGTTGTTTCCAGTCAGCTGGTTGCCAGCCTGGTGGTTACTAGCAGTGGCGTGATGTTTGCTACCCTTGCCAACCATTGCAATAAGATGGATTGCTGAAGAACTCATCGAGAAAACTTGAAGAAAGCTTTGAAAACTTTGTTTCCCGGGAACGGAACCAAGGCGATGTGGCAAAAATGCAAACTTAGGTTGTCAGTGTCTTTGGGTAGGATATCTGGGCTTGATCTGCTACCTTGAACCTGATTAAGATCACGAAACACCTTAATGGAAATGCAAGGCTTGGCCTCGCGAAACCACTCCGGTGTAAGAGTAAGTATCATGTGAGATAGTCAAAAACAATTTGACAGAGGTTCTAGGCTCAAAAAAGAGTGTGTACCTTGTTTGTGGTTTATGAAGGGGTATTTATAAGCCCCCAATGTCCTTGAATTCGTCTAGGATTCACTGCCTTAGTTATCTTGTAGGATTAGGAGAAAATCCCTTGATTTTAGGCGTGGTAAGCGGCTGGCCGTGTGAATGTAGGAGCAGATATGACAAGTGCCCTGCTTGGTTAAAGAAACCTTTGACTTGTCTTAGAGAGCAAGTTTTCGAGGATTCCTGCTCGATGCTGGCCCGGGCGAGCAAGGCTCTGCCCAGCTATATGAGGTAGACTGGTTGGAGACAAGTGTAGATCCCGGGCATGGCCCCTGGTCAGACAGGCAAGGCTTATGCCCGGCCAGGCTTGGATGGGATGTGTCTGATTCTTTACCTGATGTAAGTGTGGTCCCCGGGCATGGCCCCTAGTCGGGCAGGCAGGGCCTGTGTCCGGCCAGATTTGGGTTGGAGTTAATTCACTCGTTGCTCGATATCTTGCTAACTCTGCCCGCTAAGCCTGGTAGGTCCCACGTTGTCTGACCATGTGACTGGCACGTGATGGTCGTTCGTGCCTTGTTCGTGACCCGGCTTGGGCCGGGCACATCACATTCAATAATATAGTACATTCAACAATTACAAATGACATAGTAATAAGTTTATAACATAACAATCTGTGGAAATAAAATTACAAATTAAAGTGAGTAAAAACTAAAAAGTATAACAAAATTGCTAAAGTCTCGAAGAACTTCAACGAGCCAGGGTTTTGAATATTTTGTTTGAACTGAAGGCACGCACTCTCTCTTTGACGACAAAATAGAAAATAACATTTTATATTTGAGGAGTTTGGGTTAGTGTTATAAATTAATATATAATTATATATAACTATATATAACTATATATAATTATTCATATATATATATATATATATATATATATATATATATATATATATATATATATATATATATATATTAACTAATTATATATTGGGTTAGTTCGGTTCGGTTCTATGTTTTTTGGTTTGAAATCGGGACCGATCCAAAAGTCTTATTCTATAAAATTTCAGATCAAGACCAAACCAAAGCATTGGTCCTGCAGTCCTTTTTGAAAAACTCTTGCACACCCCTTTGTTTAGGTGTTTTCTAACAACGCCCTTTTGTGTTTCAATTGATCATCATGTGAATAGGAACTACAAAGAAAGTTTGGAAGCAATTAGAGTAAGAGTCAATTGAAACATCAAAAATAATTTTATTAATAAAGAAAAACAAAACCTAAATATGGTCACGTATGCTTCAGGTGTGCGTCAACTCAAATGACACAGTTTAAACAGATAGTGCGATTAAATAAAACACTATAATTAAGGGGCACATTGCATCAATTGGTTGTTAAGGGGCACAATTCGAACCTGACTCATAAATGAGGGGAGTTATCGGTAAACTACCCAAAACTAAAAAAGAAAACGTGATTCTATTTCAATTTTTATTTGGTATTTCGATTAATATTTTTTTTAAATAGATTTTAATTATTACTGATACTATAATTATATTTATATTATTTCAATGTTTAAAATTTTATTACCTAAAATATAATAATTATATATTAAATGATATTTTAATATTTTTTTGAAGAGATATTTAAATATTTTTAAATAATATAGAGAAGGAGCTTTTTTATAGTATGGTAGAATTATATTAGGGTGATAACCGGGGCCGGTCCCATGGGACGAAATTATAACCTCTCTAATCTACTTTCTTTTTATTCAACCGGTTAATTACACTTTTCGGGGTAAAATGTCGAAGATATCGTTAATGAATAAAAGACACGCACAAAGCCTCCGCCCAAGATTGGGCATCACAATGGAAATGTTAGGCATCACAATGAAAAAGTTAGACATCGCAATTCCAAAACAGTGGATCACAATGTAAAATGATGTGGCAAAAATACAGCTTAGGCCATCCGTATGTTGGGTAGGATATTTGGGCTTGAATTTCCTTCCTTGAGCTTGTCTAAGAACACAAGAAAACATAAGTGGAACTGTAAGGCAGGGCCTCGCGAAACCCCTCCGGTGTGAGAGTAAGTATCGTGAGTAGGTCTGAAAGCAATTTGACAGAGTGCCAAGGCTCAAGAAAGTGTGTGTACCTTGTTATGGCTTATGGAGAGGTATTTATAGGCCCCCAATGTGGTTGAATTCGTCCAGGATTCAGTTTCCTTAAATACCTAGTCAATCAAGGAGAGAATCCCTTGATTTTAGGTATGATAGGAGGCTGGCCGCGTAGATGTAGGAGCAGATATGGTAACTGCCCTCCTCAAACATGGAAACATTTGACTTGTCTTGAGGAGCAAGCCTCCGGTGTTTCCTGCTCGATATGTACCCGGGCGAGCAAGGCTCTGCCCGGCTGCTTGATGTGCACTGATCTGAAGTTAATGTAGATCCAAGGGGTGGCCCCTGGTCGGGCAGGCAGGGCCAATGCTCGACCAGGTTTGGACGAGATGAATCTGATTCCTCTGCTAGGTATGAGTGTGGTGCCCGGGCATGGCCCCTGGTCGGACAGGCAAGGCCTATGCCCGACCAGGTTTGGACGAGAACTTCACTGCCCGCTGCTTAATGCTTCCACCATTTTTCCCGCTAGGTGGGCGGGCCCCACATTGATCACGCTCGTGACAGACACGTGATAGTAGCTCGTGCCTTGCTCTTGACCCGGCTTGGGCCGAGCATATCATAAAAAATTAAATGTTAGAAATGTACCATTTCTCTCTCCTCATTTTATCCCAAAAAGTCAAGCATAACAATGGGTTCCATTCAAAAGGAATATATATATATATATATATATATTTGTAGACCAAGACTAAAAAAAATACAAGAGAATTTCCTTGAAGACTATAAAGAGAACACTTCTTCAACGTTCCTAACTTAGTCAACTAATTAAAAAAAATTAGATAGATTCATCTACAACTTACGTTTTTTATATCATCACATCTTTTCTATGTTAGTCAGAACACGATAGATAATTAAGATTATTTAAATGTTTCATTTTATAGGATATAGGTTGTACCTTTGCGTTTTCCTATTAAATTAATTCTATATCTCTTAGGTGGATTCTTTAGAGCCATGAATTGGCCGTAAACTCTATATCTCTTCGTGAATTCTGTTGAGTGACGAGTTTCCTACGTTGGTGGATTCCATACGGGATGGACATTTTCCTATCAATTTCCGTTTTGTCGATTTTTCTTGTATCATATCATTGTGCTATCATGGTGTATGCATATATATAAACATGCTTCAGATTTTGCATTGCGGAGTACTTGATCAGAAGGAACTTGATAACTTTGTAATTATACTTTAAAAAAAAAAGAATGTTGAATTGATAGGACAGTTACATTGATATATAGCTTGGACAAGAAAAGAATATGGATTACAAATCTCAATTAATTAATCTTTGTTCAGGCAGATATCAAACCTTCAGGGAGAGTATAATTCTCAGGATCAGATGAGAGGAAGCTACGGCAAGCATATAACAATGCAGAATGGAATCCACTTGCATTGTCCATAAACACAAAGTGCCCCCCTTCAGGAACTCTTATGATTTCGCAGGGAACCGGCATATGATTCCGGGCTTCCTGTGCACCCTTGTAATACATCCAATCGTCGACGCCATATATAAATGTCGTCGGAACTTTCCATTCCGAAGCATGATGCACAAGCGGGGAACGAGCAAACGCTCCGATCGAAAATATATATTTCAGGCAAAGCTCCCCACTTGCTTTGGCTGCCAATGTGTGGTAGACGTAATCAGTGAGTAATCTAGACTCCTCTTTTGTCAAACTGTCCCCGATTGCGTTTTCGCCAAATCTAGCACTTGTATACCTGCGAACCATATTTGGACCCCATGGGCCTAATCCTCTAATAACCTTTTGGGGTGTGAAATTAGACTCCCATAAATGATTCAACACGGCCCCTTGCCAAGTTGCTCTGAACTTGAGAAGCCGCTCGTTTTTCTGATCGGATTCCGATGAAAAGCCAGCGGCTCCCACTAAGAGCAAGTGTTGAACATGTTCGGGATACTTTAGAGCATATTTAGCAGCAACGTATCCACCGAATGAATGTCCAAGTAGAGTAAACTTGGTGAGGTTTTTGGCTTTACGCCACGCCTCGAAAGAATCCACAAACCAAGCCTCGGTTTCTTCGGTGGTTTTGCAAGTGAAATCAGGCCTGCTTGATCCACCCCAACCGAGCTGATCAATAGCGATGACTCGGAAATGTTTGGCGAGAGCATCGAAATTACGAAAGAAGAAGCCCTGAGAAGCTGCGTAGCCGTGTATCATTACAAGGGTAGGGGCATCAGCATTGGTGCTGTCGAAAGTGACCGTGTTGATAAATCGTGGTTCACTGCTGGCAGAACGAAACCAGCTGACTTTCGACCCGGTGGACCGGACCCTATGTTCACTTTCTCGATAGTGTAGGGAGTCTTCACGAGAGAGAGAAGTCGTTTCTCGGACTCGATGATGTGATCTGTCGAGGTCGGGATCCAACGAAGAGCTGATCCCACTTTGCATTTCTTGGTAGATGATGCCTGATCGGTTGATGAGCTGATTTTTTCGACCATTTTTTACTGTATGTTATAAGAAAACTTTGACACCCGGGAATTGAATTGATTTTCTCTTTGCTTAGCTAGCTAGTATCGAATATGTATGAAAGATTAAAGATTTTCCCTGAAATTTTCAAGGAACATACTGCCTTTTTATATGCATCAGGCAGGCCGGGTGTAGAAGAACGCGTTAACCTGTTGCTCATTCAACGTCATAGATGATGATAGATCCTTCAGTCAAAAGGAAAGCCTCCAAAGTTGACTTGTTATGGAGGAATATATACTTTTTAACTGTGGTATCCCAGCTCATTACTAGAAAATAGATGATGATACATGGGAAAAGCTTGCAAAGATCTTACCACACTGTTATGGAGGAATATATACTAAAGACACTTAGCATGGGTAAAGGGTGATAATGGCAGTTTGTCCCAACCTAGAAACTGCCTTGCCACTCCCATACTTATTCCATCCTTTTTATAAAAAGAAGGGTAAATTATAGATAATTTCCCGTAGTTATTGGTTGAACTAAAATATTTTCCGTTCAGACATGCACTTTTGTTTAATTAATTTAACAAAAAATGCCCACTTCGTTTAATTAAGTTGACAAAAAAATGCCCACCTATTTAGGTATGGGTGAGCTTAGTCGGGTGAGGTCTATTTTTTTGCAAAAAAAAGAGAAATTGGAACTTGATCAATAGTTCGGTTCTTAAAAATTTCAGTACCAGAACTAACTTAATA
Organism: Codonopsis lanceolata; assembly: GCA_013146195.2. NCBI lineage: Eukaryota > Viridiplantae > Streptophyta > Magnoliopsida > Asterales > Campanulaceae > Codonopsis > Codonopsis lanceolata. Next base: position 18,771,174 of record CM028380.1, on the reverse strand, counting down.
TTTATGAGAACTAATACTTTAGTTCAGTCCAAAACGAACCCAAAATGTACGACAACCAGGACCATACCAATACTACGGTTTTTAACTATTTTATACAAACAAATAATAAAATCTTAAACTTCATTAAATGATTAAAAAAACATTCTGATGTGGCAAAAATGCAGCTTGGGCCGTCCGCGTGCTGGGTAGGATATCTGGGCTTGATCTGCTTCCTTAAACCTGATTAAGATCACGAAAACACCTTAATGGAAGTGCATGGCTTGGCCTCGCAAAACCACTCCTGCATGAGTAATTAGTATCGTGTGAGAGAGTCAAAAAGCAATTTGTCAGAGGTTCTAGGCTCAAGAAAGAGTATGTACATTGTTTGTGGTTTATGAAGGGGTATTTATAGGCCCCCAATGTCCTTGAATCCGTCTAGGATTCACTGCCTTAGTTATCTTGTAGGATTATGGCAGAATCCTTTGATTTTAGGTGTGATAAGCGGCTGGCCGTGTGAATGTAGGAGCAGATATGACAAGTGCCCTGCTTGGTTAAGGAAACCATTGACTTGTCTTAGAGAGCAAGTTTTCGAGGCTTTCTGCTCGATGTAGGCCGGCGAAAGGCTGTCACAGTATGAGGTAGACTGGTTGGAGACAAGTGTAGATCCCGGGCATGGTCCACAGTCGGCCTGACAGGCCTATGCCCAGGCTTGACTGATGTGTATAATTTTTACCTGATGTAAGTGTGGTCCCCAGCCCCAGGCATGGCCCCTAGTCGGGCAGGTAGGGCCTGTGTCAGGCCAGATTTGGGTTGGAGTTACTTTACTCGTTGCTCGATATCTTGCTAGCTCTGCTCACTAGGCCTGGTAGGTCCCACGTTGTCTGACCCTGTGACTGGCACGTGATGGTCGCTCGTGCCTTACTCGTGACCCGGCTTGGGCGGGGCACATCAACCCAGCTCCTTGTCTGACGAGTATTCATGCTCGGAGCGAGGAGCGTATATGTTGGATGATGTTGCTCTTGCTCCGGGCTTCAACACTTGTGAATTTTTTGAGAAAAACGTGGAGGATTTGGAGAGCAGGTTTGTAGAAGGTTCTGAAACTTTAGTGGAGTACAGCTGGAGCGTGTTGAGGAAGCTTGCCATTGGTGAGTCCCAAGGAGAGTGGGCGAGAGAGCGCGTGAGCCGTCAGGAAGTGGAGAGGGTTAATGGAGGCGTGGGTATCGAAGCAACGCATTTAATGTGGGATTGCTACGGGTGACGTCTGACGTCCTTAGAAGCGCCGTTTGGGCGTCCGTTTTCCCCCCAAAAATCGACAAACTGTGCCTATAAATAGCCCTTCTTCCTCTTCCCTCTTTTACAATTTATGAGCTTTCCAGAGAGAGAATTTCTAATTTTCTTTGCGTTCTTGCTACTGCCTCGTCAAATGATTTCCCGGCTCCAGTGATCTTGTGCCTTGACTCCAGCCACTCATGTGCTTCCAGAATTTGGGATTGTTCATCAGTTCCAGTTTCCTCAGCCACTGCATACTGAAACCGTCCTTTCTTGTGTCTGACAATAAGTTTTTCTTGCTCTTTTCCCTGTTTTGTTATTCGTTTTTCTGGGTTTGATGAAGGTTTCTGGGCTCTTTTCCCTTATCGTCATGTATTTCTGGGTAGGACTCCTAGGATTAGAAACGACCCTTAGATAGAGATCGAAGAAAAGACCAGGTGGTCTTGCTCGCTAGGCGGGCATGGCCCCTTGGTGTACCTAGACTTAGGAACTTTCCCTCTTGCTTTGCCGGCTGCGCGGGCAGAATTTTGACTTCGCTTCCTCGATCTCTTTTGTAGATGTCTGATGTTTCGGATAATGATCGTGAAACCTTCAACTACGGCAGACGAAACGACTCACTCAGCAGTGAGAAGACTCCTGGAGTCCGTGACCGGAAAAACCATCCCTAGGCGTATGGCTACCCCCATAGTTGACCTCATCGATTCCTCTAGCGGGCACGGCCACTCTGGAAAGGAGAGTGTGGAGGGAGGAGGATGTGTTGATGGGCAAGGCCCTGAACAGCAGGTGGACTGGGCCGAAGGCATGGCCAGAGAGGTGTGGCCCGAACAGGGAGAGACTGCTGTAAATGCCTCCGAGTCCGATGAAATGGATGACATGCCCCTTGCCCGCCGCATGAAGAAAGCTGGCCGGACTCAAGTGGAGGCCACGCTTGAGGAGGCCATGGAGGAAGACGATGATGAGCCCGATTGGTATGTAAATGCCGATGAGAGTCGATATGCCGCTCGTTGGGCCTCGCTGGACATGGCGGATAAGGTGACGGCCTGGCTCACGTCTCTTGGTATTGACTCCACCAATTATAGGGCAAGCAAGATAGACGTGTCCATCGGAGTAGATCTGTCCCGCGAGCAAGGGAATGAGCTCCTATTTTTCGCCGACTTCTTCCGGGTCGGACTGCGCCTTCCACTGGAGCCCTTCTTGGTGGATTTCCTGTTCGAGACCAAGGCCGTGCCCTGTGATTTGATGATGAATATTGTTCGGGCGACCACGGCCTTCACGGTGGCTTGTCATCTACTGGGTTTCGAACCGGACATGTATCTGCTCCACAAGCTGTTTATCTTTGCCCCGAGCACTGGCGGGCGGATTGGAGTGAGGTCTAACTCCAACTTTTTAAGACTTCTGGAAGATGTCCCTGGGAAGGTTGAGGCCTGGGAAAGGAGGGTCCTTTTCATCGAGTCCCAGGTTGGATGGCCATTTGCGCCCACGGCAGCCGGCGAAATAAAAATCCCCAAGGTCTCCAAGCAAGACTTCAGCTCGAGCGAGATTGCCTGCCTGGCAGTGTTGAAGGCTGCCGTTGGGGTTGTTGAGGATAATGAAAAACGGGTCGACCAGCAATTCTTGCTCGATTGGAAGGAGCTAGTATGCAACCCGTATAACTTATGCCCGGCCTGTGATCCGAAATTTGAAGTGCCCTGGTAGAGCCCCTTTTAATCCATTCACCAGAAAGGGTCCATCCCTACTCGGGCAAATGTCACGGGCCGATGTTCAAGCGAATGTGTAGAATGTCAAAGGCTGGGCCCCGATACGAACTGCCGGCCAATTTATGAGGATAAGAATGGTTGCTCGCCAATTGTTGATGTTTTCAATTCCTGTCTTGTTCCAATATTATTCCCCATAACTGTAATAATCATGCCTTGTTTTATTTCAGGGATGAAAATCTTGGTCGTGCTAAGAAACAGGAACAAGCAAGCCGATCAGCGGGCGACTGATTTGAAGGCCAACGAGCATGTGGCCTTGCCCAAAGTCCTTTTCTGTCCGCCGGCTAAGAAGGCCCCAGCCTCGGGCAAAGCCTCGAGCCCGGTCAAAAGGCACATCACAAGATCTCTCGAGGTCCCTGCCAAGGACGCCAAGGCAAGCAGAAAATGAAAAAGAGCCCTCTCCTCCTCGCCGAACTGCAAGGCCGCGTGGTTCGGGTATTGAACCTACTGCTTCTCCCCAAAACTATGGCGGGGTTGTTACTTGGAAGCGGTCAGGCTTTGAAATGCCTGCCACCACCAGCGCTGCCTAGGCGCTTGTTGGTCCCAAAATAGGCTCAATCTAGTCTAGAAGGGGGGGGGTTGAATAGCCTAGTTATGTTTTTATAAAAACTTTTTGTAAACACTTCTTAATGATTTCTTAAAATGATTTAACTAGAAGTGTTAATGCAATGAAATGTAAGAGGTTCTCGAATCGACTAGAGATCCGCTTAAGCAAAGATGATTCGTAAGAGGTTCTAGATCAGTATAAGCATTTAACAGAAATTATAAGAACAGATCAGACAGAACACAACGTTTAGAAGTGGTTCGTACTGTGAATAGTACTACGTCCACTACCAAAGTGGTTAGCTTTGGATTTTAAAAGTACGTGCACTTGTTTATCCACTAGGTTTATGAGTAAGATCTCTAATGGATTGTGTACAAAATGAGTTTTTAACCAAGTGTATAATGGTGAGAGGAACAATCAAGGATTAATTTTTCTCACACGTGCTAAAGTAAAGAACAGTTTTTAAAGACAAACTAGATGAAGCTGAAACAAATTTAAGACTGGCAGATCTGCAGCTTCAGGAAGTTTTGTGAAGTGTTAGTTCTTGTCCTTTGATCTCTTGAATGCTTGAGTGTTAAAGATAAGGCTTGAGTGTTTAATGCGCAAGAGTTGTTTCTTCAGATCTTCAAAACTTGAATAAATACCAGAGAGATCTTTTGGACCGTTGGACTGAGGCAGAGAGAACTGTGTCCAACGTTCTATTGCATTGAATGCACGGCGCTTTGGGAGATGTAAGAGCCACACCATCGAGATGCAAAGATGTGCGAGAAGACATTCCCAAATAGAGTAAGGTTTCAGATTGCAGGCGTTGCAGCTTAGAAAGTCTTCTTAGCCAAAAAGGGTAATATCTCCAGACTTCATGTTTCAGGAGACAGTCTGGACAGTTGTCAGCATGTAGAGTTGACTTCTTTAAAGTGAAATCCGATGAAGACATTATGACTGGATATTTTCAAAAATATCTAGATAGGTCTATATGTGTCATAATTTCATGATTTGGTTATTCTTGATTTTCGCTTTCGAGCGCACTTCAAAGTCTCTTGCCGTTCTTCCAAGGTCGTCAGAAGCCTCTGCTTGTCCGCGCTTAAACTAACACTAAACAGTTCTAAACAACCTTGATTCTAAGACAGTTGCCACACTAGTCGGTACGCAGACCTTTTAGCCATTGTTCAATAGAATCAGAAGATGACTCAACCAAATCTAGAACCTGTGGGAGTCAACAGCGCTTGTAAAAGAAATATTTAGGGATGCTCCAATGCTGGGGGGGGGCATCGACTTATCTGTCCGCGGGAGCCCGAGCGGCCTGGTGGGCAAGGGCATAAGCCATGCGTGATGGCCTGGCGTCAGACCAGGAGACTGCCCGTCACGTGCTGGTCGGGAATGTGGGCCTCTGCCTGAGCGAGGTAAAAAACGGACTGCATCCTGATTTCTAACTTCTTCTTTATTCATTCTTATGCTAATTGTTTTACTCTGTGTTTGTGCATTGCCTCCACTTGTACTAACTTGTATGATCGCTACAATGAGGAGAAGGAGGCTCGCAAAAAGGCAGAGGCCGATGGTAAAACAGTTGGGAACCTGCTGAAGGAGAAGCTCGGGTAGGTATCTTCCCTGGCCAACCAGCTAAAGGAGAAAGAGGCTGTTGCAAAGCAGAAGAAGGCTGAGTTGCTCGAGCGTAACCTGCTACTGGTTTCTCAGAATAGCACTCTGGTCGATGAGAAGTTCGAGCTGGTGGGCCAAATAAAGAAAAATTAAACATATTTGGAGAAAAGGGAGGACACTATTGCCGCGGTTACCAAACAGAGGGACTTGCTGCAGGTGGAGCGAGATGCCCTCAAAATGCAGGCCATTAAGGATGCGGACCTGGTAGCCGACTTGATAGGGAAGTTGTTCGCCGCTAGAGAGTCCGTGGTGGAGGACTACAAGAGCTCCCTAGACTTTGAGGTTGTCGTGGACGAGGCTATCGTTCCTTATTATTCCCACGGCACGAATCACGTTCTGCGGCTGCTCGGTGGTCGCTAGGTGGTGGATATGCAGACCATGGCCGAATGGGCCTTGATCGATCCCTACTCTGACGGTGCCTGCCAGTTCCATAACTTGGTCCCTTTATATCGAGGCGGAGCTAGAGGTTATGGCCAAAGGTAATGCCGAAGCTGGTCGTGAGTCTTGGGTCCCGCGTACTCCCCTGGACGTAAATGTGTGCTCCTTGATCGATGCTTTGGAGTCCACTGTGGTCGAGCAGATGGTTGTAGAGGATGATGCCAAGGTTGCTGAGAAAGAAGCTGTCCGCAAGGAATTAAACGCCCAGTATGAGGAGCAGTATAGGGCTTCCGCTAAAGATCTTCCTTCCCCTCCAGGCCAGGCTTAGCTTAGGGATGTAATATATGTTCGTCCTGCGCGCCGCTATTTTGATTCCCAATTGTAATTTCTTCCACATTTTTTAATAGAGAACACTTTTTTGTTTGACAATTTCTTCTTTATTTGATTTTTTCCTGTATTTTGTTTAGTACTAGCATGTATGTGTATGAACTGATCACAACAGGCATAATACAAACATAACTAATTTGGCATGCACTTGTGCAATTATTAACTTGAAAACAATAAGGCTAACTAAGGTGCATATTATTTAAGTTGGAAGGTGCATGGGCGTATGTTCCTACCCGGATTAAGTGTTTAGTTCTGGCCACGGCTTTAAATGGGCATGGCCCCTATCACTCAGGAGCAAGCATTTTGAAGACTGCCTAGTGGGCATGGCTCGGCTCTGAGCGGCGACCAGCTAACCGGGCTCGGCCCAGTCCAACGTTTGTACGTCGAAGTTGTTGCTAGTATATCAACTGGGTATAGAGATATACGACTAACAATGTTGCTGGATCATTATAGGAATCCGAGGTAATTAGCCGCTACCTTGTGGGCATGGCCCCTACCGACTGACGGGCTTCCCAAAACGCGAATCGGGCAAGGCCCTATCTTGCTCACTGAGAGGATAAGATATGTTCATTGATACTGGGTATAGTGGAAGGTTGACCTGCCTGGCCTCATCTACTCTGGCTTATGATTAGATTTTGTCAAGCAATCCGAAGACAATTTATAAATAACAAGAAATCATTTGAACTAACAAACAAAAATAACTTGCCTTTTTCATTGATAGAATGATGGTGACCCTCATCAGGGCTAAGGGTCTTTCCCGTTTGTACATTGAAACTTGCTCAATGGTAGTATTTTTTTCAAGTGATCCGCGTGTCGTGATGCTTCAAATCTATGCCCTCCTCCCGTGTCCGTAACGTGTCTTCTCTCGATTATTCCCGTGACTTGAAAAGGCCTTTCCCAATTAGGCGAGAGCTTTCCCCACTCGCTCGGTGAACGCTACCTCAATCTTTCTAAGTACCCAATCTCCGGCCATGAACGCTCTTCCTCGGAATCTTTTATCGTGGTGAGCCTTTGTTCGCTGTTTATAGTTGATCATCCTTAGCCTTGCATCCAATCTTCTTTCTTTAAGTAGGTCAAGATCAATTGCCCGGGCGAGCTCATTGTTTTGTTCGCTGTAATGGGAAACTTTGTAACATGGCAAGGCCATTTCTACTGGGATCATAGCTTCGATCCGTATGTAAGTGCAAATGGAGTCTCCCCCGGTGGACCCTGCATGCTGGTTCTCGACCACCCATAAAGCCGATCAGTAGCTCTTCGCCCATTTTCCATTTCGCCGCCTCTAAGTTTCTCTTGAGGCAAGACTTGCTTATTCCCGCCTTAGCTTGGCAGTTGCCTCATGGATAAGCGATGGATGATTGCCAATGTTTGACGCTCAGGCGAGCACACTTCGTAGTGTATTTGTCCTAAAATTGATTGCCGTGGTCGGAAATGATTGCTCGTGGGAGACCAAATCGACACCATACTTGATCAGGGACGAATTTGATGACATTCGCCTCTAAAATGGTGGCCAATGGCTTTGCTTCGATCCATTTTGTGAAGTAGTCTATGGTGACAACTGCATACTTGTACTTGTATTGTGCCAAGGGAAACAGATCGATCAAGTCGATTCCCGACATGTCGAATCCGGCCAGTCACAACGACCGGAGTTTGTACGGGAGGCAACCTTGGTATGTATGTGTATCGTTGGCATTTGTCGCATTCGCGAACATATTTCTCTCGCATCTCCCGAGTGTAATCCAAGAATACCATGCGCAAAACTTTTTCTACTAGGCTCTCGTGCCCTGGATGGCCACCACATTCTCTTTCATGGACTTCGCACAAAACACCCTCGCTAATTCCTGTGGGGACACAATGAAGCATAAGTCCGGCCTAAAATCGCTTGTATAAGATTCCTCCGACTACCGAGTATTTCCGCGCTTGGCTTCTAACTGTGGTGGCTTTGACTTTATCCGCTGGCAAGACTCCTAGCTCGATGTATTCCTTGTAATCGTCGATCCAGCCTTTGACCGATGGCTCAATGTCCATTATCATTGGTATGTCAATGGCCGTGGTTTCCAAGTGCTCGATCATGACCGATGATTCAAGAATGCTAGACTCGCTCTACGATCTTGGACAGTAGTCCGCTCGCATCTTGTCACTCTGGCCAATTCTCGATGATCTCCTAGAACTTGAAATTCTTCAAGATTTCCTTGACAAGCTCGCAATATTTGACCAGTGGAATGGTGATGCACCATATACTCCCCTAGACTTGGTTCACTACTAGTCAGGAATCCGAGTACACCGTGACCACTTCAACGCCCATATCGGCCGCGAGTTCAAGGCCGATCATTACTTTGTATTCGGCCACGTTGTCGAGGTGGAACTTGAATCTGAGAGCCAATTCGAATTTTGTGATCCGGTCGGGAGCTATGAGAAGGATGACGCCGTCCCAACCGTGCTCGCCGCCTCCGCCCACATAAAGGTCCCAACAAGAGGTCAAGGCCGGCCGCCGCCGTGCTCGGGCTCATGGTGGTTGAGCTCCGATTCTTCCCCGGCCGAGCGAAGCTTGTCTCTACCAAGAAATCGGCCAAGGCTTGAGCTGATTGCCGCCTGGCCGGTAATCGATGTGAAATTCGTAAGTCGGATCGACTCGCTTAGTAGCCTCGCCCGATGAATCGCTTGCAGATTTTGCGTAGTGGCGCCGTATATGTATACTATGATTACATGTGCGTAAAAATAAGTCCTTAATTTTCTGCGCCTATGAAGAGGAGTAAGCTAATTTTTCTACATTAAAATAATGACCCTCGACAGACTAAGGGCCTTTGATACATAGTACACAGATTTTTGAGTTCCTACCTCTTCCCTAACTAAAACAACGGCCACAACCTGGTCTGTGGCCGCTAGATACACGCACAAGGGCTCTCCGCATTACCTGGTTGCTAAGGAGGGAGATTTACCAAGATATTCCCCGAGTTGCTTGAGGGCTTTTATCACATTCTTCATTCCACTCGAACCCTTTATTGCCGCGTAAGACTTTGAAGAATGGGAGGCACTTTTCTGCTGACCGGGAGATGAAGAAACCAAGGGCAATGATTCTGTCATTTAATCGTTGTATGTGCTTGATGCAATAAGGTTGCACCATCTCGATCAGGGCCTGGATATTTTCTGGGTTTGCCATTATCTCGCCCTAATTGACCATGAATCCCAGAAATTTTCCTGCTCGGACCCCGAACGCACACTTGCTCGGATTCAGCTTCATATTATGTTTGTGCAGATTGGCAAACGTCTCTGGTAGGTCCAGAGTGTGGTCACGACCTTTGGTTTTGATGACCATGTCATCAATATAAGCCTCCATGTTTCTACCAAGTTGGGAGCCAAAGACCATGTTGGCCATGCGCTGATAAGTGGCCCCTCAGATTCTTCACCTCCAAGCGGCATCATCTTGTAGCAGTATAGACCCCCACCTACTCGAAAAGTTGTTTTCGGTTTATCTTGCTCCTTCATCTTTACTTGGTGGTACCCTGAGTACGTATCCAAGAAGCTGAGCATCTCAAAACCGGCTATGGCATAGACGAGCACATCAATGCGCGATAGTGGGTAACAGTCCTTCGGGCAAGCTTTGTTGAGGCCTGTGAAGTCGATGCACATTCGCCATTTGTCATTGGCCTTTTTGACCATCAACACGTTGGCCAACCAAGTTGGGTACCGAATCTCCTCGATGATGTCACCTTTCGTGAGCTTTTTGATCTCCATTTTGATCGATGTACTCTTCTCCGTGAGTACTATCTTGACCGCCGCCGGATGGGTCGAAAGGTTGGGTCCACGCTCGTCGTGCCGTGCAACACTCTCACTGATTCCCTGCATGTCTTCAACGATCCAAGCGAACACGTCAAGGCTGCTTTTGAGTTGTTCTATCAATCGCCCGAAGTTTCGGAGGCATGGCCTTCCCGATCTTGATTTTCCGCCGGTAAGCCGGATTGATGATGATCTCTTCCAACTCGCCTTGTTGGCTAGAATTCAGCTCATCTTGAACTAGTAGAGTATCCATCTCAATCTCTTATGCCACGGACGCCGAGCTCTTCGCATAAAAACCGTTGGAGTTGAGCATGCTCGGCCCTATCGACCTCCATAATGTCTCGGCCGCTCCGCATGATTCCCCAAGCTCAATATTGTTAATAGGGTCTAGGCTCTGTAGTACTTGTAAGGGCCTCATTCTCGTGATTGTGGTCGTTTGCTCGAAAATGTCCACGATCACTGCTTTCTTCCTCTGGGAATCCCTGACATAGTCCCACATTGCCCGCGGCTTGTTGTTAGGATACCCACTCCCTCCTGTGTAGAACTTGGCCTTTTGGTGAGGGATAGAGGTGACCATCTGAATTTGGCCATGGGCGCCAAGGATACAGCTAGGTAGATTTTAGATCGATCACCGGAATATGATCATCTATGTCCCAAGGGTTTGTTCCCCTGCCTCCCATGAAGACTTCCACTGATGGTGCCCTTGATGCTTACTTGATGGTTGGTGAATCCTTCAAACTTTTCCAGATACGGCTTGAGCCGGTGTCCGATAATTCTAGCCCTCAAGCAGAATAGTACATGATATCCCTCAGACGCTTCTCGTGTCAAGCAACACTCTATGAACTCCGCCATTTTTTACAAGGCAAGAGATGATTAGCTGCCAGATGCCAGAGGAGTGCTCGCTAGCTCGTTACGGTGAAATAGATGTTGGGTTCCCCCGTGACCGTCAGGAGTTCACCGCTTTAGACAAGGAGTATATATGCTTCCCGATTTGAGTGTTGGGCGGGAGCTCTTCTTGAATTACATTGACCACCCTCATATCCGAAGGGCCTGGCCGCCTCTTCCTTTGGGGGTCTTCCTTGTTTGGCCGTTATTAGCATTATTGCCCGCGCCTCGATTCTCTCAAGCGGTCCAATTTGCCCGCATTGATTAGTTTTTGTATTTCCCACTTTAACACGTTGCATTCCTCGCTGTGTGATCGTTACCATGATGGTAATCGCAATACTGTGTTGTCCCCGTGTGGGCGAGCTCGTGGTCAAGCTGGTGGGGCATCGGCAACAAGATCTCCGACTGAACATGATCTCCTCACGTATACGTAGTGTTCACAGAGTAAATTGTGATTCCCCCGAATCTTTGTCCGGAGTTGATGTGCGCTGCTCTCTACGCCGGCGGTTATTGCCCCTCCCGGCTCGGGTCACCGTGGCCGAGCCGTCCCGAGTCTTGTCCTTGTTCTGGCCTTGTCGCCTTTGTATTCTTTGTTGAAAGAAAAGGTGAGAATTGGCCAACGCTTCCTTTGAGGCGCCGGATTCATGGTCGAATCGCTTTCAACGGCCCGCTCTCATGTTGTTGAAGTAATGTAACGAGATCTCCTGATCACCGTAGCGCTTAGTTGGTCGAGCATCTCGTCGAACCTTTAAAAGTAGCTGCTGTTTGACTCGTGGTCGCCCTGCTTGATCTTACCGAGATCAAATCGATTTTTGGGTGTGGGTCTGCCGTGCCAAACTCTTCTAAGAACTTTTCTCCGAGCTGCCTCCCAGCCTTCCAATAGATCCCCGGTGGTCTCTCCCCAACCATGACTGTGCCTTTCCTTGAAGAGCACCCTCAAAGGCTCGCATCTTCAAAGCTTCCATATCAGTGACCATTCGAATTTGTGCCTCGAACGATCTGAGCCAGTCACTTGCTCGCTTCTTCCCAAAATATTTTTCGAATTATGGGAAGGTTACTCCTTGCGCGGGTGGCGCGTTTTCGATTTCTGAAATGAAAGGACTGCCCACCAACGGCTTCAGAGCTCCATAACCGGGCTTGGCCACGGCTAAATTGGTCATTTGTTTGGCCATGTCCCGCTTCATGGCCTCCATTCACTCTGACAGCGCTGCCTATGGTGAGTCTGGACGAGCAGGAAGGCTTTGACTGCTGACTACACACTGATGGACAAAACGTAGGTTCATAAGAAGCTTCTGCTTCCCGCTCAACTCGCGCCCTGTGCCTTGGTCGGTGTACCTCTGCCTCTGCGTACTCGCGGGTTCTACGATGGCTATGGTTCTCTTCCCGAGCGCGGTACTCCTGTCCGCGGTGATGTCTGTGAATTTTGGCCGCTGTATCTGCTCTCCGCCTGGTCGTCCGCCCTCTGTACCTCATTGGCTTGCTCTGAGGGTACATGAATAACGAAAGGGATCTGTCTGCCCGGGGCAGGCAAATGTTGGGAGGCCTGGTCACCACCAACAAGTGCTGGATTGCAGAGAGCATGTAGCACCAAATCGGCAACTGGAACCGGGGTGTGGCCCAAGGCGAGTAGTTGCTGATTGAGTGTGTACATCTTATTATAATACTCCGCTTGGACTTGAAGAGCAGCATCTTGTTGGTCAGGGGTTTGCCCGGGCATGCTCACTTGGCTTCCCTGGCCGTTTTCACACTGACGATTTAGCTGGACCCTTAGGTCTTGAGCACGAGCGCCCCTCTGCTTGTTGATGACTTTGCGAGCATCTCGCTGGCTCATTTTGTTCTGACTAGCATGTTGAGACAGTTGCTCCTCAACATACGGGACATTCTCAATGTGAGCCGCGTGCAAAGCTGCCACCTTCTGATTCCTCGTTTGAACCCCTTGGGGCGCCCTTGGTGGCAAATCCCCAGGCGGTGGGTTGTTGTTTCCCCGTCACCGGTCACCGGTTGCCACCGGTAGGTTACTGGCGTGATGTTTGCTACCCTTGCCAACCATTGCAATAAGATGGATTGCTGAAGAACTCATCGGAAAACTTGAAGAAAGCTTTGAAAACTTTGTTTCCCGGGAACGGAACCAAGCTGATGTGGCAAAAATGCAGCTTAGGTTGTCCGTGTGCTGGGTAGGATATCTGGGCTTGATCTGCTACCTTGAACCTGATTAAGATCACGAAACACCTTAATGGAAATGCAAGGCTTGGCCTCGCGAAACCACTCCGGTGTAAGAGTAAGTATCATGTGAGATAGTCAAAAAGCAATTTGACAGAGGTTCTAGGCTCAAAAAAGAGTGTGTACCTTGTTTGTGGTTTATGAAGGGGTATTTATAAGCCCCCAATGTCCTTGAATTCGTCTAGGATTCACTGCCTTAGTTATCTTGTAGATTAGAGAAAATCCCTTGATTTTAGGCGTGGTAAGCTACCGTCGTGAATGTAGGAGCCAGATATGACAAGTGCCCTGCTTGGTTAAAGAAACCTTTGACTTGTCTTAGAGAGCAAGTTTTCGAGGATTCCTGCTCGATGCTGGCCCGGGCAAGCAAGGCTCTGCCCAGCTATATGAGGTAGACTGGTTGGAGACAAGTGTAGATCCCGGGCATGGCCCCTGGTCAGACGGGCAAGGCTTATGCCCGGCCAGGCTTGGATGGGATGTGTCTGATTCTTTACCTGATGTAAGTGTGGTCCCCGTGCATGGCCCCTAGTCAAGGCCCGTGTCCGGCCAGATTTGGGTTGGAGTTAATTCACTCGTTGCTCGATATCTTGCTAACTCTGCCCGCTAAGCCTGGTAGGTCCCACGTTGTCTGACCATGTGACTGGCACGTGATGGTCGTTCGTGCCTTGTTCGTGACCCGGCTTGGGCCGGGCACATCACATTCAATAATATAGTACATTCAACAATTACAAATGACATAGTAATAAGTTTATAACATAACAATCTGTGGAAATAAAATTACAAATTAAAGTGAGTAAAAACTAAAAAGTATAACAAAATTGCTAAAGTCTCGAAGAACTTCAACGAGCCAGGGTTTTGAATATTTTGTTTGAACTGAAGGCACGCACTCTCTCTTTGACGACAAAATAGAAAATAACATTTTATATTTGAGGAGTTTGGGTTAGTGTTATAAATTAATATATAATTATATATAACTATATATAACTATATATAATTATTCATATATATATATATATATATATATATATATATATATATATTAACTAATTATATATTGGGTTAGTTCGGTTCGGTTCTATGTTTTTTGGTTTGAAATCGGGACCGATCCAAAAGTCTTATTCTATAAAATTTCAGATCCAAGACCAAACCAAAGCATTGGTCCGGTCTGGTCCTGTTTTGAAAAAACTCTTGCACACCCCTTTGTTTAGGTGTTTTCTAACAACGCCCTTTTGTGTTTCAATTGATCATCATGTGAATAGGAACTACAAAGAAAGTTTGGAAGCAATTAGAGTAAGAGTCAATTGAAACATCAAAAATAATTTTATTAATAAAGAAAAACAAAACCTAAATATGGTCACGTATGCTGTCAAAAGGCCAACTCAAATGACACAGTTTAAACAGATAGTGCGATTAAATAAAACACTATAATTAAGGGCACATTGCATCAATTGGTTGTTAAGGGGCACAATTCGAACCTGACTCATAAATGAGGGGAGTTATCGGTAAACTACCCAAAACTAAAAAAGAAAACGTGATTCTATTTCAATTTTTATTTGGTATTTCGATTAATATTTTTTTTAAATAGATTTTAATTATTACTGATACTATAATTATATTTATATTATTTCAATGTTTAAAATTTTATTACCTAAAATATAATAATTATATATTAAATGATATTTTAATATTTTTTTGAAGAGATATTTAAATATTTTTAAATAATATAGAGAAGGAGCTTTTTTATAGTATGGTAGAATTATATTAGGGTGATAACCGGGGCCGGTCCCATGGGACGAAATTATAACATCTCTAATCTACTTTCTTTTTATTCAACCGGTTAATTACACTTTTCGGGTAAAATGTCGAAGATATCGTTAATGAATAAAAGACACGCACAAAGCCTCCGCCCAAGATTGGGCATCACAATGGAAATGTTAGGCATCACAATGAAAAAGTTAGACATCGCAATTCCAAAACAAAGGATCACAATGTAAAATGATGTGGCAAAAATACAGCTTAGGCCATCCGTATGTTGGGTAGGATATTTGGGCTTGAATTTCCTTCCTTGAGCTTGTCTAAGAACACAAGAAAACATAAGTGGAACTGTAAGGCAGGGCCTCGCGAAACCCCTCCGGTGTGAGAGTAAGTATCGTGAGTAGGTCTGAAAGCAATTTGACAGAGTGCCAAGGCTCAAGAAAGTGTGTGTACCTTGTTATGGCTTATGGAGAGGTATTTATAGGCCCCCAATGTGGTTGAATTCGCCCAGATTCAGCTTCCTTAAATACCTAGTCAATCAAGGAGAGAATCCTTGATTTTAGGTATGATAGAGGTCCGCGTAGATGTAGGAGCGTATATGGTAATCGCCTCCTCAAACATGGAAACATTTGACTTGTCTTGAGGAGCAAGCCTCCGGTGTTTCCTGCTCGATATGTACCCGGGCGAGCAAGGCTCTGCCCGGCTGCTTGATGTGCACTGCTCTGAAGTTAATGTAGATCCAAGGGGTGGCCCCTGGTCGGGCAGGCAGGGCCAATGCTCGACCAGGTTTGGACGAGGTGAATCTGATTCCTCTGCTAGGTATGAGTGTGGTGCCCGGGCATGGCCCCCCGGACAGCAAGGCCTATGCCCGACCAGGTTTGGACGAGAACTTCACTGCCCGCTGCTTAATGCTTCCACCATTTTTCCCGCTAGGTGGGCGGGCCCCACATTGATCACGCTCGTGACAGACACGTGATAGTAGCTCGTGCCTTGCTTTGACCCGGCTTGGGCCGAGCATATCATAAAAATTAAATGTTAGAAATGTATCATTTCTCTCTCCTCAGTTTATCCCAAAAAGTCAAGCATAACAATGGGTTCCATTCAAAAGGAATATATATATATATTTGTAGACCAAGACTAAAAAAAATACAAGAGAATTTCCTTGAAGACTATAAAGAGAACACTTCTTCACGTTCCTAACTTAGTCAACTAATTAAAAAAAAATTAGATAGATTCATCTACAACTTACGTTTTTTATATCATCACATCTTTTCTATGTTAGTCAGAACACGATAGATAATTAAGATTATTTAAATGTTTCATTTTATAGGATATAGGTTGTACCTTTGCGTTTTCCTATTAAATTAATTCTATATCTCTTAGGTGGATTCTTTAGAGCCATGAATTGGCCGTAAACTCTATATCTCTTCGTGAATTCTGTTGAGTGACGAGTTTCCTACGTTGGTGGATTCCATACGGGATGGACATTTTCCTATCAATTTCCGTTTTGTCGATTTTTCTTGTATCATATCATTGTGCTATCATGGTGTATGCGTATATATAAACATGCTTCAGATTTTGCATTGCGGAGTACTTGATCAGAAGGAACTTGATAACTTTGTAATTAGAGCATCCCCATTGCTCACTTCCTAAATTGGCTTCCAATTTGGAAGTTAAAGAAATGCAATGGCAGCTCTTCCCCCACCTCTTCCAAATCTGAGCTGGATCCGAGTTGGAGGAGAGATAATAAATTTTCTTCCAAAGTTGGAAGACAACCAAGGAAGAGGAAGCCAGGGCAGGTGGGCGCCACACACGGCTTGATTGGGCGAGTGGAGGCGAAAATCTGGGGTCCACGGCGGCGCTGCAAAGTGTCGATTTTTGTTTTTTTTTTTATGAAAAAAGAAACGGATAGTTTTTTTTTTCAAAATTCATTTGCCTTTACTTTTAAAAACTAGCCGTTTGTAATTTAATTTTTTCAATAATTTTTTCTTTTTTTTTCCTTCTTCCCTATAAATACACCACCTCAACCCTCTTCATTTTCTCCACAACTTCTTTATTATCTCTTCTATTTCTTCATACTCCTTTCTAAAATTCACTTTCTACACACTTAGCTTCCAAATGGATCCAAGAGATACTCATTTTTTCAAAATTTTTGAATTCTTAGAAAATGAAGAAAATCAAAATACACCTAACTCTCGTGTTCGAAAATGTTCAACATTCTCAATTTTCTTCTACTCCGCAATACCCCCAATACCCACCTAATTTTCCCAACAATCCAAATGTTCCCAACTATCCAAATTTCTACATGCCGCCAAATTTTACAAATTTTCCAAATTTTTTTTCAAGTTCCTCAAACTATTGGGAATTCATCTAATGTTCATTTTCAACCGAATTATTGGCAGACGGAAACCCATTTTTCACTCCACAAGGTACTGCAATTTCTCAACCTTATATATCTTCTAATGAGTCACGTCAACAAGTGTAGATAGGACTCTGCGGTAATTTTCCCTATTCGGAGGCGCCAATCAATTTACAAACAATTGATTTGGATGACAGAAGCGGTACAGACAACACAAGTCTCAAGCACGTGCAAGATGGACCAAGGATGAAGATCTTGCTCTACTGCGACTATTAGCCAATGTCCAATAATTGGTAATGGTCAAAGCAATATTGGAAGCGTGTAGCGATTATTACAACGAGCATCGCCGTGAATCGATTCCAAGAGATATCGAAGTTGACACCACGTTGGTCAACTAGAATTGCTCCATCCGTGGAGAAGCTTCAACGAAATCTACAATAGGCTTGTCAATGCTAAACACGGTTGAGCGATGATATTTTAATGAAAAATGCAAGGCGGATACCATCAAGAAAAAGGTACTCACTTTCATTTTGATCATGTGTGGGAAGTGTTAAGAAATTCCGTATCATATTTTAGTCAAATGATCTTCTTCACACCAATAAAAAGTCTAAGACGCCGACTCCGATGGCGGTTATTCTAAAACTAGTGTGGATGAAGATGTAGAAGATATTGATTTACGTACTCGTCCGATGGGAAGAAAAGCGGCAAAAGAATGCGAAGGTAAAGGAAAAGTAGAAAAATCTTCGATGTAGATGAGTTGCATACCCATAGGTCGATCACATGTTGTCGTTAGATAAGTACTCGAAATTAAAAAATTGAAGCGGAAGCAAAAACTTCAAGCGAAGTCAGATTTGCAAGAGAACAAAGAAAAGAGCGTGAAAGGCTCATAAAGGACATAAAATTTCTTATCGAAGATACCTCAAACATGACCATACATCGACATGGATGCGAGCAAGTAAAGGCACGCTTGAGGAAGAAAGGATATGAATTTTAATTATTAATGTTTTTCAACTTTATTTAATTAAAGTTTGTATGGAACTTTAATTAATGTTTTTATGTAACTTTAATTAATGTTTTTATGTAACTTTAATGTTTTTATGTAACTTTAATTAATGTTTTTATGTAACTTTAATGTTTTTCTGTATAATATGTATTTTATTGATAATTTATTAATTAAATTATAAATTATTTAAATTGTGAATAATAATATTATTTATAAATTAATTAATGTCATTATTTATAATTTAATTATTGATTTGTTTGAGAAATATAAAAATAAGATTGAAGTGTAAAGTTAATGATGCGAAGAAGATGTATAAGAAGATTAGAATGGGAGATATATTCTTAAATAATAATATAAGAAGATTATAGAATAATAGCATTGAGGATGCTCTTATACTTTAAAAAAAAAAGAATGTTGAATTGATAGGACAGTTACATTGATATATAGCTTGGACAAGAAAAGAATATGGATTACAAATCTCAATTAATTAATCTTTGTTCAGGCAGATATCAAACCTTCAGGGAGAGTATAATTGTCAGGATCAGATGAGAGGAAGCTACGGCAAGCATATAACAATGCAGAATGGAATCCACTTGCATTGTCCATAAACACAAAGTGCCCCCCTTCAGGAACTCTTATGATTTCGCAGGGAACCGGCATATGATTCCGGGCTTCCTGTGCACCCTTGTAATACATCCAATCGTCGACGCCATATATAAATGTCGTTGGAACTTTCCATTCCGAAGCATGATGCACAAGCGGGGAACGAGCAAACGCTCCAATCGAAAATATATATTTCAGGCAAAGCTCCCCACTTGCTTTGGCTGCCAATGTGTGGTAGACGTAATCAGTGAGTAATCTAGACTCCTCTTTGTCAAACTGTCCCCGATTGCGTTTTCGCCAAATCTAGCACTTGTATACCTGCGAACCATATTTGGACCCCATGGGCCTAATCCTCTAATAACCTTTTGGGGTGTGAAATTAGACTCCCATAAATGATTCAACACGGCCCCTTGCCAAGTTGCTCTGAACTTGAGAAGCCGCTCGTTTTTCTGATCGGATTCCGATGAAAAGCCAGCGGCTCCCACTAAGAGCAAGTGTTGAACATGTTCGGGGTACTTTAGAGCATATTTAGCAGCAACGTATCCACCGAATGAATGTCCAAGTAGAGTAAACTTGGTGAGGTTTTTGGCTTTACGCCACGCCTCGAAAGAATCCACAAACCAAGCCTCGGTTTCTTCGGTGGTTTTGCAAGTGAAATCAGGCCTGCTTGATCCACCCCAACCGAGCTGATCAATAGCGATGACTCGGAAATGTTTGGCGAGAGCATCGAAATTACGAAAGAAGAAGCCCTGAGAAGCTGCGTAGCCGTGTATCATTACAAGGGTAGGGGCATCAGCATTGGTGCTGTCGAAAGTGACCGTGTTGATAAATCGTGGTTCACTGCTGGCAGAACGAAACCAGCTGACTTTCGACCCCGGTGGACCGGACCCTATGTTCACTTTCTCGATAGTGTAGGGAGTCTTCACGAGAGAGAGAAGTCGTTTCTCGGACTCGATGATGTGATCTGTCGAGGTCGGGATCCAACGAAGAGCTGATCCCACTTTGCATTTCTTGGTAGATGATGCCTGATCGGTTGATGAGCTGATTTTTTCGACCATTTTTTACTGTATGTTATAAGAAAACTTTGACACCCAGGAATTGAATTGATTTTCTATTTGCTTAGCTAGCTAGTATCGAATATGTATGAAAGATTAAAGATTTTCCCTGAAATTTTCAAGGAGCATACTGCCTTTTTATATGCATCAGGCAGGCCGGGTGTAGAAGAACGCGTTAACCTGTAGCTCTTCCAACGTCATAGATGATGATAGATCCTTCAGTAAAAAGGAAAGCCTCCAAAGTTGACTTGTTATGGAGGAATACTAAAGACACTGAGCATGGGTAAAGGGTGATAATGGCAGTATGTCCCAACCTAGAAACTGCCTTACCACTCCCATACTTATTCCATCCTTTTAAAAAGGGGTTAATGATACTATTTGTCCCTCGACTATGGACCATTCTTAGTATTAGTCCTTTAACAATTTTTTGTCAAATTTGCGTCCTAAAAGTTTCAAATTTTTACAACCTCGGTCCTTTTGGTGGATGTCGTTAGAAAAATATTGTTAAGTTGCACATATAAGGGCTAAAATGAAATTTTCTCAAACCTAAATTATATTTCAATTTGCAATTAAATCCCTAGGGTTTGGAAAAGGATAGCAAGACCTTCTTCCCCAAATTCATTTACATCTCATTATACATTAGCAATTAATTAAGTCCGTCTTACTTGAACTGCAGCAAGGGGGTTTTCCTATTTTGAGCCCGGAGATGACCAGAGACAAAAGGATAGGAGAAGACGGAGACCGTTTCAACAAGTAAAATTCAAATCGAACGACTTATTGAAACAACAAAGCACAAACATATGGTATATATGGTTCAACAACAATTGAAGTGATCATAAAAAAAAACCTAATCTTTGCAATTAAAGTTCTTTAGTCTCCAGAAATTAAGACCCAGCAACAAAGGCTCCGACAGACTGGACATTCGATACAAAAGGAAATTAACCTAAAATAATTGGGAATGGATCCATTGGTGCCGCCATCCTAATCCTGCTGGTTGTTGGTAGCCTTGTAATTGTTTTCCTCATAATCAAGGTGACTTTAACAGGCTACCTATTAATATACAACGACTCGGCCCCAACATAACCACTGCCGCTGTCGTCAAAAATTGATGTGGAACTCTTTACCGGACCCAAATTCAAACCTTAGTTTCATATTTTTGCTAGCGCATACATCAATGGGAAGAAGGCTATTTGGTCTTTTTCCAATCCATAGGGTCTCAATTGTAAATTGAAAAAAAGTTGTGAAATTTTTTAATTTAGCCCTTATACAAATGTCTTTGGTACTTAACGGGATTTTTTCAACGGCATCCACCAAAAAGACTGAGACTGTGAAAATTTGAAATTTTTAGGACCCATATTTGACAAAGAAATTGTTAAGGGACTAATATTGAGAATGATCCATAGTCGAGGGACCAATAGTGTCATTAACCCTTTAAAAAAGAAGGGTAAATTATTGATAATTTTCCTCAGCTATTGGTTGAGTTCGAATTCCCCTCCCCCTTTCCCCCGCCACTAATGATTGAAGTAATGTGCTCTGCTCAAGTATACCATTTTCTTTAATCATATCTTTTATTTAGACTATTTCGTTTAGGCTAACAAAATATGTCCACCTGAGACTCATGTGACCATATTCGGGTGTTTTCTAACAACTACGTCTTTTTGTGTTTCAATTGTTTATCATGTAAATAGGAACTACAAAGAAAGTTTTGAAGCTAGTAGAATAAGATAGTCGATTGAAACACCAAAAATAATAAGGACAAACTACACAATTGGTCCCTATGGTTTCTGATTTTTTTATTTTTCGTCCCTGTACAAAAATTCGTTTACCAGTGGTCCTCGTACCAACCAATTTCAACAAAGTTGGTCCTTCTGTCTAGTTCCGTTATTTTTTTGGCGTTAAGTTGATACATGTGTGTCTCACGTG
Source organism: Codonopsis lanceolata (assembly GCA_013146195.2). Taxonomy (NCBI): domain Eukaryota; kingdom Viridiplantae; phylum Streptophyta; class Magnoliopsida; order Asterales; family Campanulaceae; genus Codonopsis; species Codonopsis lanceolata. Next base: position 18,749,633 of record CM028380.1, on the reverse strand, counting down.
CATTTTGACCTGGGTAAAATAGTCATTTCGTTTTTGAAAGGGACTGGCTGTGTTAATGTTGGGGTAGAAATGTCTCTCTCTCTATTAACAAATACCTTTCCAATACGATTTAATCTTGTTTAACATAGTCATTTCTCTGTTGCTGCATCTTCAGATTTTACCCCGTCACGTGGTAGTACGCCAGTCCATCACAAATTCACAACTTCTCCGCAGGAGCCCCAAAAGTTAATGTACCCCTTTTAGTGGAGCAGAGCACCCTTGTTTCATTACTAGAGCCATCTCCAAACACACAGAAAAAGAGACTCTCCGATCTATTCAAAGATAGCTTACGTGGTGACTACAGATCATTTCTTCTCTATCTCCGATCTCTTCAAATGATGGACTAGCGTACTGCCTCGCAAGACATTTCTTCGTTTACCAGGGACCAACTGCAAGATTAATGTTGCAGAAAAATCCAACCCACTCTCGCAAATACCTTTCCAACCAAAATGCACCATTGAAATCCACCATTGATAATGCACCAAAAATAATGCACCATTAATAGGAGTCGACTGCATTGGGCAGAGTGGGCTGGATGTACGGCAGGCAATACAGAAGGCGAGGATAGAGAAGAAATGTCTCTCTCTATTAACAAACCCAACAGTTCCACCCCCGCATCGGTGCATCCTCTGCCAAAACCCAATTGCTCCGTCTCCGAATCATCCCCCTCTTCGCTCTTCCGCCATGAATTTTCTCTCTCTTCAATCAAACCCTACTATTTCTCAAGTGAAATGAAGAAGAAACCAAACTTTGTTGCAAAGGATCTAAATTAATAAACTCATATCTACATTAACAAACTCAGATCAATCATTAACAAACCGAGATCATTCATTAACAAACCCAGATCCTACATTAGCCTCTTGGTTGATCGATTGATTGGATCGAAGTACAAAGGGGTTGATCGAAGTGTGAGATCAGCCTAAGACCACGGTCGAGCAGCTTGCTACTGCAGGATTGGAAATGGTTGTGCATGTGCTTGATTTTCCATGAAGAGAGAGGTAGTACGGTGGTGGCCTGGTGGAGAACTGGAGGCTGGAGTAGTGCACAACTTGGGAGGAAGAAAAAATGAGAGAAAATGGGTGCGAGAGAGAGAGATTGATAACAAGCGGGGGAGATTCGAAGAAAAAGAAAAGGAGGCGATTAAAATGGCGTACTGGACATGAGGGGATACGTTGGGTTGGGGAAGAAGGGAAACATTACAGGTACGCAGTAGACTCTTGCATCTGATTTCAATGGTGCATTATTTTGTTTTTATATATTTTAATATTGGTCCCTATACTTTAAGAGACAATGACTATTTTACCCTTCCAAAAATACACGTGCGTGTCACGTGATCGTACTTAACGACCAAAAGTTGACGGAAGGACCAATGGTGTAAAAGTTTTCAGTTTAGGAACCATTTGCGAGGTGTAGGGACGAATAGCCAAGAACCCCAAAAGTACAGGGACCAATTGTGTAGTTTGTCCAAATAATAATAGTAATAAAGAAAAAAAAACCTAAATATGATCACGTAAGCCTCGGGTGGGCATCAACTCGAATGACATTACTTAAACAGATAGTACAATTAAAGAAAACACTATATTTGAGGGAGTACGCATCAATTGGTTGTTAAGGAGCGCAATTCGAACCTAAGTCATAGATGAGGGGAGTTTTCTGTAGCTACACAAAACTTAAAAAGAAAATGTGCTTCTACTTCAATTTTTATTTGGTATTTTTGTTAATATTTACGAAAAAAAATAATTTAGATTTTAATTATTAGTGATACTATGATTATATTTATATTATTTCAATGTTTGAAATTTTATTACTTAGAATATAATAATTATATATTAAATAATATTTAATATTTTTTTAGAAGAGATATTTTAATATAGATTAGGAGCTTTTTAATAGTATGGTGGAATTATAATAATAGCAAAGTATGCACGGGATTTTAAAGGGAATATAAAATATTTTTTTGACCGAGACCGAAGTGGAATGGGTACCCGCTATAGAATAATGTTGCAAATTGGATTAATAAATAGTTTGAAAAAATTACAGGCCGGTCTACTTTATAAAGTTTTTATTTGCATTAGTACTGTGTTTTTTTTTTTCAAATCAAAAAAGGAACTTTTTGAGGCAAAAAGTCTATGATACTCTTAATGAGCATTAGGCACGCTATGAAAATAAATCACGGTGGATTAATATTTGTATTGCGATTCATCAATTTAATTGTCTATCTTATTTTTGCACAGCGATACATCAATGTTTGAACCACAATTCATCAGTTTAATTGTGTGCATTGATTATTGAACCGTGATGCATCAATTTTATTGCATTAATTTTACACCACGATTCGTCAGTTTAATTGTATAGTCTATTTTTGCACTGCGATACATCAATGTTTGAACCGCGATTCATCAGTTTAATTGTCTAGTCTATTTTTGCACCGCGATACATCAATGTTTGTAACGCGATACATTAATCTGATATTTTTACACCGCGATATAAAATCATAAAGAACCAGGCTACGTCCTCCACCTTCTTCTTCTATCTCCTCCGTCGTAAGTCTTATTCTTCCTCCTCCTCTTCCGCCTTCGTCTCTACTGAAAAATATCAACCCAACACAGATCTATTACAGTTTCGTATTTCATAAATCAAAAAAATTGTTTACCTTTCAGGGGGGCTGCCCCCTAGACCCCCGCGACCTGACTGTGCAGGTCGATTCATGCTTCATTGCGCAACAATGGTGATTTCTAACTCAATGTGTTTGTCAGAGCTGTTGAAAGTGACAATGACATTTTCGGAACAATATTTTGAAAAATTGATCTTTTGCGGTTAAAAAAAATGTCGATTTTTTAAATTACAAATTTTGAAAAAGGAATCGATCAGAATCTTACCCAAATTGTTTTGTCCTTCAACTTGGACCTATTTATTCCACTGGTCTTAAGACCTTTATCATTTTCTGTTTTGGCCCATAAATTGTACTTTAGTCACTACGTTGGTCCCTTTGTTGATGTACGTTCATATGTCCCTTCTTTGTTGGAGTATTTACATAACCTATGTCTGACAATTAAGTGGGTTGGGTCGAGTATGAGTCTGGTTAAAACGGATAATGGATCGAAATGAGACAGAATCCATTAAAACTCAAATATCAATTGGGTCGAAATAAGCCAGGTTTAAACAGGTAGTGGGTAAAGGCGAATCGACCTGTCTTAACCCGAATTCTCGCCCAAAAAATTCACACTTGTATAAAGTAAAAAACTATCGGGTTAAAACAGACAAAGGTTCCGACCCGATTCAACCAGAACCGTTAATATTTTTGGGTTGTAACAGGTTACCCGTTTCGACCCAAAATTATTAACAGATTGGGTTGAGTCTGATATTTTTCAGGTCGAATCGGCCGTATTAACGGATTTTGGGTTGTAAATTTGTAATTGCTAAACCTAACATAAACTAATGTCCAAATACTTTTTTTCCTTAGTTTAAGGAAATTATAAATATAAACTCTCTCTCTCTCTCTCTCTATGAATGGCTTGGTTAGATAGTGTGAATGTGTGTAATTTTTTTTTTAATCATTACAAAACAAGCTATGTACAATATCGACAATATTCGTATATCTTCTAATTTTCAGATGATTAGGTGGGTAGCGAGGGGTGAAAATATAGAAGATTAAGTTTTTTTTTCTTCGGTATCATCATTCTTGTCATATTTTCATACATGTTCCAACTAATTTCTACAAAATGTCTCTTCCACATATATTCCTCAATCATATTACACCATGGACATCCAATATTGTCGTGCTCATGCCCCAAGCGACATGTTCGAAAGTATGCAATTGGTATTAGTAGTAATAAATTAGTAATTATATACTTATCTCTCTTCTCTCTTATCTCTCTTATCTCTCTTCTCTCTCTCTTTCTCTCTTACTATAAAAGTCAAACTTGTTTCTTACAATTTAATACATGGACAAAAATAACCCTTTACCAAATAAACCACCCACCATTTAATTAAGGACAAAACAAGTAAATTTACCATGACAACAAATAATGTTTGGACAAAAATAACCTAAAATATAATAAATCATCTACCATTAATTAAGGTCAAACAAGTAAATTTATCAGGGACTAATTAATTTCATTAATAATCAAATAATAATTTCATCCTTTGACTTGTACATGTTTTAAAGTTAGGTCCTACAGTTTTGAATTCTATTTATTTTGTCTTGTATTTTTACTTTCTTATCAGTTTCCCCCTCCTACCATTATCATTACAAATGTCGTCCAATATTTTCTAAAATAACAAAAATACCCTTACTCAGTCGAGAGACTAAAAATTTATTTGAAACTAAAAAATAATATGATATTACATTCTTAAATAATATGGTTTTATTCAGTAAAGACATTATAGAAGTAAATGAAAAAATGTTACTATAATAATATATTTGTTAGTGAGTATCAAGATATTAATCAAAAATATGTAGCGTCTTTAGCTATTATCCATGAATAAGCTAAGAGAAGTGGGTTAAGAAAGTGTGTCATAATGTCAATAAGATGAAGAAAATGAAGAACCAATTGATGAATTTGTGCGTTTTGTTACAAAAGAAAGCCAAAATCTACAGTTTACTTTTTTGAATTTTCAGACTACTATAAGCAACCTTAAAAACTATCATACTACTTCTAACTTATAAATATTACAAACAAACCACTGTTAGTAAGCACAAATAACTAGGTTTAAAATATTTTACTCCTTCCCATAGCAGGGTTCCAAACCTTTAACCTCTTTTGGTCTTAACTTGCTTGCTTCTCTTCATAGAACCCCAGAGTAGTTACGTGTGAGAATCTCTCTATTCTCCTCCCCTGGCTATCAACTTTCTTTTCTTCTACCACAACCCTCCTTTAATTGAAAGAAATTGTCACCAATCAAAATCATTTCAAGTAGCTCCATCCTAAATTAGATTATCTCCTTACTTAGTAATTTGACACCGAAAGTGTATAGGAGGTAAGAAATGAGAGACGTTCGAGAAAGAAGTCCAACTAATCGAAACTAAAGAGATTCTATGTTTCTATTTTAATAAGGCGAGGTGAATCGTTTTCTTGGTGATGGTGATGGCGGTGCTACGACCGCATGGATGATGGTGTTAGAGGTTGTGGTGATAGTAATTTTAGGGATGACGGTAGTGGATTAGATGAAATACATCGTTGTGAGATTTCCTAATCATCAAATTTTCAAATATCCATATGGGTTTGATTCAATTTGAAAGTTTGAAAATTCAAAAAATTGAATTTGAGTTTGTAAAAAGTGAAATTTAAGGTTGTGGTGGTGGTGTGTCTATCATTGATGGGTTTTCCAAATTGGTTACTTCGAAGGAAAGAGTAAGAAATTAGAAAATAAAATCAAATCAAATCAAAAAATTAAATTTTGGACTAATGGTAAAATTTGAGGTGTTAGTGGTGGTGGTGGTGAGTCTATAAATGATGGGGTTGACGAAATAAAGTGAGGGCTAAAAATAAATTTTAAATTTCATTTTTGGAGTAATGCATTTTTAACGTTGAATTTAAATATCGACAAAGTATAACTAAATTTAGATTATTTAAATAATTATTTTTTAATTAAAAAATATTTTAAATATTAAATGGCAAACTAAATGATGAAATTATAACAAATCCCACTTTAACGCCACAAGCAAAATGACCAAAATAATCCTTATGTACACGATTTTTCATCACTATTTTTAATGCCCATAGGCGAGAGAACAAATAGAAAAAACATGTAGGAAAGTGAGACATCATATGTTGGGAATGACATTATTAGAGTATATGAAAAATTGTAACTATAATAATACATTGGTTGTTGAGAATCGAGATATTAAGCAAATCTATAGCGTGCTTAGTAATTGCGTATGAATAAGCTAAGAGAAACGTCTTAAGGAAAGGTGATATAATGTTCAAGAAGATAAAGAAAAATAGAGAACGTAGTTGACAAAATCTGTGCATTTTGTTAGAGAAGAAATTAAGTTAGAACCGATAGGAAAGTCGTTTGAAGAAAGTAGTTCCACTTAACAGAAGCTAAAGATATGTTATTTTTCCATTTTAGCAAAGGCAAGGTGGACACGTTTCTGGTGGTGGTGATAGATGTGGCGGCATTTGCAGGGGATCTTTGCAAGTGAGTGGGGGGGCGATTTTAAGCATGAAAGTGGTGATTTATGTCGAATCAATATCTGACATTAAATAAATGAGTAAGAAATTAAACAAAGAAATAAGATAAAATAATAATTAAAAAATGATTTCTAGGCTAATAGTGTTATTTGATTAAATCTCTCTTACTATAATCTCTCTTACTATAAAAGTCAAGCTTGTTTCTTACAATTTAATAGATGGACAAAAATAACCCTTCACCAAATAAACCACCCACCATTTAATTAAGGACAAAACAAGTAAATTTACCATGACAACAAATAATGTTTGGACAAAAATAGCCTCAAATATAATAAATCATCTACCATTAATTAAGGTCAAACAAGTAAATTTATCGTGGACTAATTAATTCCATTAATAATCAAATAATAATTTCATCCCTTGACTTGTAAAGTTAGGTCATGTTTTAAAGTTAGGTCCTACGCTTTCCCCTCCTAATTCTATTTATTTCGTCGTTGTATTTTTACTTTCTTATCGCTTTCCTCCTACCATTATCGTCGAGAGAGACTAATTATTTTCTAAAATGTCGCCCAATATTTTCTAAAATAACAAAAATACCCTTTACTCGGTCTAAAAATAAGAGACTAAAATTTATTTGAAACTAAAAATAATATGATATTACATTCTTAAATAATATGGTTTTATTCGGTAAAGACATTATAGAAGTAAATGAAAAAATGTTACTATAATAATATATTTGTTAGTGAGTATCAAGATATTAATCAAAAATATGTAGCGTCTTTAGCTATTATCCATGAATAAGCTAAGAGAAGTGGGTTAAGAAAGTGTTAAGAAAATGTGTCATAATGTCAATAAGATGAAGAAAATGAAGAACCAATTGATGAATTTGTGCGCTTTGTTACAAAAGAAAGCCAAAATCTACGTTTACTTTTTTTGAATGTTGAACAGACTACTACAAGCAACCTTAAAACTATCATACTACTTCTAACTTATAAATATTACAAACAAACCACTGAACTTAGTAAGCAACCTTAAAATATTACTAGGTTTAAAATATTTTACAAACCAATCCCATAGCTTCTAAGCTTATAAAATATTACAAACAAAGCCCACTAACCTTTAAAATATTTTACTCCTTCCCATAACAGGTCCAAACCTTAACCTCTTTTGTAACCTGAAATAACTTGCTTGCTCCTCTTCATAGAACCCGAGTAGTTACGTGAGAATCTCTATTCTCCTCCCCGGCTATCAACTTTCTTTTCTTCTACCACAACCCTCCTTTAATTGAAAGAAATTGTCACCAATCAACATCCTTTCAAGTAGCTCCATCCTAAATTAGATTCTCTCCTTACTTAGTAATTTGACAGAAAGTGTATAGGAGGTAAGAAATGAGAGACGTTCGAGAAAGAAGTCCAACTAATCGGAAGCTAAAGAGATTCTATGTTTCTATTTTAATAAGCGAGGTGAATAATTTTTCTTGGTGATGGTGATGGCGGTGCTAAATAGCATGGATGATGGTGTTAGAGGTTGTGGTGATAGTAATTTTAGGGATGACAAGAGGTGGATTAGATGAAATACATCGTTGTGAGATTTCCTAATCATCAAATTTTCAAATATCCATATGGGTTTCAGATTCAATTTGAAAGTTTGAAAATTCAAAAAATTGAATTTGAGTTTGTAAAAAGTGAAATTTAAGGTTGTGGTGGTGGTGTGTCTATCATTGATGGGTTTTTCAAATTGGTTACTTCGAAGGAAAGAGTAAAAAATTAGAAAATGAAATAAAATCAAATCAAAAAATTAAATTTTGGACTAATGGTAAAATTTGAGGTGTTAGTGGTGGTGGTGGTGAGTCTATAAATGATGGGGTTGACGAAAGAAAGTGAGGGCTAAAAAATAAATTTTAAATTTCATTTTTGGAGTAATGCATTTTTAACGTTGAATTTAAATATCGGACAAAGTATAACTAATTTTAGATTATTTAAATAATTATTTTTAATTAAAAAATATTTTAAATATTAAATGGCAAACTAAATGATGAAATTATAACAAATCCCACTTTGCGTCACAAGCAAAATGACCAAAATAATCCTCCATGTACTATTTTTAATGATTTTCCCATCACTATTTTTAATGCCCATAGGCGGGACAAATAGAAAAAAACATGTAGGAAAGTGAGACATCATATGTTGGGAATGACATTATTAGATGTATATGAAAAATTGTAACTATAATAATACATTGGTTGGTGAGAATCGAGATATTAAGCAAATCTATAACGTGCTTAGTAATTGCGTATGAATAAGTTAAGAGAAACGTCTTAAGGAAAGGTGATATAATGTTCAAGAAGATAAAAAAAATGGAGAACGTAATTGACAAATCTGTGCGTTTTGTTAGAGAAAAAATTAAGTTAGAATCGATAGGAAAGTCGTTTGAAGAAAGTAGTTCCACTTAACGGAAGCTAAAGATATGTTATTTTTCCATTTTAGCAAGGCAAGGTGGACACGTTTCTTGGTGGTGGTGATAGGCGTGGTGGCATTTGCGGGATGATGGTAGTGGTGGGGCGCGATTTTAAGCATGAAAGTGGTGATTTATGTGGAATACGACATTAAATAAATGAGTAAGAAATTAAACAAAGAAATAAGATAAAATTAAAAAAATTGATTTATATGCTAATAGTGTTATTTGAGGTGCTAGTGGTGGTAATGGTGACGGGTGTATGAATGATGGGTGTATAAATTAAATAAATTCTAAATTTAATTATGAGAGAAATTAAAATAACAACATTGCTAGCCTTACAACTAATTTTATAATTTTCCTTACTACTAATCCTTCAAGCGCAAAAATGTCTTTGTTCAAAACAACTTTGTACTTCTTCAAAGCATAGTTGTAAGGAATGTAGTATAATTAGTTCTAAGGTTATCATTTCTTTTTTCTCTGCATTCAAGCCGTCGCTCTTCAGATGAATTAAACCGATAAGGGTTATGTGTTTTTGTTAATCGCATGTTTTTACTAGGGTTTTAGTAAGTATAGTATATATCCTCTGATTTCTACTTTAAGCGGGAGTTTTGCATAAGATAGAATGAGGAAGATCAGAGATGGAGTTTGGCTAGAATCGAAGAAGGACAACGCCAAAGTTGTGATAGGCGTGACCGAAGTGGGAAGGGTTTAGGCTGGCGATGGCGGCTATTTTGGTGGAAGCGAGAGATGGGCACTTGCATCGAGGAGAAGAGGGAAGGAGAGTGTGTGAGATTAGAGTTTTTTACTTTTAATACATTTATTCCTAAAGCATAATGAAAATGTCATTTTACCCCGTGGAAGACCATGTGCTATTTAACGTGAATATTCTAGCATCCATCAGCGATAGGTTGGAAAATGGAAAAAAAAATGTAACGTCCGGATATCATTATGGAACAAACCTTAGGTTGGGGTACATTATACGATTTGGTGGATACCTTGGGGAAATTGTAATTTGATCATATAATTATTTTTGAATTATTGAAACAATTATTTATTATTATTTTTATATTAAAAACATTTTTTAAATACTAAATGGTTAATTATATAATAAAGTTATAACTAAATCTTATTTTCCACCCCACAAAATGATCAAAATAATATTTATGTGACATGCACATATCATTTTCATGCGTTACTATTTTTAACACTCATAGACGGGAGGGAGTAAAGTGAGACAAATAGAAAAATAAGGTATGAAAGTGGGACACTTCGTAGGTTGAGATCAATTAAATGTGAGATTTAGTGTGTAATTTTGGGGGCTAATCATATGTTTGCCCCATCAAAATTAGTCCAAAATACACATTGTCCCCTAAGATATCCACCAAATTCACTTTGGCCCTCAACGTAATTTTGTAGCATTTCCATATTCCATATCAAATTTGGTGATTGTGATGTAACGTGTGGTAATCGTAGTGATAAAAATGGTAGCAAATAATGTTTAAGATCGAGAATTTTCTCAATTCAAACCATAAACCATATCAATGGTGCCAAGGAGAAATTTGTTGGAGTTTAAGCTAGGGACGATGAAGACGGATTGAATCATGACGTGCCTCATCATTATCGTATGCATCTGTGATGAATTCAAATATGAGTTTTGAAATTCATCATGTATACTTATGCATTGTGTTTGTGGCTTGGTCATTTAACATCGGCGGCTCGACAACTTTATTTTTTGTGGGTTCTTATTCATGGCGGCCTTGACACTGAATGTGATCCTCTTCTTGTGTTTATCTCTCTCACGATATGATTACGCACTATTTTTATTTATTTTTCTATATAAAAATTTGAATAAAAGATTTATACACTCTTGAGTTTTATCTCACTTAAAATTTAAATAAGATGTCATTGTTGGAGAAGAAGCAGATAAAGCGTTGTCGGAGAATAATAAAAATGAAGTTTTTTTTTGGATAATAAAAGCACAGAAAACATTGTTAAAAATGATCAAAATGTCCTTCACGTAAAATACCATGTGCACCTTAACGTCATATTGGTAACCTTAGTAGTGTCTAGGGGACAAACTAGAAAAAACTTATACAATGACATATGAAAATGACACAAAAGTTAGGTTGGGTGGTAAAATGAGACTTTATGATACTCGGGTGAATTTTTGTATTTTAGAGTGTAAGTATATACTGAGATTGTCAGTTTGATTTATATAAAACAATTTATTATTTTTCAAAGAGAGTCATAAATTTCATAAACGACATAAGCTAAGTCTCCAACAACAATGTGCTTATCTAAGAAAGTAAGTTTGAATTGTTTTCAATTCCAACACCGATAAAAGTGAATGAATTCATGTTTGGTATTAAAAAAAGATTTAAAAATAAACAATAAAAAAGACAAATGTGTAGGATAAGTTGCAATATAATGACTAAAAGCTTACATTATAAATTACCGAAAAACAAAATATCGAAAAACCTAAACATACAACAATACAATTTATAAGTCTCAAAACTATAAAGATTAAAACACAAAAATAATCCAATAATTAAAAGTAAACAAAAAAGTTAAAAAACTAGCAAATCACTTTAAAAAACCATTAACACCACGTGCGTTAACCACGTGCAACGCACGTGAACCTTACTAGTTACTATAAAAGGGAAGCATGTTTCTTACAATTTAATTGATAGATAAAAGTGACCTTACATCTGACACAAATGCCCATAAACCTAATAAAGCATACACAATTAATATAATTAATATAAGGTTAAACAAGTCAATTTTACACATTTTATTAAGGCCAAATAAGTAAATCTATCTTATCCTTTTGACAAAAAACCCCTCCATACTATGAACTGCTAACATCAAATTAAGGCTAAATTGGTAAAATGCCTCAATGACTCGACTCTACATACTTAGAACCTGAATATGTGATTTTATTTTAACTCACGATTGTATATCTCTCGCATTGCTTGATTTTAATTGAGGCAGTCCTCTCACCTGCTCTGTTTATGAGCACAGATGTTTGGTAAAATGCCTCAATGACTCGACTCTCCATACTTAGAACCTGAATATGTGAATTTATTTTAACTCCCGATTGTATATCCTATGTTAGAACCTCTTTTTGTAAATTTATTTTAATACGTAACTAGCTTTCTCTACCCGTGTCAATCGATCTGTTTATAATCAATTATGTAGCATTCTGATTATGCGAATTGATTTCTACATAACATTGTAATAGCGCCATGGTATTGAGAGTGCACTTGGGTTTGCAAGAATGGTTAAAGTTTCATGCTTCTGATTATGCGATTGTATATCCTATGTTAGAACCTGTTTTTGTGAATTGAGTACATTACGTATTTAGCTTTCTCTACCCGTGTCAATTGATCTGTTTATAATCAATTAGTTTGCCCTGATGTTTAATTGGTTCTTGTCATTACGTTCTCTCTATAAAATGAGAGAATATTGATTTCTACAAAACATTGTAACAACTCCATTGTTATTTTGCATAAACTTCAATTAGTTTGCCCTAATGTTTAATTGGTTCTTGTCATTACGGTTTCTCTATAAAATGAGAGAATATTGATTTCTACAAAACATTGTAACAGCTCCATGTTATTGAGAGTGCACTTAGGGTTGAAATCATGGTTTTGTGGTCTTGCATAAACTTCGATTAGTTTGTCCCGGTGTTTAATTTGTTCTGTTGTCAAACACACATTTTATTCCAAGTGATTGCAAATGGCCGTTATGGTCTGTACACTTGTAAAGTTCTTGCATTTGTTGGGTTTGTTTTCCAGCATCAGATTGGATCACTTGTGTTATAACATCAAATAACATCATCATATTCAAGAACAGAACAGTAGCATCATAGTCTATACATATTTAGAGCCCATAGCTCCATGTTATTGAGAGTGCACTTAGGGTTGAAATCATGGTTGAAATTTCATGGTTTTGTGGTCTTGCATAAATTCGATTAGTTTGTCCTGGTGTTTAATTTGTTCTGTTGTCAAACACACATTTTATTCAAGTGATTGCAAATGGCATTATGGTCTGTACACTTGTATAGTTCTTGCATTTGTTGGGTTTGTTTTCCACATCAGATTGGATCAGTGTTCTATTATTTATGGGCTCTAAATATGTATAGACTATGATGCTACTGTTCTGTTCTTGAATATGATGATGTTATTTGATGTTATAACACAAGTGACCCTATTATTTGATTCTAGATTTATCTTTTCACTTTCATCTAAAGCTCACACCCTACGGGCTGCCCAGTTATGTCCATTGCTTCATTACGATGGTAACTGTCGTCCATTCCTTTTTAATTTGACATCTTTTACTTTTGTTATTTTTCAGATATTTGATGAAGAAGCCATTGAAACAATAAAGCTTCTTACACTGAGAGAAGGTTTACTGGTATGTTCAGAGTTGTTATTTCGATATTGTAGTTGTAATTTCCATATTGCCTGTTGTAGTGTTGTTCCCCTTGAATTAATCTTTTGGAGTTCGCCAATTGAAGTAGTTTCTCTGTCAACCTGCATATATTCAATACACCCAATGAAGAAGCTGTTTTGAGTGTATCACCAAAGGTAGACATCTGGAAGCATATGACAGTTTTATCTATTTTAGCATGTGATAATTGAAAATTTCAGAAACCAATTATTATGGCACATTTAATTGGTTGGCTGTTGTGAATTTTATGAAACTAATTGCAAGCTAAATAGGCAGATTAAGCAACTAGCACATTACAGATTTGAAGAAATCAGATTCCCCATTTATCTCCATTTATGCCAGGTCTGTTACCACTACTCATTCCCTTTTTTATTTTGATATGTTTGTGTGTGTTTTGTAAATGTCCTGTTATTTACTGCAACTTGAAATTTAGAATCAACGCAGACCCGATGAAAGTGAGGCATTGCTTAAAGGAATTGTTGTCAGAACTTCAGACTTGCAAATGCATCCACTTTGGGAACCTACAAAGAAACGGGTGCGCCTACATACAATTAACAAGCATTATTCACACATTTTACTCTGACTGGAACCATAGACTCAAATCAGATACTACATAATCATGTACATTATTTCTGATCTTCTATCTTTTCCAGAAGAACCCAAGATCACCAATGAACTTGTAACAGCTTTGAGTTACCTTGCTTCACAGAAATATGACCCCGAAACTCAGCCATTTCAAACTTCACGTTCGTCACCTTCCACTCCTCCAAGATCAAGAAGAAATGGCGACAAGAGACTGAATGGCTGTGGTAGCGGATATGATAGAGAACAAACCAGAAGGTTTTAACTATCAAGGGTGCTAACACTTCAATTGTTTGTTTCTTGGGATTAGTTCTTATGCTAAGGTATCATTTCCCCCATGCTTCACTGAGCACTTTCTCTATTCGTAGGAACTTTTTTTGCTTTAAAATTGATTTCCTTATTTATTTTTCAATAGATAAGTAAACAGGCCTCCAGTAGAGTGGTTACGTGTTTAAGCCACTTCCAAAACACAGATAAAAGAAAAAAAAAGGAATACAACAAAAAGGTCATTTTCAAAATAAATTAGTGGCCTCATATCTTATTCAGTCAAGGTCAGTATCCTGCAAGGGGCCTGAACCAACCCCTTGCTTTTGCACCAATATGCGTTCAGGAGCAGCCCAACATGCGTCCTGTAATAGCTGATGTTGTAACAGCTTTGAGTTAACTTGCTTGACAGAAATATGACCCCGAAACACAGCCAGTTCAAAGTTCACATTGGTCACATTCCTCTCCAAAATAAAAAAGAGATGGCGACAAGAGAATGAATGGTTGTGGTAGCGAATCTAATAGAGACCGAACCAGAAGGTTTAACTATCAAGGGTGCCAACACTTTGGTCGTTTGTTTCTTGGGATTCGTTTCTTGCATTATGTATCAATAAGCCCTGTCTCTATGCATTTGCTTTTCCCTATCTCTAGGCATTTGGTTTTCACTTGGTACTGTACAATTTACTGATTTTGTCTCAGTAGTTTTAGTCTAACTTGGTGCTGCAGCATTAACTGTTTTTCCATGGTAGTTTTAATCTCACTTGGTGCTACAGCATTAACTGCTTTTTACCACAAGGAAATATAGCAGACAATTTATTAGAAGAAATTTCCAACACTTGTAAATTGGAAAGCAGTCCAAGTTTGAGAGGAATAGTAGCTTAAAGATTGTTTTTGGACAGGTTGGGTATACGAAGAGAGGAGAGGTTCCCTAACGATGGAGGTATGTTTCCAGTGAAATTGTTTCTGGAAAGACTCATGGCATGGAGCTTGGAAAAAGTGCTAAACTCAACACGAATGTTTCCTTGAAGTTGGTTTCCCCTTAAATCGAGGATTTGAAGGCCTGCACATTGAGTCAGATTTACAGGAAGGTTACCTTGAAAGGAGTTATTAGCCAAACGAAGGTATTAAAGGCGCTGCATGATCTGCAAGTTTCCAACTTATTGTCCGCAATCCCCCACTCTTTCGCATTTGACTGAATTTTCCCACTCTTTCACATTTATACTGCAATTCCTTACTTTGCTAACTGATTTGCAAGCTTCCAACTTATTGTTCGTAATCCCCCCCTGTCACATTTGACTGAATTTTCCCACTTTCTCGAAGGCAAGTATAAATTCATTATGGTGATATACTTTGTGCTCTTTATTCTAACAAAATGAAATCTTGCTAGAACAAATCAAACTATTCAACTGATCTAAGCTTTTATACTTGAACATATTCCCGGGAAAGTTACTTAAACCCTAAAAGTAACATTACTAGCCTTCTTGATACGAGTATTTCAGATGAATATACGTACAGATTATTCTGACAACAACAGTGTTAATTCATCTGTTAACATGTATTTCCATTAGCTCTTAGTATTGTTTTTATATGTGGCACTGTCAGGTGCCTTTGCCTATCAAAACCCAAAAATCACTGCTTTCCGGGCTTCTTCCAAGGGCGATTCTGCTCTCTACAGCTTTCTTTATTGCAAGTGCTTTTGTTGTTGTTGATTTTAAAGCGGTATATCTCTTTACAAGTATTCTGCGTTCAAAAGTCTTTAGGTTGATCAAATTGTAACATATATTGATTTGATGCAGAGGTTTCCAGTACAGCCAACAGTTAATGCTCTTCAGATCAAAGAATCTAATACATGCC
Organism: Codonopsis lanceolata; assembly: GCA_013146195.2. Taxonomy (NCBI): domain Eukaryota; kingdom Viridiplantae; phylum Streptophyta; class Magnoliopsida; order Asterales; family Campanulaceae; genus Codonopsis; species Codonopsis lanceolata. The sequence goes on along the minus strand of CM028380.1, from coordinate 18,733,848 downwards.
AGGTCTGTTACCACTACTCATTCCCTTTTTTATTTTGATATGTTTGTGTGTGTTTTGTAAATGTCCTGTTATTTACTGCAACTTAAAATTTAGAATCAACGCAGACCCGATGGAAGTGAGGCATTGCCTAAAGGAATTGTTGTCAGAACTTCAGACTTGCAAAAGCATCCACTTTGGGGACCTACAAAGAAACGGGTGCGCCAAACGTGAATGAAATAGTTCAGAAGGTGACAAACTGACAGGCCAACAAATCCATCACCAAAGCCTTGAAGAAACTGCCCTAAAAGGACAAAAAAGCAGGTAGGTAGCGTAGGTAGCTGTTGGCCAAAATCTATCAAAATGAGAAACTAACACTTTATTTCTCATCTACATCCTTTTTTGTAGTGTTTTTGAGAGTTTTTGCATTTATTCGTTGGCAGTTTTGAAAAAAACGATTCTTAATAGACCAGAAAATTCTTTTTTTCAGCCAACATAACTTATGAATCCAGTTGTATCCCTAACTATGGCAACCTCATAAATTATGAGTTCAACCAGAAATCAAAATCATGGAATTTGATAACATCTTTTCTGGTGGGAAACTTATTTACTAATTCTTTTTTTCCTTCATACTTTGCAATCTCAGTGTATGTCTTATAAGATTATGACTGATGAGTGTACAGATGCTTCCATGGGAGAATCTACCAGTATTAAGAAGTCAGGAGGTCTACCGCATGCCTTCTGTTGGTAGCATCTCTTCCACACTTGACAGATGCTGCCAAAGTCAAGAAAGAAACAAGGATTCTTTGGCCTTTCCTCTGATAGACCCACTTGATGCCTACTATTTGTTGAATCCCGGCGGTGATCTTAGCAGCGCGGAGGCTGAATTTGGAAAATGGTTTAGAGATCAAAATTTGGAGGTAATTTTGTTTTTATTATTGACCTGAGTATAAAATAGAGCAAAAAAAAAGGACCGGACCTTGAGTTAAATTTATTGTTCTATGTGGTAATGCATATTCAAGCAAACCATGTATATTACTTGTGTACTTGAGTTCGCTAAGCAATTGGTAAAGATGACAAGATATAATGTTGTCAAAGCGGTCACATGGTGATATGTACAGCACAAGAACAGTTTGATTTTCCATCAACTTCCATCAAGTCAGACACCGGTCATATGTTTACATCTATGTTGTTATAAATTTGCACCGAGAGGGTGTCGAGACAATTTTTTTTATGAGTTGGGGCCATTTTAGGCTGACTGTATTTTTGATACTCCAAATCTCAATTACTGATTTTGAGCTTACCATTTTCTTTTTAATTTACTAGAAGTGACTATAATCTAATAAACCCTTTTGCTTTTGCTTGAATAGGGCGGAACATAACTCCTATACTCCTACTATCCCAAAATGAGTGTCCTTTTTTAGTTTTATCTCAAAACGCAAGGAAGTTGACTTTTTAAACAATTTTACTACCATATATACGTGATTACCCTTAGTGACATCATATCATTGGAAGTGCACATTGGAACATGATAGTTGGCAAATGCAGTGGCGAAGTCAGCTTTTTATTTATAAGGGTTCAAGATTATTTTAGGGGTTAAAAATTATATTGTAATATATGAACTTGGCTCTAATGAGGGTCAAATTTATAAAATAGTACATTTTTTCTTAAAAGAAAGGGGGTCATAATTGATAAAATTATCATTTACAGTAGTAAAATATAAAATTTTCTTTAAAGTTGGAAGCAGTAAAGTGAGTTCAAATCCAACGGGGGGGTCAGGGACCTTTGGGTTCAGTGTGGCTTCATTACTCTGGGCAAATGTGGATTTAGTACCAAACAGACTGACTTTTCATATACATGTAAATTTGATGGCTTGAATCCATGGTATCTGCAAATGTATTTTTTTTTTAAATACTGTCATGTATATGAACATAAGTCTGTACATGATTTTTTCATTTAAAATTTTTTTGTTGAAGGATAAAAAACATTGATGCCATGGAAATTAGAATTAAGTGGTTTCATGAAGGATTTGACTCTGCATGTAGGCCTCTTTCTTATGTAATTTTCCCATGCATCAATCCGTTCCTTGTTTGCATCTGTTATGAATACCGGAAGGTATATTTGCATTGAACTAGATAATGTTATCTAGAAGTGGGTGATGCTTTAAACTGCTATGCAGGGAAAAGCTGGAACCCCTGCCACCGTTGAAGAATTGACTGCTGCCTTGAGTAGTCATGACCTCTTTATTTCCAAGGTATTGTATTTTCTTTTGTTCTTCCCAGCCCTGTTACCAATTTTCTCTTCCTATTTTATTCTTGCTGTAAAATTTGAAGCTTTATCTACCCATTCTCATTTAGTCCCACAGTTAATTTGTGGCATTTTGGTATCCTTAATGTTGAAGTAAGATTATGTATATCATGTCCGAATTCGTTAACAAAATAATCATTAACAGGAGAAAGTGTTAATTAGTGTTCCCAGTACCATAGTGTACTGCTCCATAAGTTTGACGTATCATCTAACCATGTTTTGTGATAATATGTAATTTTTGATTCACTGGAACAATTAAATTTGTAAACCTAAGTATGGACGATGGTTGCAGCTTATGGTATCTAAGCTAACACTATTTGGTATCGAATTCCTTAACAAAATAATCATTAACAGGAGAAAGTGTTAATTAGTGTTTCCAGTATCATAGTGTACTGCTCCATAGGTTGGACGATGGTTGCAGCTTATGTATAATTTGAACTGCTTGAACCATGCTAACTTATCAGAGTTCTATGAACCAGTGAGGCAGTGAATACCTGGTACTAGAGATGGAGAGTTAACACAAAAGCTAAGGTCACTAGGTGAGGGTCAAGAAGAGTCAAACACAAGTACCACATATACTTTTTTGGTAGTGCACAAATCAGCCTTTGAAGTTTATGAAGGATAGCTTGTTCAAAACCTTTACATTTTGGTAAAGATTGTTTACCCGGTTCATCCAGTGGTTGAACCATCAAACCGTGGACTACCATTAGATTTTAACCATTAAATCGTGAACTGCCCTCTCCGTGGTTTGGCTGATTTTGATACTATGGATCAAAGGTATGATATTGAGTTTCCAGGACAGAACTGATCAATGCTTTTAAGCTCAAATATATAAAGATGAGATCTCTTCAAAAAACCAATATCAAACAGAGGAATATGTACAGAGGGAACAAAATTGCTTCTTATATACAAGGAGTCTGTACAGTCTTCATCGTGAATTGCAGAAAATCATCGTAAAGTGCACTGTGGATATTGGTCAAGGATTACTGTTTTACTAGGCAAACCATTAAGAGAACCGGTAGAAAGACCACAATTTATCTGAGACTTCCAACACTAAAATCAGGCTCAGCTGGTTTCTGAAGCAGCAATGTTGGAACTTTATGAGCCAATATGGGACTAGGTGAATGATTACATTTCAAGGCCTGTAATGCATTGACAGCAAACCTCGATGCATAGATGATGGCGCCAAGGCTCGGTGGGGTTCCACTTTCTTGTGCCAATGCAGCCTGCAGTTTGTCTTCTTCCTTTCGCAAAGCCTTCTTGAGTTTCTTTCTACAGAGAGTTCGCCATGCTGCCTGTATAAAACAAGCTCCCCATGACCTCCACTGCTGTTAGGAGAACCTGAAATCGTGACCTCCACTTCTTGTGTTTTCCATTTGTTTGAAGGAAAATGATATTTGTAGAGTGTTTCTTAGATTTTCTCCTTTGTTTTCTTCAATGAAAATGACTTTGATAACATATCTACCAAGTCAATTGTTCTTGTAGTAACCAAAACATAGGAAAAAGGAGTATATTTACATGAAAATTATCTTCAACAATCACTTTTATTTAAGCTATTTTCCTTGAAATGAAACAAACTCTTATATGAGATACTTGCCTGAAAGTATGCTGGATCTACTTGCTGTGAAGACGCCTGAACTGGGTGGCCACAAACTTGAGGTCATCAGCCTTTAGCACAAAAGCTTCGTCATCGGTTAGGGCTTGTACCGTTCTGGTTGAGGAGGGAAGAGTTGATGAGAAGGTTGGATCGAGAGCCCATGTGAGAAGCTCTTCGCCACAGAAGTCGCCATCCTTAAGGTAAAGAGAGTTGAAGAAGCCTGTTCTTCAAATTATTTTCCCATTCTCATTCTCATTTCCTTCTCTGTAACTGCTGTTCCCCATTTCCATTTCCAGGCTGCTCTAATCTTCAGGAAACTCTGTTCTTCAAAGTATTTAAGTTATTTTCTCATTCTCATTCTCATCTCCTTCTCTGTAACAGCTGTTCCCCATTTCCATTTCCAGTCTGCTCTAATCTTCAGGAAACTCAATCTCCATTTTCTCCATTCTGTGCGTAGCTGTTTAGCCGATCATAGATATCCTTCCGAGGTATTGTATTTTCTTCTGTTCTTCCAAGCACTGTTACCAATTTTCTCTTCCTATTTTATTTTTGCTGTAAAATTTGAAGCTTATCTGCTCATTTTCATTTACTTCAAATTGGTTTAATATATAATTTGGTCCCACAATTAGGTTGTGGCATTTTGGTATCCTTAATGTTGAAGTAAGATTTGGGGGAAAAATCACAAAAATCCTTCCAAGGTATTTTCTCTTCCTTTTTTATTTTTGCTGTAAAATTTGAAGGTTATTTTCCCATTCTCATTTACTTAAAATTGGTTTAATATATAATTTGGTCCCACAATTAGGTTGTGGCATTTTGGTATCCTTAATGTTGAAGTAAGATTATGTATATCATTTTGGTATCCTTAATGTTGAAGTAAGATTATGTATATCATGTCAGAATTCCTTAACAAAATAATCATTAACAAAATAATGGCTACGCATGCTTTGTACTTGGTGGTTAATGTACCAAGAGGCAAAATGTATATTGTAATACATGTACATGAACAATGAATCTAGGTTCTTGGGGTGGTCCATTCTCAAATTTAGAAAGTTGTCAAAGGGATGGGTAAGAATAGGCCGAAGATATGCGACCCGAGAGTCAAGTGAGGTTGGAAATAGGGGAAGTCCGCTTACAGGCTAGGATGCTTGGATGAGGCCAAAGAGGCTCAGATGGTTGTCAAAGTCAAGTTAGGTGGAGAGAGCAATAGAGGGGTAAGAGTATATAATTTCACCGCGTTATTTGAGTGGGTGTTCAAAGGGCTTATCAGGGTGGGTAAGGCCGTAAGGGACTCTCTGTATAAACACGAGTGAACTTTGTTCAATGTTTTTCTATCATTTAGTGAAATTGGTCGCACTCCGTGGATATAGGCTGGTTTTTTCAAACCACAAAAATATTGTGCTCTCTCGTCATTATTTTTTTGGCTTTGTTTATTTTTTCCCGGTACCATACGGTTGTGGTGATGGAAATCTTAAACAAATTCAGTTTCAATTTTTTCCGCAGCGCCACTTTCCCCAATACTTTGTATGTGTGTTGGCACCATGCCCTGTCTCTCCTCCTTCCCTAAGTACAAAAAGACCAGCACACACCCTTAGCATGTCCAAATAATTGCTTGTAGTATAGAGCCTTAACCTTTTTTTCATGGCAGGATGAGCTCTTGCCGATGGTGCAATCTCAGAACTTAACGCTTTCCTTTTCCTCAGAAAGTTCTGTTGAGGAAGAACTGAAAAAAGACAGTACTGCAGATGCTATAACAATTTTGATCAGGATCATGAACTTCTCTGTTCTCTCTCTCTCTCTCTCCCTCTCTGATGAAAAACAAGCAGTCATTGTTTTCTTGTTTATCCAGAAAATTTTGTATTTTTTAGTGCTTACCCAACTGCTTGTTAATTTTGATCTGTTATCTGACACTCTCCCAGATAAGCTATCTTGTGAATTTAGTATAGTTTCACCAATTATTTGCCATAAAAATTTCCTTTCCTATGCCCTCCCCGCAACATTAAAATAATTTTCTGCTGTTTACATGGTAATATAAGTATGCTTGTCTGAATCCTGAAATGTTGTCTGAAGACAGCATCATTAAGTGTGGTTAGTTAGTGACAAGTCATCCTTCATTCTTGATTCTCTTTTGGACGCTCCAGAACTGTTATTCCTAAGTAAAATTTTGATGACAGAATTACTTTGAATGGATCAGATTAGATTGTATGGCAGTTGTTTCTCTGTTGACTTTTTATCCAACTATCTCCTTTAACCATTTTTTGTGATGGTTGATTTTGATACATGTTATTTAGGGGCACAATATATTCCAGGTCATGAGATTCAGAAGCTTGAAAGCTGTGCTGCTACCTTCCTGATGGGGTGTAGTAGTGAATCCATATCTTTGAACGGGTCTTACACCCCACATGGTGCTCCATTATACTATCTAATAGCAGGTTCGCCTGTTATTGTTGCTAATTTATGGGAAGTTACTGACAAGGATATTGATCGATTTGGCAAGGCAATGCTTGATGCCTGGTTAAGAGAAAGATCAAATGCCTCAACGTTGTGTGCTCAGTGCAGCGAAATCACAGGCAAAATTAAGGCCATGAATATAAATGGGACCAAAAGAAATGCAAAAAGGAAAGCATTGAGAAAGAAATTACCTGAAACTTGTGAACACAGACCAAAGATTGGATCATTCATGTGTCAGGCTCGAGAAGCATGCACTCTTCCATTTCTAATAGGAGCATCGCCAGTTTGTTATGGTGTCCCAACAGGTATAAGGAAGAAAGATTCGTGACATTTGTATATTTCTTTGTTTGATCCCTCAAGCTCTTGGTCTTGTGACTAATAAGAGGCACCAGGATTCATTGTATGTCAGTAGTCTGTAGTCATAGAACAAAAAGTGTGTATAGAAATCATTTGTATGTAATCAAAACTTGTAGTGGCATACGGTCAACCAGTTGTACAATTGAATATTGTAGCTAAGCTCAAAAAGAACTACAGAATCAGATTCCAGAGAAGAGTATTTATGATTGTATCCAAGTATTTTTTTGGTTCAAATTGACTGGCCGTTATTTTCTGTATCATCTTTTATCACAGATGTTATCCACCATCAATACAATTTGCTTAATTGAATGAAACCATTTTATAGAAGATCGTTAGTATCTTCTTTATAAAGCAAAAAAGCAAATTGCTTTCACTTGTTGAATAAACCACGTTGCTACTGCTTTGCTTTCTTAGTTCCTTGGGGAGGGATACTCTATTCAGCATACAGTTGGTTAGATTGAAATTGAAAGACGGCCAAAACAAAATGCGATTGGTAAACTTGGACTGCATTAACGAATTAACAAATTGAGACATCTGTAGAGAGCCAAAAGAAGAACGCAATAAAGGATAACTTGGCGAACCCTGTATAGGTGATATATTTACAGTCTTGCCCGATTCAGAACCTCAAAATGCATACATACATAATACATAAATAAAAAAAAACATCACACAGCATTGATAAGCAGAGTGGGAATTAACATTTCAACACAAGTTGTCAAGTACAATAGAAGATCAATAAGTGTTAATTTAAAATACATCTTTACATGGGTGTGATTCAAAGATAATGAATGTTCACAATTATGATTTCAGGAACGGCAAAAGGATTTGGGGAATCAGGTAAATTACATACTGAAAATTACAATGAAAACAACTTTGTTTCCAACAATAGTTGGACTACGCTACCAGTATGAAGCAATAGTGAGAAATAAAATGTGCATGCAGAGGTTATCAGGGAATTAGAATCAAACCATTTTCTCCTCTTTATCCCCCTAAGCTAACTGACCTAAGATTTTATCATTTCTCCTAATTCCCCTCTTTCCAAACCTTTCTTCATTTGTATCTACCTCCTCACTCCAGTTGCTTCTCTACGTCGCCTTCTAATCACTGACCGCCCCAATAAAACACTACCCTCACGACGGAGACGATTAACCAATGACATTCCCTCATTGCCCCCATCACCATCATTATCATCATCATCGTCATCATCGCTATCATCATCATCATCAATGCGTCTTCAAGAACCAGAATGATCCATACAGGTCATTAAATATATTTGTTTTCTGGTTTACCCCTTTTAGTTATGTTCTACAATATTTATTTATTTAATTTTTGATTTTATTTAATTGTTGTTGTTAGTTTTTTTTTTCAGATATGTAATTTGAACACTTGAACTTGATGCATACAGGTCACTCCTGATCCAATACAAAAAGAAGTCCAGAAATCAGAACCCGCACCCTCTAATGTTGAATGGGGAACAAAGGATAGTAAAGTTACTTTGGTTGAATGATCGGAAGCCAAGGTTGATTATGCCACTGACCTTTTCAATTTGCTCTCGATGGATAACTCTAGAGAGAATGCTTCCAAAGCATCTTCTCCAGGTGATAATTCATGGGCAGGACTCCAATGTAAAGTTCCTTTTCACAGTTGTTTCATCTGAGTAATTTGTTCACATTATTCTCCAGCAGCCCAACATGAGTCCTGTAATAGCTGATGTTGTAACAGCTTTGAGTTAACTTGCTTGACAGAAATATGACCCCGAAACACAGCCAGTTCAAAGTTCACATTGGTCACACATTGCCTAAAGGAATTTGTTCATTTTAAAAAAATGAAAGATTATGTATACACACATCACCCACCCAATAAACATTACACAACCAATGAAATAAACATTACACAACCAATGTAATACACTTGTGTTTTTAACAAGACAACACGTGCAACGCACGTGCCTTTTACTAGTAATTTTGAAACAGGAAACTTAACGGAGTTTTACCTCCAAGTTCCGAGTTCCGACGCTAGCTAGTCTAGGAGAACCGTCAAGTACAACGACTGAAATAGTGAAGACTAGAAGATTAGGGGTCAGAATAGGAAAATTGCTTAATATCAAGGACCGAATTATATTATTGAATCTCAAATGAGACATCATACTTTAGTCATCACGGCATCCCTCACCATTCACCAAGTCAAAGGAAGGATGCCTTCAACGAATCAGATGATAGATAAGAAAAATATAAATGCATTCAGACCACAGCCATCAGCACTGACGTGGTAAAAAGCGCGTCTTCTGCCTTGACCAATATAAAATGCCCGCCCGCCCGGCATGTTCAATTCATTTCAACCTTCAAAAGTTACCAAAGAGAAAATCAGTGATCTGGTGTACCAATATTTTCCTAACCTTTGTCAAAAAAATGGCGAAAAAATTAGTCAGCACAGCAATAGGGACGATCTTGAGACGGTTCTTCAAGATATTCATCATCTCCGCCACTACATTGGTGTTGATGTTCGTGACGATATCAGCAACAACATCAACCGAAAGAAGCAGTAGAAGTTTATGGCTTTCGTCGTTCCCTCGTTGGATTCCTACCTCTACCGATCACATCATCTCCTCCGAGAAACGACTTCTTTCTATCGTCAAGACCCCATATACTCAAGAGAAAGTTAACATAGGGTCCGGGCCACCGGGGTCTAATATCAGGTGGTTTCGTTCTGCTAGCAATGAGCCACGGTTTATAAACACCGTTACATTCGACAGCAAAGCAGATGCGCCTACTCTCGTAATGATACACGGATACGCAGCTTCTCAAGGCTTCTTCTTTCGGAACTTTGATGCTCTTGCCAAACATTTCCGAGTCATTGCTATCGATCAGCTTGGTTGGGGTGGATCAAGCAGGCCTGACTTCACTTGTAAAAGTACCAAAGAGACCGAGTCGTGGTTTATTGATTCGTTCGAGGAATGGCGTAAAGCCAAAAACCTTACGAGCTTTACTCTACTTGGACATTCTTTTGGTGGTTACGTAGCTTCTAAATATGCTCTGAAGTATCCTGGGCACGTAAAAAACTTGATCTTGGTGGGACCTGCTGGATTTTCATCAGCATCAGATGAGAAAACTGAGCGGCTTCTCAAGTTCCGAGCATCTTGGCGAGGTGCCGTTTTGAATCATTTGTGGGAGTCTAATCTTACTCCTCAAACTGTTGTCAGAGGTTTAGGCCCCTGGGGTCCGAAACTCGTTCGTAGGTACACAACTGCCAGATTTGGAGTAAACTCGACAGGCGACAGATTAACTGCAGAGGAATCAAGGTTATTGACGGATTACGTTTACCACACATTGGTGGCAAAAGCAAGCGGAGAGCTTTCGTTGAAATACATATTCTCAATGGGAGCATTTGCTCGTTTGCCGCTTATACAGAGCGCCTCAGAATGGAAAGTTCCGACCACATTTGTATACGGGGTCGACGATTGGATGTATTACAAAGGTGCACAAGAACTGCGGAATCTTACGACGGTTCCCTTTGAGATCATAAGAGTTCCTAAGAGTGGTCACTTTGTGTTTATGGACAATGCAAGTGGATTCCTTTCTGCAGTTTTATATGCTTGCCGTAGGTTTCTCCCATCTGATTCTAAGAATTTTACCCTCCCCGAAGGTTTGACATTGGCATGAAGCTAATTTTTTTTTTCTTGTATACATGAACATTCTTTTATATGAACATTCTTTTAAGAGAAATAAATATCTTCTGTCTACGATTTTCAAGCTATTACAAATGAAGAGAGAGCAAAATGTGGCCATGATGACTGTAGTTTTCTTACTAGCACTTGCAAAAATCGATCATGAGAGAGACAAACAGAAAACGATACTTTGAATTCCTTTTCTATATGGATTACTCGTTGGCAAAAACTTAGGTAAGACGGTTTTACGGATATTTTTTATAAGACAATATTTACAAAATTAGAACGTTGGACTTCAAATCGCTAAGAATCAAGACTCAGGACCCTCAAATACGATTCGTGCTACTTTCAATTAACCCCTCTTACATCGGAGAAAATGAAGTCACCCTTCCGAAACACCTTGAGAAAAAGTGAAGTCAAAATGCAGAACTTTGGCAAGGTCGAGAGAAAAACAAATATTTTACAATCGTTTATTGAAACTGAATACTTAGTTATAGTAGTAGGAAATGATACAATTCAAATTAACAAAATGACATAAACGAAATCGAAATGAAATCGAAATCGAAACACAATCCCTCCCTCCGAATAGAGAGGAAATATTTGTTACAAAGCCACATTCATTTAACAACATCAACAAAATCTTCAGCAGCAGCTAAAAAAAGAAAGGGAACAGAGAGCAAGAACATAGGAAGAGCTGCTTGTGGGATCATCACTTTCATTAAACATATATATGCGCCAAAAAGTGCAAATAATGCGATTTGAAGCTCCCATTTGTACGTAAATTTATGCAGGAGGAACATATCTGTGACCAATGACACAATGAACACCAACGAGTTCATGGCTATGATTGAGCGACTTGTGGTTGCATCTTTGCCAGTTAAATGGGCCTCCTTGAAAGACGAGGAGGAGAAACCAAGTGCAGCCACGAAGGTAGATACAACACAGATGGTCATCAGTAAAACAATGAAGGATGCACGATCCGTATAATAATTTGCAAGAACTAAGTTGCTTGTGGGAGACGGGGGAGATGACGGAGCTTGATCGATGGTTTTCATATTCAGTATGCTAGTCTTATCGAGACCACACATACCATAACAAGACTTATGGGTTGTGTGTAGACCCTCGATGCAGCCAGAGTTCAAACTAGTAACATCCTCAGATTCACAGGCCCTTGGGTTGCTAGTGAATGAAAGTTTTGATGCACTTGAAGTCATATTTGTACATAACTACATGAAAACAGAGAAAGAAAAGGTCAGATTAGAAGAGAAAATAAGGCAAAAAAGAGAAGATAGTTATGCAAAACAAATAAAAATGTATATGTATGTTTACACACACACCCCACCCCAATAATGGTATGTTTGTATGCATGGACATAAATGACCTCCATTGAAAACAATCAAATATGGGGTTAAAGTTGTAACTTGGTATATTATCTCGTACTGAAATTGGCATTTTTATATGTTGAGTTTTCAAACTATAAGGTTAGCTCAATTGGTCGTACAGCATCACCTCATACTGGGATAGCTCAATTTCAAATTGCATTAAAATAGTTACTAGAAATGGAAATATATTTTTGAGACAACCCAAAAAGGAAAGACTTTTTTTTTTCTTTGGAACGGAGGGCCGAGCCCATTTTTGGGACTACCGTTTTGTTGTGTTACCTCACATCACTTCTTCTGTGTGTATGTGTAGTTAAACGTATGTGTGCGTGTATCTGGTTGTGGGTGTGGGTGTGGCCATGTGGTTGATAGTTGAATGTTCATCAGGTTGCTACTAAAAAACATAATGTTCCAACACAAACCAGGAAACTTACCAGCAAAATGTTTCAATTAACCCCTTACTTGTGAATTGACACAGATTTTTCCATTAACCCCTTACTTGTTCCTCAAAATGTTTCCGGTTGTGTTTGTTGCCATAACAACAATCACGAAAAAGTTCATTCTTTTCCATGTGTTTTCTTGAGTTGCAGTCTCACCTCAGATTGTAACAAATCAAAAACAAATTCTGATTTTCCACAGATTTTGCAATGAAACCAGTAGCCCGTTTCCCTTGAAATGATCAATAACTATAAATAATACAATCCATCGGTTAGGATGTGCGGTGATTGACTAATTCTCGAGGAGCTTTAACTTATAATATGGGCACCTAAATCCGTTTCAAACACACCTGGTTGAACTTTGTTTGCTTCTGATAAGTTTATTATTTTCTATTATTTTCATAAATTTTTCAGAATTTTATAGGTTATTTTGAGCTTTGATTAATAATTAATTGTATTTGAGATACTCTTTTTATGTATTTTCATGCTTCATGTAGGTATCTCAAAGATATTCGAGTTTCTATGGCTCAATATATGCAAATCGAGGACATTCCGGGCTTCAAAGTTAAGTTTGGATGCTTGCCGTTAAGTTTCGTTAAGGATTTGAAGGCAATAGAAGGCAACAGAAGCTAACAGAACGTAACTGAAGCTGATTGAGGACTAAATTGCGAAGTCTGGGGGCAGAAGGACTTCGCTAGCCAACTTCAGAAACTCAGGGAATCCGGCGCTCAAGTCAGGAGTGCAGGGGAGGCCGGAGCAAATCCCTGAAAGTCGCCCCTCATTAATGCGGTGTCAAGAGGAGAAGAAGCCACGTCACCCGCCTCAGCCCAGCCTGACCCGCGCGTCCTGCCATCCGGATCCAGATCCAACCCGCGTTCTGTCCTGCCCATCCAGCCCGCTTTCTCTCACAGACAGAGCCCATTTCCTTCCTGGGTAACCCGCGTATCCTCAGCCCTGGAGCCCCTGACCCTGCCGCGACCCACTTCCCTTTTCTTGCCCCTTTTGCCCTCAATTAATTCCTAAACTTCCAATTCTACCCCTTAATGCCCTAAGCTGCCTTGGAGATTCAGAGAGCTAATTTTTCGTGCAGGCTGGGGGCTGGAAAACAGAGGTTAGGGCTTGAACTGAGAAGAAGGGAAGGGCTGGAAACACCGAAGAATCTGGAAGAAGAGTAGAGAAGCAGCCATATTTAATTTTATATCTTCATTGTTCCTCCATTGTTGTTCAAACACACCTGGTTGAACTTTGTTTGCTTCAAAACTTGGTTTGCATACTTGTAAATAAACCGAATCATGTGTTTTCACTATGACTTTACTGCCTCTCAGAAAAAAGGAAAAAGAATTTGAAAATAAAATAAAAATTAATAGAAAGATGAAGGAAACGTGCCTGGAGCTGTCTAGTTGAAATGGCAAGATGCAAACCCATGTCTTTATAGTGATCCCCCACGCTGATGGAACTGGGAAACTCTGCGTGAACTGAAATCTTCACAGTTGTTCTCGCAGCAGCTTCAGCCGTAACTGCTTTCCAAGAAATCCCCTTTTGCTTCTGCAAATTCGAGAAATGATCCGGATAGCAGCAAAACAAAGAACGGGCAACTTCTTTTTGAGCCACCAAATTTGTGAGCTCAACCATTTCAGCAGCTTCAGCCAGTCTCTTCGTCCAGCTCAACCATTTTGGCGCCTTTTCCATGCCATTAATCTCGTAGTTACCAAATCCACTCTTACTGGAAACTAAAATGTGGTCCTTACTAAAAGCACTAGTATTACTCCATTTCTTATCTCTGCTGTGATTGGTGATAGTCACAAGTTCATCCAAGCACCAAGCCGATGAAGCATATTCATATGAAAAGACAATAACACACTTTGATAACTCTTTGATGGCTTCATGGCGTAAAACTTGTTGCTGAGATGAAACCGAATCTTCTACGGCAACACTTTTGCTTTGTTTTTTGTCGTCGTAGAATGTATGAATCCCCGTGTTCATCAAAGCATTGTGTAGACGATCAGTAAAGCTCTTACGAGTGTCTTGGCCTCTAAAGCTCAAGAAAACATCAACGGAAGCCATAGGAACAAGAGAACTAGAACGGGAATATTTGCTTAGCCTCGTGAGGATGCAAATTAATATTCTTCTATCCGGGTGGAATTTTGATAACTACTGATTGACTACTCTCTGCGTTGCCTGGAAATATCACTCCACTAGCCAAACCCCCCCAAACACCAACAATAACTAATTCCACAAACTTATTTTCTAAGAAATTACTCAGAAATGAAGATGAAGTTTATTTGCATAAAGATATAGTAGTTTATTTCCGAGTACTTTCACAGAAAAGAAGATGACGGGGCAGGTACAGGATGTTGCCCCCTACACTTCAAACCTTTTTCATGGTAATACCTCATGAAACTCGTATACAATTTCAAGGAATTAAACTATGTTCTTTTTTAAAGATCCATTTTGTGTGTTTTATCTTTACATTATTTTCCATTTCCGCGTTAAAATTGAGCAAAAGTCAAGTATAAACATGTATATGTAAATGTACGTTTACACACACACACACACACACCCAATAATGGTATTTTTGTATACATGGACATAAATGACCTCCATTGAAAACAATCAAATATGGGGTTAAAGATATAACTTGGTAGCTCAATTTGGTCATACAGCATCACCCATACCCCCCCAAAAAAAAAAAACCGTATTTTCACAAGTAACTTTTTAAATTTTACATGCTTGAACCTTTTTCAAATCGCATTAAAATGGTTACTATTAGGCCTGACAATTTGTTGGGTTTGGATTGGGTTGGAATGGGTAATAGGTTGAAACAGGTCGAAACCCATTAAAACCAAAATGTTAAATGGGTTGAAATGAGTTGGATTGTAACGGGTAACGGGTTAAAGTGGGTCAACCCGCCTCAACCCAAAAAAAATTCTCCCAAAAAACATAAATTTATAGCATATAAAGTCACGGGTCGAAATGGGTTACGAGTCCAACCCAACCCAACACATTAATATTATTGAGTCGAAACTGGTTACCTACTTCAACCCAAAAATATGAATGAGTTGGATTGGATTAAGTAATTAGTGGATTGAGTTGAATAGGTTAATGGGTAATGGGTTACAATTGTCAGTAATGTCTGAAAATGGAAATATGTTTCTGGGACAACCCAAAAAGGAAAGACTATTTTTTTTATTTGGAACGAGGGCTGAGCCCAATTGTGTAACCTCACATCACTTCTTGTGTAAGTGTACTCAAACGTATGTGTGGGTGTATCTGGTTGTGGGTGTGAGTGTTGGAGCCGATGCGGGTGTAGGTGTGGTTGATAGGTTCATCAGGTTGCTAATAAAAAGCTTAATGTACCAACACAAGCCAGGAAACTTGCCAGCAAATTCTTGCGCAATTTCCATTTTCTCTCATTTCATCTCACAGTTTTTGGAGGCTTATTTCTACTGTAATAACACCGATCCCCACCCAAGCAACTTTTTGAATTCCCCAAACCCCAACATAATCAAACATATATATGTCCCAAACCAGTGCCGGAGAGAAAACTCCACTAATGGAGTATGATCAAGACTTGAAAAGAGCTGCCATGCAAAACGATACCACAAACTTAAAGCACAAACTTGGACCTTACATGCCTGTATGCCATGGATTTTTAGTTATGCTGCTATTTCTTGCATTGCAGTGCTGTAGCTGTGACTTCGTGGTGGTGATCCTTGGGTTGAAGCCTGAACTCATTTGGGCAAAAGACTCATATGGGCAAACAGCAATGCATATAAGTTGTGAGCACGGGTTAGTCCAAATTGTGCTTGCGCTTGCCAAACTCAACCGCATCCTTTGTCACGTGAGAAACAATCAAGGCAAAACCCCGTACATATCGCTGCAGCAAACGGGAGGGTAGAAGTTCTGAGGGCATTAGTCATGTCATGTCCAGATTCATTGACCGAGTTTACCCCTTCAAATGAAACACCTCTTCATGTTGCGGTAAAAAATGGGCAGGTGGAGTGTTTTCGGTTTTTGATGGAACAGTGTCCTGAGCAGAATCTCACTTTTCAACTAAACTGGAGAGACAATGAAGGCAACACTGTTTTTGACATCGCAACCTCTACTGATCAAAAACAGGTACTCTCTCCCAACCCCCAGCTTTTGCTATTCATGCCTTATAAACTGCTTAACT
This sequence comes from Codonopsis lanceolata, assembly GCA_013146195.2. NCBI lineage: Eukaryota > Viridiplantae > Streptophyta > Magnoliopsida > Asterales > Campanulaceae > Codonopsis > Codonopsis lanceolata. Next base: position 18,717,509 of record CM028380.1, on the reverse strand, counting down.
TGTCATGACTGAATATGAATTGTGTCCTACTTCTACTTGCCCTGCCTTACAAACTGCTTGAATTACTAGGTTTAACTGAATATGATTTCTGTCCTACTGTACAAGAGGCTTAAAATACGTATTTTTATGTGGGAGTATGAATCGTCTCGGTGTACAAAGTGACAAATAACCATTGCGTCATACTCTACAGGGCACTAAATCTGTGTTGCTATGACCAAGTGCGACAAGAACAGTTTTTGAGCTTACCCTGTTACCATGTGCTCAAGCTAGATACTGACCATAAAGTTGAGATCATATACAAGTCCTCATCATGTCACCTCAATAGGAAAGAGGCACCTTGGGGACTTTTTAATCAGCCTTGCCTTACAAACTGCTTAAATAGCTAGTTTTTGGCTGGGGCATGAACAAAGATTATAATTTGAAACCTGTTAACCCACCAAACACAATCTAAAAATTATCCAACCCAACCTAACATGTTTGAGTCGAAACGGGTAACCCATTTCAATCCAAAAATAAAAATATTAACGGGTTGGGTTGGTTTAAAACGGACCGAACTCATTAACCATTTTGACCCAATAGGTTTTTAACTCTATAAATTTTTGCAGTAAAATCTGGGAAAGAAGGGTCGACCTGTTTAACCCACCACCCGCTATAACCCAACACAATTTGACCAACCTATCTCGACCTGTTTGGTATTTGGGTTCCAACTTGTTACCCGTCATAACCTGACACAACCCACCCAATTGCCATACCTACTACAGTACATAAGATTCAGTCCAGAGTCTTGAAACTGGAGCAGCCACCTATTTCTAACTTGGAATTTGAAAGTTCGATGATTGGACAACATATATGAACATCTCAACATCCCAAGCATCTCACTGTCTAATGACACCTAGGTGTTTAAAAACGAGGCCCATATTTGCAATTGCATCACAAGTGGAAGGGTCTGGCACACAATTTTGCACTTGAAACGACAATTTCTTGTAAAACGCTCTACCATGTTCTTGCGAACAGAAACTGATTCTGCACAGGTTTGCGTAAAGATAGCTACTCATCTGGCGAGAGAATGCTGAACATTCAATCACAAAGCCCCTATTACATTTAACCAGAAATTGAATCAGTAAATGCATCACATACATTCCATAAACTCTGATAAAAAGCAGAAGTATTATACATCTTCCGTGGATATAGGTCTGGAGTATACACCACTCGGTGTTTGCTGCTCCATATTCATCCTAAAACAGATCAAAAGTACAAGACTTGGTCAGTAACATTATCATCATTAGTAACAGAGAATGATTAGAAATGCACAACCTCATGGGACATAGGTGGGTGTGTCAAGAGGGAGCTTCGCGGCAACAAATTTTCCAAGGATCTATGCATGGGAATGGGGACAAAAAGAACAAAATAACGAATAACAAATCAAAACCTTCCAGAGTTACACCACCCATAATAGTACAAATCTAGCAGGTACCCTTGTTTAAAAGAATTCTCATCAGGAATTCCTAAGGGCGCATAAAAACGGCAACACATACTCAATTTATTAAACCCAACTCTAACCAATCATTAGCAAATAGACATATGTAGAGCTGTAATGAACTATGATGCACGGACACGGCTGGAAGCAGGCGTATTCCGTGCCGAACACGGCCAGGACACGGACACGCCACGGACACGGCGGATACTGCCCCAAATACGTTTTGGGGCCGAATTTGAATTTCCAGAAATATTGGACACATATACGGACACGGGGTAAGACAGTCGGATACATACCTTTAATTCGGACACGGTTAGGGGAAAGTTATATTGCGCTGTTACTAATCGACTGTCTTATCCCCTCATAGAGGCACAGCGACTCAAAATGAGCCCTAGCCCACAAATCTCCCTCATCAAAACGAGCCCTAGCCGCCGGCCCCTTGCCCTTTCGACCTTCCCTCCCTGCGTCTGGGTGCTGCGCCATGCGCCTCTCTCCCTTCAATTCGAACTTCGAGGCCTCGAACCATCCGTTGATCCGTTCTCTGTTTCTCTCTTCTTTGTCTTCGATTTCAATCTCTCTTCTCTCCCTTCGATATTTGTTGAGGTTTGTGACTTGGGACTGTTCAGTTAATACTGGAAGGAAGGGTTTCCTTAAGATGCTTTATATGTAATAATTAATAAGAAAGACTTTCTTATTACTTATTATTAAAAAAATATATGCTATGTTCTGATTTTTGTAAAATTTGAATACTCTGATGACTTGTTTTTAAATATTACTTGTTATAAAATTGAATTATAAATTAAATGTTACTTGTTATAGCAAAATTTTAATAGGAAGTATTTATTTTGTAATTATTGTTTTTAATATTTATAATTTAGTCCTTATATTTTGAATATTTACATTTTGATCCTTATATTTTGAATATTTACACATTACCTCCGTACCCGTGTCCTATATTTTTTGAAAATTGTGTATCCCCGTGTCCGTGTCCGTGTCCGCGAATCTGTGTCCACGTATCCGTGTCCGTGCAACATAGGTAATGAACGAAGCAAGGAAGCAAGTTTGCTCCGACCAACTTATAACCTAAGTCTCCTCAGTGGATGATGATCACTCATGGTGGAAATTGTAAGGCCTACCTCAATGATTTCCATCCTGTCACACTTGATCACTGTAGAGCACCTGTTCAAGTAAACAAGTGCATGCTAAAAAACAGAGAACCAGGCCAAAAGAGAAAGACAGTAAAGAAAGAAATACTCGCAGATTAACCATATTTTTGTCTTAAAGAACAGGAGTACCACCAACAGAATCTAGGGCTTAAAAAATCAAGACATGGGCAATTGCACTTTAGTATAAGAAGCCATATAACAATCATATGATATCCATAATGATGTTCAACACCCGGTGAGGCTTGCTTACAGCTGTTCTTGTATTAATAAGGGACAATGCAAGAATTCTACATTTTCAGAATGCATTAGCCTGGCAAAAGGATGTTAACCACTGATATAAAAATCCATTTCAATCACAAAAAATTAGCCCAAATTTGATGATATTAGTAAAGTATATTAAAAAGCATCAAACCAAGTGACACGTCCTTTGTACACTAGAAGTATACAAAAATCTACCCAAAGTTAAGGCTATGCACAAAATCCACAAAAGAAAGACCCGTTGGGCAAAGGGAAGAATCTGTCTCGGTACACCAATGAAACAAAGTGCGCAAAAGACAGTCTTTCAGCTAGGCCACCGAAGTTTCTTCATTATAAAAAATTCTTCTATTTCTTTCTTTCCAAATCATCCACAAAACCCCAATCAAAACTGTTTCCCAGATAGAATTACTCCTCCTTTGATTGTACCGCAAACAGCTCCAAAGCAACTCCTGAACTGACCTGGGCATATCACCCAAGAGATCTCCAAAAAAAACCCAAAATCATAAGCCAAAGAGCACAAGCAACCAGCAGTGCATTAAAAGGTGATTGACGCTCTCTTCATCCTCTTTGCACATATAGCACCAATTTACATAAACTATCCTTCTCTTTCTTAGGTTATCTCAGGTGAAGATAGCACCATGACAAGCCTCCCAAGCAAAAAAGGCAGCTCTACTTGGAGCACAATTTCTCCAAATTCCTTTCCAAGGAAAGGAGAGACCATTGCTTCCAGAAAGAATACGAAAACACGACAAAAGGGCAAAAAAAAATCACAAGCTGAGTATTTCAAGCATTTTAAGCTCACATGAGTATCATGTGAATTAATTCCATCCATTATCTAAATGGAATCCTAACATGAGGGGCTTATCCCCTACACAATAGTATCGCAAGGAGGCTCTTCCTAGTAAGAAAGGTGATATGAAGGTAATCTCCAGAAAGGTGAAAGTAATCCCACAACTTCTCATTCCCCTCCCATGAAAAACAATCCGTTTGGCTTTAAAAAGTCATGACAATTATCTAGGAACGGAAGGAGTACTAACTAGAGTAAATATATCCTCCTTTTCTTTCTTAATTGAATGAGCAATTCATACAGCATCAAAACAATGTTAACTGAATCTAAGGTGCATAACTCTGGCAAGGGAGAGATGGCACGGGCACTATGACAAAGACCTTGAGGTCAGGGCCGGCCCAAGGGTGAGGCTCAATAAACAAGGGCTTTAGGCCTCACCCAATAAAAGGCCTCAAAAAAAAAAAAAAAATTTACTATTACTAGGTTTCCATTTTTCAAGTTTCCTAATTAAACTTAATCTACTAAATTAAAAACAGTTAATATTATTTTCCTCCATAATTATCTCCTTAATTATCTCCTCTAAGAGACGTTGAGACGGCAACTCCTCGTCTTCTCCTCGGACCAGCCGCCAGGTCTCCGTGATTCCATCTCCAAGGACCAAGCATGCAATGAATAATGATAAAGTCCATACTCGGTACAGTAGTAACAGTACTGCATAGACTATAGTCCAAAGACTCCAAACAGTTCATTGCTTGATTGCTTCCAAATTCCAATTCCAAGCCTTCCATTATTCCATAATTCCATACTCTGTAACAGTGTAACTCTGATACTCGGTAGTCGGTTCCGTGAGGGTGACTGGGTGAGGCGTGAGCCATGACTTCGTGACTTCGTGTCTTCGTGACTTTCGAGTTTCGACAAGCTGCGAATTGCGATCGATCCTCCGTCCCGACTCCCGACCAGGTTTATTTGTTCTAAGTTTTATTGTTCAAACTGTTTTTTTTTTCTTTTCTTATGCCCTTGATTTGATTTATATTTTATAGTCATTTAATTTAATTTTGTGAAAATACATTGCTTTTTTAGTTTTTTATTTTAACTTATAAGTTATAAGTTATTAGTTATAGAATTAGATATTTTGATTAGAAATAAGAAATGTCAACTAGAAAATTTTTTTTTGATAAGTAAATAATATATTAAAATGAAGCATCAAAAGAGGTGATGCGTCCTTTGTACACTAGCCGTATACCAACCAAAAGATAAATCAAAAACTGTACTATATACATGATCTACAAAAGCTATGATCTAGGGAGAGAGCGATCATCCACGGAACTCCAAAACTGAATAGTACGAATCAGCAAATTCTTCAGCTCCGGGACTGACATTTCGACATTGTCGAAAGCCCTATGATTCCTTTCCTTCCATAGAATCCAACACACCCCCAAAAGAGCTGTCCCCCATAAACTATTCCTCTTCTTCAAATGACCCCTATTCCAACCTCTGACATGGTCAATGATCGAGCTTGGCATGACCCAAGACATATTAAACATACTCAGCACATGATTCCAAAGCTCTAGAGCCACTTGGCAGTGAAGAAGTAAATGATTTACACTCTCCGCACCAGCCTTACACATATAGCATCTATTAACAAAAACCATATATGTTACGTTTCCGCAAATTGTCCCCGGTTAGAATAGCTTCATGAGTCGCTTCCCACATGAAAAAAGCCACTCTCTTAGGGGCTTTGGTCCTCCATACTGCTCTCCATGGAAAAGAAGTTCTGCCACCATTGAGAAGCTTCAAATAATACGATCTAACTGAGAAAAGGGAGTCCCCTGAGCCTTTCCAAACCACCTTGTCCGTCGGCCTGTCTGTTTTCTGCTCTTGAAGCAACCTTAAAAACTGCACAACTGACTCTAACTCCCAATCGTGAAAATTCCTTCTGAACAAAGGATTCCAGATAGGCTTACCCTCCACCCAAGATAAAACAGAGCTCACTTTACAATCCTTATCCGTGGAAAGCTCAAAAAGGTTCTGAAACGCCTCCCTCAAGCGAATAACCCCACACCATCTATCCTCCCAAAACCTCACCGAGGCCCCATTACCAACCTCAAAAGCAATGAATCTTTCAAAAGAATTCCACCCCTTCCTAATGCCTCGCCAGACTCCCACCCCATAAGAAGAATTGACCACATTAGGAAACCAACAGTGACCCCCCTCCCCATACTTGCATACCACCACTTCCCTCCACAAAGCCTCCTTATTTGTAAGATAACGCCACAACCATTTCCCCAACAAAGCCTCGTTAAATAATTTGATTTTTCTGATATTCAGACCCCCCTCCTGAACCCTCGAGCACACCTTATCCCAATTCACTAAGTGAAACTTATGCACATCTGATTGACCCTCCCACAAAAAATCTCTTTCCAACTTTTCTAATCTTTGCCTAATTGTGGCAGGAATCACAAAAAGAGATAAGAAATAAGTTGGTAAATTAGCAAGAGTGTTTTTGATCAAAACTAATCTCCCCCTTGGAAAGAAGTTGACGCTTCCACCCTGCCAATCGCTTCTCGAACCGCACTACCACTGGATTCCATAGCGCTCTGCTCTTTGACTGTGCACCAATTGGAAGCCCAAGATAGGAAGTAGGAAGAACAGCAGACTTACAGCCAAAGAATGCAGCTAGATCCCCAACATCCTCCACCCCTCCAACAGGAATAATTTCACTCTTAGAAATATTGATGCGAAGGCCAGAAACAGCTTGAAAAAATAATAGAACTAAACGGAGATTTCCCAACTGAGCCTTATCTGCCCCACAAAAAACTAATGTATCGTCTGCAAAGAGAAGATGAGAAATCGACACCTCCCTCTCCCCTCTCCTCCCCACTTTAAAGCCACTAAAAAGACCACTCGCACCGCCTCTCTAACATCCTACTAAGAGCCTCCATTACCACAATAAACAAAAATGGTGACAAAGGATCTCCTTGACGCAAGCCTCTCGAACTAGGGAAAAATCCCGATGGTTCTCCATTCACCAAAACTGAGAAGCGAACCGTGGAAATACAAAATCGGACCCATTGAATCCACTTGAGACCAAAACCCATTCTTTCCAACATATATAGCAAGAAATCCCAGTTCACATTATCATAAGCTTTCTCTATATCCAACTTACACAGCAACCCAGGGACCCCGCTTCTCAGCCTATCATCCACAGCTTCATTGGCTATAAAGGACGCGTCCATAATCTGTCTATCCTTCACAAAAGCGTGTTGCGACACCGAAATGATACTACCCATAACCCTCTTCATTCTTTGGGCTAGCACTTTGGATATCAACTTGTAAATGCCACCCACCAAACTGATCGGTCGAAAATCTCTCAAATCTGTGGCACCACTCTTTTTCGGAATCAAGGCTATGAACGCAGCATTAAGACTTTTCTCAAATCTCAAACTAGAATGGAAAGACTGAAAAACCTCCATAATGTCCCCTTTGAGCACCTCCCAACAATAGAAGCTTTAATCGAATCACAAAAAAGGGCCATCGATAAATTTTTCAATACAAATAAGAAAATTGAAAGTAGCTCGTCGAATGAAAAAATTAATAATGTAGATGTAGACACAGATGAAAATGAAAATAGAGAAACAATTAATAATGTAGACATGGATGAAAATGAAAATGAAAATAGAGAAGAAATTAATAATGTAGACATGGATGAAAATAAAAATGAAAATAGTGAAGAAATTAATAATGTAGACATGGATGAAAATAAAAATGAAAATAGTGAAGAAATTAATAATGTAATCACGGATGAAAATGAAAATAGAGAAGAAGTATTAGTTAATGAACCAAAAAGAAATGTTGATGAAGCAAAAGAATCCACTACTAAAAATATATATGATCCAAGTCAATGGAAAAATATTGATACATGTTTGAGAGATTTATTAGTAGAAAAAGGTCCTATTAGAGTTACTAATATTGATTTTCCCAAGGATGAATTTTCGAGACACTTTTCTTCATCACTATACTTTCAAAAATTACCCAATGGTGAAAAACGTGAAAGAAAATGGTTGATTTATTCCCAAGATTTGGATAAAGTATTTTGTTTTTGTTGCAAATTATTTAAAACTCTTCCCAGTACAAGTAATTTAGCTGATGAAGGTAGTAGGGATTGGAGAAATATTAGTAAAAAGTTGAAGAGTCATGAGATAAGTAATGAGCACATTGTCAACATGAGTTCATGGAGTGATTTGTGTACGAGATTGTTAAAAAATACAACAATTGACAAACATGTTCATGAACAAATAAATAGAGATAAAGAACATTGGAGAAATGTGTTATTTAGAATTATTGCAGTTGTTAAAACTCTTGGAAAAAATGATTTAGCCTTCCGTGGAACAAACGAAAAGATTTACCAAGAAAATAATGGAACTTTTTTAAGTCTAATTGAAATGATTGCAGAATTTGATCCTACGATGCAAGAACACATTCGTCGAATTAAAGATAATGAAATTCATAATCATTACCTTGGACATAGAATACAAAATGAATTGATAAACTTGCTAGCACATGAAATTAAAACAAAAATTATAAAAACAATTATCAACTCAAAGTATTTTTCAATCATACTTGATTGTACTCCTGATGTAAGTCATCAAGAGCAAATGACTTTTGTATTACGATGTGTGGATATTTCTTCAACCCCAATTCAAATTGTTGAATATTTTTTAGGATTTTTGAAAGTAGATGATACAACCGGAAAAGGTCTTTTTGATGCTATTTTGAACGAAATAAATAATATTGGACTTGATATTAGTAACCTAAGAGGACAAGGTTATGATAATGGGTCTAATATGAAAGGAAAACATCAAGGTGTGTAAAAAGGTTCTTAGATATTAATCCTAGATCATTTTATACTCCATGTGGTTGTCATAGTCTTAATTTGATACTTTGTGATATGGTTAGTTGTTGTCCTAAAGCTGCATCTTTTTTTGGAGTGCTACAACATATATATACTATATTTTCTTCATCTACTAAAAGGTGGAAAATTCTACAAGATCATATCCCTAGCCTAACTCTTAAATCATTGTCACAAACACGTTGGGAAAGTCGTATTGAAAGTGTAAAAGCTTTAAGATTTCAAACCTCACAAATAAGAGATGCTTTATTGAAATTAGGTGAAGTTAATGATGAACTTAAAATAAAAAGTGAAGCTGATTGTTTAGCAACTTATGAGCTTGAAAATTTTGAGTTTTTATTAGGCATGATTATTTGGTATGATATATTATTTGCAGTAAATTCAGTTAGTAAAAATATGCAATCGAATGATATGTGTATCGACATTGCTATACAACAATTGAAAGGTCTTATTTCATTTTTTGAAAAATATAGGGAATACGGATTTGAAAATGTTATAATTTCTGCCAAAGAAATTGCGATAGAAATGAATATAGAGCCTAAAGTTTCGTGAAAAACGTACCATTCGTAGAAAAAAACAATTTGATAAAAATATTGACAATGAGATCGTAAGATCTCCCGAAGAATCATTTAAAGTTGATTATTTCTTGTACATACTAGATAAAGCAATCTCTTCATTTCAAAGTAGATTTGAACAATTTAAAATGTATCAAGATATTTTTGGTTTTTTATTTAGCATTGAGAAATTAAGGTCATTGAATAATGAAAATTTAAAAGAAAATTGTCTTAACCTTGAAAAATCATTAAAACATAATGACAACTCTGATATTGAGGGATTAAATCTATTAATGGAACTAAAAATTTTAAGAGAAATTATACAAGTGAAGAATGATACACCAAAGGACATACTTAATTATATATAAGGGTTGATTCTTTTCCAAATGCGGAAATCGCTTATAGAATAATGCTAACAATTCCCGTAACTGTTGCTTCGGCAGAAAGAAGTTTTTCTAAGTTAAAATTAATAAAATCTTATCTAAGATCAACAATGTCTCAACAAAGATTAAGTGGACTAGCTTTATTATCTATTGAAAAAGAATTGTTAAGTGAAATCGATTACAATAATTTAATAAATGATTTTGCATCTCAAAAAACACGAAAGATAAACTTTAAATAAAAATATAATAATTTTAATAATAAATTATTATTTACTTTAAAAAGGCCTCATTCTATAGTTCGCTTTAGGCCTCCATAATGGTTGGGCGGCCCTGCTTGAGGTCTTTGGTTTCAATCCTCGTACCAACAAGGGGTCACACTTACCTATCAAAAAAAAAATATATATATATATATATATATATATATATTCTAAGGTGCATAACTCCAGAACAATACAATATTGCTAAAACCCCTCCTATCTAAAATCAAATGCCATATCAGGCTATCAGCAAGCCAAATCTCAAAGGACCTATCAATCTTCCACTATCTAAAAATCCTAGAGATCACCATTAATGAATATCTTTTACTTATTGGGTGTACATTGGAACCACCGAACCAAACCAAACCAATCGGTTTGGTTCGGTTTTGATCGTAGGTGGTTCGATTTCGGTTTCAAAAATTGGAAATTCGGTTCACAGTTTATAGTATCGAACCAAACCAAAGCAACCTATATTTTTTTTTATTATATAATATACATTATATAACATTTGTTGATTATTCTGAAACTTTTGAGCATCTCATATGCATAATCTAAGCCATTAATTTAGTCATATACTACATACATATATATATATATATATATATATATATATATACATACTAAACCAAACAAAATCTTGATTGTTGGAGGACTATTATTTTTTCCATTGTTTGTGTTTATTTTGGATTTTGTATTATTTTCTTTATAATAATTTATTTTTAGTAGGTTATTTTCTAATTTTGATGTTAATTCCAAATTAAAACTTTATTTTTAATTTATTCTTAATGTTGGTTAAGTTGATTAAAAAGAATTTATATAAACCACAAAACTGAATCGAACCAAACCAAACCGAGTGGTTAGGTTCGGTTCCAAGCCTTATTCGATTCGGCTCGGTTTGAACTTTTTGGCACCAATAGGAGGCAGTTCGGTTCGTGGTTTAGGCCTAAACTGAACCAAATCGAACCACGTACACCCCTAGCTTCAGCACTTGAACACCTTGAAACCCCAGCTATTCCCCATCCACAAGCAATTCTCCGAAGAGATCTCCCATATCTTCTTCAAGAAAAAGAGTATGTTTTGCACACTTTAGCTAAGAGCTAATCAGAAATGAGGTTTCTCCATTTGCTAAGATATACTGGAAGGATATGTGCCCAAACTACCATCTAGTAAGAGCGTTTGAAGATGAAAGTGCTCACTTGTTTCCTGATGTGTACGACAGTCAATGTCATGTCCAAGCAAAAACAAGTCCAAATAACTATGCACTGATTCATTAAGATCATAGCAGATTTATTGTCTCTCTCTGTCCTCTCGGGTACTGTACACAAATCTCGTCACTTTCACCTCTGAACACCACCGCTTATGGTGGTGGCCCAGCAATCTCTTACATACCCACAAAATTATCATGGCATCAGCAGCTGAGTGGGGTAATGATTTTTTTTTTATTTTTGATAGATAAGTTTGGCCCCACAGTGTGGAGATTGAAACCTAGGACCTCAAGGTCTTTACTCGAGTGCCGTTGCCATTTCTCCCACCCCTTGGGGTTGAGCGGGATTATGATTCCAGTAAACTTCCGCATTAAAAAAATAAAATAATAATAATAATAAATAAAATAAACCTTCCAAATTTCATTGCTGTTGAAACTTAGGGTTTGGAATCCAAACTTAAAGTTTTATGCCCCTTAAAACTCCTTTCTCAACTTTAGATCCTTGAAATCCTTATACAAATTTCAATACGCACTCCAAATATCTTTCTCTCGATCATTTTCTATTCCAGAAACCCTAAATAATCAATCTCTCGATCCTCTTTCACCAATTGAAACCTAGGTTTAAAAATCAAAATCTAGTACTTAAAATTTTGTACCAAGCAAAAACAAGTCCCTGTACTGGAGTTCATTCATACTGTTAAAGTATAAGCTTACTGATGGAGAACACAGTCGAACAAAGCTATTAGAAGGCTCTTTTTAGGTAGTGAAAAGGTAGATTAAAAGGGTTAGGGACCTTAAGGTTTAAGGGTATTTTAGGCTTGTAAAAGGATAGTACGGAGAGGCTGTTCAGGCACTGTGAACAGCAGCCCATAGTTGTCAAAGTCGAGAGGCGTCAAAAAGGTGATAGGTTTGAAATTTGAGGCGAGAGGCGAGGCGCTAAAAAGGCACCAAAAAGGCGCTCACGGAAAAAATACTAAGGAAAAATACATAAAATACATATAACTTAACAAATATCAACAAAACACGTTATAAGTGAGCATAATACTTGAAACTAAGTTCTAACATAGTATAAATGATGAAATTTTGAGCTAGTTTAAATTCCAAGTAAAATAATAAATAGTTAAGCAACCAAAGAAAATAAGGTTTTTTAAAAAAGTAAAGTAAAATCTGAAAACAAAATGAAAAAAAATCTCAAATCCCAAATTAAAAATATAATAAATAATAAATAAAATGCCTAAAAATGAAAGGAAACTAAACCCTAAGTAGTGATATAAGATGCAGCAGCAAAGCACATTGGAAAAAAAAAACCTAAGTAGGGGAAAAAAATAAAATAAACAAAAAAAATTACAAAATCAGGCTTAATCTCCCCCAACCAACAAACTAACCACGGGAAGAAGTTCCCAAGGAGCCGGCGACCGCGTCTGTGACACTCTAGCAAGAAAATTCTGGCGCCGGCACATGAGACTTATTCTGGCGTCCTCCGGCGACGGCGAAAGCCCATATGAGTTCGCCAGGTAAAGACGAAGCCATATGTGCTCTTAGATTTCATTAACATTTAATATTGAAGGCTAGATCTGGAATGGAAAATTTCAGATCTACGCTGGAAGTTAGCACCCGCCTCGCCCAGCTCTCTTCAGGCGACAAACCCTCGCCTCGCCTCTCGCCTCAGGCGCCAAAGGCAAGCACCTTTGACAACTATGCAGCAGCCGAGAATGGAAACTTGGTCTGAAAAGGAGGGAAAAGCCTGGCTTCACCACGACAACCTTAGGCATCAGACCTTGGGTTCTTGAGCATTTCACCCAAGAGAATTGCGTCACACGATTCAATAAAGCAAAACTATTTGCGGCTGGAAATTTTCTTTTTGTTAATCTGTCTGCAAAGTGCAAGTATTACAAGCTATATTTATAAGCTACTCCTAACTCTAAATTCACAAGGATTCGGATTCCTAAACTAGAAACTAATTAAAATAAATAATTATAAATCCTTCAAGGATGTGGACTCAATTAAATAACAGAATAATTAAGATCAGTGGGAATATTGAGACTCTATCCCAGGAAAGTAGAGAATACCTTTGACTCTAAAAACAAGAGATAAAATATAAAATTGACTTAATTGTAATACCCTACAATGAGAGTATAAGACTCTATTAATAAATTAACTTAAGTTCCAAAGGACTTAAAGAAGCTTTGCCTTGAACTCAAGTAAATTATGAATCCTCTTCTGCACTTGAGGTTGCTTTTCCTTGATGTCTTTATTGACCGCATCACTTACCCTAGCACACTAGCCATTCCAAAAGAAGAACATCTTTAAAATGGTGCATTGTGTAAAATGCAAGGCAAACAGAAAATTGAATAAATAATACCTATGACTATTGAAAATAAATTCAGCTACCTTTGTATCCTCAAGGAGGCCATACTCATACACAATCCTGACAATCAAAAGTCTCCATTAAAGGTCCTGAGGAGCAATTATCCTTCCATAACCTCATATGAGTTTTCCAATCTTCATCTTGATGAAAGGTCTAGCAATACTTATTAATTTAGGGATTTTTCTCCAACTTCAAGAGCAATTGATAGCAACTGTAGATCCCAATAGTTTTCTCTCCTTACGTGTATGACAACAATTCACTTGAAGGAATTCTATAAGGCCACAACAGCTCCATAGATGTTTAAGTCTTACAGCCTTGTTCCAAACATCTAACCCGAACCCCTTGACAACTTCACCCAAAGGAATTCTTTATAGCCAGAAGTGTCCCACAGATGTCTGAGCATTAGAGCAATGTTTAAATCCTCTAGCTTAATGCATGCTAACCTTCGTACTAAACTGAGACCAGGACTCACCCCCTAAATGTTTGAAAGAGAGCTCTTACATATTGTTGTCTTCTTGTAGCAAGTACTTAAACAAGGTGTTTGTAGGAAGGAGATATGGTTGGCGTCTATCAGCTTCAAAAGTATTCTAACAAGCGGCAGCATCTATAGACAAAAATTACCTTGAAAAAATAAGGAAGCTAGGGGTTCTTTTGTCAATAAATACTTCCTTAAAGGAAAGAAAGTAGGAACTCAAAGATCTTGTTTTTGCCCCTCATCCCTGCCAAAAAAACAGTCGGTAAACCCACATTTATGCAAGCTCAATTTTTTTAGGACTCCAATGGCTTCAATTGAAGGTGCACGGCTATAATTTGGGGGGTATTCCACTTCTTATGTTAGGGATTCACTCAAGAACTAGATCAAAATTTAAGGATTTTTCTCGCTCCTTTTTTTATTCTCTGTAAATAAATTGCGCTCCCTAGTTGGACTTAATATCCATGCACTTGAATCATTAACACCTTTTCTTTTTGGGATTTATCAAGGGTCGGATTGATGGACATTCTCCCGAAGCATTTGAATAAATATTGTCTCTTTTTGGGATGTTTTATCACTACAACAACAACAACAAAGAGCAAGCAATGAGGATAAAACCATAAGCCAAATACAACTTGTTATAAAGTACAATCTATGTTGCACGGACACAGATACGCGGACACGGGACACGAGGATACGTGATTTTCAAAAAATATAGGACACGGGTGCGGGGGTAAAGTGTAAATATTCAAACTATAAGGACCAAAATGTAAATATTCAAAATATAAGGACCAAATTATAAATATTAAAAACTATAACCACAAAATAAATACTTCCAACATACCTAAATGTTAATATTCAAAGTAGCAATTTAAAATCAAACTGAAAAAAAAAATTATAAAAAATTTATTGTAACAACAAACAAGTAACATTTAATTTATAATTTAATTTTATAACAAAGTACACAAATTTTATAAAATTAAAAATCAGAATCACAAAGTATACAAATTGACTCAACAGTCAACAGTTAACGCTAAAAAATTATAATATAAATTAAGAAACCACTCACTCTGTTCACTGTTCATAGACAAATGAGTGATGACATCGAAGAGAGAGGAGAGTGGAGACTCAAACTGGAGAGAGACTCAGACTTCGGAAAAGAGAGAAGAAACGAAAGAATACTTGGTTATGGCTCAGAAGAGACGAACTGACGAGTGACGAAAACGAAGAGTAGATCGACGAATACGATCAGTCGAAGACTCGAAGAGAAGATCGCAGGTCGCACACAGGGAGAGAACAGAGAAGGTCGCCTTCGAAAGGGCAAGGGGCCCGGCCAGCGGCATAGGTTGTTCGGTGGATGTTTGGCGTCAGTGATGAGGGAATTTGAGGGGGCTAGGGTTCTTCTTGTTCTTGATAGGGGATTTGAGGGACGAAGTGAGAATGACGATTGACGATTACGATATTAGTAGTTGTCGACAAATATACCCCAACCGTGTCCGTATTCCAAGTACGTTTCCCGACTCTCGAAGCCTTGCACCCGTGTCCGTGTCCGGAAGATCCAAAAATCCAAATTCTGCCCCAAAACGTATTTTGGGCCGAATCTGCCGTGTCCATGACGTGTCCGCGTCCCGGCCATGTCCGACTCGGAATTCGCCTCCAACTTGCCGTGTCCGTGCAACTTAGAGTACTATGATTGATTGTTATTTGTAACTTATCCCTTATTGAAGGGAATTAGGTTTCACACTTCTATTAGGGCTAGGATCCAGGACACTAAAAGTTTAAAACCTTGTACTTCACATCATAACAATAAAAGCAGTTTTTATTATTGAGATCCTGGCTTTTAATTACTAGTGATACATGCACATGCATTGATAAGTACATTTGCACATGCACATGCATTTTTATTTTTTAGTTCATAACTTAATGGTAGGGTTGGTTAGTAAATTCAAGGTGTTGAAGAAGTGTGACAAGGACCAAAAACTGCTCTCTCATGTTATGGAGGGGAGAAGATGCATTTCCATCATCTATCATGCTATATTGCTATTATAACCCAAAGAGGATGTTTTCGAAGTGCAATCTCGTTCCCCCTCCTCCCCCCCCCAACCTTCTTTTCTCTGACATTAACAGTGTAATGACAAATACTTTTAGCCAATGTTACAACATACTTCTTTAATAATAGTCTTTATTAAGTGAACATGTAGCAACCAAGACAATGTATCCTGTCATTCGCCCCTGATTTAATGAAGGAAAATGTGATGCAGATTCTACAAATGTTAAGCATTCATAAAATTGTATCCCAGAGACACTTTCAAAGTTTACCGAGAGAACACCAGAAACGATTGCCAAAGATCACTGAATCAATGGTGGTTGAACAGACCATTTTAGTTTTCATGGGAGGAGTTGCCTTCGCAAGCCTTGGCAATTATAGCAATATGTTCCGGCCAGAGCATCAAGCTAGAACTGCAACATTCAGCGTTAAGGATATCATATCAGCTCCCAACATACTGCCACTAGGCTTTTACTACATTGCATTTATCACCGAGGTATTCATAGTGAGCATGATAACGATGTGCAAATCCATATCATCACCAGGTTGCCCGTGGACAGTTTGTTACGCAGAGGTTGTGCTGTTTCTCATACTTCTTCTTCTCCTTGCCTTCCTTCTAATGGTGAAGTTGTTTGTTCCTCATTTCTTTATGAGGATTATGTTCTCCCTAACTATCTCTAGCTTCTGGTTTGTGCTGTTGCTTGATGTGATTTTTGTCCCAGTCCTAGTTCTAGTGGTGTTCATAGTGAAGAAGATCCTTTACATCTTACGTGGAAAGAAAAGGCTCTTTCTTGGAGAAAGGGAAAAAAATGAAGTCTCCACCTTGACAAGAGAGAACAATTTTAAGGAAGAGCAAGTTGACAAGAAGACAACTGTTGGGGTCCTCGGGGAACCAATGCTGGATATTCCTTGAGATAGTTACAAGTGAAAGCGGAAGATAATCAAAGTTTGCATTTAAAATATTGGGGTTAAGTTACTCTCTTGTTTTTTAGTGTACTTCTACGAGCTCTCGATTCTTGCAAGATTTTTGGTCAAGGCATGTAAAGTTTCTTCGTGAACCAATGGACGTGATATATTTTTCATGTATTTAATGTTTTGAACAATTAGCGCTGGTAAGTTTGTATATCCATCAGTTTTTTTAAGTAGTACTCCAAATAACTCTAACATGTCATATATTAGTAACGGTTTGGTCTAAGAAGCAATTAGGCATAGTTCGTATCGACATAGTCTAGGTGGCTTGAAAAGTGTCCAACATTTCTCCAGTTGCAAGGTGTTCGGTTGAGCTGCTGATCCATGTGCTAATTGGTACAAAAATGCTTACTTTACAAACAGGGATGTCTGTAGTTCTATACTGAAATGGAATAGCCCCCTTAACGACAGTTATATAAACGGTCTCATTTGGATTTAGTAGTCAGCAAGAAGACAAGAAAGGAAACCATCGCCATCATTTTATTGGCCTTTAGATAACGTAGTACAGCAATGTTCTTTCTAAGAATATCTTCATATTTATGATATTCTTCATATTTATCAAAAAAATAATATCATAAATCATAATTGGTTTGATTCTTGAACTCAAACCTTTTTGTCCACCCTTTTCGACATTCCATTTCTTCTGCTTTCTTAGAGGCCTAGCACTTGCTACATCAACCTACCTTTTACACTGCTCTACTTATGAGGGACCAGTCCTCATTTTGTCTTAGGCCTTCTACTCAAAAACCTTCATTTCTGTCATCATCATCAGGATCCTTTCCCATCTTTTCTCATCTGTTCTTGTGATCTTTTCAGCTGATGTCAAAATAGGTTGAGCAAAATATGATCCCCATGTCCACCATTGCTCAGATAAGTCTGCTGCTTTCTCTGTTCTAAAGGCCTTTTATATTTTACTTCCCCAATTTACTTTGTGCTTGGTTCAGCCAAAGGCATGTTCAATCCAAACTGAGCTATGTCATTTTCATTCCATCTGCTTCCTCTTTATTTAGTTTCTTGGTTTCTAAAATAGTGGGTAGGCCTCTCTCTCCCTCTCTTTCTATTCATAAATATTAGCTTTTCAGCTTCTTTTGCTCCAAAAGCTTTCGAATTTCAACATACTGGGCTTTACAAGTTTTAATAGGATCTTGTTAGTTTAAACTAACTTTATTTATAAAAAAAAAGGACCTTGTTAGTTGCGCTGCCATGAAACTGTAGTCTCAACCTGGATATAGACACAGTAAAAACAAGGAAATAAGGAAATTTAATTGGTGGTAAAAACAAAAGAAAGATTAAGAAATTACTAAGAAAAAAAAAAGAGAAATAAGACATAGAAAGGAGAAAAGGAGCACACATAAAACTCAATCCCAATTCAATAATCAAATCTGAATGATACAAACAAATTGGATGTTCATTTATAGGCTGAGACTGTTCTCCTAATAACAGGACTGCTTGCTATTCGATACATTAGTGAATCCAGGTTCTGAAACAAAAGAAATGGGTCAAAGGAATTCTCGGGAAAACTAAACACAATCATTGGAGCCATTTAACGGTAAAGGTGCCTATTTGACATTCACTAAATAGTAGGTTTTGTGGTAATGGATACCCAACCTGCCAAATCCGCTATCGGTGTTGCCATTACTAGACAGGAGACTTAAGGAGCCCCACATCAGCAATAAAAACAGTTTTGTTCCTAGTCTCCTAGGTGAAATATCATGGAAGTAAATTTTAGTGAGGGTTGTTTGCCCTAGTTTTTGGGGATACTCTATGAATTAGGTTCCATGTCGATCGTCCATAAACCAAAACAATTGAAATAAGGGTACAGAATAATTAGACATTATATATAGCCAGGAAACAAATAAATTAGCACAAAACTTGTAGAGAGGATAAGTAGGTTTTATTTCGATCAACTACAAAATGAACAAGCACAAATAATTCAGTAGAAATTTAATTAGCTTACAGATTTGAGACGAATTTGGTGTTTGTTGGCCTGAAGCAAGGCGATCATTGAATCCCTTCCATCGACGTAATCCACCACCGGAGTTGCGACTTTGAGAGAGTTTGCCTGAGAGAGAGTGTGAGTGTGTGTGATTGTAGTGTGAGCATGAGGTGTGTTTGTACTGTGAGCACGAGGCACGTTAAGAAAATGAATTAGAGTGCAACAATTTTATTTCATTAATATTTGTATTAAGATTTATCAGTTTAATTATTTAATTTATTTTTATATCGAGATATATCAATGTTTAAATCGTGATTTATTAGTTTAATTGGGTGCAGTAATTATTGAACTGCGATGCATCAATTTTATTATATTAATTTTGCACTGCGATTTATCATTTTAATTGACTAATCTATTTTTACATCATAATACATCAATGTTTGAAATGTGATTCATCAATTTAATTGTTTAGTTTATTTTGGTCCCGCGATACATCAATGTTTGAAGCACGATACATTAATATTTTAACCGTGATACATCAATGTTTGTAACGCGATACATTAATCCGATATTTTTACATAACGATATAAAATTATAAAGAACCAAACCACGTCATCTACCTTTTTCTTCCATCTCCTCTACCGTAAGTCTTCTTCTTTCTCCACCTCCCCCACCTTCGTCTCT
The DNA here is from genome assembly GCA_013146195.2 of Codonopsis lanceolata. Lineage (NCBI taxonomy): Eukaryota > Viridiplantae > Streptophyta > Magnoliopsida > Asterales > Campanulaceae > Codonopsis > Codonopsis lanceolata. The sequence goes on along the minus strand of CM028380.1, from coordinate 18,698,038 downwards.
ACTGAAAAATCTCAACTCATCACAAATCTATTATAGCTTCGTGTTTCATAAATCAAAAAACATGTTTACCTTTCGGACGAAAAGTAGTCTTTTGCGATTGAAAAAAAAAATTGTGGACTTTTGGGGTTAAATTTTTGAAAAATGGACTGACCATAATTTTACCCTTTCTATAAACCACTTAAGTCTACTTTTATAATTTTTCTTCCAATATTGTTTATCTTCTTCACATTCGGCTGAGCCCATCGTTTTCTCTCTCACATGTTCTACCCATTTTTTTAAGGAATACCAGCCATCTAATGAACAGCGAGAAAAAGGAAAACATGATGACGGGAGATTGCCCACAAATGAGTGGGTCGGTAATTAGTTCCCCCTGATGTAATAATGTAATTCCAGAAGAAGAAAAATTGTTGGGGTCTTAGATTTGGAGTGAAGGTTGCAACCCTTTGATAAGTTAAACATTTTGTAAAGAGTGATTCTGTGCATTACCAATGTTGTTTTGATACTGTTATTGAATAAATTGGTGGGAGCAATACAGATCTGATTTGTGAGGTTAGTGTGTTTTTTTGTTCTTCATTTTCTTTTGTCTCTTTCTAGGATCGTACCTTTCGAAATTTGGGCATTGTTCAAAATTTGTGGCGTTGTTCAAAATTTTTGGGCAGTGGCTTTTGCATTGCGATGGCCAAAATTTTGAACGACGCCCAAAATTTCGGACAACACCCAAAATTTTGAAAGACATTAAGCTTTTACATTGCGATGCTAAAAAATTTTCCTTGCGATGCCCAAATTTGGGCAGTGGCTTTATCTACCCGTTTTTCCTTCATTAAGTGTATCTTCATCGTTTCTCCCCCAAAAGTATACTGTAGCGGTTTAAAAAAATATCATTGACTTTTAGGGTTATATTTTCTCCACAGGGGACCGCCCCAATTTCTCCCCTGGAATAATAGGTGATAATCGGGCCGATCCCCTGTGGAGAAAATAGAACCACAAAAGTCCACTATATTTATTTTAAACCGCTAAAGTACACTTTTCGAGAAAAAATGACGAAAATACCCTTAATAAAAGAAAGACGCGTGGAAAAGCTACAGCCCAAATTTGGGTATTGCAATGAAAAACATTAGGCGTCGCTCAAAATTTTGGGCGTCAAAATGCAAAAGCTACTGCCCAAATTTGAGCATCGCTCAAAATTTTAAGCATCCATACAAAAATTGGGCATCGCTCAAAACATTGGACGTCGTTCATTTTGAGCAACGCAACCTGAGTTTATTGAGATTAGAATGACTTGGTACATTACTACAATTTTATCAAATAAGAGAAGCAGTTGATTCAAAGTAAAAGCATTTGCATTTCCGATTTGAGGCAATGACGCCCACGTCGGAGGCAACGATGCCCACATCATATCGAAGTGGGTCTAATGGAAGAAATGACACTCCATTTAATTTCCTCAATCAATGTTTATCTATTACATAAAATAGGACTTTTCCTCAATCAATGTTTATCTATTACGCAAAATAGGCATATTCCATTTCATAATAGATATCATTCCCATGCCAATGGCGGTGTCGACAAATAGAGTTTGGCTGGGCCAAATGTCTTAAACGTGGTTTATGGATTTGAGGACTATGGTAAGATTGAGAGCTTTTCCACCTTTCAATCAAAATCAGATAAAAGAAGCAATTGATTTAAAGTAAAAGCATTTGCATTTCTGATTGGAGGTAACGACGCCCACATCGAAGGTAACGACGTCCACGTCATAGGCAACAACGTCCATATCGTAGTCTTCGACACCCACATCATAGTCTTCTCCCATCTCCTCCACCACCATCGAGCGAGATTGTTCACGTATTGCAACCAGAAATGGAGCCGAAGATTGTTATTATCATGCCCGGAGATGTCAATCCAACCTACCTTGCAGATCCAGTTTCTAATTTCCGAACTTCCCGTGTTGAACAAGTTTGAGCTTTCATTTTTTGTCAAGAATCTTGCTCGATGGTGAATGTAATGGCAGCATCAGCACGACTATTATTATCTGAATGGCGGTAACAAACGTCGAATCTAGTTGAGTGGGTCTTCTGTTTAGAGAAACAGGTAGCTAGGGGTGGCAAATCGGTCGTGCTGGGCTGCTATCGGGCAGACATGATAACAGCACGACACGATAAGCACGAACACGAACACGACATGATAAGCTTATCGTGCCTAATATTAAAACCCGAATACGACACGATAAAAACATGAAAAGCACGGCACGACACGATAGACACGATAAGCAAAAAAACACGATTTATTTAGTCAGGCCCGTTAAGCCCAATAAACATTATAAAATATATAATTTTGATTTTTTAATACATATTTTGAAAATTTATCAATATAAATAGTCAAGTAGTTTAAAAGTCATAAATTTTCAAATGATAAAACTATGAAATAATCATGAAAATAGTTTGAAAGAAGTGAATAACCCCTAGTAAATTTTTAAAAATATATTTTTAAAACATATATATTTTAGTTATCGCGTCTTATCGTGCCTTACTGTGCTTATCAAGCCAGCCCGATAACAATTCATTTTTTTATCGTGCCTTATTGTGTTGGCCCTATAACGACCCGAACCCGATAAGCCACAACCCAAACCCTATAATTCAGTGTCATGTTCGTGTCGGTCAATCGTGTCGTGCCTCAAATTGCCACCAGAAAAAGGAATGAAGGAGGAAGGAAGAAACTGGGTTGCTCTCCCTCTTCTTATCTCATTGAAGACGACCATTAGTATTTTAGGAACAATTTTATTAAAATGAACTTTAGCGGTTGAATAATAAAATAGGGGAGTGAAGCGGTTATAATTTCACAAAGGGGATCGGCCCGCTGTAGACATCCCAAATTCGTACTTCTAATTTTTAAATGTCCTAAAAGTATAATTTATAAGTTATAAATGGACTAACAAACATTAAGTTTTCGTTACGTTTCAGAGGGGGCAAAGCATCAAAGAAAAATAAAAAAGGAAAGGACAAATGATAATAGTAGGGGTGAAATTGAAAATTCCCAAAGCATAAACCAATCTGGGTGCCACCCCCAACCATTCCAGCCCCCCCCCCCCATGACCATTTTGGGCGCAGCCCACTTTTCTGCATAAGGCGGCGCCCATTTTTGTTTTAAGTCTCTTGTCGTTTCCTCTAAAGTATATTTTTTTCAGCGCAAGGTACAATACTTTCAAGCACAAATGCAAAATATATGTGTCTTCCTTCGGGGTTAAGTCTACTCAGCCTATAAATAGAAGGTTTCCCTCAGTGCAAACAGAGAAGGAATTATTATAGAAAGAAGGAATTTTACGAAGAGAATTCAGAGAGAGTTTTACAAAGCAGAAGTGTTGTTAAGCTGTAGAAATTATCATTCTCCCCTTTAGGTTGAGTGATCCTCCCTAAACACACCTAAACCACCGTCCAAATAGAAACCTAGTTAATCGATTAGGTTCTCACCCTAAAAAAATACAAATGTTCTGCCGACATCCTCCAAAGATCGTCAATGCCAATCTCCGTCAAAGCTTGTGTGAAGCCGCTGAACAAAGCATCGCCAGCACCCTGTAATTCAATCATGCTAGTTCTCGCCCAAGGCCGGTTAAAGCACTGTCAGTAATTTCGTCATCCCACACAGGCCCAACATCCGTCCAGCATCTCGCCAAGGACCTCTTTCCTAAAGATCCTCAGCAGTGTTATCAAATACTGCACAAATCGATCATCAACAACATTTCGCTACAAGGCTTCATTATTCTGCAATAGTGTACCTTCTTAAACTATTTACTTTCACTGCATAATCCTAATGTAGGGTTAGACCTTTTTATCTGCTTTCACTGCATAAACCCTAATGTAGGGTTAGACCTTTAAATTACTTTTTAGCCATACAAACTCGATGTGTGGTTAGACCTCGCTATTTGATGATTGGTCGTATAGCCCTAACGTGGGGCTAGACCTTTTTGTTTTCTTTCTAGGCTTGCAACCTCGATATATAGGATTCAATCTTTGTTTTTCCTTCGGTCACTGTAGACACCTCAATTTCGTACCCCTGGTATGTAACATGGCATAAAGTATCAAGAACTATTAAAATGACTAACGAATGTCAAGTTACAGGGTTTAAAATGTTAAAAATGCAAAAGAAAAGGCAGGATGCATCAACAATGAAATGCAGGGGCTAAAGTGTCAAAAAGAGGAAAGAAAAGTCCCCTGGTGCCACCCACACTCCTACTTGGCGCGGCACCCACCCCCTCCATGGATGGCGCCCAATAGTGCTCAATGCACTGTAGCATTTTGTCTCCGGTAAAATCTCTCAAGCGCGTGGTACAAACCGATGATGCACAGAAAGAAAAATCTTAATGATGAAGGAATCCCCATTCTCACCTATAAATAAAGGTGCCTGGCTTCAGGAATGAGGTCGGAAAATTTTTTGACACATTGCTTACGCTTTACGCAAAGAGTGATCGTCCTGAGAGATATCCCTTCTCTAAGCCTCAAAGCTCCGTCAAATCTTCCCCAAACACAAAACAAACTGGTCAAAGTGAACCTTAGCCTCCCCGCTAGGATTCCATCATATTTCCCCAATTTCAAAATCCCAAAAACAGCAATTGCCCTGCTCGAATCCAGATGCCAAATCCGGAAGAAGCAAGCAGTTGCTCTGCCCGATTTTCCCCGTCAGCAAGCAAACAACAGTAAAAAAAGCAAACAGTTACTTTGCCCGTTTCCCGGTGCCATAAAGCAACTTTCGGAAGCAGTTATTCTGCCCGAATCTCCATAACAGCAAAAGACTCCCACTCCCGGAAGGACAGAGCGAGCACACCCCACGCTCTTAAAGCTAAGTCTTTAAGAGGTTTTATAAAAAGTGTTATTTTCAGCCGGCCCGATGTAAAAATATAAGCAGTTATGCTGCCCGGATTTCTATAGAAAATAACACTAAAAATAGCCATTATTATGGTCAAATATTTGTAATTCCTAAAAAGAGACTGTTGCAAGTTTGTAATAATATATGTATAGATATGTATATTTAAATGTTTTATTTCAACTGCTAAATAAATATAATAAAAGCATATTCAGCCAAAAAACTTGTTTTTGAGACCGAAAGGACGAGTTGGGTGCCTAACACCTTCCCACCTCGTAACTTAGCCTCCGAACCCTTTTTACAAACTCTGATTATTTTTTGTTTTTCTTTATTTCTCCTTAAAATAAAGATGCCAACTCTATTACAACATTTTGGATTATAGTGAGGCCTGCAACGTCTTTTTTTTACATTTTTCCGTTTTTCCCTAAATAAGGGAAGATGTGAATGAAAAAGGTGATGTACTTTATGTATCTTATTTTCCCATAAACAAGAGAGGATGAGATACGGAAAATCCAAAGCACTCATCGTGATCCAGAATGAACCCAAGTCCACAGTGAGGCAGGGCGTGTTCCCACGCGCCTTCGCAACATCTTCTTTTTGCACTTTTCTGTTTTCCCCTAAAAAAGGGAAGATGAAAATGAAAAGGGTGATGCGTTTTATGTATCGTGTTTTCCCATAAACAAGGGAGGATGAGCTACGGAAAAATCAAAAGCACTCATAGTGGACTAAAGCACACTCAGTGACCGAGGCGTATTCAACGCGCTTTTCGACAACACTTTTTTTGTACTTTTAATTTCGTTTTCCCCTAAACAAGTGAAGATGGAATGAAAAGAGTTATGTCTTCCCCAAGCCGCGTGTTCCCCTAAAAAAGGGAGCGCGCGATCCCGGGGGATATATCCTGGGGCACTCATAGTGGCGACTCTGCTGGGGACGTCGTTTTTATTTTAAATAAAAATGGAAGGCTAGACTCATTTTTTTAAAAAAAAAAAAAGAAAAAACCAATTTTCTTCAGTTTATGGCTAAAATATGTTTATTATATTTCTTTCAGCATTTTAAATATTACATTTTTATATATCTGTATATATATTTGTGCATCTAACCGTTCACTTGCAGCAGTTTCGTTTCGGGTACTATTACAGATATATCAAAAAAAAGTAATAGAATTCCGGGCAGTATAACAAAAGGGCTAGGGCTTTATTTTATTATTACTTTATTCTGCTTTATATTATTATTCTGCGTGCTTTATTTTTATCTCGCAAAATATGTAAATATTATTTTCTTCTGTCATTTGATTTTGGGGATTAGGATCAATATGTAATTAATCGAAATAGATAGATTCCCCACTTTTCTTTCTATTTCTTGATCTGAATGGATGCTTGCTCACGCTCAAACTAAATAAGCCGAGAAAATGCACTAAGAACAACAAGACATGTCATATCTGTTTTATTTACTACTTTATATTTGAAAAAAGAAAAAGATTTTACTGATTTCTAGATACCGCACACACGTGCACGCATGTAGAGATATCCCGAACTGCTACCCTACACCATGGCCAGCCTACCCCCTGCATCAGCCAACGTTAAATTGCATATAGATTCTCAGGACACTTCATGGACCGATCGGTTTTTATATCTCTGAATTATTGACCGGTCCTTGTTCGAAAAAAAAAACAAAAAAACAAAAAAAAGGAGAGAGATATGAATAAAAATATACACAGGGGCTGACCAAAAATTTTCTGATATTCGACCTAGACCATTTTGAATGGTGGATCCCGGAAAGAGTATAGGCCCTTCGCCTGAAATTAGTCCGATCTTGGGGAGTCGAAAGACAGGTGGAATACGAGGTTCCTATACTCTGGAGAAAGAATCCACTATTCCAGGAATAGTCCTTAGACCGTCAAAACAAAGCGGGTGTTTGTCCGATCAATTGTAGGGAAAATGAATAATAATAATAAAAATAATAATAAAGGCACACTGTACTCCAGACCCAGAAAGCCTTCAGCCAACCCTTTTTGATACCTTCAAACCCTTTTCCTCAGAAACCTGACCAAAGTTTGGAAATGCAGAGATAGTACTGATCGTTTGATACGGAAACAGGCACAGAAGTCAGATCAGAAAATATCAGAATCGATTCAGAAAATACAGATTTGGACAGAATGGCAGCCAAAAATGAACTTACAGCGGGTACTGATACAGAGGGCTCCCGGGTTCGCTCCTACTCCGGCCATGCAGCAATGGTTAGATCGAAAGCTGGATGCACAGAATGATCGCATAATGAGCCAGATGGCAAAACTCGTGCAAGGTCCAAAGCCCGGTGAGGGAACCTCTTCTACTGCATCCCCTCAAGAAGCATCTACTTCTCATGCTCCTCTAAACCCAAACCCTCAGCCAAACACTAACCTTCCACCAATCACCAATTTCTCACCGAATACTTATTACCAAAAATTTAACCCTTTCTCACCATACCCACCATATCCTTTCCCAAACACCCATATACCCCAAAATCCAAGTGGCCCCCCATTTCCCATTGCCAATCCACTCCAAAATAAACCACATATGGATCCCAGAAGCTAAACACAACCAGGCCAAGTAACGACATATTTACCCTTCAATGACCCTGGTCGTCAAGCAGAAACCAACAATAAACCACCTCCTCAAAATCCTTCCAATGTATACCAAAACCGAGTACCCGCGAATAACCTACCTCCTCAAAATCCTTACTAAACACCTCCTCAAAATCCTTATCAAATGCCACAACCCGAAATAAACCCAATTACCCCCAATCCATCCAATATATACCAAAACCCAGCACCTCCTCCCACCAAAATAGAGACATCGATGGAAAACCTAAAAAGTATGATGCACAAAGTTTTGAACAAATGAGAATTTTCTACGCAGGCATTAACGCTGCAACTGTGGGTTCCCGGGGCTGCGCCCGCGCCCCACGCACCCTTGGATAGGGGTGCGCGTACGTGCGGATGCGGGACACCACTGCTCTCATTCCATCCTCCCTTATTTAGGGAAAACAAAATTAAAAGTGGGAGAGGAGTGCTGTCTAAGATAGCGCATTGGAATGCGCCTTAGTTGCCTTTAGTGAATTTTTGATCCAATATGGGAACTTTTGGGTTTCCCGCATCAAGTTATCCCTTGTTTAGGGGATACCAGGATATGGGAATGCATCACCCTTTCATTCTCATTCTCATTCTCTCTTTTTTAGGGGAAAACAGAAAAGTGCAAAAAAGGATGTTGCGACGCCCCCACTATGGATTTTATAAAAATAGCCTTATGACCTATTTTGGATCACTATGGGAGCTTTGGGTTTCCCGCATCAAGTTATCCCTTGTTTAGGGGATACCAGGATATGAGAATACATCACCCTTTCATTCCAATTCTCCTTTTTTTAGGGAAAAATGGAAAAGTGCAAGAAAAGAGCGTTGCGAGGCCCCACTGGATCCAAAATGTTTTAGAGTCGCCATCTTTATTTTAAGGCAAAAATAAAGCAAAACCAAAAAAAGAAAAACCAGAGATTATGAAAACGGGTTCGGAGGCTAAGTTACGAGTTGGGAAGGTGCTAGGCATCCAACTCGCCCTTTCGGTCTCAAAAGTGGTTTTTGGCTAAAGTATGCTTATTGTTATATTTATTTAGCAAATAAACAAAGCATTAAAAGACATGGAAATAAAAACAAATACATCTGCGGCTACATTATTTACGAACTTGCAGCCGTTTCCTTACAATAATTACAAATATATTTAAAAATATTTGGCCATTATAACGGCTCTTTAACATAATATTTTTTTAACTAAATCCGGGCAGCACAACGGCTTATAATTGCTACATTGGGCCGAATTTTAAATAACAACTTTTATAAATAAAACGCCCTTAAAGGCTATTACCTTTTAGAGCGGAGTGTGCTCGCTCTGTCCTTCAGAGAGAGGGAGTCTTTTTTTTTTGTGATTTGGGCAGAATGACTGCTTATTTGTGATGGTTTTGGCTTGCTCACTCGGGCAGAATGACAGCTTATTTGTGGTAGTTTTGGCTCACTCACTCGGGCAGAATGACGGCTTATTTGTGGTAGTTTTGGCATTTTTAATCGGGCAGAGCAACTGCTCTTTCCACGATTTTTGGACCCGAGAAATAGGGTGGAAACCTAGCTGGGGGGCTAAGGCTCACTTTAACTGGTGGGTTTTAAATTTGGAGGAGTTTTGGTAGGGTTTTGAGGCTTTGGATAGATCACTCACTATCTCACTTCGCTCTCTATTCTTTCAGTGTAACGAGAACGCGGAAAGCTTTGCGGAAGAAAAGGTGTGTTGAAGGTCGACCCCGAAGGCTCTATTTATATCCTGGGATGAGGATTCATCGGGGATTAAAATTTCTCCCTTCACGTTTCAATTGATTGTACAGACTGCCGGCGAAAGTGTACATTACGCAAACTGTAACAGCTCTGTAGCAACTTGGAGAGCACTGTTGATCAAACCTGGCGCCACCCACATTCAATCTTGGCGCCACTACCACTTCATCCATGGGTGGCGCCAACTTTGCCTTGGCAGTTTCAATTTTGGCACCTTTAGCCCCTGTATTTCACTGTTTTGCGCATCATGCTTTGTCCTTTTACATTTTCAACCCTGTAACTTGACATTTGTTAATTGTCTAACAGGTCTTGATATTTTATGTCATGTTACATACCAGGGGTACGAAATTGGGGTGTCTACAGAGCCCCTCAACGATGGAGTCTACGGGTAACCCGCAGCTTACTGAGTAGACGAACATCGTTGAAAAGAAATAGACTCTCCAATTTCACGCAATCAATACGAGGGAGAGATACAACAGGTAGCAGTTATAATGCAACAGTTTGTAATGCAAACCAAACCTCCATATCCTAGACTTTTTTAGTCAGTTATAACAGGTTATCACAATTTTTAAGCAGATATGCAAATTAAGTGCTCTGATGGTCAGACCTACTAATGTAGGCTGCCTACGTATTCCTTAATAAAGGAAATCAGACCAAACGTAGTTCGGCCAAAAACAAGCAAGCCGAACAACCAACGAGGATGTCATGTCTTTCGGGTCAAAAACCCGTTCAAGAACATAACGGGAAAAAAGATTTTCATGTTTTTCGAAAAAGCTGTATTCAAACGGTCGAAAACGGTCGTCAAATATGGTATGAAGATTTTAAAGTTTTTGGAAACCATATTTCAACTGGGCAAAACCTGTTATCGAAACATGTTAAGAGAAATTTTCAAAAATTGTGCTCGACCAGTCAAAACCTTGTCGCCAGACACAAATAAGAAAATTTTCAAGTTTTCCGAAAATTGCACTCGACCGATCAAAATCTGTCGCCAAGCACGGCAAAAAAGATTTTTCTTCAAGTTTTTCGAAAACTGTATAAGACCGATAAAAATCTGCCGCTAGATACGGCAAAAAAGATTGTTCTTTTTCCCCTTCCTTTCTCTTTTTTTTTCTTTTCAATATTCCTTTTTTTTGTTTTTTCAATATTCCTCTTTTTTTTCAATATTCCTCTGTTTTTGTTTTTTTTTCAATATTCCTCTGTTTTTGTTTTTTTCAATAATCCACTTTCTTTTTTCTTTTTTTTTTTGTGTTTTTCAATATTCCTCTTTTTTTTGTGTTTTTTTTTTCAATAACAAAACTTTTTGAGAAAGACTTTTCTTTTATTTTTTTTTGAAAAACAAAACTCTTTTGAAAAAGATTTTTCTTTTATTATTATTTTTATTTTTTTATTGAAGGTAGAATAGGAATACTTTACCTTTCTTACCTTTTCGCACTTCGGCCGCTGCTGCTGATTCAGCTAATTTTGATATTTCTGCAATCTTTATTTCTTCAAGTTGGGGACCTTTTTTCCTTTCATCTTTTTCTCTTTCTCTTTTTTTTCTTTTCTTTTTTCTTTTTTTTTCTTTCTTCTTTCTTTTTTTTTCTTTTTTTTCTTTTATTTTTATTTTTTGAAAAATTCAAAATTCTTACCTTTGCCGCCGATTTTTTTGACTTTTCTGCTTATCTAGCGGCGGATCTGCTGAGGATATGACTTTTCCTTACTCCTGGATGGATGGCCGCCGAATATGGTTAACAAAAAATACTTTTGTTAACTTTCTGTTAAGTCTTAGGGGCTACTTTGCAACTTTGGAATTTCGAGGACTTGAGTGCTGAACTTGAGTTGTTTGGAGGGGAAAAAGTGAAAAATCCACTTTTCCTCCTTTCTTCATTATAGGATGAAGGCAGAAGCCTTCATTTCCTCTCCTTCAGTTGTTCATCCTCCATTGCCAACGGAGGAACGAAATTTTCCCTATTTTCTTTATTTCTTCTCATTTTCTTAATTTTCTTCCGCCAAATTGTTTGTTTTTCTGCATAGATGGCTTCCTCCTCGAGATCTAGGAAAGGAAAAGCGTCAATGCACCCGGATTCGAGTGAAGAGAAGAAGGAACTTCCTCCTTTGACCCGGAATCATATTGATTATTTTTATTCAAAGGATGACTGGGGTAATTTGGTGCGAGATTGGCACAAACATATCTCAAATCTTCAAAATCCCGATGTAAGTATATTCTTTCATCAACCCATTCGGCTAATTTCTTCAGATCTGCTCAATTCCTTTATTGTTTTGGATTTATGAATTATATATATGCTTCTTATAATGCTTATGCATGCGATTTATGAGCTAAAATGATGCAATCTTAGTAATGATGCATGAAATTCACGCAGTTTATTTTTGCGATGCATAATTGAACTAGTGGTCACTATTTGACCTTACTATGCATGATTTATACCATTAATGCAAATGAGGCTATATGATGCATGTTTTAGGCTAAAATGTATTTTTGCATGCGATATGTTCACGAAACGGACTTTTCGGAATATAATTCAAATTTTTCTGAACACATTTTCGGGCACATTTTTCGGATGAATACAGGACAAAACATATATATTGTATGCCCTAAAATTTATTTTTCATGCATGCTTATGCTGTGCAGGGATATAATAAATGTCATGGGAATATTTATTTTCATGATTGGTGGCATTTTATTCTTTTTTTATTGATACCATAATGCAGCTTATTGGACAATAAATGCAAATGATGGATGCATGTACTACTTTATTTGATGCAAATGTGATGTAGAAAATTATAGGATGCCTATTGACATGATGCATGGGCACTCTTTTTATTCTATCATACATACGATAATGCAAAAATGCAGTACATATTTTTAAATGCAAAATACATTTTTATGATGTTTAGGATGCAAAAACACACATTTAGATGCAAGACAATACATATAATTTATTTTATTTTATTTTATGGCTAAAATACATGCTTAGATGCACAAAAATATTTTTTTATTTATTGTGGGAGTATAAAAAGAATACAACATATACTTTCAAAATACATAATTATTTTTTTATTTGTTTGTTTGTTTGTTTTTTTTATGATTTAAATGCATCACAGGAAATTAGCATGCTGCAATTTTATGATTCATGAAATACAATACATGCAACATGTTCCTCATTTATTCATCATTATTACTTATTCTTATTCATTCATTTTTTTTTGTTTTATGAGGAAAATAGAGACAGTAGACTTACCTCTCCTTCTTTTTTTTTTCTTCAGGAGCGCAACACCTTGACCAGGGTTCGAGCAAGCTGTGATATGGTGTTGGACATTTTTCAGTTGATGCCTGAGCTGGCCCAGGTTTTAGTAGAGAACACATGCCTCGGGGTGTTTATGCGGGCATTCCGTCCCTTCCGCAATTATATGGCTATATTTGATGCGTTGCGGAACTACTAGTGGGACACGACCCACACCTTTCACTTTAGCTGGGGAGAGGCTACTATGACCCTGTGCGATTTTGCCGCTATCACAGGCATTTCTACCAATATCGGCCTGACCTTAGCACCAGATTATACTCTCCGCCAACATCATGACGTGGTGGAGGATCTCCTGGGCTTTGTGCCCAAATATAAGACTGCAGATGAGATTAGGATTGGCAGCGTGAAGAGATGGCTTTTGGCGAACGCTGGGAAAGTCGATGTCGGGGATAGCATCGTTGTAGCTCGCGTCGCCAGAGCCTTTCTGTTTTTCTTTTTGGGGAAGTCGCTTTTTGCCAATTCCTCCACTTCTCTGAGAGTTTTCCTCATGGGCTGCCTCCGGGATCTGGACCACGTGATTGACTATGATTGGGGGCAGGCAGGCCTGGCTGAGCTTTATATCTCCATGGATAGGGCGAGCCAAAATGATTCACGGGTTATGACTGGCTTTGCTCCTGCTTGGGAGCTATATTTTTTTTCTTCCCGCTTTCAATCTTTTTCTGTCAGCATTTTTTTTACTCATTTTTTTTTCATCATCACTTTTTTCTTATAGCTGACTCTTGCTCCCCCTCCTTTTTTTTCTTTCAGGCATGGGCTTATTCTTTCTTTGACTTTACACCAGGCCCACTACGCGGTAGCGTTTACAGACCACCTTATTTGGCTAAGTTTATAAACGCGAACCGGAAGAAGAAAGACAGGGACGACCATTTTATGGATCGACTTGGTCTGCAGGACAGGATAGGTAGCTCGACCTCGGGCTCTGTGCATTTGGTTCCTTGGCAGAATTTAGTAGGGCCATATGAGGTCACCCTGACACTGAGTCGTTGCCGGATTCTCATGATGTCGATTATGAACGATTCTTTATATATGGGTGATCGAGTGAATCGTCAGCATGTCCTGCACTCGACACCTCCGGTGGTGCCTCCTGCACCTCCCCCTTGGGTGATCGTCCCAGATCTTCTGCCGAACAGGTATCTTTACCTGTCCAGATTTGTCATGCCGCCCAGTGATTATCCAGTCATGGCTTATGAGGAGTTCTTGAGGACGATGATCCATCCTGCTCCTCCTGCCCCCGCGATTCCCAGGTGTGCCTCCATTGCTTTTGATAGACCAGGGTCCTCTCGCCTAGCTCGTGATACGCAGTCAGAGTTCTCCATGCCCGACGATGCTTTCTCTACCTTCCGATATCAGCGAGACGGAGACTTATAGAAGGAAGTCTTGCCTGATACAGACATTCCTGAGGAGTACCATGTCCCTGATCATGCTCGCACGGTATATATGTCGCCACTCACACATTTTTTTATTTCAACATCATCATTTTTCTTTTTATACATCACTCTTTTTTTTCTTGGACTGATGCTTTTTTCTTTTTTTGTTGCAACACCCTCTTTTTTTTTTTTTTTTTTTTTCAGGTTAAGGTGTCTACGTATAAGAGGTTGCTGCGAGGCTTCGTCAGCATCAACAAACTTTACCAGCGGCTCATGGATGGCTTTTCTTGCCGATGTAATGATGCTATACGGCAGACCAGACGCCGTGATGATGACGAAGATGGGACTGGCGAGTCGTCTCGTCCTCGGATGAGGGGTAGAGGTCACAGACTTGGCGGCGGAACAGGCCCTCGAGTGATGGGAGCTGGTTTTGATAGGGGCTGAGCTTCATGTGATTATTAGCTCTTTTTTCCTGCACACATTAGTTTCTTTTTTTTTCTTTTCTATTTTATTTCTTTATTTACTTCGAAATTTGTACAGACATTTATTATGTAATGAAATATAATTCTATATGATGTACAAAAATAAAATGCAGACTCAAGATGCACACAGAAAATAAAACTATACCAATTTCTAAGGGTAATGGCACTTTGCATTTCTGAAATGGATCTCGAAAAAATACACCTTCGGGCTTGAGGGGGCTTTTCTGGAGATATTTGTGGAGAAGGAGGCAGTCGCCTTCTCCTGTGTCAGGGTGTATAATTGCCTTCAATCTACTGGCTGTAGCCTTTATTTATAGCTTCCTCAATTTCCTTACGATCAGACACAGCAACAGTCGACGGTTGAGCAGAAAACCAGGACACCAGGCTGTTTGGGGAGGCTGGAATACCAAAGCTGGCGCCACCCTTGCATAGAATGGGCGCCAAGCCAGGATGGAGCATGGGTGGCGCCCAGTTCCCTTTCCTATGCAATTTTTTTAGCCACTGTTTGGCACTGTGCTCAGAAATCGTCCGTTTCTCGGATTTTTGGTATAAAAGGGGACGAGGGATGACTTGCCTCTTCATCAGTTTATCGGTTCTTTAATCTCACGACTTTCTAAGCTTTCTCTTGCTCAGCCGTTGCCTATCTTTCCTTATAATCCTTTGCATCTCTTTTATAAATGGCCGCACGCATTCATACGACATTAGAAATAGAAATTTACGAGAATGCCTTGGATTTTTGGATTCTCTCCCTGCGATCAGACGAGCGGGATTGGTTTGATCATATTTTTGGATTCAGGTGCCTATTGTCCTGGAGGAATGTCATCATAAACTGGGACATGCTGAGGGGAGCCTCCAGGTTTTGGTCTCCTCAGGACCATCTTTTTAACTTTGGCATGAATGAAATGTGCCCCACCTTTGAAGAATTATGTGCAATGCTGGGGGTGGCACCTTCTCGCCTGATCGCCGTGCCTTCTTACAGGAGGCGTCCATACATGGCCATCCGGGAGCTATTCCGCACTACCGCGGCGCTTACTCCTTTCTTTAATGGAGTAACTTTTGACTTGTCCTCCACAGGGCCTTCACGAGTCGGGGAGGATGACATAGATTACCTACGGCGTAGGCTGTCTGCGCTCTTCCTTTGCCTGGTAGGGTGATATTTGTTGGTGGGTCAACCCGGATTTATTGATGTGCGGGTCGTTGACCTTGCATTGCAGGCTCGAGATCGCCGGCTGAATATTGTTCCGGTGATTCTTGCGGAGACCTTCGCGGGCCTGTATGCTTTTGCTGGCGGCGATGAATTGTTCCCTACCGGCAGCCCCATTTTGCTCCATATGTGGTTGGAAGAGCATTTTCTCTGGGTCCTGGCTCCCGTATCGCATGGAGCACCGTATGACCCGGCGCTTTATGGCGTTCGTGGTCACCTTCCTCAGACCAATTACTCAGAATTTGATTGTGCTGAGCATTTTTATCGCATGGGCTCCATGGATATAATCTGGGTGATCCATCATTGGCAGATCCGACGCTTTCTTCTGCATTCCGCTGAGTATAGTCAAGTGGTCATGCTGGGTATTGAGCGGACCTCCTTTTATAGGCCTGACCGGATCTTGTGCCAATTCGGGAGAGAGCAGCTGATTCCCGACTCAACTCGTCATGTATATTTGGAGATGGAGAATAATGACGAAGACTTGGGTGCCACTATTCAGGGGATGTGGCAACGGGATTTTGAGAGGCTGGAGGTGGCCTATCCATTTACTGATTACATTCTTCTTTCCCATGGGTATCTGGCATGGATAATGGTGGCTGCCAAGGGGCCGTCCCGCGTGATCAGGCGCGGACTGAGGAACTTGCTGGGCCGTCATGTTACTAACGGGATAGATGTTCGCCTGATGGAGATAGGCGAGGATATTGACAGTTCAGGGCTAGTTGTCCCTCAGGCTTTGGAGGCGGAGTTCAGGCGAGTACATAATCTTGGTGCTCGAACAGCCCCGGGACCAAATACTGCGGGTCCCAGCAATGCACCCCGCAGATTAAGCAATGCTAGCAGGCAGCACAACCCATGGGAACCGGAAGTAGCTGCTCCCCCCCCTCAAACTGGATGGGGCACGACTTTTAGAGCTGGCGACAATGAGCCTCCTCGGCTGAGCATCGCGAGCAGGCACGATAATCCGTGGGAGCCAGAGGAGGTTATCCCTCCTCCTCCGCCTGGATGGGGTGCTGCTTTCAGGAATGACGGAGCCGGTCCGAGCAATGCAGCTACCCGGGAGAACGGGGATGTTGATGATGAAGAGGAGGATACTTCTGGTGGCTCACACGTAGGTGAGACTAGAGCTTCTTTTGCGCCTCGCAGGAGGAGTATATGGGCCCGGCTGGGCGGACGCCGCAGACATTGATGGACCACCCTGGGGCTTAGGTTGCAAAAAAGGGGATAGTTTCTGGGAAAACAAGGGGGATACATGCAATAGATAGATATGTATATGCAATTAATGTATAATTCATATGTCTTAATAAATATTCCTAAGTTGCACCGTAGGACCTGCAAAATATTATATTTTAGTGTTTTATTGTGAGCTTTCTGTTGTGGTTTCCCTCTTTTCTGTCAGTCGAGCCTCCCGTACGCTGAAGACCGGAGGTAGAACGCCGAGGACTCAAATAGTGCCTTCCCTCTCCTTTTTCTCCTGTTTTTTTTATGCTCTAATTTTTGCCTAGGCCGCCCTTTCGGGTTTTCAGCCTAGCGAGCTCTTATTTCTTCTTTTATTGTTTCTTTATATATATAATATTTTTTATGCCCTAATTTTGCCTAGGCCGCCCTTTCGGGTTTTCAGCCTAGCGAGCTGGAGAGGGAAGCAACTGCTGGATAAATTAGCTCAGGCATAATACCTTTTTATGTTTTTGAGGTTAAAGGGCTGGACAAGGTCTTCTCCTTCCTGGTTTGTGGGAATCACGGCACCTCCTGACCGGATCTCCTTAACAATATATGGTCCCATCCATGGAGACTTCCATTTTCCCCTAGTATCGACATAACTAGGGGTTTTTTCTCGAAGCACGAGATCTCCGACATGGATGTCGCGGCCTTTGATTTTTTTATTGAAAGCTCGGGCTATACGCCTTTGATACGCCCGGGTATGCTCTAGGGCTAGTAGGCGTCGCTCGTCGATTAGGGCCAATTCTTCAAATCGCCCTTTGACCCAGTTAATCTCTACTACGTCTTCAACTTCTATTGGTAGTACCGCCTCCATGCCATATGTTAGAGAATAGGGGGTAGCCCCAGTGGGTGTGCGGACTGAGGTGCGATAGCCCCAGAGGGCTAGCGGCAATTTTTCTGGCCAGTCTCTTCCTGTGTCAGCCATCTTTCTAATGATGTTTTCAAGTGTTTTGTTGGCTGCTTCAACGGCACCATTGGCTTGCGGCTGGTAGGGGGAGGATTTATGCCTTTGGATCTTGAACTCGTCGAGTAGACGGTTCATGTCCCCTTCGAAATGTGAGCCGTTGTCAGAGATTATCTCAAAAGGTACCCCGTAGCGATATATAATGTTGGCCCGGATGAACTCGGACACCTTTCGAGCATTTAGGATTTTATAGGAAGAAGCTTCCACCCACTTTGTAAAGTAATCGACGGCTACTAAGACATATTCGTGGCCATTGGATCCCTTCGGGTGAATTTGGCCTATGACGTCGATTCCCCATGTTGAGAAGGGCCAGGGGGCTATGGAGTTATATAAGACATGTGGGGGCACATGCTGCAGACTGGCAAAGCGTTGGCATTTGTCGCAATGTCGCACCCACCGAATACAATCTGTTTCGAGTGTGCTCCAATAGTACCCTGTCGGATAATTTTCTTAGACGACTTATGGCCATTCATGTGGGGCCCGCAAGTACCACCATGTAGCTGATCTATGATTTGCTCAGCTTTGGCCTGATCAACACATAATAAGTTGAGGCCTTGATAGTGCCTCTTATACATGCTGTCACCACTGAGTGCAAATTGTGAGGCCCACCTTCGCAGGGAGACTCTTCCTCTTTTGTCTAGGCGGGAGGATAGATACCTTTCTAAAGCAGATTTAGGATATCAGCGTACCAGGGCTCGTGATCTGCTTCTTGGGCTGCATTAATTTTGAAACAGTATGCCGGAGTGACCTTTTTCCCAACTACGAATGGTTGAATATTAGTTTTTGCGGGAATCTGGACTAGCGATGCCAGAGTAGCTAAGGCATCGGCGAATTGTTTCCTATCTCGTGGCAGATAATGGAACGAGATAGAGTCAAATCGGGCGGCAGGTGCTGTTAGTTTGGCATGATAGAGCTGCAGCCGGGGATCTTGGGTTTTCCATCTCCCTTCGATTTGATTTATGATCAGGGCAGAGACTCCATAGACTTCGAGATCTCTGGCTCCTCTTTGGAGAGCTTCTTCCAGGCCAGCAATGCAGGCTTCATATTCCGCTGTATTATTTGAGCATTCGAATTCTAACCTTAAGGCCAGCGGAGTATAAGAATCGACTGGGTCGATGAGCAAGACTCCTATGCCAAATCCTCTTTTGTTTGCGGCCCCGTTAAAGAACATCTGCCAGCTGGTGTCATGGTCAGTGATTTCTAAGACACCTTCGTCTGGGAAGCCGGGCTCAGTTGCATCTTAGCCTTTAAGGGCAGATCGGCTAAGTGGTCTGCAATCACGCTTCCTTTGATAGATTTGAGTGTGACATAGGTTATGTCAAACTCGTTGAGAAGAAATGACCACTTGGGCAGTCGGCTAGAAAGTGATGGCTTGCCGAAGATGTACTTGATAGGGTCCATTCTGGATATGAGTTTGATGGACCGTCCTTGGAGATAGGTCTTGAGCCTTTGCGTGGCCCAGACTAGGCCGGTACAGCTTTTCTTCAGTGTTGAATAGTTTAGCTCGCTTCCTTGCAGCTTTCTACTTATGAAGTATATGATATTTTCAACGTAGGAATTTTCTTTCTCTTGAGCTAGCATAGCCCCTACTGACGTGTCTGTGACGGTTAAATAAATGAGGAGAGGTTTATGTGTATGGGGTGGAACTAGCACAGGTGGATTGGTAAGATAGGTTTTTATTTTTTCGAAGGCTAGCTGGCACTTCTCGTCCCAGACTTGGTCAATATTCTTTTTTATGAGTTTGAAGAGGGGCTCACATGTGGTTGTCAGCTGCTGGATGAAGCGGCTGATATACTGCAATCGGCCTAGGAAGCCATTGACTTCGGTTGGGGTTTTTGGCCGCAGCATCTCTAGGATGGATTTTATCTTTGCTGGCTCGATCTCGATGCCCTGCTCGGTCACTAAGAATCCCAGGACCTTACCTTTAGTAACCCCAAATGTGAATTTGGTGGGGTTAAGCTTCATTTGGTGCTTCCTTAACCTTTCGAAGAATTTTTGAAGGTCTTTGATATGGGCACCGTTGGCGTCACTGGAATGCACGATCATGTCATCAACATATACCTCAATTTCTTTGTGGATCATGTCGTGGAAGAGGGTGGTGGCAGCCCTCTGGTAAGTAGCCCCGGTATTTTTCAGCCAAAATGGCATGACAGTATAACAGTAAGTCCCCCAGGGAGTAGTAAATGAAGTCTTCTCCTGGTCCTCTACTGCCATTTTGATTTGATTATAGCGCAGCATGCCGTCGACGAAGGATCTGACTTTGTGGGCAGCGACGGCGTCTACCACAATATCAATATTGGGTAGAGGGAAGTCATATTTGGGCGACGCCTTGTTGAGGTCGTGGAAATCTACACAGATCCGGACCTTCCGTTGGGCTTGGGGAACAGTCACTATGTTGGACAGCTAGATTGGGTATTCAACTACTCGAATGAAATTGATGCGCAGCTGCTTCATAATTTCTTCCTTAACTTGTAGTGACCATTTCGGCTTGATGCGGCGGAGCTTTTGCTTGACTGGCCGAGCATCCAGATATATGGGGATCCGGTGTTCGACTATGGCTGGGTCTAGCCCCGACATATCTTCATAGGACCAAACAAATATATCCACGAACTCTTTGAGGAGATCAATGAGTGCTATCCTTTCAGAGCCTTGCAGGTAGTTGCGATTTTGATTTCTTTGGTTTCATTGTCCAGCCCCAGATTGATAGTGGACAAGTCTTCAGTTGCTGTTGATGAATGGTGCTGTTCCTGGTGCTCAACTGACTTTACAAGCTCAAGAAAATAATTTTTATCTTTTGGGTCCATTTCATTAAATGACTCGTTATCATAATAATTATTATTTAATGCGTCTTTCAATATAGGTGCAATTAAGGAATAAGCAAAGACATTCAGATTATCATTAAAAGCAAACTGTACAGGGTTTATTACATTATTGAGGACTTGGGGCTTGAGATCCTCAACTTTAGATAACGGATCGGTAGATGACCAATCCATAAAGCTAGGGGAAGGAATATGGATAGTATATCCAAAGCGGTCCACTAGATCTGCGGGCGTCAGGAGCGGGTCGGTCGTGGTATACCAGTTCTGCAGAGGCTTATCAGCAATAAGCTCAAACTCCGCATGGAGCTCTTTATAATAAGTGCCTCCATCTATCATAGCCAGGAAGCTGTCTCCTTCAGACATTTATTAGAAACCCCTTTTATTGATTAGCATATTTTACAACACCTTTATTCTTGACTAATTAGATTAACTTGCCTCTTTTAGACCTCTTTGGCTTGATCTGTTTCAAAAAAATTTGTGCCTGCCACCGTGATTACCTCATTGTCAATGAGATATTGAATTGCATCTCTGAGTGTATAACACTTGTCGGTAAGATGACCACTGCATCGGTGATACTCACAATACTGGGCGTGATTCCAGGTAATAAGTAACGGTTTTGGTGGTCGGTAATTATCAATGGGCTTCAGTATCCCATGGGCCCACAGTGTTTGGAGTATTTCAGATCTTGGGGCAGGTAGGTCATCATAATGCCTTGGAATTATTTCTTTTCGGCCTCTTGGCTTCGGCAAATTGCCAGATTGGGATTTGGTCAGGCAACTGGGTGGGGTTTTCTCTCTTGAATAATATTGTACTGGAATGGGGTTGCATGGACCTTGGCCCAATAGGGATTCTTTTTCTGGTATACAAATGATTTCCTTTAGAGTCCCTGGGGTTGTTTGCTGAGAATAGGTATTTGAGGGATCAAGAGGGAGATAGTTCTTTTGGTTGTAATAGCAGGCATTCAGGTGAGGGAGATCAGAGTTGATTTCTGGAGGATATGGGCTAGGATTATGGGCACTTGAAATCATATTACTTTGGGCAAGGAGGTCATTATTTAGCTGGTGGCTGGCACTTGGTGGCTTTCTGGAGGCTTGGAAAAGGATATTTTTTGAGGTATCAAGGCAATTTATTTCAGGAAAGTGGGAAGTATTAGGGACGTATTTTGGGATCTTGGCTCTTTGGGAAAAAGCGGCAAGAGTTTCTGAAAAACATGCCAGAAGATCATTTACCACCTGATTCGTTATTCTATCTGCATGGGCGTCCAGTTCCTTCCTTAACCAAGCCTCAAGCCCAGGAGGAGGTGCATACACATGAGTTTCTCTTTCTGGTTCCCAGCTATTCCAGTTGTCGCTAGCCCCAGTCATAGCTTGTTTATTTTTCGCCGCCATACTGCTTGGATCTGTACCCTCTGAACGGATTACGCGCCTTATACGATCGATCGATACCCTACGTTCGATTTACGCACTTATTTCCCGTATCAACCGGCCAATACTATCTCTGTCTTTCCAAATTCGGGCCAGGTTTCTGAGGAAAATAGGTTTGGAGGTATCAGAAGGCTGGCTGAAGGTTTTCTGGGCTTGGAGTACAGCGTGCCTTTATTAATATTTTTTATTATTATTTATTTTCCCTACAATTGACCGGATAAGCACCTGCTTTATTTTGACGGTCTCAGGACTTTTCCTGGAACAGTGGATTCTTTCTCCAGAGCATATGACCAACATATTCCACTTGTCTTTCGACTCCCCATGATTGGACTGATCCTAGGCGAAGGGCCTATACTCTTTCCAGGATCCACCATTCGAAATGGTCTAGGTCGAGCATCAGAGAATAATGAATCAGCCCTGTGTATTTATTTTTTTTCTTTCGCAATTTATTTTTTTTCTTATTTTGTTTCATCATTTATTTATTTATTTATTTATTTATTTAATTTTTTGACTTGCGCATTATTTTTTTTCACTTTTTTTTTGCAGGGGCTGACCAATGATTCAAAGATGCAAAAATCGGTCGGTCATTGAAGTGTCCTGAGCATCTATATGCATCCTAACGTTGGCTTATGCAAGGGGTAGGTTGGCCATGGTGTAGGGTAGCAGTTCAGAATATACCTATAAGCGTGCACGTGTGTGCGGTATCTAAAAAGTAATAAAATCCTTATTTATTTCTTTCAGATATATAAACAGAAAATAAAACATATATGACATGTCTTGCTATTACGCGTGGATTTTCTCGGCTTTTTAGTTTGAGCGCAAGCAAGCAAGCACATCACATTAACAAATAGAAAGAAAAGTGGGGAATCTATCTATTCATATTAATTATAAATTTGGTCCTATGTCCCCAAAATAAAATGACATAATGAATGCAAATATGTACAAGTTGAGCTGAATAAAAATAATAAACAGAACGAAATAAATATATAGGGCCGAAAATAAAGCAATATTAAAAATAAAGCCCCGGCCCTTTTATTGTGCTGCCCGGAATTTTATTGCAAACATATATATATATATATATATATATATATATATATATATATATATATATATATCTTCTTCTTTTTTTTAAAACTTTTTTTTTTTCGGAATTTTTTTTTTACTTTTTTTTGCGAATTATTTTTTGCTTTTTTTTGAAAAATAGATATATTTTTAAATATATAATATGATTATCGGAGCAAGCTGGCAAAGATGGATGATCATATCCACAAATATAGACACGGATGTATAGGAATGCAATATTCAAATGTATAAATTAATATAACAAGCATAATTTAGCCAAAAACAAATAAAAACAAAAAAAAGTTTTTTTTTTTAATGAGTCTAGCCCTCCCTCTTATTTAAAATAAAACGATCTCCCCAGCAGAGTCGCCATTGTGGATTCCCGGGGCTGCGCCCGCGCCTCGCGCGCCCTTGGATAGGGGTGTGCGTATGTGAGGATGCGGGACACCACTGCTCTCATTCCATCCTCCATTGTTTAGGGGAAAACAAAATTAAAAGTGTGAGAGGAGTGCTGTCTAAGATAGCTCGTTGGAATGCGCCTCGGTTGCCTTTAGTGGATTTTTGATCCAATATGGGAACTTTTGGGTTTCCCGTATCAAGTTATCCCTTGTTTAGGGGATACCAGGATATGAGAATGCATCACCCTTTCATTCTCATTCTCCCTTTTTTAGGGGAAAACGAAAAAGTGCAAAAAAGGATGTTGCGACGCCCCCACTATGGATTTTATAAAAATAGTCTTATGTCCTATTTCGGATCACTATAGGAGCTTTGGGTTTCCCGCATCAAGTTATCCCTTGTTTAGGGGATACCAGGATATGGGAATACATCACCCTTTCATTCTCATTCTCCTTTTTTTAGGAGAAAGCGGAAAAGTGCAAGAAAAGAGTGTTGCGAGGCCCCACTGGATCCAAAATGTTTTAGAGTCGCCATCTTTATTTTAAGGCAAAAATAAATCAAAACCAAAAAAAGAAAAACCAAAGATTATGAAAACGGGTTCGGAGGCTAAGTTACGAGTTGGGAAAGTGCTAGGCACCCAACTCGCTTTTTCGGTCTCAAAAGTGGTTTTTGGCTAAAGTATGCTTATTGTTGTATTTATTTAGCAAATAAACAAATCATTAAAAGACAGGGAAATGAAAACAAATACATCCGCGGCTACATTATTTACGGACTTGCAGCCGTTTCCTTACAATAATTACAAATATATTTAAAAATATTTGGCTATTATAACGGCTCTTTTACATAATATTTTTTTTTAACTAAATCCGGGCAGCACAACGGCTTATAATTGCTACATTGGGCCGGATTTTAAATAACAACTTTTATAAATAAAATGTCCTTAAAGGCTATTACCTTTTAGAGCGGAGTGTGCTCGCTCTGTCCTTCAGGGAGAGGGAGTCTTTTGTTGTTGTTGTTGTTGTGATTTGGGCAGAATGACTGCTTATTTGTGATGGTTTTGGCTCGCTCACTCGGGTAGAATGATGGCTTATTTGTGGTAGTTTTGGCTCGCTCATTCGGGCAGAATGACGGCTTATTTGTGGTAGTTTTGGCTCACTCACTCGGGCAGAATGACGACTTATTTGTGGTAGTTTTGGCCTTTTTAATCGGGCAGAGCAACTGCTCTTTCCACGATTTTTGGACCGGAGAAATAGGGTGGAAACCTAGCTGCTGGGCTAAGGCTCACTTTAACCGGTAGGTTTTAAGTTTGGAGGAGTTTTGGCAGGGTTTTGAGGCTTTGGATAGATCACTCACTATCTCACTTCGCTCTCTATTCTTTCAGCGTAACGAGAACGCGGAAAGCCTTACGGAAGAAATGTTGTGTTGAAGGTCGACCCCGAAGGCTCTATTTATAGCCTGGGATGAGGATTCATCGGGGATTAAAATTTCTCCCTTCACGCTTCAATTGATTGTACAGACTGCCGGCGAAAGTGTACATTACGCAAACTGTAGCAGCTCTGTAGCAACTTGGAGAGCACTGTTGATCAAACCTGGCGCCACCGACATTCAATCTTGGCGCCACTCCCACTTCATCCATGGGTGGCGCCAACTTTGCCTTGGCAGTTTCAATTTTGGCACCTTTAGCCCCTGCATTTCACTGTTTTGCGCATCCTGCTTCGTCCTTTTGCATTTTCAACCCTGTAATTTGACATTTGCTAATGTTCTAACATGTCTTGATATTTTATGTCATGTTACATACCAGGGGTACGAAATTGGGGTGTCTATAGCAACCTTCAGCCATACTACCCTCAAAATTCAAAATGTTCGACATAGAAAAATTCGATGGGACTGAATGCCCTATCTCCCACATAAAATCTTACTCTACCGGCATGCAGTCAAGAGGGGCTAGTTTCGAAGCCATGGCTTCCAATTTCCATCTTACCTTGACAGGGGCAGCTAAGCAATGGCTAATGCTAGCAGATAATAGCACCATGGGCACTTGCGACCAAATAGCTGAGGAATTCCTAAAGAGGTACAAAGACAATACTACCTCTGAAAATAAAAGAGATCTTGAGGCGTGCACCCAAAAGGAAAAAGAGACATGCGCAAACTTTGCAGCCAGATGGAAAAGAAAAATAGCTCAGACATTGGACAGGCCTGACCCAACTGAATCAGCCAGAATGTTCATAAAAAATCTCCAACCCATTTACCTAGAGCATATGCGGTATCTACCCTATAGTAACTTCAATGAAATAGTGGAGATAGGGATTCATATCGACGAAGATATATGTACAGGATTCCTAAAAATTGATACACCTCCAAACTCATCTTGCTACTCTGAAGTAGAGGAAGAACCTACAGTAGAAAGTAACATTATGGAGGAAGGCAGTAATATTAGTCGCAGCACAAGAGAAAAATATCAACAAAATGAAAGAAAATTGGGGGAACTCTATACACCAACATCAATAATCTTTCAAAATTTGCTAGCCCAGGGAATCCTGAGACCATTGGAAGGTTACAAACCTCCAAACCCATTACCTACCAAATGGAATCACTCCCAATATTGTGAATACCACCAAAGCAGCGGTCATTCTACCGACAACCGTTGGACCCTTCAACGTGCCATTCAAAGACTCATCAATAACAACGTCATTGAGAAGCCAAACCCAACATCAAATGTAGAGGATAATCTGTAATCAAATCATTTTGATTAATCCTGGTGAAAATGGGAAAATCTGCCTGCCAGCTCAGTTTAAAATAATGATACTCCTCTACCTTATATGATCATCCCTCCATCTTCGAAGAAAGATTTATGACATAAAGTAACATACTGAACAAAGGTCGAGCATCGCCTAAGAAAATAACTTGGATAGGACAGAATCTTAGTACGAGAAGCTGTTGGTCACTCAGGGAAAGACAAAGGAAGACTTTGAGACTCATAGAACCCTAGCATACCCTTTTGTATACACCTCTTCAAACCCTTTTTCCTTAAAACCTCCCTTCGCTAAATAAAATCTTCATGAGGTAACTTTTTTTCAACTCAGCGTCAGTTTTCGTAGATTCTCCATACATATATTTTCTTTTCAATTCAGATCACCTATTTCCGAGTATCCTTGGACAGGTTTTCTTCCAAGATTGATAAGTTGACTTATTTAAAAACACTTAAATCTATATGAGTTGACAATGAGTCATCTAGAAGATATGGACCCGCAAATTATTAAGAACACATGAAATTCAAAGCAGGCAAGTCGTCTTGACAGGAAGCACCTTCGACCCATTGCAGCCGAGCTGTTAGTAAGCATACTGGGGCTTCCCATCATACACCAAAATCCCTCCGAAAACTTGAAACCTTTTTTAGTCCACCTTATGCCGAAATCCCTATTAAACCTTCTGACATCCCCAGCCAAACTATCCCTATGATCCAGTTTCCTAAAACCAGGGGCTATATCGCCTTTTATATCCACTAAGAATGATTATCCGTTTGTCCCAAAAAGGGAGATGACATTCTCAACTGCTATGATGATGCTCCGAAAAAAAAAAGAAAAACAAAAGAAAAAAAAGAAGAAAAAAAAAAGAAAAAAAGAAAGAAAAAAAGAAAGAAAAAAAAAGAAAAAAAAATATCTCTGGTCCAAGTCCATCATTTGTCCATCTCTCCCTCTTGCCCAAACTAATTTGGGGCTTTTTGGGAAAAATCAACACATACACCTTTTTAGACGTGGATAAAAAAAGAGGCCCACCATACCCAAAGCCTAATGTAGACATCCCAATTTCGTACCTCTGATATGTAATCTTGACATGAGATATCAAGACCTGTTAAACACTAACAAATGTCAAGTTACAGGGTTTAGATTGCAAAAAAAATTAAATGATATGAAAGGATGCATGAATAGTGAATTACAGGGGCCAAAGTGTCAGAAATCGGAACAAAAAAGGAGCTGGCGCCACCCATGAATAGTGCAGGCGCCGCCAACATGCAAAATGGGAGTCGTGACCACTTCGTAGGGGTTCGGCACCCAAACAGTATTTGTGCTCTTCCGATTTGAGAATTAGTACACTCTCTTAAGCGCGCGGTACAAGCCGATGAAGCTCAGAAAGAAAATCTTAACGACGAAGGAATCCTTCCTTCGGCCTATAAATAGAGGGCTCCGACTTCAGAAATTGACACACCAAAATACACAGTAACACATCACTGAAAGTTTACGCAATGAGAGCGCTGAGAGTTCCCCTTCTCCTATAAAGCCTCGAAGCTCCGTCAAATCTCACCCAAACACAAAACCAATCGGTCAAAGTGAGCCTTAGCCCTCCAGCTAGGATTCCACCCTATTCCCCCGGTCCATAAATCCCAAAAAAGAGCAGTTGCTCTGCTCGAATCCAAAGGCCAAATCCGCTAGAAGCAAGTAGTTGCTCTGCCCGATTTCTGCCAGCAGCAAGCAAACAACAGCAAAAACGCAAGCAGTTGCTCCGCCCGTGTTATGGTGCCCAGAAGCAACTTTCGGAAGCAGTTATTTTGCCCGAACCGCAGTAGCAGCAAAAAGACTCCTTCTCCCGGAAGGACAGAGCGAGCGCACCTCACGCTCTTGAAGGTAAACCTTTGAGGGTCTTTATATTAAAAATGCTATTTTCATCTGGTCCAAGGTTAAAAATATGAGCTGTTATGCTGCCCAGATCTATGTAGAAAATAACATTAAAAAAAGCTATTATTATGACAAAATATTTTTAAATGTATTTGTAATTATTGGAAGGAGGTGGCTACAAGTCTGTAAATAATGTAAATACATATATATTTGCTTTTTAATGCTTTATTTCATTTGCTAGATTAATATAACAAAAACATATTTTAGCCAAAAATATTTTTTGAGACCGAAAGGGCGAGTTGGGTGCCTAATACCTTCCCACCTCGTAAGTTGTAACTTAGCCTCCGAATCCTTTTCTACAAACTCTGGTTATTTTTTGTTTTTTCTTTATTTCTCCTTAAAATAAAGATGACGGCTCTGTTTAAATATTTTGGATCACAGTGAGGCCCGCAACATCTTTTTTTGCACTTTTCCGTTTTCTCTTAAACAAGGGACGATGGGAATGAAAAGGGTGATGCATTTCCTGCATCTTGTTTTCCCCTAAACAAGGGAGGATGAGATACGGGGAAGCCCAAAGCACTCATAGCGATCCAAAATAAGCCTAAGGTTATGGTGAGGCTCGCAACATCCTTTTTTTGCACTTTCCCATTTTCCCCTAAACAAGGGACGATGTGAATGAAAATGGTGATACATTTTATGTACCTTGTCTTCCCCTAAACAAGGAAGGGTGAGATACAGAGAAACCCAGGCACTCATAATGACCTAAGACAATTTTCGAAAAGTCCATAGTGAGACAAGACGTGTTCCCACGCGCCCTCGCAACATCTTTTTTTTTTGTTGCATTTTTCTGTTTTCCCCTAAACAAGGGACGATGGGAATGAAAAGGGTGATGCATTTTTTGTATCTTATTTTCCCCTAAACAAGGGAGGGTGAGATACAGAGAAATCCAAAGCTCTCATAATGGACCAAAGCTCACTCAGGTGACCGAGGCGTATTCAACGCGCTTTTTGACAACATTCTTTCTGCACTTTTAATTTCGTTTTTCCCTAAACAAGGGAGGATGGAATGGAAAGAGTGATGTCTTCCCCGAGCCGCGTGTTCCCCTAAAAAAGGAGCACGCGATCCGGGGGATACCTTCCGGGGTACTCACACCTACCATACTCAAACCAAAAGCCAAATGGTCTATCCAGAACCCACAACCTGAAAAGCCAACCAACGATCAAATTATTGATCACCTTTTAACAGAAACCAAATCCATAAAGAGACCTTCTAACCTCAACGCCAATCCATCCCCAAAAGTTTAAACAGAACACCTTGAACCAGTCGCGATCAACAGCTCTGCTTCAATCGGTTATAACGTGATTTGAGTTGAAAATAGACTCCATGCTAAAACACGCAAAGACATCATAAGGTAATTACCAAATAGGGTCCATAACCCATCAAACCTGGTGATACTAGGTAATAAAGGGAACTCCGAACCCTGACTCTCTTTTTTGTTCATTAGAGTCATCCTCATATCATGTGTCTTTGATTATCTCTTCAAAAAAAAAAAAGATAGAGAAAAACAAGGGGCTTTCCCTCCATCCACTTCCTTCTGAGGTCATTCATATCCATAAAAAAATATCAATTATACTAGGGGCTTTCTATCCTATCTTGAAAAATTTGTTGATTGAGCACCCTGAGGCTTTTTCTGTCGAACTCATGAGTCTTGTCCCTGTAATCTCATATCCCATGTTCCCTGAGCCATGAATTGTTGGTCATAATGGGAGATGCTCTGGCTAGGAAATCTTTGAAAAATTCAAGTCTCGTTACAAGCAAAGGAAAGTTATTCTTGGACTTAAAGAGAAGTTTGGAAACACATATTGACCGAGAAAGTTCTACCTCAGCCTTATTGAGCAAGGACTTCTTAAGATTGGATGGCAGGATCACTTATTATGCCTAATTTTCACCTGAAGCCAAGGTTATCACACATAACATATTGCAGAGTTGGTACACTACTATAGGGTCCCCCATGATTTCTGCAAGCCAAGTGGATTTATTCCGAATACACTTTGCCCCTACCTTCCTTTTTGATGCCAGATTGGTTGTCTACCAATTTTTGTCCAGAATACCAAAGGTTGGAAGCCTCACTTACAAAGTTAGACTATTTGTTTCGCTTTGGCGTCGCGCCGGTTTCTCTGAGTTCTATCAGATCTAGCTGCTTGATCGCTGTGTTATCTCGTCCTATGGGCCCGGTTTTTGAAACCCCACCTTACTTTCTTTGCAAAAAACCATGATATTTTGTTATCAAATCAAAAGAAAGAAACGGAAGGCCTCTATTAAATTTCTTCACTGAGAAAGCCCCACCAGATACCAAAAACCAAACAAACTTATATATGTCACACCTCCTATGATTGTGGCCAAAGCTTCAAGTAAACCCCAACAAAAACAACCTCAGCCATTTCACTCACTAGCCAAGAAAGTACAGTGTGTTTATAAAATAATTTCTTGCTGAAAAAGATCGTGCACAAGTACTATTAACTAGTGTTTGCATGAAGGCTAAATTGCAAAGTAATGGAGTAAATAATTGAGCAACATTGTTTCGCACCACTATATCTTATCTCGAAACATTTTTTGCATATACTACTGGTCTTATGATAATCCTTGCATAAAGAAACATCAACATTACCACCCGGCGCATGAACTTCTCGCATTTTTCCTTTATTTTGGGAACATGCGGGAGATACTAAAGAAGTTTTTTTTAGCAACAGAAAATATGTTTTGAAAATCACATATTTGCAGCCATGAAGTTTCACCTTCCAAAGTCATCAAATCTCGCCAATGATGCCGCATAAAGCAAGAATGCCGAAGAAGGCACATCATCAATATTGTCGACGAGGGCATATATATATATATATCCTGCCGACGAAGGTACATATATTAGAACATCACCGACGAAATTTCAGAAGATACAACCATCGTGTTTACTAGGTCCATCCCTAGGAACATAGATCGTGCACCATCGTGTTTACTAGGTCCATCCCTAGGAACATAGATCATCCACCATCGTGTTTACTAGGTCTATCCCTAGGAACATAGATCGTCCACCATCGTATTTACTAGGTCCATCCCTAGGAACATAGATCATCCATCATCGTGTTTACTAGGTCCATCCCTAGGAACATAGATCGTGCACCATCGTGTTTACTAGGTCCATCCCTAGGAACATAGATCATCCACCATCGTGTTTACTAGGTCCATCCCTAGGAACATAGATCGTCCACCATCGTGTTTACTAGGTCCATCCCTAGGAACATAGATCATCCATCATCGTGTTTACTAGGTCCATCCCTAGGAACATAGATCGTGCACCATCGTGTTTACTAGGCCCATAACATAGATCATCCACCATCGTGTTTACTAGGTCCATCCCTAGGAACATAGATCATCCACCATCGTGTTTACTAGGTCCATCCATAGGAACATAGATTGTGTACCATCGTGTTTACTAGGTCCATCCCTAGGAACATATATCGTCCAAAATCGTGTTTACTAGGTCCACTCCTAGGAACATAGATCATCCACCATTGTGTTCAATGAAGGGTGCCTATCCCTGAGGATACAATGTTTTATAATGATGTGCTCCACCTGGTTGTTGGATCTTTTCCGCAAGGGGTGCATACCCCGGGTCACTTAAGGAAAGGATCAGGTCTCATCCATCCCACCCAGTATTAGCTGTTGTTTGTTTGCCTGAGGTCGAACTACGTTTGGTCTGATTCCTTTTATTAAGGGATACGTAGGCTGTCTGTTTCGATAGGTCCGACCATCAGAGCATTTAATTGCATATCTGCTTAAGAAATACGATAACCTGCTATAATCGACTAAATATGTCTAGGGTATGTGAGATTTGAACTGCATCATAAACTGTTGCATTATAACTGTTACCTATTGCATCTCTCCCCATTATAATTTTCACGAAATTTGAGATTCTATTTCTTATCAACGATGTTCGTTTACTCGATAAGCTTCGGGTTACCCGTAAAGTCCATCGTTGAGGGGCTCTGTAGACACCTCAATTTCGTACCCCTGGTATGTAACATGACATAAAATATCAAGAACTATTAAATGGACTAACGGATGTCAAGTTACAGGGTTTAAAATGTTAAAAATGCAAAAGAAAAAGCATGATGCATAAACAGTGAAATGTAGGGGCCAAAGTGTCAAAAGGAGGAAATAAAAGCCCCATGGAGCCACCCATACTCCTACTTGGCGCGGCTCCCACCCCCTCCATGGGTGGTGCCCAATAGTGCTTAATGCACTGTAGCATTTTGTCTCTGGTACAATCTCTCAAGCGCGTGGTACAAGTCGATGAAGCACATAAAGAAAAATCTTAATGACGAAGGAATCCCCACTCTCACCTATAAATAAAGGTGCCCGGCTTCAGGAATGAGGACG
Source organism: Codonopsis lanceolata (assembly GCA_013146195.2). Taxonomy (NCBI): domain Eukaryota; kingdom Viridiplantae; phylum Streptophyta; class Magnoliopsida; order Asterales; family Campanulaceae; genus Codonopsis; species Codonopsis lanceolata. Next base: position 18,665,554 of record CM028380.1, on the reverse strand, counting down.
AAAAAATTTTCATACACTTCACACACCGCTTATGCTTTACGCAGAGAGTGATCGTCCTGAGAGATATCCCTCCTCTAAGCCTCAAAGCTCTGTCAAATCTCCCCCAAACACAAAACCAACCGGTCAAAGTGAACCTTAGCCTCCCCGCTAGGATTCTACCCTATTTCCCCAGTTCCAAAATCCCAAAAAGAACAGTTACCCTGCCCGAATCTAGACGCCAAATCCACAAGAAGCAAGCAGTTGCTCTGCCCGATTTTCCCCGTCAGCAAGCAAACAACAATAAAAAAGCAAGTAGTTACTCCGCCCGTTTCCCGGTGCCATAAAGCAACTTTCGGAAGCAGTTATTCTACCAGAATCTCCACAACAACAAAAGACTTCCTCTCCCGGAAGGATAAAGCGAACACACCCTATGCTCTTAAAGGTAAGCATTTAAGAGGTTTTATAAAAAGTGTTATTTTCAGCCGGCCTGATGTAAAAATATAAGCAGTTATGCTGTCCGGATTTCTATAGGAAATAGCACTAAAAAGAGCCATTATTATGGCAAAATATTTGTAATTCCTGAAAAGAGACTGCTGCAAGTTTGTAATAATATATGTATAGATATGTATATTTAAATGTTTTATTTCAACTGATAAATAAATATAATAAAAGCATATTCAGCCAAAAAACTTGTTTTTGAGATCGAAAGGGCGAGTTGGGTGCCTAACACATTCCCACCTTGTAATTTAGCATCTGAACCCTTTTTACAAACTCTGGTTATTTTTGGTATTTATTTATTTCTCCTTAAAATAAAGATGACGATTCTGTTACAACATTTTGGATTACAGTGAGGCCCGCAACATCCTTTTTTTAGCACTTTTCCGTTTTCCCATAAACAAGGGAAGATGAGAATGAAAAGGGTGATGCACGTTATGTATCTTGTTTTCCCCTAAACAAGGGAGGATGAGATACGGAAAATCCAAAGCACTCATCGTGATCCAGAATGAACCCAAGTCCATAGTGAGGCAGGGCGTGTTCCCACACGCCTTTGCAACATCATTTTTTTGCACTTTTCCGTTTTCCCCTAAAAAAAGAAAGATGGGAATGAAGGTGGTGATGCGTTTTCTGTATCTTGTTTTCCCCTAAACAAGGGAGGATGAGTTACGGAAGAATCCAAAGCACTCATAGTGGACTAAAGCACACTTAGTGACCGAGGTGTATTCAACGCGCTTTTCGACAACATTTTTTTTGCACTTTTAATTTCGTTTTCTCCTAAACAAGGGAAGATATAATGAAAAGAGTGATGTCTTCCCCGAGCCGCGTGTTCCCCTAAAAAAGGGAGCACGCGATCCGGGGGAATGTATCCTGGGGCACTCACAGTCACGTAACCCCAATGTTGAGTTCGACTTTTCTACATGCCTTTGGTCATCCCCATAATAGGTAAACCTATCTGGTTTCAGGAATTATCTGTGCATATTACATGACTTTCTTTATATTTGCCACATTCACATCATGATTTTACTTTCCACATTTGCATTCTGTTTTAAAATTTCTGTCTTTATTGTTTTATTTTTTTCAAATCTTCAAAACAAAAATGCATCATTTTTCCCATTTTAGGTTAAGCCCATCAACAAAATGGCATTGTTTTTCCCATTCTACGTTAAGCCCATAAAAAATTGCATCGTCATTTTAAAATTGCATGGTCTTAATTTATTTTGCAATGAATATTGCATTATAGGTTTGTATTTGGGGTTTTGTTTAAATTGGTAATAAATATTGCATCTGGATATGCGTTAGTCCTTGCTGATGCAATGAATATTGCATCTCGTTCTTCATCATTTTCACTATGTTTCAAATGAATATTGCAACTATATGTTCACATCACAACATGTTTCGGTTAGATCCGAACTACGTTTGGTTTGATTCTTGAAAGGGATACGTAAGCATCCTATTCCGGTAGGCATGACCATCACAACGTGCATTATGCTTGCATGTTCCCATGTTAAAATGTTTACATGCTTCCACATCAAATGATTGCATGTCTTCCGTGCTAAAATGATTGCATGTCTTCCATGCTAAAATGATTGCATGTCTCCCATGTTAATATGATTACATGTTTCCATGCTAAAATAATCGCTTGCCTTCCATATTAAAACTAGTTATTTAGCCCGTGCTCTGCACGGGTACAATGTGAGATATATATATTTTTATAATAATAATATAATTTTTAGACATTATAATTAGATTGTTAATCTCTTCCATGTTTATAATTTTTTTTTCTATTGTTACTAATATTAAACGATTATTTTACCTAAATACTTTTAAAATTGATATAAGTTTCTAGCTAATGTGAGATACTTTTAATCATTTTTTAACCAATGTGAGATATACATCTTCTATTGGTAATAATGGTAGAAGTCTTTTATCTTTTTTTTTTTTTTTTTTTTTTTTTTTTTAAGGAGGACTCTGTGGAATTTATTAAAACAAAAGGAAGAATACAAACTTGAGGGGACAACCAAATTTTGCCCTTATAAATGGGAGGACGGAGGAGCCTGACCTCGAAAAGGAAATACAAAGAAAAGAGCAAAAATTAAACATTACTATGACGATAATTATAAAAACCATATAGATCCATGTGCAACGCATGCTTCACTTCTCTAGAAGTCTTTTATCAAAAAACTTTGAAAACCAACATCACTTTATAACAAATGTATGATACATCTTTTCAATTAGCAATTAATATTAGTATTTTTAATACAAACATCAATTTCTAACCAATGTGCGATACATCTCTTCTATTGGTAATAGTAGTAGAATATTTTTTAACCATGTGAGATACATCTCTTGTAAAAGTGAAAATTTGTAGTCTAAAAACTTTAAAATCTAACATTTTCTTTTTAAACAATGTGTTATACATCTCTTTTATTGATAATAATGGTAAAAATCTTTTATCATATATATATATATATATATATATATATATATATATATATATATATATATATATATATATATATATATATAAAGTTGGTGAGGAGCACTATGGTTGTGCTACCTCACCACCTTTGAATAAATCTTCATTTTAAAACATTCATGTGGAAGCTTTAAAATCTTTTGGTTTTCTAGTGACTTTGAAAATCAACATCACTTTCCAACTAATGTATGATGCATTTCTTCTATTGGTACTTAATAATAGAATTTTTTAAACCAACATCAATTTCTAACCAATGTAGGATACATCTCTTCTATTGTTGAAAAATTAGTGTTTTTAGTGAAAGAAATTGTGCAACTTGATGCACGAATTTCTTTACGTGTCATTTATTTGTTGACGAAGGTAATTGTGCAAATGTGTTCTACTCGGTGAGAGCATCAAAATGATATATTTATTTGTCAAAATTGAGTTTTGGATAATAAGATATCAAGACTTAAAATTTAATACTTGTTAACAAAATTAGTGTTTAAAGTTGGTGAGGAGCACTATGGTTGTGCTACCTCACCACCTTTGAATAAATCTTCATTCTAATAAAGCATCCATGTGGAAGCTTTAAAATCTTTTGGTTTTCTAGTGACTTTGAAAATCAACATCACTTTCCAACCAATGTATGATGCATTTCTTCTATTTGTACTTAATAATAGAATTTTTTAAACCAACTTCAATTTCTAACCAATGTGGGATACATCTCTTCTATTGTTGAAAAATTAGTGTTTTTAGTGAAAGAAATTGTGCAACTTGACACACGAATTTCTTTACGTGTCATTTGTTTGTTGACGAAGGTAATTGTGCAAATGTGTTCTACTCGGTGAGAGCATCAAAATGATATATTTATTTGTCAAAATCGAGTTTTGGATAATAAGATATCAAGATTTAAAATTTAATACTTGTTAACAAAATTAATGTTTTTAGTGAGATAAATTGTGCAACTTGAAGTACGAATTTCTTTACGTGTCATTTGTTTGTTGACGAAGGTAATTATGCAAATGTGTTCTACTCGGTGAGAGCATCAAAATGATATATTTATTTATCCAAATCGAGTTTTGGATGAATAAAATATCAAAAGTTAAAGTATAATACTTATTAAAAAATTAATGTTTTTAGTGAAAGAAATTGTGCAACTTGAGGCACAAATTTCTTTACGTGTCATTTGTTTGTTGACAAAAGTAATTGTGCAAATTTGTTATACTCGGCAAAAACATCGAAATGATATTAAAAGTGAGTCATTAGAATTAATATCTAACCTTGATGAGTTTTATCCCACATTGGTTAGAAGTAATATTAGTTGTAATTTTTTAAAAATATAAGTCTTCTACTATTGACAATAGAAGAAGTTATATATACTAATACTAATACCCCTTATCATATTGATTATTATTATGTATTATTATTAGCTAATGGCTAGAAAACCAAAAGTATATATATCTTCTATTGCTAATAATAGTAAGTCATTTATATAATCTAAAATAATTAAACATCAATATCATTTTTTAACCAATGTGAGATTTACATCTTCTATTGGTACTAATTGTAGAAGTCTTTTATTAAAAAACTTTGAAAACCAACTTCACTTTATAACAAATGTATGATACATCTTTTCAATTAGTAATTAATAATAGTATTTTTAATACATACATCAATTTCTAACCAATGTTTAATATATCTCTTCTATTGGTAATAATAGTAGAATATTTTGTAACCATGTGAGATATATCTCTTGTAAAAGTGACTTTAAAATCTAGCATTTTTCTTTTTAAACAATGTGTTATACATCTCTTTTATTGATAACAATATAAAATAATTTAAACTAAATATCATTTTCTAGCCAATGTGAGATATACATCTTCAATTGATAATAATGGTAAAAATATTATATATATATATATATATATATATATATATATATATATATATATATATATATATATATAAAGTTGGTGAGAAGCACTATGGTTGTGCCACCTCACCACCTTTGAATAAATCTTAATTCTAAGGCATCCATGTGGAAGGTGACTTTGAAAATCAACATCACTTTCCAACCAATGTTTGATACATTTCTTCTATTGGTACTTAATAATAAAATTTTTAAAACCAACATCAATTTCTAACCAATGTGGGATACATCTCTTCTATTGTTGAAAAATTAGTGTTTTTAGTGAAAGAATGTGTGCAACTTGAGACACAAATTTCTTTACGTGTCATTTGTTTGTTGACGAAGGTAATTGCGCAAATGTGTTCTACTCGGTGAGGGCATCAAAATGATATATTTATTTGTCCAAATCGAGTTTTGGATGAATAAGATATCAAGAGTTAAAGTATAATACTTATTAAAAAATTAATGTTTTTCGTGAAAGAAATTGTGCAACTTAAGGCACAAATTTCTTTACTTGTCATTTGTTTGTTGACAAATGTAATTGTGCAAATGTGTTCTACTCGGCAAAAACATCGAAATGATATATTTATTTGTCCAAATCAAGTTTTGGATGAATAAGATATCAATACTTAAAGTATGATGTTAAAAGTGAGTCATTAGAAGTAATATCTAACCTTGAAGAGTTTTATCCCACATTGGTTAGAAGTAATGTTAGTTGTAAAAGTTTTTAAATATAAGTCTTCTACTATTGACAATAGAAGAAGTTATATATACTAATACTAATACCCCTTATCATATTGATTATTATTATGTATTATTATTAGCTAATGGCTAGAAAACCAAAAGTATATATATCTTCTATTGCTAATAATAGTAAGTCTTTTATATAATCTAAAATAATTAAAAATCAATATCATTTTTAACCAATAATTGTAGAAGTCTTTTATCAAAAAACTTTGAAAACCAACATCACTTTATAACAAATGTATGATACATCTTTTCAATTAGTAATTAATAATAGTATTTTTAATACAGACATCAATTTCTAACCAATGTTTAATACATATCTTCTATTGGTAATAATAGTAGAATATTTTGTAACCATGTGAGATATATATATCTCTTGTAAAAGTGAAAGTCTTTAGTCTAAAGACTTTAAAATCTAACATTTTCTTTTTAAACAATGTGTTATACATATCTTTTATTGGTAATAATATAAAATAATTTAAACTAAACATCATTTTCTAGCCAATGTGAGATATATATCTTCTATTGGTAATAATGGTAAAAATATTTTATCATATATATATATATATATATATATATATATATATATATATATATATATATATATAAAGTTGGTGAGGAGCACTATGGTTGTGCCACCTCACCACCTTTGAATAAATCTTCATTCTAAAGCATCCATGTGGAAGCTTTAAAAACTTTTGGTTTTCTAGTGACTTTTAAAATCAATATCACTTTCCAACCAATGTATGATACATTTCTTCTATTGGTACTTAATAATATAAGTTTTGAAACCAACATCAATTTCTAGCCAATGTGGGATACATCTCTTCAATTGTTGAAAAATTAGTGTTTTTAGTGAAAGAAATTGTGCAACTTGAGGCACGAATTTCTTTACGTGTCATTTGTTTGTTGACGAAGGTAATTGTGCAAATGCGTTCTACCCAGTGAGAGGATCAAAATGATATATTTATTTGTCAAAATCGAGTTTTGAATAATAAGATATCAAGACTTAAAGTATAATATTTGTTCAAAAAATTAGTGTTTTTAGTGAGAGAAATTGTGTAACTTGAAGCACGAATTTATTTATGTGTCATTTGTTTGTTGTCGAAGGTAATTGCGCAAATGTGTTCTACTCGGTGAGAGCATCGAAATGATATATTTATTTGTCAAAATCAAGTTTTGGGTAAATAAAATATCAAGAGTTAAAGTATAATACTTATTAAAAAATTAGTGTTTTTAGTGAAAAAAATTGTGCAACTTGAGGCATAAATTTCTTTACGTGTCATTTGTTTGTTGACAAAAGTAATTGTGCGAATGTGTTCTACTCGGCAAGAACATCGAAATGATATATTTATTTGTCCAAATCAAGTTTTGGATGAATAAGATATCAAAGGTTAAAGTATGGTGTTAAAAGTGAGTTATTAGAAGCAATATCTCATCTTGAAGAGTTTTATCCCACATTGGTTAGAAGTAATGTTAGTTGTAAAAGTTTTTAAATATAAGTCTTCTACTATTGACAATAGAAGAAGTTATATCTATTGTTATATATAGCTATATGATAATACCCCTTATCATATTGAATATTAATAGATATTATTAATAGGTAATGGTTGGAAGATAAAAAGTCTTACATGGATGCCTAAGAATCAATATTTATCTAAAGTGGGTGAGGTGGCACAACTATAGTGCTCCTCATCAACTTTAATATATATATATATATATATATATATATATATATATATATATATATATATATATATATATAGATGTTTACATACTTCCACATCAAATACTTACATGCCTCCATATTACATGATTACATACTTTCACATCAAATGCTTATATGCCTCCATGTTACATATGCTTCCATGCTTACATGTCTCCATATTACATGCTTCCATGCTTGCATGCCTCCATATTCCATGCTTCCATGCTTACATGTCTCCATGTTGCATGCTTACATGCTTACATGCCTCCATATTACATGCTTACATGCTTCCATATCAAATGCTCACATGCCCCATATCAAATGCTTGTAGTGCTTCCATATCAAATGTTCGCATGCTTCTTCTGCTTTTTGATCCTTTCCACAAGGGGTGCAAACCCCGGGTCTTGAGAATGGTCCGTACATATCATGTTCCTTACAAAATTTCTGTTTTTAATCTTTTCCACAAAGGGTGCGAACCCCAGGTCTTGAGAATTGTCTTCATATAACTTAATTTTTTAAAGTCTTTCGCCTTTTATCATTTCTCACAAAGGGTGCGAACCCCAGGTCTTGGGAATTAACTACACATACATCAAAACTTACCTTGTTTTTACTATTTCCGAATTACGTTTGGTCTGATTCATTTTATAAGGATACGTAGGTAGCCTATCACGATAGGTTCGACCATCACAGTTTACATAACTTTATTCTGCATGCCTTCTTACATTTTCTTTTTGCGTTGTAATGGATATTGCATCGCATCTTTTCTTTTTGCGCTGCAACATATATTGCATCGCATCTTTTCTTTTCATGTTGCAACGGATATTGCATTGCAACATTTTCTTTTCGCGTCGCACCGGATATTGCATCACATCTTTTCTTACATTTTATTTCTGGGTTGCAACAGATATTGCATAACATCTTTTCTTGCATTTTATTTTTGCGTTGCAATGGATATTGTATCACATCTTTTCTTGCATCTTTTCTTTCTGCGTTGCAACAGATATTGCATCGCATCATTTCTTACATCTTTTTTTTCGCGTTGCAACAGATATTGCATCGTATCTTTTCTTACATTTTCCTTTTGCATTGCAACGGATATTATATCGTGTCCTTTCTATCATTTTTCTTTTTGTGTTGCAACGAATGTTGCATCGCATCCTTTCTTAAATCTTTTCTTTTTTGCGTTGCAATAGATATTGCATCGTATCTTTTCTTACATCTTTTCTTTTTTGCATCGCAACAGATATTACATCGCATCTTTTCTTACATCTCTTCTTTTTGCGTTACAACAGATATTACATCGCATCTTTTCTTACATCTTTTCTTTTTGCGTTACAACGGATATTGTATTGCATCTTTTCTTACATTTTCTTTTTGCGTTGCAACAGATATTGCATCACATCTTTCTTTTTGCGTTGCAACGGATATTGCATCGCATCTTTTCTTACATCTTTTTTTTCTGCGTTGCAACAGATATTGCATCATACCTTTTCTTACATTTTCTTTCTACGTTGCGACAGATAATGCATCACAACATTTTCTTTATGCGTTGCAACGGATATTGCATCACATTTTTTCTTACATAGCATTTTCTTTCTGTGTTGCAACGGATATTGCATCACATCTGCACCTGCATTTTAATTTCTGCATTTACATGTTTCGGTCTAGAATCGAACTACGTTTGGTCTGATTCCTGAAAAGGATACGTAGGCAGCCTATTACTGTAGGCACAACCTCACAACACAAAAGCATGATAACATGAAATGTTGATTGTTGCATCATAAAAGTTTCCACCATCGTGTTTTTGCTAGGTAATGCCCTAGGAATACGATCTTTATCAAATGTTTCCCTAGTAGACAAGGTACAACTCGTCTGATTCCCGAAAGGGATACGTAGGCAGCCTATTTCGATAGGTCTGACCATCACACCATAAAAAGATTTGCATTGCTAAACATGTTAAAGCTCAAAAATCTTCCCCAATGTTGCTTATCTCGAATTTGGGAGTCTATCTTATCAACGACGTTCGCTTACTTATAAACTCTCATTTACTCATAAACTCCATTGTTGAGGGGCTCTGCAGACACCCCAAATTTTAAATGTCCTAAAAGTATAATTTATAAGTTATAAATGGATTAACAAATGTTAAATTTCCGTTAAGTTTCAGGGGGGGGGGGAAGCATCAAAGAAGAATAAAAAAGGAAAGGACAAACGATAACAGCAGGGGTGAAACTGAAAATTCCCAAAGCATAAACCAATCTGTGCGCCACCCCCAACCTTTCCAAGTGCCCCAATTTGCGATGCACAAACTAGACTCCCGATGCAGAAATTGGAATTGCGAGGCATCAACTTGAAATTGCGATGCAGCGCATCTAATCAAATTTCATTAAGGATATACTTGTTGTTTTGACACAAAAGTGATTTTTTCGGTTGAATAAAATTATGGAGGTCTTTAGCGATTGAAAATTGTTGGAGGGGACCGGCTTGGTTATCACCTATTTTTTAGGTGTAGATCGCTAGTGACTCATTTAAAATGAGACCGCTAGTGTTAGGTTCACGTTTACATTTCTAGAATCTAGTGGCCCATTTAAATTAAACTGTTTAACCCGCAACCGTTATAAATCGAAACCAATATGAATAGACTGAAACCAAAAGGGCCAACCCAATTAACATCTCTACAAACATATCCCTCGTTTTCATTTCCAAAAAATTAAAAAAAAAATAGGTCCATATTATAGCATCCGAACAGAGGGCCTAAATGTTTCATTGCACACATAAACACATATAATGGGCATGCATCAAGGTCTTGAGTCATGTGCATATTACATGCAACTTAGGCTTGTAGTACTAGTCTATATACTGAAAGAGCCCATCATAAGTCTGTCAATGTGGACATGTTGTAGTTTGTGTTATGCATTAATTAATCCTTTCATAGTTTTGGATTACAACTTTACCTGCCTCACGCAAAACTAATCTCATTTGGCTAGTCATGTTTTTTAAAGTTGTACTGTAGCTTTTTTTTTAGGGTTAAATGCACCATTGGTCCATGTACTTTGTCAAAGTCAACTAACAGTCCCTGTACAAAGCAAATGCACGCCACAGATCAAAGATTGCGAATTGCGAATTTCGCACATCGGTAGTCCCTAACCCTAACTTCGTTAACTGAGGTGCCGTTAACTGAGCATGTGCTCACTCACGTGCACCAACTAGAGGGTAATTCAGTCATTTCTCGCGTCCCTCCACTTAATGCAATTTTTTCCTCTCTCTCTACGCCTCTCTCCCAGCCGCTTCCACCTCAATGCAACCATTTATGTTCATTCATAGTCACAATTCTTACGTAATTGATGGGTCTGCCTGAAAAGTGTTTGTTAAATGCATAGGTGAAGTTTTCGATTTGAAAATTATTCTTCTTTTGTTTAATTGATGAAATTAGGGATAAAATTAGGATGGCAATTGAATTTGGGGTAAAAGAAAAGGTGAAGGCAACAATCCATAGAAAAGAAAATCTGGGAGTGGTGGTCGAATCCACAATCCCAGATCATTCCTTCCTTTGGTGGTGGTTTTTGATTGGTTGTACCTCAGTGGAGATCAAAGTCCGCAAGCCGGTATATGTTGGTTTCAACTTTGTAAGGCTTGACTCATCATGGAGAGTTTACGATGTCGGTCGGGAGCTTGCAGTAGGTTTGGTTGTTGTTTAGATCGAGGTGAATTCGGCTATTAAGGTTCACGAATCACGATTGAGTCATGGATAGTGCTAGTGATTTTGTTGTTGATGAGGTTGAGTACGGTGAGTCGACTTAACTGGCCAATGTTGTCTAGAATTTTGCTGGTGATTTGGTTTCCGATGAGGTTGAGGTTGTAGAGGTAGGGGTGGGACGTGACGCACACATGGATGTCGCCGGCGATAACTTTTCAGTCGACGACGATTATAGGCGTGAGTAGGGAATAGAGTGAGGGGGAAAGCATATCGATGAGAGAGATGGATGGGGAGAGAAATTAAAACACAAAGGCAACAACAGGGTATTCCCTTTCTTGTGAAGAACATGCACTTTTTGGATACGAGGCAACCTCCACACCCATCTACAGTCGTTGACAGTCCATACACGATTTGCATTGAGCATGCAGTAAACAAACTTCCCTATAAAAAAAAGTTCCCAGAAACATCACTTACATACCCGACTCATCATTCTTGGATAACAATGGAATCGAGAGTATGAGGGAAACATATTTAGGCTCCGTTTGTTTCAGGGAAAACGTTTTTCCAGAAAACGTTTTTAGGAAAATGATTTCCGGAAAATGAAATCATTCTATTTTCCGCTGTTTGGTAAGTCTTATGAAAATGTTGTGGAAAACATTTTCCGGTGTTTGGTAAACTTTGTGAAAATGTGTTGGAAATCATTTTTTTTACAATATCATTTGTATATAATACTCCAATAGGAACTAAACATAAATTTCACACGAGTTATCAACTCTCCATGTATACTAGCTATTTTACAAACGCAATAATGACCATAAAATGGCAGCATATTTTGGATAATTTTTGAATGTACGTTGCATAAAGCATAAAATTTCACATTACTCAAAAATACTTACCAAAAGTCTAATTAAGATGTGTACAAAACATTGTGTCCCACATGATGATCATGTTCAAATACTAACAAAATATTACCAAAACTCTAATAATTGTTTTAAAAATAAACCATCATCAAAAGCTTTCTTGTCCTTCAACAACAAAACATAAAACTAGTATCCATGCCGCTCTTGGGTCATGAATTTTTCAATCCATTTCCTTCGAAGGTTCTCACTTTTTACCATGAATCCTCTAGCCAAATCCTTGTTGATAATCAGATGATCAAACATCGAACCAAGAAACACTTCATCAAAGCCTTCAGTTTTCATAATCTATTTGTAGAGATCTTATGTGGTCACTTGCTCATCAGAAAGTTTCTTGATTGCTAACGCAACCTCTCCAAGTTGTTCAGCTACTTTGTTGTCATATGAAAAAGAAACATTTTAAAATAGAAAATAGACAATGTTTAGGATGTCCCTAGAAAATGTTACGGAAAACTATATATGAATAAATACAAAAAAATATATTCTAATATTAATGCACATATTGAATATAAAATAGTGTTGAACTTTAAGTAATTTTTCTTTAGTAACCATTTATCATTAGTGGTGTCAAATCAATGTCTATCTTTTTTCAATCTCACAATTACAAATATTTTTTTTGATAATTGATATGAAAAAAATGTTTTAAAATAGAAAATGGACAATGGTTAGGATGTCCCTAAATAATATATGTGATACTAATTTTAGAATGTAGTAAGCATTTACTAAAATTATAACTTATAAATAGTATGCACAAACTTTATTTATATTTCTAAACAATTTATTTGTTGAGTGAAATATTGTGTGTGTAAGTAAATATGTGCAATTGTGAAAGGGGGCGGAGGGTGCCCGAACATTTGGAAAATGACTTACGGAAAATGAATACGTAAGTCATTTTCCGGAAAAGAAGCCTTCATTTTCCGTTGATTCGGAAAACCTTTTACGTTGACTGCATTTTCCTAATGTTACCGAACACCGAAAAATGAGGAAAACGTTTTCCGGAAGTCATTTTCCGTGAAACAAACGGAGCCTTAGAAAAAAATTGAGATCCAATTCTTGAACATTCTGATTACTTTGATACATACATATATATATATATATATATATATATATATATATATATATATATATATATATATATATATATATATATATATATAATTATAAATATAATAATAATAATAATAATAATAATAATAACTAACTAACTAACTAACTAACTAAAACAATTATCATTATTATTATTTCCAATATCGTCTCTCAAATGAAATCATTTTTTATATTAATAATAACTAACTAAAACAATTGAATTGGAAAGGATTGAATTGCCCTCTATTTGGTGCACATGAGTGAGCACGTGCTCAGTTAACGAAGTTAGAGTTAGGGGTGTGCACGGGCCCTAAACCCGCGGGCATTGGTAATGCCCAGTATCGGCTCATATGGCAGCGGGCATCATTTTAAAAAGCCCAGTACCGTAGACAAGCACATGGGCATCAGTGAACGGGCACTGAACGGGCATTGAACGGACACGGGCTTAGATGGGCTCTCCGATTGATTTTCATGTTTTTAAAATTACACATAATTTTAAAAGTCTTGGCAGCTGAACCTGAACCATGACACCTACTCACCTAGTTCCTCCAAATCCAAACTGTGACTATACACAAAAATTACATTATGTATTATGTAATTATATAATAGACTAATAGAGTCGAAGGAACGAACGTAGGCAGGTAGAGTTATCGAAGGAACGAAGGAAGTCGGGTAGCAGTCGATTTGTTTTAGGTTTTACTGATTTAGGGTTTCAAAGTTTTACTTTGCCTTTTGTTTGAGTTTTGGCTATTTGTATTGGTAATTTGATATATCACTTAATCACTATATAATAATATAATATTATAATTGACTAGTCACTAAATAATAATATAATTAACGAAGGTAGGCAAGTAGCAGTAACAAAGGTTCTTTTTTGTTATTGTAATGGTATAATTAATTAATTATAATATATTTATAATTTTAAAACATAATGTGATGATGGGCTGGGCTGGGCTTAGATGGGCATTAGAACTTGAAAGCCCGGGTGTGCCCGAGCCCGTGGGCATCTAACATCTCTAAAGCCCAAAGATTATGTATCGCCCTGGGCACGTACGGCCGGCAACGGCATGACGGGCATGCCACCCCTAGTTAGAGTTAGAGGTTACCGATGTGCGAAATTCGTAATCTTTGGTCTGTGACGTGTATTTACTTTGTACAAGAATTGTTAGTGGACTTTGATAAAGTACAGGGACCGATGGTGCATTTAACCCCTTTTTCTATTTGTTCGGTCTTTGAACAACACGATAAATATTTTTTTTAAAGTAATAAGACTATATTTCGGGACAAATTAAATAGAAAAGTCAAACTATTTTTTTGGGGGACGAAAATAGTATTTATTTATTACAACATTGTGGTGTACATTGTCTAGCAAACCATCTTAAATGATTTTATTTTATTTTATCTGATATTAGAATGACTATTACCGTCATAAATACGCTCATTACAAATTCTATTTTTTCATTTTTTTAGGGGTGCCTCTGGGTAAACCATTAGAAGATGGACAATTACTTAGATAAGACGATTTTATTAATATTTTTTGTAAGACGAATTTTCATAATCTTACCCATTATATATTAATGTGTTAAAATATTACGAATTAAGATCCGTATAAGACTTATTCACGAAGAAATTTCAAACCGAAGTGGTAGTAAAGAAGTGGATTGGTGAAATCGAAAACCAAAATTACTTTAATGATGAAAATTGGTTTGACCAAGCAAATGAAGTCAAAGTTGACTACTTGAATGAACATGAGCATTTTAAAGTAGACTTTTTGGAACATTCGTGTGGATAAATAGAGTGACCGAAAAATTCCTCAAGGAGGTATTTAGTAACAAGTAGAAAACGACAGGGACTTGTCACAAAATACACCTCCGGAACAAAGACGAGTCCCATTCGAATTTCCGACCGTTGGGGCCCGTTAATAGACAGGGTAACCGTTAGGGAAGTTTTTTTAAAAGAGAAACTCCCACTTAACCTTGTTGTAGTTTCTGCTTCATCAAACCCATAAAACAAATCAAAACCCACTAAATAGAAATAGACAACCTGAGAGATAGTCTCTTACAACGTTGTCGATGGGTTGTGTATCTTCAAAATTGATCACTCGTAAACATCTCAAACGAGATCTTGTTGATAGAGATTTTGCTACTCATGTTGTTTCTCTCACTTCAAGCACTTATGGTGCTCTCAAATTAGACAAATTGGAGCAGCAGCAACTACCTGTTAAGGAAATTTTGATGGAAGTGAAGAAATCGCCGCCTAGGGAGGATCCGGAGATCATTAATGCTTGGGAGCTCATGGAAGGGCTTGAAGAGGAAATTCAAGTACCCGTTTTGATTGAGTCGAAGAAAAGCCCGAAATCTAGGCCTTTCTTTCGTGGGTTTGTGGACATTGATGCTAGAACTCCATTGAGGTTCTTGAATCAAATGGGGTCTCCTGGAAAGTTGAAGAGGTTTGGTGGGAAGGAGAATAAAGGGGGGAAGGTGAATGGGGTTAGTAGTGGGTTGGGGAGTCCTAAAAGGATTTTGAAGGCTTCTACTTTACCCCCAAATTTGAGGATTTCAAAGAGGGGAAGTCCGAATGATGTGAAATGTGATGGGTTAAGGGTTGATTCTGGGATGGTTCCATCTCGAAGGAGGAGTCTTGGTCCATTGTTTGATCCTGAACTTGTTGCTTCTTTTGAGAAAGAGTTGTCTGAAGAGGAAGAACAGATCAAGAAAATGGTTTCAGCAACGCCCACAAGTCGAAAGGCAAGGAATTCACGCGATTCCATGTCTATGCTTGATCTGTTTGATAAGAAATGCCCTCCTGGTGGTCAAAATGGGGTAGTGATTTATACAACCACATTGAGGGGAATTAGGAAGACATTCGAGGATTGCAACATTGCTCGTTCGATCATTGAATCACACCATGTTCAGATGTTTGAGAGAGATGTATCAATGGATTCTGGGTTCAAGGAGGAACTAAGGAAGCTACTGGGTAAGAAAGAAGTGAGGGTTCCTCTGGTGTTTGTTAAGGGAAGGTTGATTGGTGGAGCTGAAGAGATGGTGAAGTTGGAGGAGGAGGGTAAATTGGGGCTTTTGTTCGATGGGATTCCTCGAGCGACGGCAGCTTGCCAGGGCTGCGCCGGAGTCCGGTTTGTGATGTGCATGGAGTGCAGTGGAAGTTGTAAGGTGCTGGCTGAAGATGGGAAGAAGACTGTGAAATGTGGTGAGTGCAATGAGAATGGGCTGATTCACTGCCCCATTTGCAGTTAATTTGGTTATAAGTCTCCTTTTCATGTGGTGTTCTGCATTGACTTTGGGGCCTTATTCATGGGTTATATTATGCTAGGATGGGTGTTTTATAATGGGTTTAGAGCTCCCTCGGGTTCTCCTGTTAATTCTGATAACAGGGTTGTATTTTGGGTGATGATCTCTTCAGTCTATTCTATATTATCTTGATGTTGATACACAGATTTGGGGGATGGGCTTGAATTTGCAGCTGCCCTCTTTTATATAGGCTTCGGACATCTGTTACTGAAATTTGGTATGCAGATTCAGTTGTTTCTGCTATTATGATATTATATATTTCTCAGCAATAATTTCGTTGTTGAAAGTTGGTATGTAGCTTTGTTGTTTATGCTAATTTCATAACTCAGTACCCGCGTATAGTCTTTGGTTTATCTTGATATTAGTGATTATTCTTAATCATAACATTTCATTCTTTAGGAGTAACTATAAACTGGTTTTCCTTCTTTTAGTTGAATGATTTATGTAGTATGTTGCCGTTATTTAGTATTCCATTCCATTCCAGTAATCAGTACTTAAGTGAGGATTGAGCTTGAAAGGTAGTAATAACTTATTTGGCATGAAATTCGTCTTTGGTTTTTCTTATTCATGCTCTCACTGAGATTCTTGAAGATGTCACTGCAGACTCCATTCCTTGAGGCACCAGTATTCAAAGTCTTCCCATTCTCTCTTCTCTATTCGTTTCAGCTGAGGCAAGTACTTCAGTTTTCACTGAGTTGGAGTTCTCACATGCCTCAATATTGTAGGGAAGGAAATCGTGACCAATAAAGCCTCAACGACTCCGGTATTGATTGTCAGATTGACGTTTCTCTAATGCCTTCCCTCAATCAAATGTCAAACTCGTCTTGAAATCTTGAATTTTGACTCTCGTCATTAGTACAGATGTAGAATTCAAAATATGGTCTGAACGGAATCTTGAGCCGTTTGGCTTAAGTCTGGTCGTTACACTGTTATATTGTATGCCATGATTAGGAGATGGAGGCCAAATCAGATGTCTATAGCAACTTGAGTGTAGTCTTGAAAGTTAAGATCACTTCAATGATAACACTGTCACTTTCACGTCCAATGAAACAGATGGACTTGCTTGCAGTAAAGGCTTTCAAAGGGTCAATAGATTCACTTGTAACGCTGTGTTTTATTGCAGTCTTCTGCATTGTGACATAGTGGTATCCTTGAACCAATTGTCCCATGGCTTGATTGGGCACATCCACACCTCATTTAGGTCCTCAAATTCAAAACAGGATCGTCCATGGTCAAATCCCATCAGAAATAGATTATTTGCCTGAGTAGTGAGTACCCTTGCCATCTCTCCCACCCCTTGTTTCATCCATCAGAAATACATTACTACTTGTCGCTTCTGCGTATCAAACTTAATGACATGCCTTCCAAATTTTCTAGCTGCTCAAATCTCCTGAAACTTAGCTTGATTGTTAACCACTTGACTTGTGAGATCCATCCTCCCGGGTCGAGCTACGCTGTTAGTCAAAACTCATATTAAAATTTTCGGCTTGGTTTTAAAATTCCTCCATCCTTTGGAAATCCCACATCTCTTTTCATCTCACTGTGACAGTGATCTGCAACGAAAGATCCCTCACAAAATTGCCCAGCTTTTCATTCTTGAGTTGAATGCTTCTCAGGATCAATTAATTATCTATTGGGCAAGATTCCTCCTTTCCTTTATGACACTCAATTTCACAACTCAGTCTCTAATACACTCCAAGCAAGCATTCC
Organism: Codonopsis lanceolata; assembly: GCA_013146195.2. Taxonomy (NCBI): domain Eukaryota; kingdom Viridiplantae; phylum Streptophyta; class Magnoliopsida; order Asterales; family Campanulaceae; genus Codonopsis; species Codonopsis lanceolata. The sequence continues at coordinate 18,647,540 of CM028380.1, read as the reverse complement.
TTATAGTATGGCTTCACAGTTCACACCACCTAATCCCTATTTCATTCATTTTACTGACAATTATTTTAAAGGAAGGCTTCATGTTTCACTGCCAATGCATCTGGGCTTTCTTACATTATACATTTATACTTTAACTGTCTGAGAACCAGTTTCAAGGTGAACAATAAGTTTTGTTTTTCGTCAACAAATTGCTCCAAATCTACGAAAATTTCAGGTTGACTTCAATCATTTCACTGGTTTTGCTACCCATCTGCGAAGCCAATCTCTCAACCCAGATCAGAATATTAACTATAGATGGTAACGCATTACATGAAAGCAAATCTTTAGGTATTGAAAACGTCAAGAATCTCGTCATGTCTGATTAGGTCTAGCAATTACTCAGTGTCCTACTACACCTTGGTCTTGAAACTTTCCAACTTTCAAATCATTCTCGGTGAGGTGAATTGGTAGCTTAAGTTTGTTGGATACTCTTCTCTTGAGCCAAACAATATCCATGAAAGCATAACTCCATCTCCAAACCTTGATAACTCTTAAAACCCTTGGTATTGAGATTCAAGAGATGTCACTTGTTAATCTTCCAATGATAAAATAGTTGCTAACAAGTGCACGGCTTGCTACGGTTTTCCAATTAGGAACTTTTTAATATAAGAGCCATTTCCGATGCATTGAAGATTGTTTTCAATGCCATGGGATAGCATCCAATGCACATATTTCAACTCCGATTCTTTCTCAACATCACCATTTCAGCTCCATGCCCATTGGTTCCCCCCCTCTTTCTCTAGACCCCCTTCTCTCTCTAGAGATGTTTCCCATTGATTCTACTTGTTCTACAGAGTATGTGTAGGAGTAGTAGTGTCCACAGGTATGGTGGTGCAGCCATGGATGAGTACATAATAAAAAGGGTAATAAAGTTTGGGTTCTCTCTCTCTCTTCATACAACATTGAGTACATAATAAAAAGGGTAATAAATTGTAAATTCATTCAAACATTACCTGATGTAAAATCCAAAAATCATCCTAAATGAGATAATCTGTCACAACTAAAAATTCACGTTGTTGTAATGTGAACCTGTACGACTCTATCACTACATTATACCATATGCTATTTATAATTGTACGTACTTCTTAAAACAAATATGCTCCTTTATATTACCTTCTTTAGATTACATTCGTACCAATAAGTCATCTAATATTTTGTGTTTGTCAAATTATAAACTCATACTACAAAACAAAATAAAGAAAATTCCGATACAAGTTTTTGTTTAATAAAAAAAAAGGAATTTTTTTTTTACAAAATGATATACCGCCTCCGTTTTTAAATTATCGTCTTCCTTTCCTTTTTCATTCGTTCAAAGATAATTGTCCTCTTTCAAACATTTCCTTTTTAAGAAAATATTTTTACCACTTTATCCTTATTTTTTTTTACATATTTTAATTATGACCATATGTTTATGGGCATTAAAGAAAATTACTGATTTTATCAATATTTTTATTTTTTCTTAAATGATGTACCGAATAAAAAAAGAGGGTAATTTAAAAACCAAAGAGAAGTCTTCCTTTGGGCAAAGTATATGACAAAGGGGATCATAAAATATCTATAATCTAAGCCCGTCTGAATAGTACTCTTTACGGTTATGAAACTGTACGTAATCTACATAGAGCTTTCCGCACGAGCTATAGCCTAGCAGTAATAACCTCAAACGCACAAGTTCAGAACTTGAGACCGCTTGCCAATCAAAATCAACCACGACACAAATAGTCAAAGCATCTTCATGTCAATTTACCACGTGGCAGTATATCATTGGTACAACTAAGCAATTACAAACACGCACTTTCATACACCGACAACTCACACGTGTTGTTGTAACAGCACAAGGCCCTCCCGTGCTCTCTCTAGTCTCTAGCAACAACAGTCTTTCCATCATCATTTCCACATTATTATCTCCTCTCTCTCTCTCTCTCAAAACACACACACACACACACTCTGGTGGTGGGGGAAATTCTTTGGTTCTCTTGCGATGGCTGGAAGGAAAAGGAGGAAAGTGAGGCTGTATGTTCTCTTTTCAGCTACAAAGATCACTTCTTTGTTACATTTCTATGCAAAATCTTGAATTTTATCACTGAGGTTTTAGGAAATGATTTCTGGGTTTTGAATATTAGATCCAATTTTAGCTGTTCTGTTCCAATTCATCATCATCACTAAATTCACTTTATACTTGTTGAATTCACGTCTCTAATTAGCAAATCTTTAATCGATTTGAATTTCAAGAGTCTTATGTTCTGTTGGATGTTTGTTTCATACTTTCATGCATGTAACTGATGGTAATTTTTGGTGGGTAATTGAAATGTGTATGGGTTAGATCTAATTCAGCTTCAGGGTTTTGATCTGGGTGTCAATTGCAGTTGAGCTAGCTGTTTTGATTCGATTTGTGGGCTATTTGTTTGTTTGGTAGAGGTTTTTGGTTGTCATAATTAGGCATGTAATCAACTCATGGGGAGGATCATTTTCATTTTGCATTTCATTTATGAATTCAAATGAGAGGTTTTTCTTTGTCCTTCAATTGAGTCAATTACAGGGTGGGCTTCAGAGCCCAGTTATGTTACCTACAGTTTTGGCTGTTTGAGATGTAATTGGTTTTGATTAGCTAAAATGGTGGCTGAGAAATTATGTTGATCTATTGAGCTTGATCGACTTTTAGGTGTTTTAGGTTGTGTTGGCTCATGGGAGCTGCAGTTTGATCATCATTGCTTCAAAAGGAATTTTGTCAGCTTCTGTACAAGGGTTTAAGCTTAATTACGTGGCAGTGGTTTTGGATTAGTTCATGAACTTGTTGACGAGTTCGGATTTAACTGAAAGCAGAAGTTAAGATTCGCTCAATATCATTTTTGTGGCTGGAGGACTTCATTTTGTTTCCTTTTAATCGTGAAATACACATATCAGCTTGGATTCAGTTATAATCCTTCTGGGGAGTCTTCATCTGGACCACGTGCTCAATTCTTTGCATTCTGTTATGCTTGATATACATGGTTGGCCCCTATCTAACAAAAGCTTTTAGACGAGTCGGTAACTTAACATGATATCAGAGCTTTGGTTAAGCAAGGCCGTGGGTTTGAGTCATCCCGCTTGCATTTATTACCCGAAAATATGTTTTTTGTATATCTCAGCTTAAGCTTTTAAATGAGTTGGTAACTTAAAACATTTGTTCAACATACTGTGGTTGGCTTGGTTAGTCATTTTATGGTTGATCTATATTAATTGTGTGGCCGATTGTAGGTCAGGAAAAATTAATTGTTTTACTTAGACTTTGTCCCAATCACTTGGGGTTGGCTATACGAATCCTTTTCCTCTATTCAATTCGGCCCAAAACAATATTATCATATGGGCCATCACTTGGGCCACACTCATTAATTTTAGATATAAATATGCTTATATATGTTGAGCGGGTTAATGAGCACTTGGTTGTTTGGTACTTAAAGCTTTCATATGTGTTTGTAGGTTAACTGATACTTTTAAGAATGAAAAACGAGTCTCGACGAAGGAAAAGAGAGAGCTTAAAGAGCATCATGCATGGTCCCTCCTTCCAACAGACCTCTTGGAACTGATTATTTCCCAATTAAGTTTGAAGGAGAACATTCGCACTTCTGCTGTTTGCAAAAGTTGGCGCTCTGTAGCTATGTCAGTTCGGGTGGTGAACAAACCTCCATGGCTTATGTACTTTCCAAAACAAGGTCACATTTTCGAATTTTATGATCCATCACAGCGGAAGACTTATTCCCTTGAGTTGCCTGAGTTACATGGCTGTAGGATCTGCTACAATAAGGATGGGTGGTTGCTGTTGTACAAACCCAGAACACAGCGGGTGTTGTTCTTTAATCCCTTCACCCGGGAAATGATCAAATTGCCAAGATTCGAGATGACGTACCAAATAGTTGCCTTTTCTGCTTCTCCAAAGTCTCCTGAGTGTATTGTTTTCACAGTTAAGCATGTCAGCCCTACAGTTGTTGCTATTAGCACCTGTCATCCTGGAGCAACAGAATGGACTACCGTAAATTATCACAATCGCTTGCCATTTGTGAGTAGCATTTGGAATAAGCTTGTCTTCTGCAATGGACTCTTTTATTGTCTGAGTCTAACTGGCTGGCTGGGGGTTTACGATCCACTGGAACATACCTGGACTATTCGTGTTGTACCTCCACCCCGTTGCCCTGACAATTTTTTCGTTAAAAATTGGTGGAAGGGAAAATTTATGGCAGAGCATAAAGGAGATATATTTGTTATATACACATGCTATAGTGAAAATCCTATTATTTATAAGCTAGACCAGGCAAATAAAGAATGGGTAGAGATGAGAACCCTTGGAGGTGTGACACTATTTGCCAGTTTCTTGTCATCCCATGCAAGAATAGACCTTCTCGGAATGATGAGAAATAGCATTTATTTCTCCAAAGTCCGTTTTTATGGAAAGCGATGCATTTCATACTCACTCGACCATCATAGATACTATCCCCGAAAGCAGTGTCATGACTGGGGTGAACAAGATCCGTTCGAGAGCATTTGGATTGAACCTCCTGAAGATCTCTCAACCTTCAGCTAGAAAGGGTTAGTGAAGCAGGTGATCATACTCCCACCAAAATACATGTGAAACTTATGCCATTTATTGTATTCTTTATGTTGCATAACTGCACTTCGTACTTTTTGACTGGTTTCCTTTCTAAAAGTGCTGTTTTATGTTCCATTCCACCTAGTCAAGATAAGCAATATGCTGCAATGTGATAAGTTAATATTCTTAAGCAATGAATCTGATTCAGTATTGAAAGATCAATAGTAGCTAGGATTCAAAAAATCTGTCAATGCAGCTGCATCCGAAGGTGCATCGACCAGAAAATCAAATATGTAAACAACGGAAAACTTTAAACAATTAAAGCAGTAATAAAACAGATGTTTATCAAACGATCTACAAGCTATGCCTTATGGCCAAAAAGATTTCACTAAAAAGGATTATGAGTTTAACAAAACAAATTGTGAAATCACTAAAATACCAAACCTCTCATAAGACAACAAGTCTGGAGAGGAAAACCTACAAAAATAGAGTATAGAAAACGTGAGATTAAAAAACATGTTTTCTAACAAACTAGAAAACAACAGCAAATCTGTCAATGCAGCTTGTGATGAAGCTGCATCCGAAGTTGCATCCAAAATCTGAACAGCTCTCAGTTTCTTCTCTCTATGTAATCTGTCTGGTTCAACGTCTATCAGCCTCTATTGTCTGTCCGAAGTCTTCACATATATATATGCTTGAAGTAGAGTCCTACACAAATAGGAAAACCAAAGATTCCAAGGAAATAAAAGATTAGGAAATAAATTAATTAGTTTCCAAATATAGTTTCCTAATTTAAGTTAAAGAATCTATCCTAAGATTTTATCAATTTAATTAAGGACTCTTAAGTGCTTTTTGGAAGTGTTTAATTATAGTAACACTTATTATAGCTTTAGGACAAAGAAAGTTGCAAATATGGTAAATACTTCCCATATCTTTTGGACCAAGAAAGGGCACAACAATAAATTCAATGGAGTAAAATAGGCCGACCCTATTTTACCCTTACAATTATAAATCAGTCTTTGTTTTGCATTGGTTTTGTAATTTTAACAAATACACTGGCTTTACTAGTAATTGCTTGATAATTCATGTTTTCTTCTATATGTTCTTATAATTATCTAATGTATCTCTTGTTTTGAGGAAGTTTGATCATACCTTCTTAATAGAAGAATGGAGAAAGAAAACCTCTAAGAACACTTCACAGTTGAAATTTGCAATAAGCATTGAGGCTGGATGGGTATTAATTGTGAGACACTAATGTTGTGATTAAGTTGATTTACTTTAAGCTTGGAGGAAGGAGGGTTGCATCAGGTAATAACTAGCATGAAACTCTGCGAGAGCCGTATGAACATGAATTCCAGATTACTTGTCAATTCTATGTCGCCACCAGTTTGTGACCTATTGTATTTGTATCAGGGGTTTTTTATATGGAGGGGGGTGTTAATGTTACAGCTACATTAGAATGTGGTGAACAATGAGCAATGTCTGTTCAAGAAGCTAGTCCAGGTTGGAGGCTGAGATTAGCAATTTGGAGCCTATTAAGATAGATAAATGGATGAAGTTGGTAGATACAATGATTAGAAAGAAATGTGGTGTAGCATGTATAATGCAAATATCCCCGGTGTTAATAGATACAATGATTAGAAGGAAAACAAATATTGCTCATATAATGCGGAACTGGATGAAGGACCTAGTATGGAGGGGAAAAGGCCCTTGGAAGGGATCAGTAGAAACACACAAACCAACAAGCTTAATTCTCTAATTGAATAATCAACTCTAATCAACATTGCGCAAGTACATCTTTATTTATTGTCTACTACTTGTATCATAATACTACTAGGACTAGGGCTAAGACTACCAACTATCGAATAACAATGATACCCCTAAATGATAAACAGCTATGAATATTAAAATGAAAATAAATAATCTAAATGGCTTGCACACTACCCATGGGCTTTGGTTTGGATTTCCAAAGTCTGCCATAATTATCCATGTAACTAATGTGTGCTCCATCAAGCTCTCTTTCCCTGAACAGAACTTGAGTTAGAGTTAGAAGCGGTCCAAACCCTCATATGGAAGGCAGAGAAACCAGAGAACTTTTCTTGAGCCTAGAGGTGGCTCGTCTTCGGCACAAGTAAGGGTTGACTTTGTCTTTCCATCATGCGAAGAGTTGGTACTGTACCGCATCATGCTCAACATTTCGATCTTATATCTAGTCGTGACCAAAAAGATTGTGGCTGACTTTCAGAGGTCACCTTAAGCACACCAATATTGGTAGTGTGTGGATGCTGTTTATCAACCTGCAACTTAGTGTCCGTGCCATATAATATGGTTTGAGGTGAGGTTGAAGAGAAAGCGTTAACCCCTAGTGTCAACAGTTGAAAAGAGAAAGCAGAAATACGATGGCTTAGTTGAAGACACATACTTATGAAGGCGGGCAGCAACAGAGTCACTGGCTGGGGTGTCTTCCTATGTGGTGTATCTGGAATGGATGACCTTTTAAAGCTAGGTCACTATGCGTACTATGCTTCCCAAACTCTCAAACTATTTCCATGCACATACCAACAAGCAGCCACACCACCTCTGTTGTTGGCCAACTTCCAATCACTGTCAGACACCCTCAGTGACTCACATTCTCGGTTGACACACCGTGTTGACTACGTATCAATGACCAGAGGCAAGTCTCTACTCAAGTCATGAAGAGAGAAGGGAAACAAGAGAGAAAAGAAGAGGAAAAGCTGAAGAAACAAAATTAATAAGGTTCAATCATGACAAGTTTCTGTTGAAGATCCTGGTTCTGATACCATGTTAACAGACTAAAGAGAAGGAAGAAAAGGTTCCGGGAAGCCGTGACCTGAAAATGGGTAGGCTAGGGTACTTATATATAAGGGTATTACTCTCTCTCTTATACACTTGCCGAAGATAAGGGCTTTAGAATATTTTTATAGAGGCCAAAGAAGCATCAATTGCGTGGAGCCTATATGGGAATTGCCTATTTGTGATTTCTTTGGTTTGAGTAAAACCTGCAAACTTTTAATTCTTCTCTGTTGCATTCATCTTGGTTAAGGTAGGGGGAAAGTATGGGACAAGAAGGAGTAGAAGAATTTCAGAGATTTCTTTGGCCTTCCTTTCTTCTTTTCATCTGGTTTGACAAAATTTCAGAAATTTGTGTTTTCTTTTGGATCCTGTTCGCCTTTTCCTGTTCAGGGTAAGGCGGGTTTTAGCAAGAGAGGCGGGCTGACGAAAAGGTGTAGGCTGGTTTAAATATGGCAAGGGAGTGATCTGGATCGAGGAGCATGAGAAGTGGACTGGATTGGGTTAGCCTTAGGATGGTTTAAACTCACAACTGACTAGCTGCTGAGTGCTGACTTGGGGTGATGGTGCAATGGAAGGATGGTGATGGCAGCAGTGATGGCAGATCAGTGCAAGGGAGGGAGGGGAAAGGATGGTCGCGGAGTGGGCCTCTCATGACGGCGAGGGCTCTATGTTACAAACTTAAAATGACTCAAGTACGAGTGCAGTGTGGGTTTCTGACTCGCCAAAAATGTACAATTTAACCCTATATGTAAGTGTCCAGCTGCCACACCCATGTCCATGTTGACACGGGTGCTTTGGGTGAAGTGAAGAGTCCATGTGATGAAGCAAATGCGTGAGGGTGTTTTTATCTGGGTGATTGGACTGAAGCAAGGGATGGTGATGGAAAATATCATTGTTGATTTGGCTATGTGTTTAAAGTTGTAACAAATTGTTTATTTGTTTGTTTTTGCTGCTGATTCGGAGCCTATACTGCATAGACTAAGTGCTGTTGACGAGTAGAGTGAAAAAGAGTGATAATACCAATATTAATGGCAGTATTAGAGGTAGTGAAAGACAATTCTAACATGGATGAGTTAATAACGAAGCATGTGTTTTGTTTAGTTTGGTTTAACAAAAATTCTTGCTCTCAACGGAGAGAAAATAAGAAGAAGAAGCAAGGGATGGTGATGACAAAGAGCATTGTTGATATGGCTATGAGCTTAAAGTTGTAACAAATTGTTTGTTTGTTTGCTTGCTCCTTTTTTTTTATTAATGGGTTTTTGTTATTGTTGTTGCTGATTTGGGCATATACAACATAGGCTATGATGCACTTGACGAGTTAAGTAAAAAAAAGTGATAATATCAATATTAAAGGCAATGCTGGTGGTGGGGAAGACAAAACTAACATGTAATTAAGTAGCTAATTTTAGTGCGGTTAGGAAATCTTGCTCTCGGAAGAATGAAATGGTGCCACAAAAATATTTTGTGTTGCGAACACATGTATGTGTATATGTATACCTGAGCACCGGCACCGGAGGACTTTTTGAATAAAAAAGTAACATGTAAAGCCTGGTGGTATTGGTGAAATGTGAGAGTGATAGAGGTGATCAAATGACATATGAAGTTAAAAACTTGTGTTCAAGAATTAATCAGGCATTGTTCTGGAGAATGATTGCATTAATGGTACAATAATTTAGCTGGTTGCAAAGAAGGTTGACCTGGAATCTCAACTTATTTGGGGCTGGTCATGAGGCTTTCTCCAAATTTCAGAATTTGGTGTTTCCTTTGTCAGGGGGAAAGATGATTCATTTCATTGGGGACCTCTAGATACGCCATTCATGCTGGATCATTCCCTTGATGAATGTATTTTGTCTAGATCATAAGCTGCCCATAAGAATATAAGATCTTAGCTGGACGAAGCTATCTTTGTGATGTGGATGAGACACCCAGGTTTTTGTGTGTAGGACTTTTAAGATCATAAGCTGCATTCAAGGTTCTTTCTCCTTCTTGTCTGGTAAGTGCAGTGGAAAAGACTTGATAATAACAGTTCTGTTGGGAGTTGATCGTCTTGAGTGCAGAAAGGAGAAGGAAATTTCTATCCACTTTTGCAGTTGTTTATGTGGTGACCTGTGGAATCTATTCCTATTTGATTCTATTCCCATCGGGTTCTCGATCATGCTGTTTTTGGTTTAAGGAATAGCATACCGAGTATCCTCTTTCAGATGGCCATGGGGCTGCTAGAATAGGATTTTCTTATTGGAAGATGTAAAACAGGGTTATTATTTGTAAGTTTGGTTCCATCACGGCATCACTTATATAGGAATTTGGGAAAGATGATTCTCATTGGCTTGAGGGAGAGAAGCATTCATACGCTCAATAAAATATTGCATTTCTGGTGTTAATAAGTGGAGTAGATCATACTCTATTACTCATTCTTACCACAAAACTTGAAAATCATAAAATACAGAGAGATGGTAGGAGGAGATAGAAGGAGGAAAACAACAGTTTAATATGCATATTAAAATTGTGTCTTGGAACGTGTGGGGCCTTAATGATATTAATAAAAGAATGCTGGTAAAGGGTTTAATCAGGAGATGGAATCCGACTATTGTTTGTTTGCGAGGAAAGCAAGCTAAACCGGAGAAGGTTGATGTGAGGATTATTGATAGTATTTGGTGTGCTAGAAAGGTGGATGGTGCATTTAGATTCTATAGGATCGGGTGGGGGTGGGGGTTCTAGTTATGTGGGACAAAAACGCCTGTCGATGGTTGATTCGATTTTGGGAGAATTTTCGCTTTCTTGCCTTCGAAAAATCGGATGATAGTAAAGAGTGGCTGTTTTCGGGGGTTTATGGTCCTTGTAATAATGCTTTTAGGGAGAGACTATGGGCGTAACTAAGAAATTCTAAGGCAAGATGGAATGTGCCTTGGTGTGTGGGGGTGACTTCAACGTGGTTAGATTTCCTCATGAACGTTCTTGTACGCATCTATTCCGAGAAATGATGAAGTTCAATGATTTTGTCAACGAGATGGAGTTAGTGGACCTTGCTTTGGTAGGGGGATTTTACGTGGTTTAGAAATGGGGGCGTCCATCAATTCTCGAGGATTGATAGATTCTTAATTTCGGAGATTGGGAGGGTTGTTTTGGTAGTCCCTGTGCAGTGCCTTCCGAGATTATCTTCGATCATGCCGTTGCTTCTTGAGTGTGTTGGTGGTTCTAAAGGGAGAACCCCTTTTCGATTTGAGAATATGTGGTTAAAGGAGCCCGGTTTTTGGATTGGGTTAAGGATAGGTGGGAGTCTTATTCGGTGATGGCGATCCAAGCTTTAGATTAGCTAGAAAATTGAAGTTTCTCAAGGAGGATTTAAAAGTTTGGAATAGAGAAATCTTCGGCAAGGTGGAGATTAAAAATCAAATTAATTGCGAGATGAGATTTGCGTAATGGATGAGAAGCGGGGGGTACTCTGTCCTCGAGGAAGAAGATCTCAAGTAGGGTGAAGTTGAATCAAGAATTGAAGGGCCTTCTTATTCGGGAAGAAATGCATTGGCGCCAAAGTCGCGGGTTCGGTTGGCTAAAGGAGGAGATAACAACACTAAATTCTTCCCAGGATGGCAAAAATGCGTGGAGCTGCGAAAGAAATCAGATCTATCAGCATTGATGGTGTGCGGTTAGAGGATGAAGGCGAGATAAGGTGGGCATCTCGAATTTTTCGGTGTCGGTTTGAAGAAAGTGGGGTTGGAGACCAAATTTGGATGGTGTGGGCTTTGGCGATGTCAGTCTTGATGATGTGGCAGCCTTGGGCGTCCACCGATAGAGGAAGTGGTAGCGATGCTTAAAGCAGCCGCAAGATGGAGGATAAAGCCAGGGCCCGATGGGTTTTCTATGGCTTTTTTCGGCATTGTTGGGAGGTGATCAAAGGGGACATTATGGAGGTTTTCGGTCTTTCCACTCTAGTTTGAGATTTGAGAAAAGCCTTAATCTTTGCGTTCATAGCCTTGATTAGAAAAAAGAGTGGTGCCACAGATTTGAGAGATTTTCGTCCAGATAAGTTTGGTGGGTGGAGTATACAAGTTGCTTTCCAAAGTGCTAGCCCAAAGAATGAAGAGGGTTATGGGTAGTATCATTTCGGGGCATGAAACACGCTTTTGAAGGATAGGCAGTTATGGGCCAGCGTCCTTTATAGCAATGAAAATTTGTGGATAGCAGGTTGAGAAGCGGGGTCCCAGGGGTTCTTTGTGTAAGTTGGATATAGAGAAAGCTTATGATAACGTGAGCGGGGTTTCTTGTTATATATGTTGGAAAGAATGGGATTTGGTCTCAAGTGGATTGATAGGTCAGATATTGTATTTCTTCGGTTAAACTTCCGGTTTTGGTGAATGGAGAACCATCGGGATTTCTAGTTCGAAGGGCTTGCGTCGGAGATCCTTTGTCCCCTTTTTTGTTCATTGTGGTAATGGAGGCTCTTAGTAGGATGTTAGAGAGGGGCGAGGCGACGGGTCTTTTAAGTGGATTTAAGGTGGGGAGGAGAGGGAGAGGGAGGTGTCGATTTCCCATCTTCTCTTTCTGCGACGATACTTTAGTTTTTTATTAGGCGAGATAAGGCTCGGTTAGGAATCTCCGATTAGTTCTATTATTTTTCAAGCGGTTTCAGGTCTTCATCAACATTTCTAAGAGTGAAATTATTCTGTAGGAGGGTGGAGAATGTTGGGGATCTAGGCATTTTTTGGTTGTAAGTCTGTATTGTTCTTCCTACTTCCTATCTTGGGCTTCTATTGGTGCAAAGTCGAAGCGAAGAGTTGTGGAATCGGTGGTAGTGAGGTTCGAGAAGAGATTGGCGAGGTGGAGCGTCGACTTCTTTCGAGGGAGATTAGTTTTGATCAAGAACACTCTTGCTAATTTACCAACTTATTTCTTATCGCTTTTGTGATTCCTGCTACAATTAGGCAAAGATTAGAAAAATTGGAGAGAGATTTTTGTGGGAGGGTCAATCGAAGTGCATAAGTTTCACTTAGTGAATTGGGATAAGGTGTGTTCGAGGGTTCAGGAGGGGGTCCTAATATCGTAAAGATCAAATTATTTAACGAGGCTTACTGGGAAATGGTTGTGGCGATATCTCACAAACAAGGAGGCTTTCAGGGAGGAAGTGGTGGTTTGCAAGTATGGGAGGGGGGCAATTGGTTTCTAATGAGGTCAATTGTCTTATGGGGTGGGAGTCTCGCGAGGTATAAGGAAGGGGTGGAATTCTTTTGAAAGATTCATTGCTTTTGAGGTTGGTAATGGGGCCTCGGTGAGGTTTTGGGAGGATAGATGGTGTGGGGATGTTTGCTTGAGGGAGGCGTTTCAGAACCTATTTGAGCTATCCACGGATAAGGATTGTAAAGTTAGCTCAGTATATCTTGGGTGGAGGGTAAGCCTATCTCGAATCCTTTGTTCGTAGGAATTTTCATGATTGGGAGTTAGAGTCGGTTAATGCAGCTCTTAAGGATGCTTCAAGAGCGAGAAAATGACAGGCCGGCGGACATGGTGGTTTGGAAAGGCTCGGGGGCCCTCTTTTCTCAGTTAGCTCGTATTATTTAAAGTTGCTCAATGGTGGTAGAACTTCTTTTCCGTGGAGAGCGATATGGAGGTCTAAAGCCCCTAAGAGAGTGGCTTTTTCATGTGGGAAGCGGCGCTTGAGGCTATTCTAACCGGGGACAATTTGCGGAAACGTAACATGGTTTTTGTTAATAGATGCTATATGTGTAAGGCCGGAGAGGAGAGTGTAAATCACTTACTTCTTCACTGCCATGTGGCTTTAGAGCTTTGGTATTATGTGTTGAGTATGTTTAATATGTCTTGGGTCATGCCAAGTTCGATCATTGACCATGTCAGAGGTTGGAATAGGGGTTACTTGAAGAAGAGGAATAGTAGATGGGGGACAGCTCTTTTGGGGGTGTGTTGGATTCTATGGAAGGAAAGGAACCATAGGGCTTTCGACAACGTGGAAAAGTCAGTCCCGGAGCTGAAGAATTTGCTGATTCGTACTATTCAGTTTTGGAGTTCTGTGGATGATTACTTTCTTCCTAGATTATAGCTTTTGTAGATCTTGTATATAGTACAGATTTGGTTAATCTTTTGGTTGGTATACGACTAGTGTACAAAGGACGCATCACCTCATTTGATGCTTGTTATTTAATATATTATTTACTTATCAAAAAAAAAAACAGAGAGATGGTAGCATACAAATTTACAAGGTTCACCCTACTGTGTGAGTAGGCTACATTCATTGGAGGATAAAGAGCTATAAGCAATTCAAGTGCACGAAGATGCGCAGATAAACATTAGCCGCCATATTTCACCCAGAGAACAAGCTGCAGTACATGCATAGCCTAAGCGACATATATTAGCATAAATTATACTCGGACCCAATGACAATATAGGTCCGTATGCAGGGGCTTTCTGTTCTTTCACCTCTCGGACTGCTATCTGATGACCATTGCCCCTCGCCAGATTCCCATAGGCCAACCCTGCCCTGCACAACCCGCTTTCCATTTCTTCTTATAGATCATGATAGATTAGCTATAAGCAGCTAGTTTTCCTCCGAGGCTTTTACAAGTTTACAAATTCTTTAGCTGCATGTGGTTCTGTTTTTCTTTGTTTTCTTGTTGATGAACTTTTGCCTCCAAGTCCAGTGATATTGGCTGTAGAAAGCATTGAATCATTTCTATTTTGGTTACGTGAACCAAAAATTGGTTGGTTCCCCGAATTTGAAGTATGATTAAGGTTAGAGACCTTTTCCCAAGTATATTGGACTTTATATTGTACATAAATTATTATACCATTCAGTCCCAGCACAAAGCCCCCAAGAGCCACGCCCTGCTTCTCTCCATGGCAAAACTCATACGATGCTCCTAGCATGGTCACCCTTATAGCTGCATAAGACTTGATACTCTTTGTAACATAGCCATCATAATCCAGAGTTTTGTTAAATATTAAGATTTAGCTTGAACTGGCTTCCATCTTCTTTTTATTTTTTTAAATTTCTATAAATATGCTTCAGTTTTTTTTAGTACACATTATGTTTTCTCTCTTAACATGTCTGACAAATTCAAGCTCATTTCAACTTCAAGGCTACGCTCAAATATTTTCACCCCACCGGAAATTATCTTTTTCTTTGCTGAGTCATTAGATATGCGGGAGAGTGAAGATCGTTTGGGTATCGAAGAAAAGTTTTTTTTTTTTAATAAATGTTAAGGTCATTTCAGGGTTCTATATTGTTGTCCAATGATTCTGATATGCTTATTTAACTGTCTAATTTTTATAATTCACTAATTTTTCATACGGCAATTAGTGTATTCTGTTGTGATATTTAGGTATTCCTTGTTAGCTTTCATGTAACAATCCTCTTTATTGGATTCACTTGTATATTTTCCGAAACTTGTTTCCTACTGACAAACAAATTTAGTTTTCTAAGGTACATCCTGTAGCTTTAAGAGCAGAAAAGTATTTGTCAACAAAACTTTCTAAATCAACAAAACTGCAAACTATCTAATGAAAAACAAATTAAAGCTAGAAGAATGGTTTTGTTGTAGACAGTGTGCCTACTCTATGGTTACGATAAAAGCAATATGGTGGCTGCTCAGATAACAAGAAGTAGAATTAGCATCAGTCTACTTCTTAACTTGGGACGAAGTTAAAGTTTTAAGCTGTGGCCTTGCACATGAATCGGTTAACTGCACCAGTAGGATTAATAGATTTTCTGATAATAGATACCACCACAGTCAAGGGATGGCTAGAAGGATTGATAGATTGATAATTTACCTTGCATCATGGTCAAGGTGATATACGATCTAGGCATCTAGTTCTGTATAATATAATGTCGATACATGCTGGAGTGCACCATTAGATCTGTACCATAACTATACCATACAAGTATATGTAAACTTTCTCACATCTTTCTTCTTTCTATTTATATTGTCACTCTTGTTCTGTCATCTATAATTCACATCCCCAGTTCCCCACACTTGGGCTAAACCCCTGTCCAAATTGTGCAGTCTCTTTAGTGATGATCCATCGTATATGAAGAACAGGGCTGTTGTTTCTGAATCTGACCACCATGGTTTGTCCTCGGCATATCTGGAACTCCGAAACTGCAGCAGCATTGCCAGTGGATGGAATGAAATAACATAAGACTCTCTGGCATTGAGCTAAACATAAGAAAGATTCAATGCACCAGAAGAAAAGGGGAGTACAGCTTTCTTCAGTTGTAGCTTAATGGTGTTCAGTGTAATCGGCCTTTGTAGTAACACTGACAGGCTAGAGGACAGTTTGTAGTCGTGTAGTCGATAGTGAATGCATAAAGAAAGTAAGACAATTTTCGTTCTAGTGTAGTGATTTTCGACATGCTTTTTAAACTTCAATGTAAGGGTTTAAGTGCGCTGACAATAGTTGATGCATGCGATCCAGAGCAAAGGAGATGTTCTTGTTCGCCTATCGGTCACTATTGGTACCATGTAAATGTATAATCCCTGGCCTTGTACTTTGTTCTTTCTTTATAGATAAGTTTGACCCCTATCCCTCAGAATCTCGATGTGCTTTACATGTGGGAAAAATGATTAATTTTTCAACTGTATTTTGATAAATCTTTACTTTTTGCCATTGAAATATTTTTCGAACGAAATTGTCATTGTATTTTAAAAAAGAAATGCAATATTATTATTATCCCTAACTGTCATTCAAATTCTAACGGAATTGATTTCAGCCTCCCAAAAGGTTTTTTAAAATATTGAATTGAAAGATTATTAATGATGATTGATATTAAAAAGTAGATGAGTTTTTGGTTTGGGATAAATACTAAAAAGCCCCACCAAAAAAATTCTAATATCCAAAAAATTTCAAAAATAATTTGTGTATCCAAAAAGTCCCAAAATTATAATTTTAATATCAAAAAGTCTAAAACTTAGCGTATCTATGAACGTTGTTATGTTACAAGTTTTTTATTTTGATGAAAATTTATTTTATTTTCATTTATGACAATGATGATAAATATTATTATTATTATTATTATTATTATTATTATTATTATTATTACTACTATTACTACTACTACTACTATTATTGTTAAAATAATACTATTACTATAGTAGTAGTATTATTATCTTCATTAATATTATTAGTATTAAATATAAAAAATCTATTTAAGAAATTCATTTTACAATGATCTCAATTTCCCAAAACAACTATTCAATCTATAAAATCTAATATTAATCTTTTCATATTAAGATTTAAAAAGTTAACCTTTAAACTTTTATGAAATTGTGGTAGTAATACTAGTAGTCCAGTAGTGATAATAATGATAATAATATTATTATTAATAAATAATAATATTAATAGCAATTTTTTAAATATTATTGTTCATATTACTAGTAAGTTATTTGTTGTTTTTTTTATTATTAATTTTATAATTAATATTATTATTATTATTTTGTCTAAAATATTGAAGTTAAAAATAAGTTTCCTTTCAAATAAAACCTCATACTCTAATGATGTTAGAAGAAGCGTTAAATTTTGGACTTTTTGGTATTAAGAGTTCAACTTTGGGAATTTTTAAATAGAAGAATAATTTTTGAGATTTTTTGGATATGAGATTTTTTTTTAGTGAGACTTTTTGGTATTTTTTTCCCTTTTTGTTTTCTTTTAGAGGTCAAAAAAAGATGTTTTATGAAAAATAAATAAATAAATAAAATATGAACATACAAATAAGAAGTTTATATATATGGCCTAAATACAAATATAAGAGAAAAATATCTATAGTACAATTGGGCTCACTCAAACTTGACAAAAGTTATTTACCCTTTTAAATTAAACTATTTAAAAATATTTAACTGCTAGATTCACCATGTGTGGAGGTGGTTATCATTTTATTAAAATAATATTTTAAAAATTACTTAATAGGTTATTTACTACATAATTTTAAATTATTTAAAAATTTCTTTATTATTTTTATCAACAATTTTTTTAAAATAATTTTTTAATAAATTACTAAAAATTATTATTTAAAAAATCAACATAAAACATTGTTAAAAATAGTCAGTATAAAGAAAAAAATTATTTATGAAAAGAGAATTTTTTTTTAACACATCACGATGTTCATGTTTGGCTGTCATAGGTTGAATTAAAAAAATATTTTTCATGTCATCTTATCTTTATAATTCCAATTATAGTGCATTTTAAAAAACGCTGGTAAGACGAAAATAAGTCATAATTTAACTAATTATCTCCAAAAATTAAATTATATTCAACAAATGTAAGTTAACGACTGGATTTCATGAATTAACTTTTTCAGAATTTTTTAATTGATTATTTCTTTTAAACTTGTTATATTTTATTATTATTATTATATATTTTAAAAAATATATGTTTCAATAAGACAAAATGTATTTATTAATTAATTAAAACATGTTTATCTTACATTTTAATTTAGGCAATATATCTTTTCTTTTTATTTGTATGTTTATATTTCATTCATTCGTTGCTTTTCTTGTTCTTGAAATATTTTTTTAACCCCTAAAATAAAAAAGACCACCTTATAAGTTAAGAAAAAAAAACCATGTACCTTTTTGGATGACAGTGATAATGACGAAATTATATCTGTTTTTAAAAGTACAATGCCAATTTTGCTCAAAAAATAGTAGAGAGAGAAAATGTAAATATTGATTAAAATATAGCGGCAAAATTAACCATTTATCATTTAGTTGTTCGTGATCTAATCTACATAGTTGAGGGAAGGCTCAAGACATTCCGGGAATGCAAATTGCAAACAATAGTTGCAGTTTACTGATTACACAATCTAGGCAGTTGGTTCTTGGAATCCTTTGTAGAAGAATCAACTGTAGGGATTAAAGTGGTTTGTTAAAATAAGGATAAATATATAACAAATGCGGAGCGGATCTTTAAAAATGAAACCCACACAACAAAGAAAAGTAAGTGAACAAATGAGGCACAATATTGTGGATTCGGAAAGTCCTCCTTACAAAAAAATATTTGTCCATCTTGATAAAAGATACAACACACAACATTTATAAACAAAATCGTACCTTCTATTTATCATTGTATTTTTGTTAGTGATTAGCCTCTTGAAAGGTTAGTATAAAGTTGTATCTCTTTATCAATATAATTAATCTTTTGTAATATTTTATATATCTCACACTACGTTTTGCCTTAAATGATATATTCTCTCAAAAAAAAATATGTGTTTATTGGACACATTATTTGATTGGTGATGTGTAATTTTCACTTTATATCAAGATGCTAGACAAGCCTAGTGATAATTTATTTTGTAGCTTGATCAAAGAGAAGGAGAACAGAAGGAATGGAGAGGAAACTCAATCATATATATATATATATATATATATATATATATATATATATATATTTAGTTATAAACTTGGCCAAATAGGGTTTATTGCAACGGATAGTTGAAATTTAAGTTTAATGGTAATAAGGTTTGTATATTTTTGTTCAACAAATATAGACAAGTGTTAAATAAATGACAAACATATGACAAAATAAATTTGTATTCAAAAATTAAATTTGTTTGTGTTTGATCTTTTATGTAAATTATCAAAAAAATAAGATTATTGCGCAATACTGAAGGAACATATGTAGAAAAGTAATGTTAAGATGATTTAATCAACATTCAACAATAGATAATAAATCTCATGTAAGACGGTTTAACGGATCTTAATTTGTAAAACTTCCATCCTCACTCTCTTTCAACTCAGCCTATCAATACACGATGACTCGAGTAAAGAAAATCCGTCTTACAAAAAATATTTATTATGCGTTGTTCGTGTATTAAAAAGTTTACACGAGCACTTCAAAAAACATATATATTAAGTGGAATGATTTAAAAATTTAGTTGATATTTATTAGACATGGTATAGTAATTGAAATTTTATGTGTTTTTTAAAATTTTAAATAGTGTTGGATAATGGATGTCTTTCAAAAGGCAAATACTTGTGTTAGACGGTTTTATGGATTTTTTTTTATAAAACGAATTTCTTTTTACCGAATCCACCACGTGTTAGTGGGTTAATCTATGAGAGAGTGAAGCTCAATTTTACGAATTAATATCCGTATAACGATCTTACAGAAGACCTACTCATTTTCAAGCTTATTTGATTATCCGCCAATTAAATGACTCGGAATAAAACTTATTCAATTGAGCATGAAAAATCAAAAAAATTCTTTAAAAACTTTAGGATACATGTAATACGTGACAAAGAAACAATTATACATTAATGTAAAGTGTTTCATAGTGTTTCATATCAAATCAAATAAATTTTAAGAGCGTTTGTATAATTTTCTTACAGTGTATCAAAATTTTACTGTATAAATATGAGATTGCGTGTAAGTTTCAATGATGCTAATATGTGAGTGTAAAGTTAGCAAGTAAATCAATGTTAAAGCGGTAAACAATAGAAATAATACTCCTTCAATTTCACCAAAAGAGCCGATATTTAAAAAGTCTAATTATTAAAATATACTCCCCCGTTCCTAAATAATTTTCATGTTTTGTTTTGTTTATATTTTCAATTTTCTTTTTTAGAAAGATCATATTATTATTTTATCCTTATTTTTTCTTTTTATTTTAAATATGAATCACATATATATAAATTTTAAAGAAAACTACATATCATATCAATATTTATAATAAAATCAATAAATGCTCTTAATATGTGGGCCCAAGTCAAATAAAACAATTATTTAAGAATGAAGAAAGTGCATAGGTACTAACATTAGTGTTGTTCATGATTATAAGAGTGTTTGAGTATAATCAATACGTTAATATCAAATGTGAAGTGAAAAGTTGAAATGTTATGATGATGGTACAAACATAACTTTTGTAAGTGAATTCTTCGTGTTAAACGCCTTAAAATGACAAAAATAATATAGTAAACTGTTTACTTAGAGAAGAGAGAATATTATGAAAAGTTAAAATTATAAAAATACTTAAAGTTTGGTTATAAAATTAGTTGATAAGTATGGAAATTTATTTGCTAGAATGGTTAGAGTGTTAGATTAGAGTCTAGATCTCATGTATCATTTGTGTGTATTATTGGTGTACCATTTTTCATCTCAATCATTATATCCCAATTATTACATCTTAACTAATAATTGAGATAAAAAATGATACATCAGTGATACATACAAGTGGTACAAGAGATTTGAACTCGTTAGATCATGCATCTTGAGCATTTTGATTAGTTAAATATTATAGATACTATCACTTAGTAATGATATTTGTTATAAATTATACAACCAATTAACATAGCCCACTTTTTTCCTCCAAATTTATTATGCTTACATTTTTCTCATTACTTGAGCATATTCACTTTGAGTATAGAGATTCTAGAAATTAGAAACTTATGAGGAAGAGACATCATGGGCCACATTCTACAGCGGCGGTGGCTATTCCCTCACCGTCAGGTGCAAACACTTGACATCATGGGTCATGTTCTTCAGACTTTTCTTTTCCTGTCATTCCTCCCCAAATTTTCTTACTTTTGAAAACTTGCCTGTCCGCGCCCGGTTTGTCTTGGCACTTGTACTTGCAATCATTAAGATCATTTTACAAAGATTTGGATTCTAATTCGTAAGACGAATTTTAAGCGTAACAATATTTCTTAAGTTCTTACGAATATTATAAAGGTTTTTGCCTTTACGCTTATTAAGTAGATAAGGTCAAGTTGGGTGCAAGGTGTCCAAGGTGGTTCTACCAAATTATTTACCCACCATACAAAGAAAAACGATCAACTTTACTATTGGTTCATATATTTTGTAAAAGTTTAATAGCAGTTTCTATAAAAAGTAAATGTACGTCACTGACCAAAATAACGATAGTCCCTCCGTTGAATACCATCGAAGGTTGTTCAACCTTGTGTAGGTGGATATAGAGACTGTGGTCATTCAAACAAGAAAAAAAAAGGAATATAAATGAAGTACTGGAAGACAACCTTGTGTGGTGGTAAGTGGATATAAGGACGTACGGTGGTCATTCAAAAAAGAAAAAAAAAAGTAAAAGGAATATAAATGAGGTACTAGAAGAAATTAGGTGATGAAAAAGAAGCAACGGGACTAGTCTAAATAATGTACAATTCCAACTAGTTTTCAGACAAGATACTAAAATAGTTGGTCAATAGTCAACACAAAATAAGACATCTCCATCCCATGTTTTCTTCTAACGAAAACTAATATTAAAATTTAAGATAAATAAAATCCGTTAGCTATGGATAAATTTTATCACATTTAATTTTATACGTGTTTCATTTTATTAGGACTTCTTAATTCACAAAAACGATTAATGATAAAACTTTTAAAGATAAAAAGTTACGTATAAAAATTGTAAAACTAATCTATTTTTTTTTCTTTTAGTTTTTAAATGATTAGAATTCTTCAATTCTCATGATAATTTTCATTTCTTATCATTTTTTGCGATCAAAATCGGTTACTAACGGATAAATCTTATCATATTTGATTTTTTGCTATCAAAATCGATTCTCATAGACCCATTTTGTTTTTTGTCCATTTCAAAATAATGAATCGGGATCTCCTATACCACATGTATGGTTTACACTCCATGTGCCACTAAACAATATTTGAGTATGAGTCATCGGTCATGTGTCATTTATGAATCATATTGTTTGGTGCAAGGTTCTAAAAATCGTTAGGCGGTCGTTAGGCGACACACTAGCGCCTAGCGCTTAGGGGACTAATCGGGGCCTAGAATTAAAGCATAATTATATATATATTTTTTGATAATTTACATCAAAGATCAAACACATTGAATACAAATTTAATTTTTTTATGTTTGTCATTTTATCAAACACTTGTCTATATTTGTAAAATGAACAAAAATAAACAAACCTACCATTAATCTCAATTCTCAACAACCCCAAAGCAATAAACCAACCAAGTTTAGAACTAAAAACAAAAAAAAAAGATATTACTCCAGTTCACCCCCCATTACCTCCCTCTCTGCCTCACCATTACCACTCTCCCTTCCTTCTCCAGTTCGCCCCCCTTCCTTCTCCGGTCACCGCATGCCACTAAATCAAAGCTACAAAAATAAATTAAGGTCGGCGCGCGAGGTTTGGCGTAGACACCGACTTTGGTCGATTAGGCGGCGACTAAGAAAGTCGCGGCGGTAGAGAGGGGTGTTGATACTCATTGTACTTAGATTTATATCTGCTTATACATTACATTAGTTTTATACATCAGTGACTAATTGAGCTGTGTATCGATTAGCGTGACAACTATGTATAGAACTTTGCCAAGAATAGTTTTTATAGGACTTCACAGGTTCAGCGGAAGACTTTCTTTGAAGCTTCACCGGAAGACCTGCTACAGCTTATAACGGCAGACCTTGTCTACACTTGGTCAATCATGACGTGTCCAATCAAACAGTTATTAGTGGATCAATTTAAGTTTATCCTCATCAAGTTTGAATTTAAATTGAGACATTCCCTGACATCTCAGACCCACCAAAAGCAGCTTTCCGAAAAGCAGGAAGACTTTTGCAGACTAAACAGTAAAAGCAGGAGATTAGACTATCACCTACTGTCTGTAACAACTCTTACAAATCTAACATCCAGATTGCCCGGCTTCTAGTCTCTGCAAAAGATCCTGCACTCTTTCCCTGCTCGATATCTGTGAAGACGAAAAACTTCAAGACGGCTCCATGCATTTAATGCATTAAACCTAATAGAGCTGTTAAGTCTTCGTCTTCTCCAACGGATCTCAAGAATGCTCCAGCTATAAATGCCGCCATTAAAGACTGAAGAAATACTTGAGGAATTGCTCTGAAAATCGACAACAACTCTAAGTCTTAATACTCAGTGCATTCAAGAGATCCTAAACAGATCAAGAAGTCCTCGTCAACAACAAGAAGCTCTGCATCAATATTTATTATTTAACTTCTTGTTATTTTCATTCAAAGCTATTCTTCTGCACGAATTAAATATCATGTTTACACACAGATATTTAATTCCTTAACCTCCAAACACAAGTCAAGATTTTGTACACGATCCATTGGTAATATTCTTTGTAATAGATCTAGTGGAAAACATAGTGCACTTTTAAATCCAAAGTTGACTGCATTGGTGGTGGACGTAGCACTCTTTAAAGTGTGAACCATCCCAAAATACTTGTGTTATTCCTTTACTGTTTGTTTACTTATTGAACTGTTTATTACTTCGTTTATCTTTATCCTTAACAGCAAATTCAAGTAACCAGTTAAGGTCTACTGGTAGTCCTTATCGGCAGACTTGAACCAGTTTCCTTGAAATACTTCCGCTACTTCAATCTTTTCAATAGATTGTAAGTACTTTTCAAAAAAACTTACTTAAAAGTTTTTAAGTGTATAATAAGCTATTCAACCCCTCCCCTTCTGGCTTATTATTGTGCATGTTGGGACTCACAAGGGGCCTAGCGCCTAAGCGGGACCTAAGCGGAGCTAGGCGGGGAGTTTTAGAAAACTGGTTTGGTGTCGCTTACGATGGTACACCATGTAATACAAGAGATTTCAACTCCAAAATTCTTGATTTGTTTTCAAACTTTCATTTTTAGAAAAAAATATTTTTATTACTTATCATAATTTTTTTATTACTTTAATTATAATCATATATACAAGTACTTTAAGGAAAAACTACAAATTATAGTAATATTTATATTATAGTCGATAGTTTTTTTTAATCGATATACACGGTCAAATAAGACAAATTTTTTAAGAATATGTAAATTTTATTTTTTCCGACAAGAAGTCCATCACATCCACTCAGTAAAGAGTAAGGTAGTGATTTTCTAGAAACCTTTCCATTCTCTTTCGTTATATATATATAATATACTTATCAGCCAGTTTATTGCATCTTATAGTATTGGAATTAATCACCACCTCAGGCCTAAGATGATGTTCACAATCACTAAACATTAAGAAACAAATAAGTTAATTGCACATTCCGTTCTAATATATAGATTTGCAATATTAAATATATATAGACACTAAAAACATTAATGTATAGTTATTATTAAAATATAACAATATATATATATTTTTAACTTTTAATAACAAAATAAAAAATAACAATCATTTTATGATTATATATATATATATATAAATGACAACTACTCGAATTATTTATACAACATAATTATATATATATAAATTTTCCACCAAAAGCATTTTTCCAAAAATAAAAACTACTCGAATTATTTATACAACATAATTAATCCATGTCTTGAATAGATTCTCAAAATTTAAACATTGTCTTGAACTTGCAAAAAATAAGTAATTGCTCATTCATTGGAAACACATATGTGACTAATGACTATACAATTATTATGAGTTGTTTGATAAATGATACAAATAAATAAATTAATTAAACAATAACATAAATATGTTAATACTTAAGTTATAATTACAAAAAAAATAAAAATTATCAATTGAACAATTTTTTTTTTGACACATGTGGATCAGAAATTCAGAACAATTTATGTGATTAATCCATGATATGAAAAATACAGATTTGAAATTATAATGATAAAATTAAACATCTAATTACATACAAAGCGTATTTTGGTTCACTTAAATTAAATAAAAACCTTTTTTGTTTAAATAATGGTTATGCTTTCTTTTTTATTTGTTCCAAAAAAACTGTCATGTGTATTCTTACTTTTTTTTGGTTTAAATTAAATAATGTTTGTAACATTATTATTTTTCTCTATTTCTATAATTTTTATTCTTTTTTATTTCACTTGATTTTAATTTAAAGATATATCACCGGTGTAAAACTAGTAGACTATAAAAAATAGATAGAGATAGAAGGAAGATACATATATTCTAGCATCATGGCTAACGTAGTAACGTTATCTAACTTATCTTGACTGCTATGCTTTGAATGGGAGACTGGGACTGGGAGCCATTGCTACAAGTGGGTCCCATAGTCTCACTGTCTGTGAATATGAAGTCCAAATGTATGTCATTACGTGTTTAGTTCGGGCCGACCCGTGGGTGAAGGTCGATCATATACAACGGGGTTCTTCTTTTGGAATAATTTTTTAAAAATATTTTCTGAATAATTAAAGAAACAATCAAATCAATATAAAAAATAATTTGAAAAAACACTTCATTTCATTCAAAAATAAATAATTTTTCATGTATAATTTCTCTTTTTTAGTATATAATTACAGAACCCTTAAATGTTACACATAAAAACATTAAATACAACACAAACTAAGAGGTCAAGTTACAAAACTGCCCTCCTTCAAATTTAAATGAAAAAAAGAAGCTAATTTTCATTTATAGGAAAAAGAAAAAAAGAAGCGATTTTAAAGATTTTGGGGAAAATCTCTCAATATACCAACAGAGTATCTCTCGCATCTTTCTCTCAGGCCGGCGACTGTCTTCAATATCTATCTCTCCGCTACGCTAGCGTCTCTCACCACGTTCAGCCAACCATCACACATAAATGCTAAATGACAAAAGCAGTACCTTTCCGGTCAACAACTTATTAACTAGATGTTGTTGATTACAATATTCATGCATATACAAATAACACATGACAATTGTCATGCAAGTTGAGTTCCATTTTAGGACACAAGAAACTATCATTATAGATACCCAAGGAAGGCCACAAAATTTGGCCCATAAAACGATTAATGTGCTTCAAGGTCATCTTCAGGTACTTCAATGCCAATATAATATTCTTCCTTGTAATCTCCTACATAAGTTCACGACATCAAGTTTATAAGAGGCAACAGTTTTTTTTTGGGTTTACACAAAAGATGCACTAGTTTTTTCGGTGTTTACACAAAAAAGACACCATGTTTTTTGGGGTTTACACAAAAGAGCCGCTAGGTTTTTTGGGTTATACACAAAAAAGCCGTTGGGTTGTTTGACATTTAATAAAAAGAGTCGCTAAGGGCTGTAACCATAAGCGACTTTTGAAT
Source organism: Codonopsis lanceolata (assembly GCA_013146195.2). Lineage (NCBI taxonomy): Eukaryota > Viridiplantae > Streptophyta > Magnoliopsida > Asterales > Campanulaceae > Codonopsis > Codonopsis lanceolata. Next base: position 18,621,160 of record CM028380.1, on the reverse strand, counting down.
TCGAAAAAAAAAATCTACAAAATCATTTTTTGAGATTTTAGTTTTAAAAATTGTTTTTTATTATGGAAAAGAAAATAAATATATTATATCAAGTACAACGTAGGTAAGAACTTACTGTAAATTGATAATCAATATGAATGTTGTTATTTGGATCAGAATTCATTGAAAAATTGTTGTATATGAGAATAAAAGTTGGAAGACGCTCCCTTACAAACTTAGGGTTAATTGTTTTTTTTATAAGAGGAAAAATTAGTATTTATGGTTTAGTGTTAATTGTATCTTTTTTGTAAGCGGATTAAATAGACCTTTAAGTGGATGTTGTATTTACTATAATTCTATAATACTATAATTGGGATTTTGGGGCCCAAAAAATTAAGGTTTTTTTTTATTTTTGGGGGGGGGGGGCTAAGGCCTTGGCCTCATTGGGCTTATGGCAAGACCACCCTGGTTTAGTTTTCTCTAAATTTAAGACCTCAGTTCAGCCTCTTAGCTTTGTTTAAGCCGATTTCTCTTGGCTTCTTAGCTTTGTTTAAGCCAATTACCCTTCCTTTGGAAAAATTGTGAGTCAGTCCCCTTTTTAAAGTTTATAATCCCTCCATTCATCCTTTTTTTCATCAACCGCTAAAATCTCTTTTTAAAAAATTGTTCCTAAAATGCCCAGGTCATCATCTTCCAGCTCTGTTGAGTTCAAAAATCACGATTTTTTTGATTCATGAAATACGAAACTGTAATGGATATGTGATGGGTTGAAAGATTTTTAGTTGGGACAAAAATGAAGGAGGATGAGGAGGAAGAAGACGGCTTACGACGGAGGAGATGGAAGAAGAAGGTGGAGGACATGGTCTGATTTATTACGTTTTGTATCGCGGTGCAAAATATTGAGATTAAATTGATGAACCGCCGTGCAATTAGACTAGGAAATTAAACTATTGAACAACGATGCAAAAATTAATGCAATAAAATTGATGAATTGCGGTGCAATTAGATTAGGATACTAAACTATTGAACCGCGGTGCAAATATTAATGAAATAAAATTGATGAATCGTGGTGCAATTAGACTAGGAAATTAAACTATTGAACCGCAGTACAAATATTAATCCAATAAAATTGATGAATCGAGGTGCGAACATTGATGTATTGCGGTGCATTTAGACTAGACAATATTACTATTGAACCGCAGGTGCAAAAAAAATTGATGTATCGCGGTTCACTTGTAAGTGACATCGAACGTTCTTTCGGTTCATTAAGGGTATCGTAGTAATTTGACCCCTAAAAGTGACTTTTTCCGATTGAAAAAAAAAACACTTGACTGGAGGGGTTATAAATTTTAAAAAGTGGACTGACCCAAATTTCACTCATTTCCTTTTGTATGGACAAGTTCAATGGTGGTACTTGTCTGTAGGTATCAAAACCAAGTTTTGATACCTATTGGTTACTACTTACTATACATAGGTATCAAATAATTATCTCCAACCATAGGTATCAAAATTTGATATAATAATAATTTTGAAAAAATTATATTCAACACATAATCATAATATAAAAATAAATTTAAAATATTAATATTGAATAATTTACCAACACGTATTATGGCATAAATATATGGTCAAAATGAAGGGTATTAAAATTAGGTGTGGTACTAGGGAAGATATCAAATTTGGTACCTTCCCTAGTATCACATCTAATTTTGATACTTTTTACTTTAACCATTGGAGAGACTAATACTTTTACATAGGTATCAAAATTTGATTTTGACCCCTACCATTGGACTTGTCCTAAGGAAGTTTCGTCCTTCAGGGAATCCACGCAGAAAGAAAGTAATTCGAGACTCTGACTATTGTTTGTTTGCTAGGTAGGATTCAGTCTGCTCGTTATGTTTAAGTCTTTGCTCAGATGATTGTCTGCTGGCTATAGACTTGATCCAATATTGGTTAAATGGTTAAGTGTTCTCGTACCTTACAAGTGATCTGCTTACATGCCCTGCACGTGATTTGATCGCGTGTTCGGCACGTGACATTGAAATTAGGCGTGACAATTCAGCAACAAAAACCTAGTTAATTATCAATGGTAAAAAGAACGTTTTTGAGTAATTTTGATTATTTTTACACAAAAAGTGCTTAATTCATTATAGGGGTGAGTTTGGTCCGATTCAATTTAGTTTTTTTCAAAAAAAAAAATGAAAAAAATTGAAACCAGACTAATAGTCTGGTTCTCAAAAACTTTAAAACCGGAACTAACCTAATATGCATATTTTGGATCCGCCTTAATGGCGTGGGGGCCTCATCTAATGACCTATTTCATTCAGGTATAAATAACCCCCAGTAGTCCATAGCTTTGGGGGCTCTCTCTCTTTTTCTGATTTAGAATCACAAATGCACTTGGGGGCTACACGCCCTCTCTTTCATACTCATTGTACTGATAAACACGCCGGAGGGTTTTTGGCGGGGGCCCTCCCCACCGACTCACGGTGTTTATTTTACAGATAATATAATCAGATATCCCCACCGATGACAACATGGCCGGCGGACGGCAACTTCGGCGACCCACTCACGACCGCTACCTTCGGCACCCCCGGTATGATGTTTTTTTGGAAACATCAGTTGGTTCAGTTGCCGGGAACGATTTGATTAACTCCATCAATTTTGGTGGAGTTCCGTTCGAAGGGTGCCAGAACACCTCAAAGATGGCAAACGTACAGGTTGCCCAAGCTGACTAGCTAAAGAAACAACTGCGAATGAGAAAAATTAAACAATGAATGGATGCGCGTTGACTAGATGAAGCCAACGAAACAAAAATTGCCGCCAACGGAGCCCTGGTGCGCTCACACGCACCGCTCGAACCTGCTGGAGGCGTTAACCTATTGCTACGCTCCAGCAGTACTTTGATCATCAAATCTAACGTGAACCCAGCCTCCAAGAAAAAATTGGACAGCACCCCTAGGTGCGTATGGTCCAGGCGAGTACAACGCCGCTGAAATCACCTCCAACGGATGCTGGACGTGCAACAACGAGCTATTAGAAGTTTTCGATTTCATTACCGTTTTTCAAGCACACGCCAGCTAATTGATTCAGGTGCTCATGGAAATAGATCGTGCCGCTTAATCACTGTGTCCTTATCATGGCTGATGTCATCCATGACATCACTATCAGCTGTTGATTTTCCAATTATGCTCTAAGTTTTTGTTGATTTACGCACATACTGTTTGACTTTAAAAATTGAAACCACTGAACGACAATGGAATTACATTAAAAATGATACTAACATGTGAACCAAACGTGAATAACAATATGCCAATGTCTGCCTCGTGCAGCCCACAACAATTTCATCTTTTAATTGTTAAATCCACCACGACAGCAGATGATTAAGAAAAACATAATTTTTGCTATTTGTGCACTGATATTAGCGCATTGAAATTACAAATTTTAAAGGTCATTGTATATCGCATTAATGATGATTATAATTATGGGGTGGTGAGAGATACATAGTTGATTATTTAATTTTGGGATAATTACTCATGACATTTGCTATTTGGCATAAAGTAAATTGAATGTGCTTAAATCACCGATTATGACATGCAATATATGATATTATGAGGTATATTCATGACATATAAAATTGCATTAAATGTTCAATATGCCTCGAGATATTTAGTCAATTGACATTGGGTACGAGACAATATGATTTATTTGTTTATAAATCAAAATAATGATATTACGTCATTTTTTGTCGTGTTGCGTAGGAAACGTGATTACTTTCTTACTCGCATATGTTAAATGCACAAAACTAATCCCATTTTTGTTTTAGGGGAAATATGTTTGCTTTATTTGCAAATGATGCTCCTAAGGTTTCAGGAGTAAAAGTTCATGTCAACATAGCTTAGGCTTTCCCCAACAGCTTCACAGTGCTCGAGCACACTACACGCCTTCTCAATCAGTAACCACTTAGAGATCTGAGCGACTAGAATGAGCATATCATATGCCTTCTTCTAACCGAGACCAAACATTATTGATCAATGATACTTCTCGACTTCAAGATGAACCCTTGCATTCAAGAAGTAGGGGGCTACACCAAGGAAGGGAAAGCATGATATGCTCCTTCCCGAGAGCCACACTATATTTTGGGCCGGAGCACGTTATTACTGTACCCGAGCCACACTTTTCTCATATTTGGTTCTACGCATGCATGCACTTTTTGCTCGCAAACTCACGACCAGATGAGCAGCGTCTACCTGTGCTTATGCTCCCTCCACGAGTATACCCGCGCTTGAGCTTCATTTTTTCCTCCCGCTCGAGGTTACTCGCGGTAGAGTTGTACACAACGCTTACCTACGCTTATGCTCCCCACTCGAGTTTACTTGCGGCTGAGCTTCACATTGTCCTCCCGCTCGAGTTTACTCGTGGTTGAGTTGTACACCGCGTCTACCTGCGCTTATGCTCCCCGCTCTAGTTTACTCGCGGTTGAGCTTCATTTTGTCCTCCCGCTCGAGGTTACTCGCGGTAGAGTTGTACACAGCGCCTACCTGTGCTTATGTTTTGAGTTGTACACCGTGCCTGCACTTATGTTTCTCGCTCGAGTTTACTCGCGACTGAGCTTTATTTTGTCTTCCCGCTCAAGGTTACTTGTGGTAGAGTTGTACACAGCGCCTACCTACGCTTATGCTTCCCGCTCGAGTTTACTTACGGTTGAGATGTACACCGTGCATGCCTGCGCTTATGTTCCCCGCTCGAGTTTACTCGCGACTGAGCTTCATTTTGTCCTCTCGCTCGATGTTACTCGCAGTTGAGTTATACGCAGCGCCTACCTGCGCTTATGTTCGCTAGCTTTTCAAAGGTAGTCTTGCTCGCAAAGTCGAGTACTGGGACTTAGCCTTGGCCCAAGTGGAATTCTGCTCGCTAGCTTTTCAAAGATAGTCCTCCTCGAAAAGCCGAGTACTGGGACTTGACCTTGGCCCAAGAGGCATGCTGCTCGCCAGCTTTTCAAAGGTAGTCCTGCTCGTAAAGTCGAGTAGTGGGACTTGACCTTGGCCCAAGTAGCATTCTGCTCGCTAGCTTTTCAAAGGTAGTCTTGCTTGCAAAGTCGAGTACTGGGACTTGACATTGGCCCAAGTGGCATTTTGCTCGCTAGCTTTTCAAAGGTAGTCCTGCTCGCAAAGTCGAGTATTGGGACTTGACCTTGGCTCAAGTGGCATTCTGCTCGCTAGCTTTTCAGAGGTAGTTCTGCTCGTAAAGTTGAGTACTAAGACTTGACCTTGGCCCAAGTTGCATTCTGCTCGCCAGCTTTTTAAAGGTAGTCTTGCTTGCAAAGTCGAGTACTGGGACTTGACATTGGCCCAAGTGGCATTCTGCTCGTTATCTTTTCAAAGGTAGTCCTGCTCGCAAATTCGAGTATCGGGACTTGACCTTGGCCCAAATGGCATTCTACTCGCTAGCTTTTCAAAGGTAGTTCTACTCGCAAAGTCGAGTACTAGACTTGACCTTGGCCCAAGTGGCATTCTACTCGCTAGCATTTCAAAGGTAGTCCTGCTCGCAAAGTCGAGTACTAGGACTTGACCTTGGCCCAAGTGGCGTTCTGCTCGCTATATAAAGACTTTATATAATCAAGTTATAAAGAATACTGGTTAATCAAAATATACAAGTGTGGTCAAAATCGACCAAAGCCTTGACTTATCTCAACACTTCTGTTATCTTGTCTGCCAAGATGAAAATGATTAAGCCTCGATCATCCCGAGAAATTAAAGGGAATCGCGAACGAATTGTACTCATTATCCTTGTGGCGACCCGACCCAGACTCCAATGCGGAATCCCAAGGTCGTGCCACCAAGACAAGCTAAAAGACGGACAAGCACCTGCTAAGCATAATGGTACGAGTCAAAAGCTGAGCCAACAAGCTCGAAACAGGAATGTAAAGCCATAACGGTAAAACAGAACTACAAAAACTAAAATCCACAGAAGCAATCATAAGTGGAACCCAAGCTTTTAATCCTAAACCAAGGAACGCAAGGCTGAGAGACAGCTATCTCTCGACAAATCTACGGCGCGCGTGACGCAACATTGCGCATGGGCAACAAACCATCGGCAACCAAAGGCCGGCAAAGACACAAGATCCCAACCTGATAAACAACCACTCAATGACTATAGCATGCCGGAGGGACAAATCAACTAAACGAATAAGATATTTAAATACTAACAACTAAACCAAAGTCTCTCGACTAAAGTTGTCGGAGATGACAATAACAACAATACTAGAATAAGTGAGCTAAAGCATGCTCGAAATAACAAAGGGAATAACTCCTAAGAGATACAACAGCTCGACTATAATAGTCGGCTCCCAAACCACACAATAATAGAATACTAATATAATCTACCCAAGTAAAGTCTACATAACTTTACATTCGTGTCTCACAAATACATAATAACAATAATAATAATAACTCCAAGCTTAATGCTCGGAAGACCACCTGCTAGAAATCACTATCCGAAGTCGCCACGTGTACTAACGGGATCACTGCACACACTAAGGAAAACAAACACACGGAGTGAGTCATAATGACCCAGTAAGTTACTAAATACAACTGTATGGCATATCATGTCATGGCATGGCATAATGCACAAGCATATTTAAAAATCAGGGTATCATACTAGTATACCAACAATAAACATGTACTTAGTTATCACAGCACATGATCTCTCATAAACCACATAGCATGTTGTCTTTCACATAAATGCTCATAAGTAAACACGTAAAACAGAATCCGGGCCCAGCCCTCAATATTCAAACCACGGGTCCAACCCTCAATTGATCATAATATGGGTTCAATCCTCAAATGATCACAACTCATCAGTTTTCTTTAATGAGTACTTCGTTACATTCATCCAACCTAGGATGAGAAATGGGAGCTCGATATCAGGCTAGGTGGCGCTAACACGAGACCACATCCCACTATTGGCCAAATAGTGAGGAGAAAGGGAACCAATGCGGCGACTCATAGCGAATGTTTCCAAAGGCTATGAATCGTCCCATTGCCGACATAACGACCAAGACGCCAGCTGGACTCAAATCAAGATGCTCAAGTAGATATTTACTTGGATAAACAAATAAAGACCAAGTCCGTCTCGAGCGAACTCATCAAATCAAGTAGGTCATAATTCTCTACAAAACCCAATAAACAATGCACATAATTGTACACACTTAACATGTTCAACTAACTTGTAAGTTTAGTCCAAGAACCACATATTGAGGTACACATACTCCTCAAGTCATCACCCAATCAAGAATAGCATGTAAGCTCAATAAATCACAATGTGAGGTCTACTATAGTCCTCTACTCAAGATTAAACCAAAGACTTTTATTTTAGTCTAAGAACAACCATAAATCAAGACTTAGTATTTAGTCTATACATAAAAGCATACCGGACTCAAACATAGTCCTAGCCGTCGTATATAATCAACTTCCTCAAGACGATTCTCATGAATGGCGAGACTACCCCGTAGTCCCTATCCCGCTAGTGTTTTCATGAACTCGCAACCAAACTCCCTAGAGAGGACTCATTCAATAATCCTTACTAAATGGTACTCGAGACCATAGGTTGGTCTCTAATGTTCCGTGCTCCAACGAGCACGCTCTAAACGAATCCCCAATGAGTATCCATAACATGGGTGTCACAAGTGGACACAATTCGAGATGCTCGGGTGCGCACAAACATAACCAATCCAAAACCCAAACATCGTAGGGTTTCAACCCAAGGCTCATTACCATATTATTGATCTTACAACGACTCCGTTGAGTCTTAATTCTACATTTCACTCTTTATGTGTTTCATAAACCCACAATTAAACACTTCATTCATATATACAACAAAATCCCAAAATTCATTCGGGCTTGATTCCCAAGCCTAGACATCTAAGAACTCATCATAATCATAGTCAAACGAAACCCAAATGTCGTAGGATTTCAACCCAAGTTCATTAACACATTGTTGAACTTATAATGACCCCGTTGAGTCTTAATACTAGGTTTCATTCCTTACCCATTTCATCAATCTCAACATTTACACCCATTTTAATTTATAACAATTTCCCCAATAATCCAGGCTTGATTCTCAAGCCCTAAAATTCATAAAACTCAACATAAATCTTAACCCCTTTCTTACAACACTCAATATCATTCAAATCATCTTATTCATGCTATTAACACGTTCATACTTCCAAAATCCCCAAAATGGGCATACATAGCATATTAAGTGTTCATTGCCCACAAATAGCACATAGATTGTTTTCCTTAGGGCCAATGAACCAAAATCAAAAGAAAGTAACTTACCTAGCTCGGATGAAAACTCCAAAGAACGAAAATCCGATCGGTGAAGTTGTTCTACTCGTCGAGGGCTTCAAGATTCCGAAGTTTGAAGGAAATCCGATGGTTGGATCTTTGTGGATCGAAGGAAGAATGAAGCTAGGGCTCAAAAACCCCCCAAGAACTCTTTAATACGTATGAAGGAGGAGAAGAAATGAAGAGGATTTCTGAAAATTGTAAAGGGTTTGGGTTTTTATACCTCCACAAACCAAGAGGGCACAATAGGGAATTCCTTGGTACAATTAGTAAAGATTAGGAGTAATCAATCACTAATCTAACCTTAATTAACTTCTAACTAATGTTAGGACATGATTAGGACTAAGTATGGGAGGTTAGGAAGGGTTTAGAGGGGGTTTGATGAGGGTAGGATAGGTATTTCTCGTCAAATAAGAAAACAGGACAAAGCAGGTCTGGGCACCATGGCGCATGGTCCCCTGCCATGCGTCCGCATGCTCTTCAAATTCCCCACACCTTGGACACTTCGATGACTCAAGGGGGCAAGGTCCTTCCTGCGTCCGCAAGCCTCCCAGACCAAAAAGGGATTAAAATTCAACCCCAAATAACCCCAAACACTCAACCAAACCAAAAAAGGTTCAAACCCCATTCAAAGTAGGCCTAGAACTCCCATAGAACACTCACAAACAACCCCCGAAACAACTCGGAGCGAAACCGGGAAGAGGTGCAACAACGTGCAACCGAAACGACGAATGAACTAGCAATTGAACGAGCAATGACAGGAGACTTAAAGAAAGTCTAAAGGCTAATGAAGAAGCTTGAATACTTCTAGAAAGTCGAATAACAACTAGGAGAGTAAGAACTCCGAAGGAGAGGCGATTACGCGACTCAATCCCCAAACTACACGATAGAGACGAATGATATCTCCAAACCTTCCAACTCATCAATAAACTTAAGGAACACCTCCAAGTTGAAGTCTAATACATCTAAACATGTTAATTAATCATCGTGTAGAGGTCTAGGATCAAACCGAGGTCACGAACACAATACGCGAGCAAACTCTCAATCGCGTCGCCTTCCGACTATCGTCGAGTCACGACTTGTGACTTTAGCAAGTCAACAACTATATGGCCTCTCTTAATAGTGTTTTGGACTTAATGTGGTCTCTCATACACATCTAGACCCTTTCGCAAACTAAACATGCAGTCAACAAAGGAAGAAGTGCAAGTATTGCACGCACATCAAGCTAACCAAGGAGTGGGGTGTTATAATCCTCAAGATGAATCTCGAATAATAATGAGTACGGGTTACTGATGTGCATATTTTGGATCCGCCTCAATGGCGTGGGGACCTCATCTTATGACCCATTATATTTTACATAATATCAGAAGACTTGGGTTGGGCAAATAGACCACGAGCTAGGCCCATTCCATTCATGCATAAATAACCCCCACTAGTCGATAGTTTTGGGGGCTCTCTCTCTCTTTTTCTGATTTAGAATCACACACGCACTTGGGGGCTACGCGCACCTCTCTTTCATACTCGAGGGCCCCCCCGATGACTCACGTTGTTTATTTTACAGATAATATAGCCAGATATCCACCACCGAAGACAACATGGCCGCCGGACGGTAACTCCGACGACCCACTCGCGACCGCTACCTTCGGCACCTCGGTATGATTTTTTTTTTTTGATATATCACAACCCAATATGTATGAGAACCAATACATTTATCCGATCCAGAACTAACGAAGATGTACGAGAACCACGACCGAACCAATATTATGGTTTTTACTTTTACATAATAAAAATTTAAAGACATTAAACTTCATAAAAATATTAAAAAATATTTTCGAAAAAAGTATATTCAACAATTAAAAATGTTGAAATCATAGACTCATAACTAGAAAATTAGGAATTAATTTATATAAAATTATATATAATAAATAAACAACTAATTGGGTCGGTTCGACTCTGGTTCCGTGTTTTTTATTCAAGAATCGAAACCGATCCAACTGTTTGGTTCTATGAAAATTGAGATCTAAGACCAAACTAAAATATTGATTCGGTCCAATTATTGATTGGTTCTTTACCGATATTGAAAAACTTCTGCATACCCCTAATGATATCTAATTCATTCTCTTTGATAAGGACATATGGTCATTTGTTAAGAAAATAAAAATAAAATCACTCCAACCAATATCCAAATGCATCTATAACGAAAAAAGAAAAAAAAAGCGAGTTTACAACATTATATACTTAAATATATATTGAGATCAAATAAAATTAAGGTTGCTTGAGGTGTACAAGATCAAGATGGTACCTAAACATCTTCCTACCATTCTTCCTTTGTTCAACAAAATTAGTAGTCATATCTAATGGATAACGACACTGGTTATACAGCTTAGGTGGGGGTGGTTAATTAGATCTCATATATATTTTTATATTAACAAAATTCAAATCATTGGCTAAATGTTTGCTGGCAACCAATCAAGTCTTCAATTTCTCAACTAATTGCACTAACTCTATCACCACTATTTCACACAATCCCACGCGGCTACAACCTCTCTTGCCTCCACATTTTCATACATCTATCTTCAATTATGGAAAATTATTAGGGAGGAAAATAATTGTCCCTTTCTTGCAATTTTTTTAGTAAGTTTCGGTCGTATGGATCTTAATTCGTCCAATCTCTTATAATTTAACTCATCAACACACAATAGATCGGATAAGAAGGATCTGTTTTATAAATTAACTAGTACACTTATCCGTGCCGATGACACGACCCCAGTTTGTGAATTTATCAATAAATGAAGCAGATAATGTGGAAATGAATTAATATTTACTTATAATTTGTCTAAGTTAATTATAATAACAGTTAAAAAGAAAAAAACAAATATTTCAAATTACAAAACTTACGATTTTTTAAAAAATTTATTTGTATACGAAATTAAGTTAATTATGATAACAATTAAAAAAAATTAAAATAGAAATATTCAAAACTTAGACATAAATTAAATTGAGATTCAGTTTCAAAAAATAAATTGATTAAGTTAATTACGATAACAATTAAAAAGAAAAAAAAACAAATATTTCAAATTACAAAACTTACGATTTTTTTTTGCATAAAATTGATTAATTAATTAAAATATCGAAAAGAAAAAGGATGTGAGTTTGGTGGAGGAAGGATTAACGGCCACCAACCGTGAATAGTGAGGGGAGTTGGAGAGAGAGGGGGTAGTTGCTCAACCGCCGTTCACACATGTGAAATTGGACAACGATTATGACCGTAGGATCTCCGTAAATAAATCAATCTTAGCTCCTGAATAGCCTTTGTCAATTACGAGCGTACGACTATGAGCTTTATTGTATTATAGATGAGTTTATTCTCCGATGTGTTTTTAAACAATTTTTCTTAATTATGTCTATTACATTCTCTCTAAAGGCAAAATACTTAAATAAACACATTCTTAAATGAATTTGAACAAATGCAAGATAATTGTAATATATAAGGTGCAGAATTTACTGAACTATTTAAAGCTTAGCGTTTCTTGTTTATTAAGAAAATAAAATACTTTTATTTAATCTCTCAATATTATGTAAAGAATAAATGTGTGAAAGTTAAAGCAAAATTTTCTTTTTGAGAAACATGGGCACACCTCTAGATTGATGATTGATGAACCTTCCATATCCTACTCTATGAACAAGAGAGTTACAATTCTACATCTAGTCTTCTAGAATGAACTAGAAAACAATGCAAGGCAAGTGAAATTGAAATTCTAACATATATATTTTCCAGCTTCATTTGAGTCAAATAAAGTCTGTGGGTACGTTTGAGTCAAATAATTATATTACTCCGTACTACACATTATGTATTTCACGATTTTGAAAAAAATATATCATTAATATATACTTTAAATTTATATATGAAAATTATTAATATATATTTAATTCGTAAGACGGAGTCATACTATCTTACAGTTCAATCCATTAATACATGATAAATAGAATAAAAAATATTCATTTTATAAAAAATATCCATAAAACCATCTTACCTAATTTTCTGGATTGGTCATGAACCTAACTCATGTCTTTGGATGAATCGATATTTGATCTCCAAAAAGTGAAAAAATGAACAATTATGTCTGAGCTCTTTGATATATATATATATATACACACATATATGCTGTTCCGTACTAAGCCAGTAAGCCATGCTATCACTTTCTTCTCAAAAATCTACTCAATTTTTTAAAAGAAGGTGAGTAAAAAGGGTCAAATCTATATTTTGGAACTTTGTATTTGTATTCTTTTGAGTTTTGACGACCATAAGGAAAGATTCTAAATATTTTAGTATTCAATAAAATAAAGACTTAATTTTCAATTTGGTCATTTTATTATTGCGAAAAGTCTAACCATATTATCATTTTTCATGGTTTGGTAACTCTACATTACAAAAGGATCACGTTAGTCACCCCGTCTGTATTTTTTTTTTTTTTTGATAAACCGTCTAAAATATTTCTGAAAGCCCGAAAATACCCTCAATTAAATTATTTTTATTTTATTTCTTTCCATACCTTCATCTTCTTCTCCAATTTGATTTCATAAACTTTTTTCCTACTCTATAAAGCCCTCTTCTTCCCTCCCTTCCTCCCTTCAATCTCTCTCCCACTCTCTTCGAAAACATGTTTTTGATTGGTCGAAGAAGAAGACCACTTGGCTGAAATTCAAAGATTGTGCCTCTAATTTAACATTGTCGTCTTCGGACTTGGAAATTGCTTTGCATTTCTGCAAATATATATTCGAATATTTATATACAAGGAAAGAGAATTCTTGAAGCTTACAATGGATAGTCTCTATTTGAAGGCGGAGATTATCGGGATCATGCCACAGATTACCGTCGTCAGTGACATCCATTCAAACCCCACTCACATTAGCACTGTCGTGGGCCGATCGCCCACGTCGACATCAACTGTCATTTCCACGGAGAAGCCTTCAATATCGGTGTCCACATCACATCAGAGAATTGCCTCGTGGGGGTTTCCATTCAAGTATCTGTTTTAATCATTATGGCCCGGTGGTCAGAGCAGGTACGATGCTGTTGCCATGGATGACACTACAAACGAGAGAAATGAGAATTGGGTCTTAAAAATATCGGTTTGTTGCTACAACCAATGATTTCACCGATTTGCCCTAAAATTGAAAACCCTTTTAATGGATATACATGCATGTATATATAGATCTGTTGCTGTTAATTCTGGTTATGCTTCTATTTTGCTTCTTCTTTCTTTCCTCGTACGATGACATAGGTTGTCGAAAAATTGTTGAACCATCATTATTGCTAGAGGTTACCAAAAAATTGTTGCATAAGAACTGCAGCGACATGTTTTTGATGGCAGCGGCTGCAAAGAATCCAAAGGGAGCTTTACGAAGAGGAACTTCCACGGATTTGGAGAAAGAGGCTAAGAAATCAAAGAGAGGAAGATGGGTTGAACTGGGAATAGAGACCAAGGTTGATGGTAGTGGATATTTTAGTCTTTTTATGTCTTTTAGAGAGGGCATTTCAGTCTTTTCATATCATTCTGTTAACGGTATCCACTTTATAAACCATATTAACACTTTTTGTAAAGTAGAGTTACTAAACTTTGAAAAATGGTAGTAGGGTGAGCTTAGCGGACTTTTCGGAATAGTAGAGTGATCAAATTGAAAATTAAGCCTAAAATAAACTAAAATTTGTTGTATTCGTATCAAATTTGTTTTTTTCATCGATAAGGTTTTTTGTTTGGACAAATAAAGCTACGTAGTTTAATCCACTTGTTGGTTAGTTTAGGGACGAATATAATTACGTGTTCAAAAAAGAATTGAATTAGAAATTAAAAATAATTAAGGTAAATTCAACTACCACTCAACTTATTTTTAGTTTAGAAAAAAGTAATATACTTTGTTATATTAAATAATAGTCAATCTAAGTGATGCGTCCAAAATAATTCTCAGACACACTGGGCTTAACAAATTGAATATCTGGCTTTTAATTCTATCAAAAACCTTCAAGGCCCAATCCTGCAAAGCAAACAACAACCGTGAACTAGGCAGGGGCTTACCCTGCAAATGCATTTCGGCATATGAATCAGTAATCACTCGGTTGAGTAAGCAATTTGATAGAGTTTAGCGTTGGTTAGGAAATCACATACCTCCCTTCTTCGTTTTGAGGGCTTTTTATAGTCTTACTGAAGAACTGAGTTAACTACTCATTAAATGCCTGAGCGTATAAAGCGGGCTCATTAAAGGCCACGTTCAACCGAATAGTCACATCTTAAATGTGGTGGCGAGTTTCCCGAAGGCAACCACCCACGTCCTAGATAATTGTTACTAAGTTATCAACCATGGCAAGCTTGCTCGTTTACACCTTGCTCGTTGTAAATTAAGCCCATACTCGTAACATACTGGGCCCCCAGGCTTCTGGGGTAAAAATGCTCATCTGAGGGCAGAACAATTTGCAGGCTGAGCGCTGCTAGTTGAATACTTGGACTTGAATCATGAATAATACGCGTGCTTTGCTTGTGACCGAGAAGGGCGTGCTATGCATGTGACCAATGCTTGGGCCTTTTGGGTCGGGCAGCTCAGTGGCCCCCTGCTCCTTGTCTAGCGAGCACACATGCTCGGAGCGAGGAGCAAAAGAACTTGGAACTCCTTGTAAATCTGGTCATTGCTAGACTTGGTTCATTTTATCCATTTACAAATGACTTGCACCAGGACCAAACACTATCAATGGATGCCAACCTAAGATGTGTTATGCACTAAAGGGACAGCCGGACAGGCATCTCCTGTCGCCCCTTACCCTCCTGCATACCGATGTCCCGAGGCATCATTTAATGCGATGCCTCGTTAACCGTACCATAATGATTAAAGACGGCTACCTCGGTTTTTTCCCTATGACAATTAACCCCTCCATAAAAACGAAATTCACCCTCCATTTGAACCTTTCCACCACTAGAACGTTCCTTGGCAATTTCTGCAACTAAAGAACCCCCGCACTTGAATAATCTCAAATCAAATTTACAATTTTCCAGTGTATTCAACCAAAGCGAAGAAACCGAACGTCAAAGCAGAAATCCCCCAACCTGCTTCATTCTGCTTTCAAAATCACTAGGTATTTCTCATCTTAACTCCCTGTTTATGAACTGCAATTCCTTTTTTTTTTGTTTTCACCGCTAGAACCCTAATTTTGGGATTCGATGATGGTGGCTGGGCATATGATGACTACTTGGTTACGATCTGAAAACCATACTGATGAAAAAATCGGGCGTCTGACACCCAATCTCTTCCTTTAATTTACTATTTCAATATGTATTAACTGTCATGACCCCTATTCTTCTCAAACTTCTCCGGTCTGTTCACTTCACGATCTTCACAAAAATTTTCAAACAAGACGCTGACTTCATCTTCTCCATCCTCTCTGATTTTTGCACCAACCCACACACTAGATAGGAATCGAGGAAAACCCCCAACTGGTGCCCTGCTCACTGGCTCAAATTGCAGAATCCCAAACAAGGGTTTCACCTGCCCACCATTAGTGTTTACACGGGCATGAATTGAAATTTCTTCCTCTATTCCTGTAGGATGTCTTCCCATGCGTAAAGAGAGTGGATCTGAAGTTGAAGGCCGCAGGCTACAATCATGCAGCCTCGACAGAATTAGAAGAAAGTTTTGAAGTCGAAGAACAAAGTTCTGAGCACACCGATTCAGATCTTGAAATCATTGAAACCTTAAGTACCCGTACCCTTGCACTTATTAGCCGTCCATCTAGGAGCCCGGACTCAGAGAAGACTGGCCCCAATAAACGTTTGGAGGTGACTGAGACTGTTAAAATCGAGGGTGTAAAAGCTGGAGTTATAAGCGAAACTGGCGAAAAGAAGACCGAAGAGAAACTGAAATCTAACTCGCCCTCACCGAGTACCAACATGTCCCTGCCCTCTCAGAGTACCAACATTTCCCTAGTGCCTAAAACCAAGGCCGCTCATAAAGGGAAAAAAATTGCCCACGAGGAGGAAGAGCCTGGTTGGGAAGTAACCTGGGATAAGTTCAAAACCGAAGAGGACATCATGGGATGGTTCTATTCACTGGGCACTAATCCCAAAGACTACCGTGTTAAAGCCTTTGACTTGACCATCAAACCCAAAGATCATGCCGACCAGGGCGATAAAATGGTTTTTACTTCGATTTTTCCTGGTCAGGCTCAGGCTACCCTTAGATCCTTTTATCTGCAAGTTCTTAAATATGACTAACGTGCTCCCCTGCGAGCTGACACTGACCACTATTAGATTCCTGGTCACACACACTGTCGCATGTAGGCTACTTGGTTATGAGCCAGATATGCTTTTGCTCTGCAAACTTTTTCTTTTCAAAATTGACCTGAAAACCCACCGTGTTTATGGCCGCTCCAACCCCCATTTCTTCAAATTTCTAAGTGAGGGCCCAAACAAGGTTGACACCTGGATTAGAAAAATACTACTTGTAGAGTCCAGGATCGGCTGGCCATTTACCTCCCACCTCGAACCACTAAAAGCCCCAACATACACCCGAGACCAATTCCGAGCAGGAGAGAACGAAATGCTCTCAGACATCAAGAAAGTTTTGGGTGTGAAAGAAAGGAAGGGCGACTAAGATTTTGTGTTCGATTGGGAAGCCTTAACCCAAAGTGACGTTTATCTGCGCCAGGATGGAATCCGCTGTCGTACTGTCCCTTCAATTGAACCCCTTGTGGAGATCGGCGAAGAAGAACCCCACCCTTACTGGGAAGGTTGCCACAGATTCAAATTTCCCGGTGATTGTCCTAACTTCCAACAACTTGGAACGAGCTGTACCCCAGCCTATGATGGTAGTTTTAATTCTTGCATAAGCTCAATAATGATTTTGCTTTCTCTCTCTTTTTTTGTTGTTGACTTTCTGCTTTGATCTGTGTAGCCATGAAGAGATTGAATGACACCAAGAAATTTCTAAAGGCCCAGACGAAAGCCAAAGCTGCCCATGAGGCCGAGCTGGAAAAAATTGCCCCGTCCATCCCCCAAAAGTTCCTTTCGTGCCCACTACACGAGGAGGGCAAAGACGGTCTGAAGAGACAAAACAAGCCACACATGTTGTCGAAGCAACAGGTAGCCATGCCAAACCTCCCTCCCCGGCCCCAACAAAAAACAAAGCTCCAGTAGAGAAGAAAAGACCCGCCGAAGAAATCCCCACCGAAAGATATACTCGATCATGAGTAGAAGCCCCCTTTTCGCACCGAACCTTTGTGCAGTCATTCCAAAGAGAAGGCTTCAAAATACCACGTACAAGCGCCGAAGCAGACATGCTAGTGGAAGAGATCGGAGATGTGCCCTATTTGCAAAAAGTCAATCTCCTCGAGCGAGGCAACTATGGGGTTGTCAGCGGGCAGGGGATTTTGGAGAGAGTATGTCATCTTGATGTCGCGGCGAGCAACGTTCGAACAACCTCCAGCGTCCTGATTGGCGAAATTGGACTAAACATCAGCGAGGTAAACTGAAGTATTTTCATATGTCTACTATATCCTTAAATAACTGCTCGCAGGATTTTGTGATACTGTTTGTCTTACTCCCAAATGGTCACCAAAAGTTCCCTCCTTTTCGATCGGTTGACTGAGAAAATTGCCAGTTGCAACTCCCTCACCAAGGAGAAAAATAAACTGGAAGAGCAAGTCAACTCCCTACGCTTTGAGCTCAAAACAAGCGAAGTGGCAGTCATGACTAAGGTCACTGATCTGTCAAAAGTGGAGGAAGAGAAAAGAACCCTCGAGACCCATTTTGACTTTGTCAAGACCTCCGAGGAGAAACTCCTTAAAGAGCTCAGTGAAGCCCGTTTAGACGTTGCTAACAGGGAAGAGGAACTGAAGTCGGAGATGGCACGTCGAATTGCCGAGGAGAGATTGACCGCAGTTGAAGACTTCAAGGCCTCCTCGACATTCAACAATCTTACGTATTCGTACTACAACCACGGTATGAACCATATCTTGAGACAAGCCGTCACAAGCCAATTCCCCGACCTCACACCTGCTGTGCTTGCTGCTTAGGGAACAGCCTCGTTTGATCGCAAAATTTGGGAGGGCCACTCCCTCGTGCCTTACAACATGGAAGAGTTGGGGTTACTTGCCGAGGAAGATGCCAAAACGGGGTTACCTGCTTGGAATCCCCCTGCACTGTTAGAAAACAATGTGACTGACCTCATGACTGAAATTTACAAAGCCCAACTGTCAGAAATGCCCGAGAAGACAGTAGCAATTGAAGGGGAAATTATTATACTCGAGGGAGCTGATGAAGCTGTTACGAGCATGATGGCTTAAGATACCACCCGACCTTCCTGAATTAAACAACTTCTTTATAGGCCTGCGTGCCATTACAAACAATATTTTGATTGGTTCTGTAATATTTAAACTTTCACTCTCTTTCTCTTTAATTTCTATTGAATATCACCATATTTATCATAAAACAACATGCTTTATTACCAACTATCCACATGAAGTGAATTTTGGGTAACCGCTAGAAACTCAACTCATTAGCCGCTCAGACCTACGTAAATAAAGGTCCAAGGCCGCGCATTATTTTGACCTATCGAGCAAAGGACATACCGAGCTCAATGAAGTAACAGTCAAAATAGAAATTGAACACCACACTCGAACACCAACCCTTTTTCACGAACAGAAATTTCTTTCTGGTAAAAGAGAATAATCGAGATAACCATTGCACACCACTTGAACACCAACTTTTTAAAAGGGCAGGGAAGAACCCATGCTCATTAAAAAGCATAATCGAGGTAACATTAAACACAACAGCTGAAAGAAGAGAAATGAAGCTTAAAATAAATGCGTTTACTTCTCCCAACTTACAATTAAGCGAAAGGGAAAACAAAACAGCTTGCACAGTCCCCCTCAACGGTAATATTTCTTCAAATAATCGGCGTGCCACGGATGTTTCAGCTCGTTACTTTCTTCTATTCGCAACATATAGGTCATCTCCTTACTACCCGAGTAACTTGAAAAGGACCTTCCCAATTAGGAGAAAGCTTTCCCCACTTTGCCCGATGGCCTGTTGCTTCAACTTTACGGAGAACCCAATCACCCACAGCAAAATGACCGACCCCGAACTCGCTTGTCGTGGTGGGCTTTTGTTCGCTGTTTATAGTAAGCCTTCGCATTTTAGATTCGACTCGCTTTTCTTCCAACAAGTCAAGATCAGTCACCCGAGTTACATTATTGTGTTCCGGTGCATAACGAGACACTCTATGATTATGCAAGCACATTTCCACCGGTGCCATAGCTTTTGACTCATAAGCGAGTGAAAAAGGTGTTTCGCCCTTTGTAGACACCCCAATTTTATACCCCTGGTATGGAACATGACATGAGATATCAAGACCTGTTAAAAACTAACGATTGTCAAGTTACAGGGTTTAAAATGCAAAAGAAAAAGCAGGATGCGTAAACAGTGAAATGCGAGGGGCCTAAGTGCCAAAAAGAAAACCAAAAAGCCCTTGGCGCCACCCACACTTACTCTAGGCGCCGCACCTGCACCCTCCATGGGTGGCGCCCAATAGTGCTCTGTGCACTGTAGTAGTTTGCCTCTGGTACGATCTCTTAAGCGCGCGGTACAAGCCGATGAAGTACAAAAGAAGAAATCTTAAGAACAAAGGAATCCCAATCTTGGCCTATAAATAAGAGTCCCGACTTGTGAATTCAGAGACCATTCATTCAACATGTAGTGAGAATACGCAATTAAAAAGCCTCCGCAGTGAGTTCTGAGAGATCGTTCTGAGAGTTTCCCTCCTCTAAGCCTAGAAGCTCCGTCAAATCTCCCCCAAATACAAAACCAACCGGTCAAAGTGAAACCTAGTTGCCCTGCTAGGATTCCACCCTATTCCTCCGGTCCAAAAATCCCAAAAAGAGCAGTTGCCCTGCTCGAATTTAGACGTTAAATCCGTAAAAAGAAAGTAGTTGCTACGCCTCGATTTTCGCCAGAAGCAACAGAAGACAAAAGCAAGCGTTCGCCCGATTCCCTGCGCAAGTTTCGAAAGCAAGTTTCGCCTCGAATCTTCGCAGAATAAGAAAAAGACTCCCTCTCCCGGAAGGACAGAGTGAGCGCATCTAAAATCTACTAGAAGTTAGTTGGTACGGGATAAAAGCCCCCACGCTTCAAAAGGTAGACTATTTAAAGTTTCATTTATTTAAAAGTGCTATTTAAGTTGGCCCGATGTAATAAATATAAGCAGTTATGCTGTGCGGATTTCTATAAGAAAATAGTACTAAAAAGAGCCATTATTATGACCAAATATTTATAAATGTATTTGTAATTCCTGAAAAGAGACTGCTGTAAGTTTGTAATAATATAGCTATAGATATATATGTTTAAATGCTTTATTTTATCTGTTAAATAAATATGATAAAAACATATTTTAGCCAAGAAACTTGTTTTGAGACCGAAATGGCGAGTTGGGTGCCTAATACCTTCCCACCTCGTAACTTAGCCTCCGAACCCTTTACAAAATCTGGTTACATTTTGTTTTTCTTTATTTCTCCTTAAAATAAAGATGACGACTCTGTTACAACATATTTGAATTCACAGTGAGGCCGGGGAAGATGGAATGAAAAGGGTGTTGCGTTTTCTGAATCTTGTTTTCCCCTAAAAAAGGGAGGATGGGATACAGAAAACCAGAGGCACTCACTGTGGTCCACAATGAGGCCGGATATATTCCACGCGCTCTTTACAACGTTCTTTTTGCACTTTTAATTTCGTTTTCCCCTAAACAAGGGAAGATGGAAAGAAAAGAGCGTTGTCTTTTCGGAATCTTGTTTTCCCCTAAAAAAGGGAGGATGAGATATAGAAAAATCCGGGGCATTCATACCCGTAGGCCCCCTGAACGAGGTTTTAACCATCCACAAGACTGATGGTAATTCATCTACCCATTTTCCCGCCTTATCCTCCAAATTTCTTTTAAGGACATGCAAAATATGTTTGTTCGCTACCTCTGCATGTCCGTTTCCTTGAGGGTATGCCACGGATGATTGCCAAAGTATTACCCGTATTTGATCGCACGCCTTCGTAAACTTTTCTGAGAACTGAGTGTCGTGATAGGAAACGATAGCCCGTGGTACGCCAAAATGACATCAGATATGCTCATGTACAAAGTCGATCACATTGACCTCACTGATAGCGGCCAATAGCTTAGCTTATACCCACTTGGTGAAGTAATCAACAGCGACAACTCCATACTTAAACTTCGATCGAGCTAATGGGAAAGGACCAATCAAGTCTATTCCCCACATATCAAACGACCACGATACCACCACCGGAGTCTGCTCGGTAGAAGGTAACCGAGGTATATCAGTGTAGCGTTGACATTTATCACACCGCCGAACATACATTTCTACATCTCACCTCAAAGTAATCCAGTAAAAACCCGCATCCAAGACCTTTTCTGCCAATAACGGCTAACCCGGGTGCCCTCCACATTTTCCTTCATGAATTTCCCCAAGTACACCATCGGTCATCTCTGGCCGTACCCATCTGAGAGAGGTCTGGTATATGATCGCCTATAAAGGACTTTATCCAGAATAATATATCGACATTCTCGCTTCTGAATGGTTCGTGCTTCCGACTTATCTTCAGACAAAACCCCTTGCTCGATGTAATCTTTTAAATCATCAATCCAACATTTCATTGCAGGCTCAATATCCATGATTACCTCTTTCTTCATCGCCGGCATTTCCAAATATTCGATCATGACCCCGAGATGCAAAAAATGAATTTCCTTCCCAACCATCTTTGAAAGATAATCCGCTTGCATGTTATCCTCGTGACCAATTCTAACCAACTCCCAATAATCAAAATCCTTCAAAATCTCCTTCATCATCACGTAATATCGAACCAGAACTAGATGGTAAACAACATAGTCACCATTGACCTGATTGACTACCAACTGTGAATCACAATAGACCACGACCTTGCGCATTCCTACATCTTACGCGAGGTTAAGTCCCACAATCAAAGCCTCATACTCTGCTTGGTTGTTAGATGCTAGAAACTTAAAACGTAAAGCCTTCTCAAATTCCACATCCTACCTGGGAGGGACAAATAATAGACCTGCCCCGCTTCCAAACTTACCAGCTGAACCATCCATATGTAACTCCCAACAGTAATCTGGGTGAGGCCGCTCAATAGGAACATTCGTTGTAGTCTGAGGGGAACTTTCCTCCTCGGCTAAATCCCTGAAACTAGTTTCAACCATGAAATCTGCCAAAGCATGTGCCTTAATAGCTCGCCGAGGCTGATAATCAATCTGAAACTTGGTCAACTCAATTGACCAAGTGAGCAAACGATTAGAAGAATCTGGCTTGTGCAGAATTTTCCTGAGAGGTGTGTCCATGTATACAATAATTGGATGTGTAGAAAAATAAGCTCGGAGTTTTCGAGCAGCAACAACAAGCGAATAATCTAACTTTTCTGCATTAAAATAGCGCCCTTCTGCCACAGTGAAGGCCTTGGAAACATAATAAACATGCTTTTGAAGATTACATTCTTCCCTAACTAAGATGGCGACCACATCCTGCTCTGTAGCCGCGAGATACACAAACAAATGCTCACCCATCACCGGGATGCTTAACAATGGAGGTTACCCCAAATATTCCACTAATTGCTTGAAAGCCTCTTGATATTCTGCCGTCCACTCAAAACCCTTGTTTCCCCGAAGCACCTTGAAAAAAGACAGGCACCTTTCTGCTCCTTTCTGCTGATTTGGAAATGACTCGACCAAAGCAATAACTCTGCCATTAAGCTGTTAGACATCCTTGATGCACCTGAGAGGCTTCATTGTGATCAGCGCCTTGATTTTTTCAGGATTGGCCTCGATCCCTCTCTCGTTCACCATGAATCCCAGAAACTTGCCCGCCTTCACACCGAACACACATTTGCTCGGATTAAGCTTCATGTTATTCTTTTGATGTTGTCAAATGTCTCCCCCATGTCAACGGTATGATCGTGTCCCTTGAATTTCACAGCCATATCATCAATGTAGGCTTCCACATTCATACCAATCTGCGAGCTGGAGACTTTATTCACCATTCGCTTGATAAGTAGCTCCTGCATTCTTTAAGCTGAAAGGCATCATCTTATAACAATAGAGGCCTCCCGCTGCTCGAAATGCAGTTAGTGCTTTATCCTTCTCGTTCATCTTCACCTGGTGGTATCCTGAATACGCGTTGATGAAGCTTAGGAATTCAAACCCCGCTATAGCATCAACCAGCTTATTGATGCGAGGATGAGGATAGCAGTCTTTCGGGCATGCTATATTGAGGTCGGTGAAATCCATGCATATCATCCACTTCCCGTTTGACTTTTTGACCATTACCACATTGGCCAACCAAGTGGGGTAATGAATTTCCTCGATGATATCCGCGATGAGTAGCTTTTCAACCTTCTCCTTGATCACCTTATCCTTTTCCGTAGAGTATACTCTAGGCTGCTGCTGAATTGGCCTAAAAGCTGGGTCCACGTTGAGGTGGTGGATTGTCACGTCCTCGCTAACCCTTGTATATCTTCTGGCCGCCACGCGAACACATCCAAGCTATCCTGGAGTTGCCTAACCGGACTAGCCCGAGCTTCAACCAAAAGTGCCCTGCCAATCTTTATCTTCTGTTCAGGATAGGCAGAATTGATAACAATTCCTCAAGCTTGTTTTGGGCTGTAAACTCGGGCTCATCCCGCATTTGGAGCATGTCACATTCCACATTTTCTTCCTCTTCAGCCTAAGTTTCGGCCCTATCAAGTTGATCTAGCTCCATATCTGTAGCTTGTTCGACTTGTCCCCCCGACCCCATCGTCGACAAAGGACAAGTGCCCTGCCCAGGCAAACGCTGCTCGCCATGTGCCGAACTCTCACCGATCGTAGCAATTGATAATGGTCCCATAGTGACGTGAGACTTTTTTTTGCTACTGATAGTGACCTTCTGTTCGCCATCCTCAAGGGTCAGCTTCTGCTTCTTCCTTTGGCTATCCCGAACATACTCCAACACTGCCCATGACTGACTTTTCAAGACCCCCACCCCTTGATCTGTGTAAAACATTGCTCGCTGGTGGGGAATAAAAGCGACCATCTGAAACTTAGTCATGCTCGGCACCCCTAAAATGATATTATAGGGAGATTTCAGGTCGATCACCATGAAGGTAATCCTCTCCGCCCTGGTGCGACTCCCTTCACCAATAAAAACTTCGAGCTCGATTATGCCTTT
The DNA here is from genome assembly GCA_013146195.2 of Codonopsis lanceolata. Taxonomy (NCBI): domain Eukaryota; kingdom Viridiplantae; phylum Streptophyta; class Magnoliopsida; order Asterales; family Campanulaceae; genus Codonopsis; species Codonopsis lanceolata. The sequence continues at coordinate 18,596,569 of CM028380.1, read as the reverse complement.
AACTGGCACCTTGTGATTGGTAAAACCCTCCAAAGTTCCTGCATAAGGTTTAAGGCATTCGTCTTTCAGTTCCAGACCCTGGAAACAAGAATAATACAACACGTCCCTGCACGCTCCTGTGTCTACCAAGATCCTATGCACAACCCAACCATCAACCAGAGCTGAAACGATCAAAGATTGCACCCCCGCCATGTTACTCGCCAACTCGCTGCGAGCAAACTATATGGACTCCTCTCCTACCTGCAAAGTGGTCGGGCAATCGACCATCTTCGACAAAGAGTAAATTTGCTTGCCAAGCTGGGTGAGTGTAGGTTCGTCATCCATGATCACATTTATTACCGCCCGAATTGGGGGTGCATCTCTACGAGGGGCATTTCCCTTATTATTCCCATCTTTTTTAAAACAAGTCCAACCGGCCTTCATTTATCAATTTATATATCGCCTTGTCGTGATATGCACACCTTTTGGAACGATCCCTGGACTCTGATGTCTCAGGATTCATCGGACCACCGATTTGCTCCAAGCTCATATCAAATGACCTATTAATGGAGGAACATATTTTAAAAAAAGGGTCATCAGAATGATTGAACCTGATACCTCTCATATTCGTAAATCCCACCCCCTTTCTCCCAAGTTCACCCGTTACCCAACGGGAATCGCCACATAATCTTCAAACCTCGAAACAGACCAACCATCACCTTTCTCGAATCATCTCTCCATTCACCGCCCATACCTTCTTCTTCACTCCCTTTGCGGTCAACGATTTGTTTCTGTTATAACCGCCACCTGCACCCTGACCACTACTCTTGGTATTAATCCCAGCACCCATCATCTTGGTGCTTTCCTTCTTCTTCTCTTTCTTCGTTGTCTCCCCCGCACACCACTTTTGAGCCCGCATCAACATCTCTGCATGCGTCTTTGGCTCCCTCATGCTCAATTCTGACCTCAAAGCGCCTTCACCCTCGAGCAGACCTGTTTCAAAACACAAAGTAACCTCCTACTCGGAAAGACCAGGAACTTTCTCGAGCATCTTCGTAAATCGCTCTAAATAGCTTGAAGTCGACTCATGGACTCCTTGTTTCACCTTAGACAAACCAGCTCTTGTCTTCGCAATTGCCCCCGAGGTCCCAAAGTCAACCAAAAACTTTGCCCACAAATCAGCCCAGTTGTTAATAGATCTCCGAGGAAGAGCTCCCATCCAAGTCAATGCTTTCCCCTATAACGAGCCCACAAAAACTCGGATCTTTAACGCCTCATCTGAAGTCACCAGGCCAATTTGTGACTCAAAGGGCATTAACCAATCCCTTGCCTTAGTCTTTCCTGTATACTCCTTAATGTTGGGGAAGATGAGACCTTGATTCGGAGGAGCATTTTCAATCCAAGGAGCCAGGGGACTAGATGAAATGCCCAAAAAATTTCCGTCCAAGGCTTTACCCTGCTCCCATGCCTCCATACGTCGCTTTTACTCCTCAAACTCCTGCATATTAATGGTTGCAGGCAAACCACCCGTGGGCTGAAACTGTGTCCCGGGCACATGAGGGACCTGTGGGGGTCTCATAGCTCCCATTGCCTGAGCTATGCCTACGGCCTGCGCCACTAGTGCCTGGGCTATATCTGTAACTTGTCGTACTTGGTCCGGAGCTGCCCCTTCCCCGCCTTTTTGGCCGCCAAGGTTAGGTACCCCATTCCTGACTCTGGAATGGCGTGAAGGTGACCCATGCCTATTAACTTGTGTCCTTCCAGGTGAAGGCGTCCAATGGCGACGATCATGCGATCTCGTGGGAGATGGAGTACGATGGCGACGAGCATGCGATCGACAGGGAGACGGTGAGCGAGGTCGTCGAACATGCTACCTCTCTGGAGTAGGTGATTTTTGGCGGCAGCGGGACTGGGCTGAATCCTCTTCTACCCGCGAGCCCAAGCTAGAATGCACGCTGGGAGCAACCTTGTGGCTAGCCCACCCCTCTTGCTGGCTGCGCCCTTTGTTCATCTTCCGTTCATGGGGTTACGAAGGAACTGGGACCAAATGCTGGGGGTTCCTCCCTGTCTTGGACACACTAATCGCCTAACTCAGAACGGACATGGTCGGGAGTGGTTCCAATTCAATGGGTAACTGCGGTTTGCCCATAGCAATTAACTGCTTGTTCAACTGATGCATTTGACCCAAATAGATTTCTCTCTGACGCAAAGCTTCCTCCCGGAATTCGTTTGCCAAGCCTCCCGCTGCCACAACGCTCCGGGCTAAAGAATCCAAACCCCGTCTTTGATTCAACTGGTGGCGGGCATCATAGGAAGGAGGGGGAAGAGGAGGAGGAGGAGGAAGGATGTTTTCAGCCTGAACTTCAACACTAGGTGTGGCTGTGTGACCATCCCGCAATTGATTGCCACTGTTAACACCATTCACCGACATTTCTGAAACTATTAAAGTCGTCGGAAAATAAAACTGCACTAGCAAAATCGTTTCCCAGCAATAGAACCAACTAATGCATCCAAAATAATTCCCGGACACACTGGGCTTAACAAATTGGATATCTGGCTTTCAATTCTATCCAAAACCTTCAAGGCCCAATCCTGCAAAGCAAACAGCAACCGTGAACTAGGCAGGGGTTTACCCTGCAAATGCACTCCGGCGTATGAATCAACAATCACTCAGTTGAGTAAACAATTTGACATAGTTTAGCCTTAGTTAGGAAATCACATACCTCCTTTTTTTTCGTTTTGAGGGGTTTTTATAGGCTTACTGGAGAACTGAGTTAACTACTCATTGAATGCCTGAGCGTATAAAGCGGGTTCATTAAATGTCACGTTCAACCGAACAGTCACATCTTAAACATGGTGGCGAGTTTCCCGGAGGTAACCACTCACGCCCTAGATAACTGTTACTAAGTTATCGAGCATGGCGAGCTCACTCGTTTACACCTTGCTCGCTGCATATATGTAGCCTTGCTCGCTGTAAATTAAGCCCATACTCGCAACATACTAGGCCCCCAGGCTTCTGGGGTAAAAATGCTCATTTGAGGGCAGAACAATTTGCAGGCAGAGCGCTGCTAGTTGAATACTTGGACTTGAACTATGAAGAATGCATGTGCTTTGCTTGTGACCGAGAAGGGCGTGCTATGCACGTGACCAATGCTTGGGCCTTTTGGGCCGGGCAACTCACTAAGACAATATTAATAATTAATAATTATTAATATATTTTATTGGGTAATAATTTTAATCATTGTAACAATATCAAGAACTTTGTTGAGTACATATGATATAAAATTAAAAAACCGCATCAGATATGTACAAATATTTAACAAAACTATGTTTTCATATAAGTCGAACCTTACACATTAATTACACTAGGACGATCTCTACCAAGTACCAACTGACGTAATAAATACCAATAAACTTATATAACAAAATTTAATTTTTTTTGATGAAGTAAGTAACAAAGGACAAACAAAAAGAGTAAATAGATGATAAGTTTAATTGAAGCTAATGAATAAAAAAAGGTCTTCGGAATCGGATCATATTTCGTAAAACGGTGTCCCACTCTTTTACAATTCCACCCATCAATACATAATGAGTCAGAATGAGAGTTTGTTTTTGGAGAAATGGCAACCCGATCACCTTTCCCAACTTTCTATCCGCTTAAGTACCTCGTTTTTTTAATCACTAAAGCTCTTTTTCATGAAATCAGTTTTTAAAAGCCCAAAGAAAAAGAACGACAACATGTCGCAGGGATGAAGAGCGAAGAAAGTAAGGAGGTAAGGTGGTGATATTCTTCTTCACATTATATTCAATTATTTCACAATCCTAACTTCTTACTCTCTTTGTTCTTCCTCAACCATTTTTAGTTTCACATGTGTCTACTTCTTATTTCTTCTTTTTCTGCTTCTTCTTTCATTGTGTTTTTGTGTTTGATTGAAAATGGATTCAGGTCGTGCGTTGTGTTGGTATACATGTTAAGTGTTTGATGAAATTCCAGAATAGAAATTTGTTCGTTTTTAGACATTTTTTTTTTCAATATGGATACATTAATTTTGAATGGCATTGCAACATTTGACAGATACATCGATTTGAATTTGGGATGTAAGAAAGATGCATCAATTTGAAATTATTTGTTGATTGTCTTCAAGAATAGATATGAATGTCTAATTCATTATAATTTCGCAGCGTGATGCATCAATATTTATAGCGTGTAGCATCAATTGGTGTTTGGCATGGTGCATCACGGTGCATCACGGTGCATAAATTGAATTATGTAATTAAAATTGATGGATCACATTATATACATTGATACAACACGATGCATAAATCGAGTTAGGTAATTTAAACTAATGCATCGCGGTGCATAAATTGGATTATGTAATTAAAACGGAGCAAAAACTTGTGTAGGACGAAATTTGGTAAGACGGATCTGTAAGACGGAGCTTAATTTAGGAACTCGCGAGTCATAATAAATAAAAAACATGTTACTATGACTCACAAAAATGGTCCAACTTAGCTGGTCATAGGCAGAACTTGGAAGCTCTAAACCTTGGCTAGAGATCTTAAGTTTGAATCTCTCTAGCCTCAAAATGAGTTATTATTTTGATGGGCGGCTAAGATGTCCTCTTTTGCTTCGGTGCCCCTGGTTTTCAGCCTCAAAATAATTTATTATTTTGATGGCCGGCTAAGATGTCCTCTTTTGCTTTGGTGTCCCTGGTTTTCCAACAGTTGCTGTCGAAAAATTCTTTCTTCTAATATTGTAATTTAATCATCTGTCAACTCCGTTAACCCTCTATTAACTTCATTTGCCTTAGGATACTTGACGGACCCTAACAAACTTTAACGAAACGTTAAGTGACACATTTAAAAAGGGAAAAAAATCTTATTATTTTCATTAAAATACAAAGTTAAAATGGGAAGCAACATTTAGTAGGACCAAAAGTGACACTTTTAATGATAAAAAGTAATACATTTAATTCTAAAAAATGACACTTTTAAGGTTAATAGTGAAGATTTTTATTTTAAGAAAAATGACACTTTTAGGGACAAAAGCAACACGTTTATAATACTAAAAAGTGACACTTTTAATGCTATAAAGTGACACTTTAATATCAAACATAATGATTTTTATTTATACAAAAATGAGACAATTTTCAAAGTAAAAGTAACACATTTAAGGCTAAAAGCGACACATTTAGCCCAAAAGTAATATTTTTAGAGAAAAAAAAATGATAATTTTCATTAAAAATGTAAAGAGACACTTCTATGGCCAAACGTAACATATTTTATACTACAAAGTGACACTATTAATAGTAAAAAGTGACACTCTGCATATATAAATATAGGTGATGACACTGTAATTTTTAAAAACTAAGGGGTTGCATTGAGATTTCTGAATTTTGCTTAATTTAACCTGGATAGATCCGTTTTATGGATAAGTAAAGATCATTGTACAAGAGATCACCTCTTAAAACTTATGCATCATGATACATAAATTGATGCAACACGATGCACATTGAGTGAGTGTTTTAAAGCATACATTAGATTCATTAATAGTATCATATTCTTTTCGTCCTTAAGTGACTTTTCCAATTGAATAAAAACGTAAGATATTATAACGTTGGACACTTTTGAAAGTGGACCGACTATAATTTACCCATTTGTTTTACGGAAAAAATGCCCATAGTCATTCCAAAGTTATTTGAAAAAAAATATTTTCTTCGTTCTTAAATTATCGTTTTGACGGATTTGACGCACGTTTAAGAAAACACATTTGATTAGATTATTAATACTATTAATTTGATGTATTTTTTATTTTAAAACTAATGTGTATTTGGTTCATAATTAAAGTATTAAGAAAAAATAAAAATAAAATAATAAAAATATTATTCCAAAAAAAAGGAGGGAGTGCGAGAAAGATTCACTTTAGTCACCGTTTCTCTTTCTAGAAAAAAGGCGCATCACATATTCACATATGTGATATGTACAAATCAGATTAATTAAATAAAAAAGAAACAAATTTCCTCATTTTCTTTTCCCCCTTTTTCCATTCTTATAAATGGGGTAAATTCATTTTCCTCCTTCACACACCTTTTCTCAAATATATTTTCTCTTTCTTTTCACACACAAGACAGCACCATTTCTGTTGCAGATCAGTTCCTATCAATTTATGGATCTAGAGACCCTTGTTTCAGTATGCGGCGGCAGCACCAACGACCGGAAGATCACTTGCGAAACACTTGCCGACAACTTGTATGACGAGCCGAACGATTCCAAGGTTCACGAAGCCGCCGATTCAGAAGAAGTCCCTCCCGATTTTCCACCGGAATCATTCTGGCTATCCAAAGATGCGGAATTCGACTGGTTCGACCGCAACGCATTCCTCGAACGAAAGGAATCCACTAAACGAAACTCAAATTCCACACCTTCCAATTCCAATCAAAACCACTCCAATCCGAATTCTCAGAGGTTTGTTTCGAACTTGAAATCCAAGCCTGGTATTCTCGGCTTGCCGCAGACGCAGAAGACTACTTACGTTGTTGATTCAAAGCGTAGGTGCAGAGCGGCGAATATAAGGTTGTTTCCGAAACGACCTGATTCAGTCGGGAAGACGACGGGAATTTCTATGACTGAGCCGTCGTCGCCAAAGGTTTCGTGTATGGGAAGAGTACGATCTAAGAGAGGTCGTAAGAAACCGGCTGGACCGGTTACCGAGTCGAACAAATCGGAAGATCGAACTAGCAAAAGCCCCAAAACGAAGAAACAGTTGGTGGATCGCGAAAGATCAGGAAAGAGAGAGAAGGCAGGTCTCTTAACTCGCTTGACTTCAATGTTCCGATCCGACGGACAACGCCGGAAAGGAAGTAAAAGAGCGGGTAAAGTCAACGAACTGGAAGACGAATCGGATTCAAGGAAGAGCGTGACGGTCAGCAAAGAGTGGGAATTTTCGGTTAGTAGTGAAGCGGCGGCTGAGCCGCCTAGTATTGGAGCTATGACGCGGTACGTATCCGGTCGAAGGTCGGAGTCGCTCGGTTCGGTGGATATCGACGTGGCAAGTCGTGATTCGTTTGATTTAGGACGCCGTGGAGTGTAGGAAGGATATTGACATATTGTGAAGTGGGTTCCACGTACTAAAGCGTAATTGACGGGAATTAGGGGGATTGAAAAATGTTCGTTGAAACTATGGGGTGGGGGGAGTGGGGGGAAGACGTTGGGATGACGTGGCACGTTGAACAACGACTTTCTTGTTGTCCGTTTCTGCTGTTTAAAGGTAAAACGACAGTGTTTTTAACGGCTGCAATTTTTTTTATTTGAGTTTGGTTAATAATGCTCTAATTTTCTATCTCATCATTTCATGTAATGCATTGTACAACATATCGTATAGTATCTCAATGTAATACATAGGGTATAGAGATAGTAAATTGGGGTATGATTAACCCTACTCATTTTTTTTACTTTCTTAGAGTTGGATTGATTAGCAAATTTTCGAGAAGATAGATTATGTTTTACGATATGTAAATATCCGAGTTATTGTGTGTGAGAAGATGTAAATTTTTTCCTCTTCTTAGAATGGATTTGTACACAATTTTGGTGTTTGTTATTTATGTTTGTCCAAGATTTAAGTAGGCTGAAAGTAAATTTAGGCCGTTTTGGATAGAAATGAAAGTTTTATTCTTCTCCTTTTTCTTTTTAGTCAAAAACTTAGTTAAAACGTTCATTTTTTTTAAGGACGATCGTCCTTACCCAATCTTTTACGTATTGGTGAATTGAACTGTAAGAGAGTGAGACTCCATCTTAAGTATTAAGATCTGTAAGACCATCGTACAAATTAAGATACGTAAAATCGTCTTACGTGTTAAGATCCGTAAGACCGTCTAACTGGTTAAGATCCGTAAAACCATCTTACCGGAGACTTACTCTTCTTTTTAATATTTTCTGATGAGTTTCATCTTTTGATCCAATATTTCAAAATCATGAAACAGATGGAAGTTTATGTATCGTTCATATTTTAGAAATGAGATTCAAGATTCAAAATCATCAAATAGAATTAAGTCGCACCATTATTTTCTCCAACAAAAAAGTGAAAAAATAATTATGATTGTAAGATCGTCTTACGTATTAAGATCCGTAAAAGTAAGATCGTTTTACTGGAGATTTATTCTTCTTTTTAATATTTTTGGATGATTTTTATCTTTTGATCCAAATATTTCAAAGTCATGAAACAGATGGAGGTTTATGTTTCGTTCATAGATACAAAAAATGATAATAAATTCACGCGCCAGGTAGGGGTCGAACCTACGACCTTCTGCTTAGGAAACAGACGCTCTATCCACTGAGCTACAGGCGCAACTATGCCTCTTTGGATCACATCAAATATATATCTATTATTTTATTAGGAAAACAATTGGTTGCTTGTAGTGTGTGAAAATGTATAAAGTTTCCAACGTTAAGAACACCTTTGCTTGCGTTTGCGTGTGAGGTTTCTTTCTCCACCTTTTTCAACTTTAATGGAGTAATTATTTCTAAGGGAAAGGATTAACATTTAACAACCCAACTTTTTGCTCCTGAAACTGATATTGGAGAGAGGTCAGAGATGCATAATATTGGGCGCTAACAGTCACGAAAGATTAGAAGTCAAATTTGATAACACTTTTTTTTTCATACACTATAACTATATATAAAAAAAAAAAACCGTGAAAAAAAAAACCTAAAAATTCGCTCAATATTAACGTTATACTCCATCTGTTTCGGACAAATAGTTCACGTTTAAAAGTTTAAGAAATTATGCTTTTCATGGTTTTTGAAAAAATAGAAAAATGCACATCAAAGTTTAATTTTAAAAATAATCAATATAACTTTAAGAAGGCAAAACAAAATACTCATTGTGTTCCGGGAAAAGAGTCAATTATTTCATTTTGAGATGTTTTACTTAAATAGTCTACTTTCAAATATTTGTTGTAAAAATTGTTTAAAAAAATGAAATTGTGTCATTTTGAGACACAAATTTCTTTATGTGTCATTTATGTAATGACAAGTGTAATTGTGGAAACGTATTCTACTCTGTGAGAATATCGAAATCATATACTCATTTGTCCAATTTGGTACTGAGATGAATAAGTTATGATTGGTTAATGTGTGGTGTTAGAAATGAGTTTATCCCACATTAAAAAATTAATAAAAGTTTGAATGGTTTATATACAAGTGTCTTATGTGGTTAGAGTAAGTTTATGTAAAATGGAGGCTCTCTCTCGCGCACACCTGCGCAAGGGGCGGTGCAAATCATGACCCAGTTTAGCCTTCGGGATATCATACTCATAATGTCGAACAAAATTTTTTGTTCAAGCTAGTCCACGTTTTGTTAGATGTCCACTAAAGCTTCCAAGCACTTACGGAAATGGACGAAATGTTTTAAGGAAACTGTGTTCGACACATGCCTCAGACTAGAAGCAGACTTTCCTTCCACAAGTTCACCAGCAGATTTCACAGGAAGCAACTGCAGACTTGAAGGCTTTTCAACATACTACATTCTATGCCTGCAGAATTGGCATCCATCAGCAGACTTCCTAAGGCTATCACATGCAAACTTCCTGTCCAGTATTCTTTATAGCAGTAACACTTCATTTTTTTTTATCAATTATGTAATCTGATTTATATATTTTCCATTGTTTATTTCTAACAATCTTAAAACAGATTCGTATTGTTATTGTGGATAAAAGTAGACCCTTCTAAGGGAAAATCATACATTTTACAAATTATAGAATTGTGTATTCTGATTGTGTTCATATTTCAGATATGACTACTGAATCAAATACCCAAACTACTGGAAGGGAGGAAAATATGACCTTGAATCCCTCGACTTTGAATCCAATAGTCACCGATGCTAATGTGAATCAGATTGTGACCAATCCTACTGTCCTGGTGCATCATAGCGAGAAACTAGAGAAGTTCAATGGCTTGAATTTCAAGCGTTGGCAGCAGAAGATGTTGTTCTACTTGACCACCTTGAACTTAGCGAGGTTTCTGAAAGAATATCCTCCAACGGTGGGTGAAAATCAGAATGATTTCCAAGCTGCAACTTCTGTGGACGCATCAAATCATTCTAATTTCATTTGCAGAAACTATGTACTAAATGGGTTGGCAGATTCATTGTATAATGTTTACCGTTATAAGAAAACGACAAAGGAGTTGTGGACATCGTTGGACCATAAGTATACATCCGAGGATGGTGAAACCAAGAAGTTTATTATTGGCCGCTTCCTGGATTATAAAATTGTGGACTCCAAGACTGTCTACAGTCAAGCGCAAGAATTACAAGTAATTTTTCACGAGATTCAAATCGAAGGGATGGTTGTGAGTGAAACCTTCCAAGTGGCTACAATTATTGAGAAATTGCCTTCAGCTTGGAAAGATTTCAAATACTATCCGAAACATAAACGAAAAGAGATGAATGTTGAACTTGTTGTCAGGTTTCGTATTGAAGAAGACAACTGTGGTTTTGAAAAGAAAACATTCATTCATGTGGCTGCTAAGGCCAATATGATTGAGCATGGCCAAAGCCCAAAAGTCAAAGGCAAGGTTGTTGCTAGAAAAGGGTTCATTTTACGACCCAAGAGAGGAATCTCTAAGAAGAGATTTTCTGGGAAGTGCTACTGTGGTTGCATGGGTCACAAGGTCATGGCTTGCAAGAAGCCAAGTAGAGACCGTGAAGAGCAAACATGATGGATGACATCTCTCAAGATGTATCAGACCTAAACCTTACTGCGGTTGTCACTGAAGTGAACTTGGAAGGTTCAAACCCCTATCAATGGTGAATCGACACTGGTGCCAATAGGCATGTGTGCTCCAACAAGAAGATGTTCAGTACCTTTGAAGCTGCTGAGAATGGCGAAAAGATTTTCATGGGAAACTCTGCCACTTCTGAAGTCAAAGGTCAAGGCATTGTGGTGCTGAAGATGACATCCGGGAAGGAACTGACTCTCAACAATGTACTCAATGTACCAGATATTTGGAAGAACTTAGTGTCCGAACTCTGTTGGTAAAGCATGGCTTCCATATTGTTTTTGAGTATGATGTTGTAACTCTTTCTAAGAGTTGGAATGTTTGTAAGAAAATGGTATGTAACTGATCGGTTGTTTAAGCTCAGTGTAATGGTTGTTAAACCAAAAAGTAATGATAAGAATAAGTCTTATGCTTACTTGTTTGAGTCTTCATATGTGTGACATGGTAGACTAGGGCATGTTAATTATGGAACCCTGCGCAGGTTAATTAACATGAATTGCATACCTAAATTCCAAATCGATTCCAAACACAAGTGTAAAACTTATGTAGAGGCAAAGTTAACAAGGACATCATTTCATACCATTGAAAGAAATAGTGCACTACTTGGATTAATTCACACTGATGTGTGCGACTTTAAATCAATACAGTCACGTAGTGGAAATAAGTACTTCATTATTTTTGTTGATGATAGCACTAGGTTTTGATATGTGTATCTTCTCAAAAGTAAAGATGAAGCTATAGAGATGTTTATTCTCTATAAAACTAAGGTTGAAGAACCAACTCAATAGAAAGGTTAACATTTTAAGAAGTGATTGTGGAGGTGAATATGAGTCACCAATTTGCTGAATACTGTGCTGAGCATGGTATTAATCCACGAAACAACAACACCTTATGCACCTCAACAGAATGGCATTGTAGAACGCAAAAATCAAACTCTAAAAGAGATGATGATTGCTATGTTGTGAACTTTTGGACTCCACAGAACATGTGGGGAGAAGATGTGTTGTCATCTAATTACCTTTTAAATAAGGTACCCCGTAAGAAGCTTGAAAAAAGCCCATATGAGATGTGGCATGGTAGAACTCCATCCTACAAATACTTACGAGTGTGTGGGTGCCTTACTAAGGTTGTTGTTCCTTTACCTAAAAAGGTGAAAGTAGGATAAAAAACTGTTGATTGCATATTCATTGGTTATGCACAAGTGCTTATCAGTTTCTTGTGCATGATTCTAAAATTGTAGACATACACAAAAACACGATAATAGGATCAAGAAATGTCTCGTTCTTTGAAAATGTATTTCCATGCAGGTTGAGTAGTGTGTCTATCTCATCTGAACAAATACACGATTCAATAGAAGAAGAGCATAATGAGAATGAGGTAGAAAAGGTAGAACTTAGACGCATCAAAAGAGCTAGGGTTGAAAAATGCTTTAGTCTAGATTTTCTAACCTACATGCTGGAAAATGAACCTCAAAGCTATAAAGAAGCTATTAACTCATCTAAAGGACCTCTCTGGAAAGAGGCTACAAGTCGATTTGTATACACTTTGGCAGGTGCAGCCATATCATGAAAATCTTCTAAGCAGATTGTCATAGCTAGATCCACGATGGAGTATGAGTTTATAGCTCTAGACAAAAGTGGTGAAGAGGCTGAATGACTACGTTAATTCTTAGAAAATGTTCATAGATGGACAAAACATCCGCCTGCAATCTGCATACATTGCGATAGTCAATAGTCAATTGGCAGGGCACATAGTAATATGTACAATAGTAAGTCTAGACATATACGTCGTAGACATAATACCATTAGACAATTACTCTCACGTGGAACTATCTCTATTGACTATGTGAAATCAAAGGATAATTTAGCGGATCCATTAACCAAAGGGTTAAATAGATAGTTAGTTGATAAGTTCTCCAAATGAATGAGACTTAAGCCTCTAGATATGAGTTGATACAATGGAAACCCAACCTTGTTGACTGAAGATCCCAAGATCTTGGTTCAAAGGGACAACCTAATTATAAAAAGACTCTTAGTTTCATTGTGAGGGCCATCCCTTATAACAATGATGCTCATGTGTATGAAGAAAAACATATGACTTTTAATGATTTCTAAGTATGAATCACATATATGAAATACCGCTTCGAGAAGAATTGTGTGAAATTCAATTCTTAGACCCTCTCATAGAACCAGACGTATGTTCAAGGCCATGAATGAACATAGCTATGAGAATTGAATTGTGTTAGGAAGATTCTCGTGTAAAGTATATGATCGTTTACACAAACGGCAGAACATTTCAAATACATCATGTCTACTAATCAGTTAGTAAAGTAAATATGCTTTTTCGAGGGAAGGATCAAAAGGTTACACCTACCTATCCTATGCAGGTTTCAACTACTGGACTTTATCACCAAATTCGTCAATTTCCTTCTTGTGGGGGATTGTTGGAAAAATTGTGTTTAAAAAATGAAATTGTGTAATCTTGAGGCACAAATTTCTTCATGTGTCATTTATGTAATGAAAAAGGTGATTGTGTAAATGTGTTCTACTCTGTGAGAACATCGAAATCATATATTCATTTGTCCAATTTAGTATTGAGATGAATAAGTTATGATTGATTAAAGTGTGGTGTTGGAAATAGGTTTGTCCCACATTAAAAAATTAACAAAAACTTGAGTGGTTTATATATACGTGTCTTATGTGGTAAGGGTAAGCTTGTGTGAAATAGATGTTCTCTCTCACGTGCGCGTGCGCAGGGGGTTTGCAAATCATGATCCAGTTTAGCCTTAGAGATACCGTACTCATGTGCAAGCACGTCCCGTGTATATGAATATCGAGACCAAATTTACTTGTTTATACTAACTAACCCATGTTTTGTTAAATTTTTCTTTTGATTTTTGTAACTCTAACATTTATAACAGACTTTATGTGCTCTAAATATTGCCAACTTTAATAAGAGATTTTATTTGCATATTGATGATAGATTTATTTCATCATCAATATGATTATTTAATCTGTTTCGTATACTGTTTTAAGGAAACTGTGTTCACCAACAGACTTCACAGGAAGCAACTGAAGACTTGAAGGCTATTCAATAGACTACATTCTATGCCAGTATCCCTTTGCACCAGTTGTCCTCCTAAGGCTTACCCTACCAGCAGACTTGACATCCATCGGCAGACTTCCTAAAGCTAAGTCTACATGCAGACTTTAACAAGCAGGCTTCCTAAAGCTAAGTTTACCAGCAGACTATCACAAGCAAACTTCCTGTCCAGTATTCCTCATAGCAGTAACACTTTAATTGTTTATCAATTATGTAATCTGATTTATATATTTTTCTTGTTTATTTCTAATAAAATTTAAGTATAAAAATATCATTTTATTACTAATAAACTAATAAAAATGTTCTTAAAAATTTGATTGTCAAATGAGGACTCTTTTATCAAAACATATGGAGTAATTGTTTAGAAAAGGAGGGAGTCTTAAACACGTCTTACAATTGCAGCTAATCTTGGATCTCATATTAAAAAATACTCCCCCCATCCCAAAAATTGTTTACTTTTTAATATTTCTTGTTTTGGAAGTTATTTTTATCATTATATTCTTAATTTAATATTTACTTTAATTTATAGCACACATTGAAAAACACACGTTAATTACCCTAACATAAATAATAGAGTCAAACATCTTTTTTCTTTCTATTTATACTTCAAGTCAAATATGACGGTCATCGGAGAAAAAATGGAAAATAGTGTTTGTCAAGGTAAACGTGAGGATACTGGGGAAATTGTTTGATTAAGAAAAGTTTTAATGGATAACTCAAAAAATCACTTTTGTATAGATCAACTTTAGTACTCAATGAACGTAAAACCGACCGGTTCAATTTAAAAGTTTTAATGGTTCAAGACAGTTTGGTTTTGGTTTTCAGAATTTAATAATTGATTAGTTCGGTTCATGATTTATATTTCTAAATCGAATCATATTTTATTTGATTATTTATTATATATAATATATATGTATTTTAGTATATATATACTTCATCCGTTTGGGTAAATAATTCACGATTTTATTTTTGAATGTTTCACTTAAAGAGTTTACTTTCAAAAAGTAAGACATAAAATATCATATTATTACTAATGAATTACTAAAAATATCGTTTTGTTAAAAAGTTTGACTTTCAAACGGAGACTCTTGCCCGCAACGGAGAGAATAATAAATAATGTTGTTCTTACCAAATATCATAGACTCAATTGATATGTTGACGTGTATGTCATAGTTTGTTAATGTTTGATATTTGTAAGAGACGTTTGACTTTTTTTTAATTAATATTTTATGTTAATTTACAGATTAAATTTTTATTTGTGTAATTTTTAATATTTTCTTATATGATTAATTTGATTTTATGTCAAATCATAAAACCAAATTGAATCAAACCAAATGTTTGGTTTGGTTTGGTTCGGTTCCAAGCGTTGATCGATTCTGTTTGAAATTGTTAGAATCGAGAGGCTATGGTTCAACTTACGGTTTTGACTTAAATCGAATTAAACAGAACTACATACACCTTACGCAAGGGTCAACAATAACTAAATGTTTACAAAAACAATGGTTAAGTTGAAAATGTGTCTTCTCAACCATGGTTAGGTCAAAGGGTTAGTAACACCAAAATTTGGAACGAGCTAGCTAGCCTCATGAAAGTTCGACTTCAACGATAGCAAACATTTGGATCGCTGATAATGACTTGTATATATTTCTCCGCTTCTTATCTTTGGTGGGATTTTGACTAAAGATACGATGAGGAGAAATATATACAAGTCATTATATAGGAGAAATATATAGAAGTCATTATATAGTTTGAATTTATGTTGGTTACCAATATAAGAAATAGTGGGATGGGTTCTCCAACTCAGTAGGTTTGATTATATTATCTATTTTTTTGTCATATATATCTTTCTAAATATGTGGTAATATAATTTTCGATCGATCTGCATTTATATTGTAAATAAAATTTTAAAATTCTCAAATTCAAGAATATATTCCTTTTTTTATAAAATATGTATAGCGACATTGAGAATATATAGATCAAGAGACCCAAAATCACAGCCGTAAACATGGACGTTTCGTAAGCCAAGGTTAATGTTGAAAAAAAAGGTTAATTTACCGATTTTTACATTTTGTCATCGTACTATTTTTCAAACATAATTATTGTTGTATTTTTCTCATTATCCTTAATTGTCATTCAATTTATAATGGAATAAATTTCAATTACATTCCCTAAGTTTTTAAAAATGTTTGAAGATGCTTAGTTATAGTTGATGTTAAAAGATATATGATATTTTAGTTTTTGATAAAATTATGATGGGTATTTTTTATTTTTTAGGGGTTACAAAAAGATATTTTATGAACAAAAAAGAAAAAAAATTGAATGAAATATAAACATACAAATAAGAAGAAAATATATATTGCCTACATAAAAATAAGAGAAAAATATTTAAATCAATTAATAAGTACAATTTTTCTTATTGAAATCATATTATAAAAATGTAATAAAAAATATCATATGTGTAAATGAAATCTAATTGATGAACTCAAAAAGTGTGATATTTAATATTGATTTTGTGCTTTAACTTGTTGTAAATGTTATATTTTTATGGATATTTTGTATGTTTGGTGATTACATGTTTATGAGAAAATGATGATGAAAAGGTATAAAAAAATACCAAGTTTAAAGAAAAAAATCAGATATCATGATATCGAATGAGCATGCGCTATCTAAGGGCCTTGATGAAACTGAAAGCAATGTCACGTTTTTAATGGGAATTTCAAATTTAGTCAATTCAGTAACTAGATGATTATTATGTTATTTAAAAGAAATTGTTGGTTATTCTTTTATTTTCTCTCGTTTAATTTGTGAAATGATAGATAAGAGATAGATTAGATGTTAAGAATTGGTCAACAACTTCCTGGAGAAATTTTAGGAGTGGAGATCCTTATCTCTATTTTCTTGGAGGGAGTTATGAGAAGGAGGAAAAAATATAATATAAAAGAGATGGCGGGAAGAAGTCGAGATGGAAGGGGGAGAACACGACAGATACACCCTCACACACACGCATATCGATTGGAAGGAGGATTGAAGAAGACTGGAAGAAGCTCTTTTTCCTCTACATTTCCTACTTAGTGTTGCATTTCGTTTTTATTCTATTTGTAAGTAATTTTCAGCCATGTTTAGGGGCTAATTTCTTTTCTTTCCAGTTAATGAATAAGTAATTCTTTACACGTTTCTACTGTAAGATTCAAGTGTTTTAATTCTCAATTGGATTCAAGTATTTATTCATTCTCTCTTTGTTTGTTGCAAAATGAATTATGACTTAGGATTATTTTGCCTAGTTAATCTCCATGGTCCGGATTTTAATTAACCTAATAGTTCAATGTTAGTTATAATCATTGATCTATAATTGCCATCGAGTTCTAACAAAGTAGTAAGTAACGCATCGTTTAGGCATCACAAGCATATTTGGTCTGTGTTGCGGGAATGAGTAATCTAAATTAAATGATATTACTTCAATATGCACTATTTAGAATCGGATCTCTCTCTCTCTCTTAATGCTTTCAAAACATTAAACCCTACGAGCGTATCAGGAGTTGTCTTTTATTTAGGGAAATAGTTAATGAGGTTCTCTTAACTATCGAGATAGTAAGGAGAGATTGAGAGTTTGACGGTTGTTGACAACTATAACCGGTTTATTTGAAGTCCATCGAGTCATATTTGCATTTATGCATGATCGGTAGTAACTTTCGGGATTACTTTAACTTCATTGACTGGATTACTTTAAGTTCACTGACTGGATCGGTAGTAACTTTCGGGATTACTTTAACTTTCGTGATTTTTCTCTCATTGAATTCAAATTTCATTTTCTGTTTTGTTTGCATTTAGTCATTTAAATTCA
The DNA here is from genome assembly GCA_013146195.2 of Codonopsis lanceolata. Taxonomy (NCBI): domain Eukaryota; kingdom Viridiplantae; phylum Streptophyta; class Magnoliopsida; order Asterales; family Campanulaceae; genus Codonopsis; species Codonopsis lanceolata. The sequence goes on along the minus strand of CM028380.1, from coordinate 18,578,871 downwards.
GCTCTTAATTATTTAATTTCTGCTAATTAGTTAGATTAAAAATCTCAATCTTTATTTTAAATTGTTTTGTTAAAATTCTTAAAAGAAGTGAATTTGATGTTCTCTTGGGATACGATCCCTACTACCCTATACTCGTTATAAGGAAAATATGAAATTAATTTTGACGGTTTGACACCAGCTACTAATAAATTGAAATTTTTGGAAAAAAGTTATTTTATGAAAACTAGTCGTTAACCCTCATTCGTTGAATGTAATTTAATTTGTAAAGAGCTGACTAAAATTAAATATTTTTTTGTATTAACATTTTTTAAAATATGTTATAATTGAAATTCATGAATAATTTTCTTTTTATAAGAGCTATATTTTAACAATGTTTTATGTTTAATTTTTTATTCAATAATTCATGTCTTAGAAAATTTTATTATTTTTTTAATAATTTATTAAATAAATAAATAAATAATTTATTTAAAAAATTCAAATATACATTTTTATTAAATACTTTTTGAATAATTTAGTGACATTTTTTAATAAAAATGATAACCACCTACTCATGTGGTGAATATATATTTTTTAATTTTTTTGAATAATATTTTATTAAGTAAATGAATAGGATGTAATCCAACTTTAATTATTTTAGAATGATTTAATCTCATCTGATAAATAGATTTTGTCAATTTAGTTTGCAACAAAGCCCCATTTATTATAAATATTTTTTCTTATTTTTTTTAATATAATTTGAAATTGGATGACATTTAGTGATAATTGCGAAATTGTATCTAATTTTAAAAGTACAATGGTTATTTTACTTGGAAAGTAGTAGAGTGACAAAATATAAAGATTGATCAAAGTAGAGTTGCAAAATTAACTATTTTTCTGGTTAATGTCATACTCTCCGTCCAAGCAAATATTTTTTAATGTTATATTAGGATGTTTCACTTTAAAAAGTCTATTTTTGAAAAAAAAATTATGTTTATAATTTTTATAACATTTCATTTTTACTCTTCACTTGTATTATAAGTACATTATTTATATTTAAATATTTTTGTAATTATAACTAATTTAAATAATATTTATATATTTCCTTAATAATTAAATTTCAATGACCAAATTCTATTTCAAACACGGTGTTATTAATTATTAGTAGTATTAGTTTTGAGTGGAAAATTGGATGAGAGCTAAGAATGGGGGAAAGAAGTCACGCCACCATCATTGACTCACTCATGTCAATTGTCAAGGACGTGGATTTTACTGCCGTTGTTTTCAAACTCTTTTTCCAATTGGCTATTACCATGGTCTTTAAGAAACAATTTAGTTTGGTTGTGGATCCTACTCCGATTGTTCATGTTTGAGGTTTGGGATGGGATAGGTGGGAGTTCAGATCTTTTGTATCATTTGTGTGTATCATTGGTATACTATTTTTTATCTTCATTATTGTATTTCAATAATTACATTTCAACCAATGATTGAGATGAAAAATGATACACCAATAATATATACAAATGGTACAAGAGATCTTGACTCGGAGAAAGGTGGGAGGAGGTGTTTGATTGAAGGGGGAAAGCAGAGGAATGTCAGACAAGTGACGGGAAGGAGGTATGTTTGGAGGGGGATTTGTAAAATAAGAAAGTTTAGGATTTTGGGGGTTATTGTTCGAGCTTTTAGAATATATACAATGATTTTGTAAAATCAAACACAACTCATTAAAAACTAATAAAATAATTCATTAGATATTTATTTGATTTAAAATAAAAAACATTTTCAATGGTGATACAAAATCCATCACATTTGCATACCTTATTATCTTTATCTCCATTAATAATACCTAGAAATTTGAAAAAATTATAGAAAATTTTTTCTGATGACCCAATGAAACAAATCAAATATCTATTTATAGGTAAAAATGTGTACTTTAATTCAGGAAAAAAATAAAATAAAATAAATTTTTTTGACTAAAAATTGGTCAAGAAAAACATTGGGGGATAATAAAATATCAACCACTAACATGTAAAGGGAAAGAGGGAGGAAGGCGCATGAGGCGCAAGATGGGGTTCTTCCGGTGATTTTTTTTCTTCGTAAAATCATTGGTTGATTTAGTTTTGATTATTTTATATTTGATTATTTTAGATTTCTCATTGAATGAGAATATTCAATCAAGATTTGCCAATAAACCTCCATTAGCCTTGCTCTTAGGGGTCCAAATAGCCCTACCCTAATAATAATAATATAGTAAAATTTTCATCATTTGGCTGTGTATAATTGTAGACATCCCAATTTCGTACCCCTGATATATGACATGTCATAAAATATCAAGACCTGTTCAAAGGACTAACGAATGTCAAGTTACAGGGTTGAAAATGTAAAGGAAAAAACAGGATACATAAACAGTAAATTGCATGGGGCCAAAGTGTCAAAATCAGAACAAGAAAAGGCCGTGGGCGCGCCCACATCCCTCCTGGGCGCCGCGCCCACAAGCAATGTAGGCAGTGCCCACAACTTCAATAGTCACTGGTGCAGATAGCCTAAAGTGCAACCTCCTCAGCGCACGGTACAAGTCGATGAAGTACAGAAGGTAAAACTTAATCATGAAGGAAGGCCTCCATCCAACCTATGGCTATAAGTAAAGCCCCCCTGGCTTCAGAAAAAAAACATAGTTCACGCAGTGAGAAAACTTTCACTGCGCAGTTTGTGAGCGCTCTCCTGAGAGAATGCCGAGATTATTCCCCTTCTAGCCCCGAAACTCTGTCAAATCTCCCCTAAATACTAAAACTCTCCGGCCAAAGTGAACCCTAATTGCCCTGCTAGGATTCTGCCATATTTCACCGGTTCAAAAGAGCCAAAAAGATCTGTTGCCCTGCCTGAATCCAGATGTCAAATCCAGCTGAAGCAAGCAGTTGCTCTGCCCGATTCCAGACGCCTGCAATCCAGAAAATCCAACCAAAGCAAGTAGTTGTGCCGTTGTGGGTTCCCGGGAAATGCGCCCGCGCCCTTGGATAGGGGTGCGCGTACGTGCGGATGCGGGACATCCACTGCTCTCGTTACACCCTCCCTTTTTTAGGGGAGGACGAAATCAAAAGTGCGAGAGGAGTGCTGTCAAAGTAGCGCGTTTGAATGAGCCTCGGTTGCCTTTAGTGGATTTTTGATCAAATATGGGAGCTCTTGATTTTCTATGTCAAGTTATCCCTTTTTTATGGGATACCAGGATATATGAATGCATCACTCTTCCATTCACATTCTCCCTTTTTTAGGGGAGAGCGGGAAAGTGCAAGGAAAGAATGTTGCGGCGCCCCCACTATGGATTTTATGAAAATAGCCTTATGGCCTATTTCGAATCACTATGGGTGCTTTGGGTTTTCTACATCAAGTTATTCATTGTTTAGGGGATACCATGATATAGGAATACATCACCTTTCCATTCCAATTTTCCCTTTTTTAGGGGAAAACGAAAAAGTGCAAGGAAAGATGTTGCGAGGCCCCACTGGATCCAAAATGTTTTAGAGTCGTCATCTTTATTTTGAGGAAGAAATAAAGCAAAACCAAAAAAAAGAAAACCAGAAATAATAAAAAACGGGTCCGGAGGCTAAGTTACGAGTTGGGAAGGTGCTAGGCACCCAACTCGCCCTTTCGGTCTCAAAACAGTTTTTGGCTAAAGTATGCTTTTTGTTATATTTATTTAACAAATAAATAAAACATTAACTGCCTACAAATACATCCATTGTCCACATTATTTACAGACTTGCAACTGTCTCTTTACAAATAATTACATATATACTTGAAAATATTTGGCCATAATAACGGCTCTTTTTAGTGCTATTTCCTAACTAAATCCGGGCAACACAACTGCTTATATATCTACATTGGACCGGATTGGAAATAACACTTTTACAAATAAAAACTTACAACTTACCTACTGATGGCCTAGGGTGTGCTCGCTCTGTCCTTATCGGGAGAGGGAGTCTTTTATTGCTGCTGCTGCTGTGATTTGGGCAAAGTGACGGCTTATTTGTGGCGTTTTTGGCTTACTCACTCGGGCAGAATGACGGCTTATTTGTGGTGGTTTTGGCTTATTTGGTTGGGTGGAATAACGACTTATTTCGGGTGATTTCAGTATATTTACTCGGGCAGAGTAACGGCTTATTTTATGGTTTTTGGGCCGGGGAAATAAGGTGGATACCTAGCTGGGGGGCTAAGGCTCACTTCTACGGTTGGTTTTGTGTTTGGAGGAGGTTTGACAGGGTTTCGAGGCTTTGATGTGATCACTCACTATCTCACTTCGCTCTCTATTTCTTCAGTGTAACGAGGATGCAGAGTGTTTTGCGGATGAATTGGTGTGTTGAAGGTCGATCCTGAAGCCTCTATTTATAGGCTGGAGCGAGGACACCGAAGGAATTAAAATTCCTTCTTCGCGTATCAGTTGATTGTACCAGCCGCTGAGGAATTTGCATTTTACGGCAAGGGAACAGTGCTTTATCAACAAACTGGGCGCCATTCCTACCAAAAATGGGCGCCACTCCCATATTTCATGTGGGTGGCGCCAGCACTATTCACAGGTTTTCAAATTGTGCACTTTGGTCCCTGTATCGATCGATTGTACACACCGTTGAGGAAATTGTATCTTACGGCAAATGAACAGTGCTTCTTTGAGGAAACTGGGAGCCACCCATTACAAAATTGGGCGCCACTCCCATTTTTAATGTGGGTGGCGCCAACACTATTCACATGTTTGATTTTTGACGCTTTGAACCCTGCATTTCACTCTTTTGCGCATCCTGCTTTGTCCTTTTGCATTTTCGACCATGTAACTTGACATTTGTTAATGCTTTAACAGGTCTTGATATTTTATGTCATGTCACATACCAGGGGTACGGAATTGGGGTGTCTACAGCCGCCCAGATAAAGAGGCGAAAAGTAACTAAACGGAGCAGTTACGTTGCCCGAAATCAATCAAAAGAAAAAAGACTCCCTCTCCTTGAAGGACAGAGTGAGCGTATCCTAGGGCCTACCAGAAAGGAGCTTGGTACGGGATAAAACCCCCACACTTCAAGAGGTAGGTCTATTAAAGTTTTATTTACTTTTTATGTATAAAAGTGCTATTTAAAATAGTCATATGTAAATGAAATAAACAGTTGTGCTGCTCGAAACTCTATAGTAAATAGCACTAAAAGAGCCATTATTATGGCCAAATTTTTATAAATGTATTCGCAAATCTAGAAGTGAGGCTATTGTAAGTTGTATTTGTTTCCTTATATATATATATATTTAAAATGCTTTATTTCAACTGTTAAATAAATATAAAATAGTATATTTAGCCAAAAAACTTGTTTTGAGACTGAAAGGGCAAGTTGGGTGCCTAACATTTTCCCACCTCGTAACTTAGCCTCCGAACCCTTTTACAAATCTGATTATTTTTTGTTTTTCGTTGTTTTCTTTAAAATAAAGATGACGACTTTGTTGTATATATTTTGAGTCCACAAATGATGCCGGGCGTATTCCCACGCGCTTTAAAAGATTTTAAAATGACCCGCTTCTCGGTTGCGGGAAGAGGTCAAAAATGGAGGCACTCACAATAATGTTTTTTACATAAGCATCATTAGGATTATTACACATGTCAATCACAATGTTTGTCCTAATTGTTTTAGATTTCGGTTGGTCACCTGTTGTGTTCGAAAAACCGCCAAAAAATATTTTACACCACCGGGCACCGGTAGATGAAAAAGTAAGAATAATTGCAAATCGGTCCACTTTGAAAGATTTTTAACCGCTTAAGTCCCTCTTTTTAAAAAACTACTAAAGTTCACGCTTATAAAATTGTTCCTAAAATGCCTACTGCATAGCTCACCAATGGGTTGCTTCCGTCGTCTTCTTCCAAGTATTCATTTCACCTTTTATTTTTATCTCTTCATTCTCGATCTCTCATTCTCTCCACAAGCCAAAAAGGATAAATAGATGATTGAAAGGCATAAAATAGACTAAAAAATTGCTCAACTCTGTGATGTGCTAGAGGGTAGACCTATCTTTTAGTTTTTTTTTTTTCAGGTGAAGACTGGTTGGTATCGGTCCAGATCGAAAGAAAGCACCGATCCACGTAGCATCTCTCCTCAAGAAAAGAAATGCAAATTCGGTAGATTCGAGTAAACAATGTGTGTGTACATATATTATCATGAATTACGGCGCATTGATTTTAGAATCATGATGCATTGATTTGGATTCACAATGCAACTATTTAGAATTGTGATGTATCAGTTTGGAAATAGAATACAAAAGTAAATCCCAATGGAAAAAACTGGATTTCGTGGTGCACAAATTGGATTTATGATGCATAAACTCCAAGGGCACAAATTGGAATGCACAATTTTGGATTTGCGATGCATAATTTGGAATTAATAAATCCCGATGTAAAAATTGAAATTACGATGCATCAACTAGAATTGCAATGCAGCACACCCTAATTCGATTTCATTAAGGGTATACTCGTTATTTTACATTAAAACTATCCATTACTAGTTAAAAACAAAAATCATGTTCTTTAAGGGTTGCAAATTGATGGAAGTGGACCGTCCGGTTATCACCCACATTCTATATATATAATGGTTGATGTACATAACACTAATGTTCTAAAAATCGTTAGGCGGTCGTTAGGCGGTACACTAGCGCCTAGCGCCTAGGGGACTAGTCGGGGAGTAATCGGGGCCTAGGCGGGGTCTAGAATTAAGCCATAATTACCTTTTTTTTTGATAATTTACATCAAAGATCAAACACATTGAATAAAAATTGAATTTTTTTTTATATTTATTATTTTATCAAACACTTGTCAATATTTGTAAAATGAACAAAAATATACAAACCTACCATTAATCTCAATTCTCAACAATCCCAAAGCAATAAACCAGTCAAGTTTAAAACTAAAAACAAAAAAGATTTTACTCCAATTCGCCCCCCATTACCTCCCTCTCTGCCTCAGCATTACCACTCTCCCTTCCTTCTCCAGTTCGCCCCCCCTTCCTTCTCCGGTCACCGCATGCCATAAAATCAAAGCTATAAAAATAAATTAAGGTCGGCGAGGTTTGGCGTAGACGTCGACTTGGTCGATTAGGCAGCGACTAAGAAAGTCGCGGCGGTAGAGAGGGGCCTAGTGCCTAGGCGGGGCTTAAGCGAAGCTAGGCGGGGAGTTTTAGAACACTGCATAACACAACTAAATAAAGTAGTCTCCTGAGTAAATCCACTTACTAAAAATAAATCATCATTAAATAAGTCTAATCTCCAATATTTAGATTATAATTAATGTTCAACTTTTGCTTAGGGAATTGAATTTTTTTTTTGTCAATGTTATGATTAATTGGATAAATAATTACAGAATCTCTTCGCATTCTTCTTTACCTTGGTTTGTATTTAGATTTCTGCAAAAATTCTTCATTTTCTGCCTTTTTATAATCAAGTTAATTGAATGTAACAACTATATTTGTTACATTGTAAATAATATTGAATGAATGTAGAAGTCGAGAACAGCCGAAGCATCACATGGGTAATTGAATAACTATCAATTTTTGACTAATAAAATCAATATAAATAATAGGAAATCCGTTCACAATCACTTCTGTAAAAACATAGAACAATAGTCTTCAAAATACCGCCCTTATTCATGTTAGTGAAACAGATCAATCTAAGTAAGCTGCAACGAGCACGATAAATATGTTTAGTACAATTTAATGTATTATTTTTATTTTGTTTTTCCTCTTCATTTTACTTATTACTTATATATAGTTCAGTTAACGTGCGTTTAACGCACATGTATAAACACTAGTTAATGCATAATAGTAATAATAGTAAAGAGTAAACATGAGGAGTTGTGTGGCCCAGGGGACATTTCCTTTTGGGTGATAATCAAGCCGGTCCCTTTTGGTGAAATTATAAACACCTAGGTCCACAATATTTATTTTAAATCGTTAAAATACACTTTTGTGAGAAAAATGATGAAGATACTCTTAATGAAGGAAAGGTGTACAGACAAAGTCGCTACGTAAATTTGGGCATCGCAATGAAAACATTGGACTCTCAATGCACAATTGAAATATGTCAAAAGTTGGGCATCGCAATGCAAAAGGCCACAGCCCAAATTTGGGCATCGCAGTACACAATTAAAATCTATCAAAATTTGGGCATCGCAATGTAAAAAGTCATTGCCCAAATTTGGGCATTGCGATGAAAACATTGGGTATCGCAATGCACAATTGAAACATGTCAAATTTTGGGCATCGCAATGCACAATTGAAGTCTGTCAAAATTTTGGGCATCGCAATGCAAAAATCTCATTTCAAAATTGGGCATCGCACTGGTTCCGAAGCAAAAAATGGGCATTGCAAAAACTTCTAAAGCTCAAAATAGTGCTTAAACATCGTTTTTTGGCCTTGAAATGAAGTCATTAATAGGTACAATTAAAGTGTTTTGTAGATCTCATCGAAAGTTTCGATTTAATATGTGGTAGGTCCCGTGGTTCATCCGGAATAAAAAGTTATGCAATGCCAACGGAAGAGTCCTCAACTTTTTGATATCTACTAGTGCATTAGTTTCATAACTGACAACTAACACCCTTAAGCTTCATTGATCAACAAGATTTTTGCTAGGATCTCTGATTCAATGAGCTTCCTCATGTTTGTCCAACTGAAGAAAAAATTAAATCTCTTTTTCAAGAACACGAACAACTGGGGATACAGTAAAAAAAGATTCTTCAATTCCGATCTAATTTATATCAAAGTAACTAAGGCTACATGTGAAATGAAAGATTTTCTTCGAGTTTGAGCTTTGATTCATGGTCGATGACAGAAGATAAAGACATATTTTGAAAAAGACGAGGAGGGTATTATTGGAAGAATTTTATGAAAGTTCCTTTTACCGGTTAAAAAAAAAATACAAGGCACTTTAGTGGTTACAAATTCAGGAAAGGGGACTGGGCTGCAATTAATCATTTCCTTTTTGATTGGATGGCTTAAATATAGTCTAATCTAGGAGAAGTTTAGCCCAATACAAGACCAATTGATTTGGTGAGTGACATAGAAGACTGTAGGGTGAGAACTGAGCCGGTCCCCTCACTTGAATTTTTAATGATTAAACTACTCGATGTTTTTTTTTTCAAACGGAAAAAGACACTTTTAGAACAAAAGAATGATAATACTCTTAATAAAATTTGATTATGTGCTCTGCATCGCAATTCTGAATGCAATTTGTGCATCGGGATTTTCTACATCCCGAATCCAATTAGTGCATTGGGAAATAGAATTTTTGCATCGGGATTTACTTTTGTATATTCTAATTTCTAATTGATGCATCGATATTCCAAATAGTTGAATGCGAATCCAAATCGATGCATCACGATTCTAATTCATGCATCGCAATTCATCAAATTTTTGGCTTCAGGGGAAGGGGACAAGAGGGATAATGTATCTGCATAACCAGTACATGAGGCCCCGAAGATGGTGACGATCTAGAATCGGGGGTAGAAGACTTGTCTTTGGGAAAGTCATTCGAAGCAAATATTAATTAACAAAAGATTGGGGCGCGCTAACAATGTTAAGAAAACGAAGGCATCTTCTCCCATACTACATTGATTTGGAGAATTAGTACTTAATTATATTGTCGTGTGCAAAAATCTAAATTAAACGAGCCGTCGTCCGTCAGACGGAAGTGAAAATCACAGAGGGAAGACATTGACAACCCCTAACTCATGATTGTTGTAGATTAGCGGCTTTGGAATGAAGGGATGATGAGATTGTGTACTGCGTTAGGGAGCCGACCAATTAATTCACCATTCAAGAGGCATTAATGCTATGGCAACGACGGGCATTTTAAGAATAATTTGATGAAAGTGTTTTTTGAGGTTAAAAATTAGTAAAATGACTCCAAGATTGTATCCAAATCAAAAGCCATGAGACATTATTCAAAAGTCCATGCATGGAAGCCATGGTTAATTGTATGATAGAGTTGACATGGCTAGTGGCTATTGGTTAATTAATTAATGTGATCATACATGTCAATTTCTCTTCCATTCAAAGGTTGAGTAGGTCTCGAATTGTTCTTGCATCCCCATACCAGTGGAGTCCTTAAAGCCTCTACCTGTGCTCTCGATATCGATCTCACCTACATCGTTAATCAATTAATTTAATCAAAACCCAATATTAACAATATCAAATGATATAAGTAACAATATTAGTGAAGCAACTTGGTACCTTGCCGAGGACGTTCCAGGTTACATTTTCTGTGCATGGAGGAGTGGTAAAAGAACCCATATATCTGTAGTACTTGTGCGTGTGTTTCCTCACTTCCCTTGGATAGGCAGTCCCCAGGGCTATTTGGCCTAGTTCATGACTTGAATGCAACTCCCTCGCCAACACGCCTAATTTATTTTGTATCTGTCACAATCAATTTAGAATAACACAAGTTAGATTTCTCTAGTTTTGATCAGTATTCATTCCGTAACGTCTTCATTGAGACATCTATCTCAAAGTTTAATTGTAAGAGGCTCTTTTGCTCAAGATGAGACCAATTTTGTGAACAAGGACAGGTATAGCTAGCTAGTATACCTTTGTGACAAGGGGATCCGCACGGCCATAGTGGTAGAGAACTGCAATGACTGAGATGGAGCCATCACCAGCCTTGTGAACTAGATGAAGTTCTGCAGCGTATCTGCAGTTGGAAAAATGTGTTTTGATTATGTTAAAAGTTGAAGTAATTTGAAAGTTGTTCACATATAATTGAAGCTTTTAAGAAATGTTTCGACTAGTCTGTGTGAAACATTGACGAAAGATAACCAAGCATATATGATGTGTTCCTTGCGTGCTAGCTTCTTTCCTAGTATTGCGAGACTTTTACAACTTTTGTGCAGTGTCAAAAGTAAAAACAAGTCTATCTCAAACAGTTTAGCAAAAGGGTATATGTTTATGTAGTACATGAGAGCAACTAGCGGGCGAGAGAGTGGGAGAGAGCATACTGGACTCCGTTTAGCCGGTGCTCAGAAGGAGAATGCCAATGCATTTGAACCAGAGAGTAGTTTTTGTCGTTTATGTTCAAGACTCCTGCATTTCCTTCATAACGCATCTACAATTACAAACAAATTCTTCGAGTTAGAGATACTAGGAAAACAAAAACACATTAATGAAAATCACGGTACAAATAATTGTCGTGTGATCAACAAACCAACTACGCCTACAACATACCAAGAGTACTTCAACGATGATCATTCAAAATAGACCAGACCTCTAAAATTTTGCATGAAGTGCATGATTGCTCTCGCATGTTTAATACTCGAGATCCCAAGAGTATTAACTAAGAAATGACCCTCATACGATATATGACCCGAGTGAACTAGGCTACTAGATTTAAGCTCCCAAGTATGAATAACAAAGTAAAAAGCAATTTATTGAAGATCGAAGAATAACAAATTACCCCAATATTGAAGCCATTGTTGACCAACGTAGCATTAGCAGGGCAATATTCTCTGTCTAAGGGCTTGAGCTTGTGATTAAGGACACATTTGGTTTTAACAATGTTGATTGGCGACTGCAATTTCCCGCTCGAGCATGCCGAGAACTTTGGATTCAAACTTGACCACTTGTCAGGCCCCGTCACACCCGAGTAACTAAACGGAATCGGATCATAAAGCTCTGTTGAGATAAATATAAGCACCAACGACAAATCAAATCAAAAATTGTAGTTCATAATTTCTTGTCAAAACAGAAGCGGATTGAATGTAAACTGGCCTTAAGAAAGATACTTTCATCTTAATCTGCCCTATACCAAGTACACACAGACGAATGAATTATTAGACTTAGATTCAATTACAACATATTTCAAGAAAATGTACCTAAGAAACAACCAATCAATGGAACCTTTAGGATCTAAATTCACTTTGGCAGTGTTTTATAAAAGTAGAGATTGAGAGCGTTTAGCATATTGTGTATTTTTTGGGGTACTTAATACTCCATCGGTTCTCGGTAAAAAGTCAAACTTTTTTAAGCTAATGACACTTTTAGTAGCATATTAGTAATAAAATGACATGTTTATATCTTAATTTTTAAAAATGGACTCTTTAAATGAAACATCCCAAAATAAAATAGTAAACTTTACCTGGAGCAGGAGGAGTATTTTATTTTAAATAAATAATGTCACACATGCATCCTTGGAAAAATAAATCTACATTCCAAATGATAAAAAGGGGTGTGAATACATGACAAATGTACAACAGTAGAAGTTAATTAAAGGGTAGAAACCTACAGAAAATACTGCACCCATTGTGTTGGAATGTGTGACAAACAATCTATTATATGGTCCATCTTAGTATCTCTGTAAGAAAATTAAGTTTATGTGAAAAGCACACAAATCAATAAACGGTTTCATTGCAGGGTATTATAGTGTACTGATGATGTTGCATAAACAACTAATTAATTAATGGTGTGTGAAATTCTCGTGTCTTTTGATTGGTAGGTGATACCTCGTCACTATTCAATCAAAATGAAGTGATGAACCAATGTATGTATTCAAATCTAAGAGTCCCAACAATAATTCTCCTTATATATCCTTTGGTCGAGAGCTTGGATCGATTATCTTTAAGTCTGATAATTATAACATGGAACATGTTAATATATTCGATTTGACCTGAAAATTATTCGACCCATCCAACCCGTTAGTATTTTGGGTCAAAACGTGATCATGCCGGGTTAAAACGGATCGAAGTCGTCACCCGTTTTGAATCAAGTTTTACTCTATATAATGTATGGATTTTTGGGAGAAAATTTGGGTTAAGATAGGTCGATCAGTTACCCGTATAACCCGACCCATTCAAACACATTTGATATTCGGATTCTAATAGGGTTCGACCCGTTTTGACATGTTGACCGACACTATCTGACTCAACTCACCCAATTGTCATGCCTAAAGAATGATCTTACTGGCAGAGAGAGAGAGAGAGAGAGAGAGAGAGAGGAGAAAAGAGAGAGTAAGCATACGTTGAGTAGTAGTGGCATGTGCTGTGATGAATGAAATGGCAAATGTGATGATGGCCAAGAAGGCAAATTGAGGAGCCATTAAGGGAGGTGGAAACCGTGGAATGCCACCAACTTATGCGAACTGATGGGTGTAGGATATATACAGTATGCTCATGAGTAGTTCCCCAACTCAACTGTGTATATATAGTATATATATACCATAGATAGAGAGAGAAAGAGACCACCCCACCTGCCCACCATATATACCTGCCCAAGTCTTTGCTTGAAGCTTTTAGGCTTCACTTAGCTCTATCTGTTTGTCTCAGGTAGTGGGCCTCCATATTCTATACTAGTACTCTTTTTGGTGTTGTCTCAATATTATTGAAGTTTGGCTCACCAAAATTTTATGGCTAAGTTACAGATAACTCCCTCAACTATCAATTACCAAGTAAAGCAATATGGCCCCCTCATTTTACCCACATCAATAATTTTCAGCTTTCAACTGAAGATTCTAGATATCAAAGAAGATAGAGATGTTTAGAGACAAAAACAATAATGATTAATTGCTCAATCTTGTATAGAGACTACAAAGAGAGTTTTAAAGCAACAACAATAAGATAATCAATGAAACAATAAATGAGTATTATGGTTAAAAAATATCTAAAGATTGTCACGTGAGTTTGAAGTGAATAGATTGCTTCATAATTTGTAGTTAAGGGGGTAATATAAACTTGATCTATAGTTGAGGATTATTTTTAAAGCTTATAATTCATCTAAATTTCATTGTATAAATATTTAAATCTCGTTTGAAAATCATTTTTTTTTTTTAAAAAAAGTGACACTTTTATGCTTTAGTTTTTGAAAGTGAACTTTTTAAGTGAAACATTCGAAAATGAAATAGTGGATTCTTTGTCCGAAATTGATAGAATAACTTTAACAATCAACAAAAAGAAGTCCGAAAAACATTTTTGACCACCGAAAGAAGATTACTCTCTCCAAAAATAAATAAATAAATAAATGTTTTTATCTTCTTGGGGTTTTCTGAATTCTGATGATAGGGCCATACGGGTGGGAAGGAGAGACAAGCAGCAGCTCATTGATTAGGTTTCCTTTGGACGGACTAGTCTGTCTGTTATTCCATAGCAGCGGTTCTTACTTCTTGATTGTATATGCCAAATTGGGCTTTAGCCAGAATAAACTATAATTCCCTAATTACCAACCTTTTTCCCAACCACCACATTCCTTTCCTAATATGGAATAAGTAGCTCTATATTCTTATTTCCCCTTGGAAGAAGAATAATCATATCCTCTTCTAGTCTTCTGTATTGATGCTATTTTTTTATTGTTTTAAAAAAACAATTAATGAAAAAATTATTTAAACAATTTATTACTAATGAACTGCTAAAAATGTTATTTTCTTAAAAAATTTAACTTTCAAACGAGGACTCTTTACCCGGAACGAAGGGAGTATAACTGAAATCTCCTAACATTAACTTACATCATAAAAGCTTATCCGTAATTTTAGTAAATATTCATTCGTTCCACTTAAAGAGTTCATATTCGAAAAGTCTAACAATTAAGAGATATTTTAATGTCATTGGAGATTGACATAATTACAAAAATATTTAAGTACAACTAATATACTTACAAGGGTAAAATTGTAAACTTAATTTTTAAAATTAGACTCTTGAATTGAACATTTCCAAATTATTAAAAAAAAAAAAAAAAACCTAGATTGTTTGCCAGCAACGGAGGGAGTAACCAATAATAAACATGCATGCAATCAAATCACATGATTACTATAATAAATATATACTCCCTCCGTTTTACCCAAAAAGTCCATATTTGAAAAGTTTAATTATTAAGAGATATATTAATGTTATTAAAATTAGTCATAATTACAAAAATAGTTAAGCACAAACAATCCGAAAGTAAAGATGAAATATTATAGAAATTGTAAGCATAATTTTTAAAAGTTGACTTTTAGAGTGAAACATCCGAAAATAGTATAGTAGACTGTTTGCTTGGAATGGAGGGAGTATTTTCAATGGCAAAACACACAAATGGGCCACCCAACTTTCCCACTTTTTGCAATTCGACCACCAAAAGTTTGAAGTATCTATTTTGGTCACCCAACTTTTGTCTAGTTGCAAGTGAGCCCATTTTTTGGATGGACATTAGATTTAGTCGTTAAGTTATGTCAAATGTCTATTTCACCCCTGTAAATACCAAGGGAAGAACATTTATATTCAGAAAGAGTTTCAACTGTAAATAATATAACTTAGGGAGTTTACAGATTTGGGTGTGTTCATCACTTCATCTTCATCTTCAATTTTCAAGTCAGTTAAACAAAAAAATAGTCAAACTTGAATTAATTTTTGATATCTATATTGAATCGATAGCACCCTTTCACTCTCTCCTCCTCCCTTCTTCATATCTGTTCTGGCACCGATGACAACGACACAACCCGCCCCCGAGCCAGACATCTCCACACTCATCTCAGTAGATCTATCCTCTCTCGGTCTTTCCGTTACCGACGACGGTATAGTGTATTGTTTCAATCTCCATTGCCGGTGAAGTGAGTCCAAGCTTCTCTGATCTTTCTTTGTCACCGGGTTTCATCAACAACACCTATCATGCTCACTCCACCGCCTCAGCAACTCACTTCTGCCCTTCCGTCTTCTCCTTCTACAACACGGAACCCAGCCCTTCCCAAACCCAGATTCGGCTTCAATTTCATCATCTTTGACCTCAGCTCGACAGCTCTGGTACCGTTGACTTCTTCCATCTTCATGAACTCTCTCAGCGCTGGCATGGGTTTCCATGCCCATCTTCAACAATTCTGCAAAATTTGAAGACCTTGCATTTGAAATTGGATTCTCATTACTCAGACGAGGTAAGTTTGTCGGTTTTTTGTGGATTATTTGATGTCTAGATTTGTGATAATTCTGTTTGAAATATGTTGCTCTTATATTCTTGTTATAATCCAGTTGAGGTATGTTAATTTGAGAAATGATGTTTTTGGTTCTAGAATCTGCGTTGTATGCAATTTTGGTTTTCCACCTTAAGTATATCTATGTGATTTAGAAAAAGCATTCAATGTGAATTAGGTAAGGTTTTAAAAATCGTTAGGCGGTACACTAGCGCCTAGTGACTAGGGGACTAGTCGGAGCGTAATCGAGGCCTAGAATTAAGGCATAATTACCATTTTTTTTTTATATAATTTACATCAAAGATCAAACACATTGACTACAAATTAATTTTTTTTATGTTTGTCATTTTATCAAACACTTGTCTATATTTGTAAAATGAACAAAAATATACAAACCTACCATGAATCTCAATTCTCAACAATCCCAAAGCAATAAACCAGCCAAGTTTAGATTAAAAACAAAAAAAATATTACTCCACCTACCTACTGCCCCTACAACCCACAGTCTAACATATCCTCCCTAATCTTTTCTCATTCTAAATTCAGAGTCTCGAGACAGCTCCCTTGTTCTTCATCTTTTTTTTCTTCTTCTTTCTTGTATCTATCTGGCAGACCGGCAACCATTTTCATCATCCAATATCTTTCCTCCTAGATCTAACCCTTTACTCTATCCCCTCTCTCATCCCACCGAATATCCACAAAATCAAACCCCTTTTCTTTCTACCTCCCTCTCTGCCTCACCATTACCACTTCCCCTTCCTTCTCCAGTTCGCCCCCTCTTCTTTCTCCGGTCACCGCATGCCACAAAATCAAAGCTACAAAAATAAATTAAGGTCGGCGAGGTTTGACGTAGGCGCCGACTTGGTCGATTAGGTGGCGACTAAGAAAGTCGCGGCGGTAGAGAGGGCTCTAGCGCCTAGGCGGAGCTAGGCGAGGAGTTTTAGAACATTGAATTAGGTTGTTCAATTCTGTTGGGTTATTGCTGAAATTTGAGAGTATTATGCAGAAATTCACTTATCGTATACTTTGGTGATTTTTTATAATTCAACTATGGTGGTGTTTGAGTTTATTTCAATGTTAATTTGGTTGAATTAATTTTGACTAATCTGGTTGAATTTATTTCAATGTTAATCTGATTTTACATATCTGGAGGAGAGAGTGAAAGAGTGCCATTGTTGAATACTGATGAACAAGTTTGACTATTTTTTTGTTTGATTAACTTGAAAGTTGAAGATGAAGATGAAGTGATGAACACACCCAGATCCGTAACCCCCCTCCCCCCACAAGTTCTATTATTTATAGTTAAAACCATTTCTGAATATAATTGTTCTTCCCTTGATATTTACAGGGGTAAAATAAACATTTGACATAACTTAACGGCTAAATCTAATGTCCATCCAAAAATGGGCTCGCTTGCAACGGGACAAAACTTGAGTGACCAAAATAAATATTTCAAACTTTCGGTGGTCGAATTGCAAAAAATGAAAAAGTTGTGTGACCCATTTATATGTTTTGCCTATTTTCAATAGATTTCCTCAATGATAACATTTGCACATGTGATGTAAATTTCGTAATATAAATCAAGATTACCGTAATGAAATCAAATTCTAAAATTCTTTTAAGATGTTGTGTGCACCACTTGCATAAGTTTAAAAAATTATTGTAATAAAATCAGATTACAAATCAGATTATTGAGACAAAAATTACAACATACGGTATAATTTTTTAAAAAAATAACATTTTTAGTAGCTCATTAGTAATAAAATGATACTTTTATACCTTAATTATTAAAAAAAGTTTTAACTATATTATTAAATAAATATATCGAAAACATATATTTATAAAACAAATATAATATATCCAAAAAATAATTTATATATTTTTAAATTTTATCTTTGAAAAAAATAATTTATAAATATTTATTAGTAATTCAAAATACCGATTTATAGATTTTATTGAATTAAATCAACATAAAATCATACAAATTATAATTAAAGTTGCAAATACAATGAAAAACAAAGTAATTAAATACGGAAGTAAGTTTAAAGAATAAGATTTTTTACAAATCTATTTATAGGAGAATTTATAGGATAAATTTGAAAAAAAACAAAAACGGTAACAAAAACGGTAAAAAAACGGTATAGTAGGTAGGAAAATTGTCAATAAAGTAGGATGAGGTGGAAGTTTCAGGTTGTAAATTTACCACCAAATAAAAAAATTAGGTTGATAAGCTAAATGAAAAATTTGTGAAATAATTTTTATAATTTCAATGAAAGCTACCATCACTATTTCAACAGTAGATCATGAAGATTCCCATTTTAAGGTTGTAGAGTCTAGAGTCTAGAGTCTAGAATCTAGATAGATTATGGTACCACCCAATACTCAAAAGTTGTGGAGCACAATACACAGTGGAGAGGAGAGGCCATACATATATCTATGTAATCGGCATTTCATATGTTATCATACTGGTCCATCGTTTTTACACCACAAGTGGTGGAGCGTAGCGGCCGTCCTCTCCACTTTTTAATCAAGTAACGTTTGAAAAACGATACTCTAAAAGTCAACTTGTAAACAAAGTGAAATAGATTTTGAGCCATGGATGGAACAAAAATTACTGCATACTTCTTCTTCATAATGAAGAAACCAATCACTGTTTTTAAAGGTTGACTATGCCATCAGAAGAAAATAGGTTTATAGCCTACAACAGTGAAAACTTACTGATAATACTAGGATGATGAATCTTTAAAGGGACGTCTTAACACACCCCAATTTCCTCTCTTCACACCCCACTATTCTCTCACATCACCCAATACACCATGCCTAAGTACCCATTTTACCCTTCTAAGCTAAGCGATCTATCTCTCTCCCTCCCTCTGCAACAGAGTGCGATTTGCTCTCCCTTCTCTGTTATTCAATCCAACACCCTCCCTCCGTCGGCTGCCACAAGCCTTCCCACCTCCGTCCACATCTACTACCAAGTCAAGTCCAAGCTCTCTCTCTCTCTCTCTCTCTCTCCTCCGCTCCGACGTCCCTCCGGTCAGCAGCTGCCACCACCCCTACTTCAGTTTAGTCGTCATTTTCATCGTCGGCCACCTCCAATTTAGATTACGCGCTATTGCTATCGCCTCAAATCCCAAATCGAACCCAGTAGCTCCATCCCCATGCATCAACTTGAAGCCCTGTGTCTTTATCTCTTGATCTCCTGCCATCTCCCCCTCCAGCTCCCAGATCCATCGTCTCATGCCATCATCTCACACTGGCGAACTCCAATGGGAGTGTTTATCTCATGGTGGCCGAACGTACCTTAGTCATTTCATTACACCAGGGCCGAACATTATTAGAGTGTAGTAGAAGGGGTTTTAGGTCTTTTCACTCGATGACATTTGTGTAATATTTTTAAGTGAGGAGCGAGAGAGGAAATTGGGGTGTGGCTAGCCCATCCCATCTTGAAAAAATATTCATCACCCATTAGGACCATTATCAGAGTACAAGCTTTAAAAGATTATGGTACAACCTTGGATAACAGATTTGTTTAAGCCAAGTAGTCAATAGCTATATGGGTAATGGGTAAATAGTGATGATAGGAATATACCTGACGGAAGGAGCTAGATGCCCTTCCCACCATTACTATACTCCAAAGAAACTTTTTGCCTGTCATGAAGGGTGAGTGGGAAAGATTAGACAAACACCGAAAACAAGTAACAGTCCACCTTCCACTAGAAAAGTAGAAATATCTAGAGCAGAAAGCAGCTACTCCAACATCTTTTCTCTTGTGATCTTCAAAGGATAAGGATTCTTCGTTTATCGACTGCCCACTTCAGAGTTCAGATAGCCTACCAGTCTCCATATTGTGACTTGTGAGGACGAGAGAACATAAGTTTTTAGTGACAACTTAATCAAGATACAAAATCTTTCAAGCTGTTACCATACTAAAGTTGGTCGCTAAGTGGAGAGGAACTCTCTCCCACTCAAGTCTACTCATGGAGTGAGTGAGCGTGTGTTTGAGTGCTTCCAGGCAGGACTGAAATGCTTACAATCTTGAGATACCAAGATTTTAATCCATATACTGACCAGCACCATTGCAATTCTCTGTTTCGACCATAATTCATCACAAACTGTTAAATATAATGCTGAAGAGTGCTTCATTAACCATATATCTTAACCACTGGAAATTTGTCTTTGTGAAACTCATCAGTTAAAAGTTCTCTCTGTTGCTGACATCAATATCTTGGAAAAGAATGCTCTCAAAACAATCAGTACACAAACACCAATGAACAAGGTCTGCCATTTAAGGAAACAGTGCCTTCCCAATCTCCATCTTTGCAAACAAATCCATGCAAAACAGTAGAGAGTTTCATGCTTCATCTATCTCACTAGAGTTCCAGAAAAGTCCATCTCCCATTCACTAGAAATAAGAAACTAAAATAGGAAACAGTGTCCCATTCTATATGAAAATTTGGACTCTTGAGTTATAGCCTCGAGCCCTTTTTTCTGTCCTTATGGTACACAACAACATTGCACGATAGGACAGAACATGGCTCCTGTAGATAAAGGAACAATGCAGCGGTGCAGTCAGATGTTACGCATCATGATGAATAGCTCACCTTAAGCTTAATTTATCAGTAACTATCAAGAACGAAAAAGAGGACTATGTGAAGGGTTATCCCAGCATTACTGCAGATACTCTCTAAAAATGGTCAGATATAAGAGATGATCCACCTTATAGTCAGACCATACGTCATGGTTACTCTAACTTGGCCCAAATATTGTAAAATAGATCACTGTTCATGTAAATAGAAGCTTGTTGGCATCTAAAAATGTATAGAAAGAGCCCGAGTGTGAGTGTGTGTGTGTGTGTGAAAAACGGTCATAGGCTTACCTCCCCTCTTTCCTATATAATTTTCCAGCTCTTTGGGATTGACAATTGTAGCCTTATCAGACCAGCCACAGTTGTGTGGGTTGAAAAATGACTAGAGGACTTTCCTTGTAGTGATCTTATAACAAAATCATACATGTTTATGTTATGTTAATAGACAATAGCAATAGCTCAAAAAACAAAAAAAAAAAAAAACAGAAAAAAGGGGAAGAGCAAGTTTGCCCTAGGAACAATTATCTTCAAATTCCAAATCATATCGCTTTTGAATGATTTTTGTCTAAGAACCTCATATTTTGCATATTCTTAATCTAAAATGCACTGTGCGCATTCTTAGCCTTAACTTTACTTATTTTGGCAACTATTCCTTACAGTAACAGATTGGTAAGAACTGGATGTTGGCAACCTAAAAATATATTCTTCCTCTACCTAAGTTAGTGAAGCTCAATGCTCTTTTTTCCTGTGTCTCGTATAACTGGCTTCAGCACACTGGAAGGTCATCCTTTCAAAAGTTTTTTCCAGCCCAAATCATATGACTTTCAAATAATCAACTTCCTCCAAGCACATTTTATAGTACTTCCAGACTATGAAGCCTCATAAGCCAGGCAAGTTGGGCCCAACTGGATTAAACATCTCGTATTCACAAGTATAGAATAAATTTCAATCTGTCACCATCTTGTTGATGTCCAAGATAATAATAACAAGCACTAGTTTACACGGCACAACTCCAATTGGAATAAGCAGGTATCAAGTCATACATAGAAAACATAAGCTGAACAAAATAGCAAATGCACATAATTTTCTATAATTCATCCCTTTACACTGCATTTAGAGCGAAATCCAATCATTTTGAGAGAGTACCGACCTATAAGTTTGGTTGGAGGAATGTACAAGCTTATATCGAAAGTGTTATCCCGAAGGTTGAAATGAGTGATTGGTCGAGTTGTCTCGGATTTGCAGCATGCTTTCGTGGGTGATAGGCAGATTATTGATGCGTCTCTGATAGCAAATGAAGCTGTGGACAGCAGATTAAGGAGTGGGGTTCACGGTTTGTTATGTAAGCTGGATATTGAAAAGGCGTACGACCATGTCAACTGGGAGTTCTTGATTTACTTGTTGGACAGATTGGGATTTGGGCTAAAATGGAGAAGTTGGATTCTGTTTTGCATATCTACAGTCCGGTTCTCAGTGCTGGTAAATGGGGAGCCTTCAGGGTTTTTTGGCAGTTCTAGAGGTTTGAGACAGGGAGATCCCCTTTCCCCGTTCCTGTTCATTATTGTCATGGAGACTCTCAGTAGATTCTTGGATAAGTCTATGGCGGGAGGTTTCATTCGTGGTTTTAATGTAAGTCGGCATAGAGATCTGGAGGTCTCCGTGTCCCATCTTTTTGCATATGATACGCAGATGATACGCTGATCTTTTGTGATGCAGACTTTTCTCAACTAGGTTACCTACGCCTAGTTCTGTTGTGTTTTCAGATGGTCTCGGGTCTTCGGATTAATATTGCAAAAAGTGAGATTCTGCAAGTTGGAGGGGTTGATAATGTTGAGGATATGGCTCAGTTCTTCAAGTGTAAGGTAAGCAAGCTTCCTTCCTCCTATCTTGGGTTACCCATTGGAGCTTAGTTTAAAAACAAGGCGATGTGGAATCCCATCATAGAGAGATTCGAACGTGTGGAGGATAAAGTGTGGTGGAAGGGTCCTAAAGACAAAAGATTTTCTGTCAAAGCTTATTTTGAGTCTTTATCTCCCAAAGATGGTTTTTTATTTCCATGGATATCAGTTTGGAAATCTAGAGCTCCCAGTCGAGTAGCGGTTTTTGCTTGGGAGGCTTGCTATGAAGCCATTCTAACTGGAGATAATTTGAGAAGAAGGCATAATACTTATGTGAATTGGTTCTATATGTGTAAAGGCGATGAGGAAAATGTTAACCATTTACTCATCCATTGTCTGTAGCTATGGATCTTTGGAATCTTATCCTCGGGCTTTTCAACATTTCGTGGGTTATACCTAGATCAACGAAGGAGCTATTTCAAAACTGGGCTTTCTACAAACGGAGAAGAGGGAATTTATCTCGGCAAACTGCTCTTTTGTGTCTGTGCTGGACCATTTGGCTTGAAAGGAATAGTAGGGTGTTTGATAACAAGGAAAGACCCCTGTCGCAGTTGAAGGACTTGGTGCTGCGAACTCTACAGTCTTGGTGTTTAGTAGATGCTAATACTTCCATTCTTCACCCTTATTCCTTTGTAGATTATGTTAATAGTCTATCCTTAGATCAGTTTACTGTGTATACTCCTTGTGTACAAAGGACGCGTCACCTTTTTGATCATTCTATGATTTTATACTCTTACTTATCAAAAAAAATAAAGATTCTTTGAGCTTTCAAGACAAACCATTAGACTATAAAGGAACTAGACGTATGCGTTATAGTCCGGTAAGACATGGGTGTGGGTGTGGGAGTTGGAGACCTAAATTTAAAGTAAAATCATAAAATTTTGGCAGGTTGGACACCAGGATTTTTCCATATCCAATTCTTGTACCTGAGTCCATGTAGCTTAGGTTATAGTAAAAGAGAAATTAACATTACAATTATAGTCCCAACAAATCGACTCTCCCCTATGGCCTATGACTCCCTACTTAAAATTGAAATATTTTTCTAGATTGTTAAGCTACAAACTGATCTAACAGGTAAAGCAGTTTGAGAGAAGGCTCAGCATTGTATATCAAGCCTTAATACTAACGCCTATGCGATCTACTCATACGTGAATAACCAGAATGCATCAGGATGCATCACAAACCGAAGACACCTACACAATGGCGGATCCAGAAAACTATTTCAGTGGTGTCACACAAATAACAACAGCTTAAAATAAATAAATCCCCAAACACCCAGTTGAAGAATGGACTTGAAGAACGCAAAACATACCTATATAAACAAATCCCCACAAAAGCTACTAATGCTGAGAATCACTTTATAATTTATTGTTGCAAAGAATGTAAGATGAACACGCTAAATTAAAATTTTCGCAATAAAAAAAAAAACAAATCCAGAGAACCCAAATGAGAAATCTTCATTTAGATATATCATGCAGTCAATTAATTAAACAAATAAGGAGGAAATTTTTATACACATATAAACACCATATATATAAAAGGATATAAAAGATGATCAAAAAACATCTGATAAAACATTGATTAAATTTAAAACTTTAAACCAGGAAGAATGAGAATTCAATTGTGTTTTTTTAGTGGGGTCCTTAACATAAAACGATGTCGTTTTGTAAGGTATTTATTAGTCCTGTGACCCCAATGTGTGTGTGTGTGTCCGCCACTGCAGCTACATTGTGTGAAGAATACCGGGGAAAACAAATGCAAGTGGAACAACTTGAACCAAGACCTAGTTTAACCATAGTTGTGATACCATGTTAAGTTAACAACTCATCTACATGCTTAAAATGTTATAGAGAGGACCTAACTAAATAAATCAAACCTTAGAACTGATAATTTGAAATATAATGCAACGTTAAGGTCATATGTCATTTCAGATAAGGACTCTCACCTAGAGTGGTTCAGAAAAAGAAAGAGGATTTATGGTATATGCGTGAAGATTAAGCCAGATAGAAAATACCAGAACACCATTAAGATTTGTATTCATGACTGAATAAACTTTACCGACACTACATATTCAGGAGAGGCACTTGAGGTAGGGGTGGCAAAATAGGTGTTATGGATAATCATGGGACTAACCCATGATTATCCATAACACCCATTTTGCCACCCCTAACGTGAGGTAAAGCCTCCCTCATGTATACTTGGGTTATGCTGACTAAGTGAAGAAAACAAGTTATGCTCAATATTGACAGTACTTCAACATACATCACGTGCTCTGAAACATAGCAATGGAATAATCAATTTTAATGTATTAGAAGAAAGCATCGGAAGAAAGATAGATGAGTTATACATTTTGGAATTCTTACAGCTCAAATCTAGTCTATTACCACTAAAGAGAAGAACTGGAAGGAACAACTACCAGAAACAACTTACACTTTCCACTTCATCGCCTAGAGTGACTACTTGCAGTCAAATATAGCATAGGACGGAAAAATTACTACTGCATGAGCAAAAACATACTGGTGCTCAAACATTGGCAGCCCCTACATATCTTGTTCTAGGGTCTTTAGACCTCATTGCGAATTCCATTTATATGCCCCATCAATCTTAAACCACACGTATAAGATCCATATAGTATACTCTCTCCATCCCAAAATGAGTGTCCGTGTTTTCAAAACTTTTGTCCCAAAATGAGTGTCCATTTTTTATGAAGTTGCAAAATTCACCTAGGCTAACTATCATGTCCTTATATGCACTCGCAATGCTATAAGGTGGACAACAAGGGTACTTGTATATATGTGGTACAAAAATGACTTAGAAGTCAACTTCATGAGTATCTTTGAAAAGTAAAAAATGGACACTCAATTTGGGACCAAGGGAGTGGTAGTCCTGGTCCATCAGATATCTCCCACCCCTTTCTTTTGGAAGTATAAGATGTGAGATAAACAACCATGACGTGATCTGACATGAAATGGAAAAACAAAGATATGAATAGAAGCAAATACTGAGCATCTTAAGTTCATATCTTGCAAAGAGCTTTTCCTCTAGTACATCAAAGTGAGGTTCCTTATGCTATTAGAGATCAAAAGGCTTAGATACTTGATGCTTCCACAAAATTATTTTTCCTATGTTGTAAAATACAAATGTCTAAATTGACAAGCATACAAGAAATGGGTATAGGGGATACACTATATACAAGCGCATTCAAAAGAAACTTCTAGAGAAAATAGATCACCTCTATTCTCACAGAGCATAAGTTGCTCTTAGATATTCCTCAATTTCGGCACTCTCAAACATCTCTACCCCTGTATTTGGATCTTCTAAATAAGGGACCTGCAAGTAAAGGTAAAATATATATTTTATATGTAATGACATCTGAGGATGAAGTGGCATGTATATGTATGCACATAATCATTTATATCAGCAAAGGAAAAGGATTCATGAAAAAACTAAAAAGGGTGTACCTGAAAATAGCCAACTCTCTCAAACAGTTTCTGTCGTTTTGGGCTGCCACGAGCACAACTGTACCACAAAACATTTCACACAGCTGTGTAAACAAATGAATCCTTTTAAGGAGATACACCTAAAGGAACTATTATATCCATCTTGCGCTCCCAAAATGAGGTACGATGTGGATAGGGGAAGGGCATAAATCAGGCAGGTAAAGCCAATGAAGATAGGATGTATGTAAAATGCAATTCCGCAATTGCTTGCTATAGTTGAATATGAGTTGGTAAGACAAGACAGCTCTAGGTTATGTACTCCCTCTGTCATAGAAAGATAGCTAGCTGCTCTTTCCTTTTCTGATGCCCCAAGAAAAGAGTTCCATTTACAAATTTAAAAACTACAGCAACAAGTTCAAAGCTTCCTTGCTTGGATTAATAACAATCCAAGCGAAGTCCTCAAACTATATAACATGTTGAAAGTGGGATTATATTGGATTTGCTTATTATATTTGGCTTTTAGATGGGGACTCTTGTTAATTTACTTTCTTATCTTCTACTTTTATTCCTTCTTTTTTGGCAAAAATGCAAACTAGTGTGTAGAAGTATATACAAATCCTACATTGGGTCTGACATTATGAGTCGTCTCAATTAAAGACTACAAGTTAATTTTTTGAGCAACACAATACCTAACTCTCACAATCATCCAAAAACTTTTGTCACGTGCTCCGCACATGACCAAAGTACTAGGGCACAATGGTCTTTTCCATGTGATAGTGGCATCGTGCACATGCAAAAGTTTGGAGGGTTAAAAGTTAGTAATATAGCAAGTGATGTTGTTAAGTATGAAAATAAAAAAATTCAGAAAATCAAACCAAAACTTATCGATCATTAGGTAAATAAAAAGATCTATCACAATCTTTTCAAATTAGATTCTAAAAACACAGAAACCCTTATAAACAATGAAGAGTTTAAAATTTCAAATCAATTTCTGAATATCATTTTAATTCTATTTTATAAACAAAAACTATATGATTCAAAAGAATTAAAAACTTAGGAGCGAAAAGTCTAAAAATTAAAAATTGACCGTCTTATCTACATGAAGGAAAAAAAAGAAGTTTCAAGAAATAAGAAAGCCAAAGATGAAGGAAGTAAAAGGAAATCTGGAGAAAAAGAAGGAAAAGCAAACCAGACCCTACCACACCACTGAACAACCCCAGAACCACCCTTCTCAGCCGCTACACCACCACAACAATCAATCCACTATCGTACGTCCAACACAGTTGGCTTTCACTTCACATATGCCCTCATCCAGCCACGTACTTCATCACTTTTGCTAAGGTGCCGTCGCCGCCGTTTCTATCAGTCTTCTTCCCTCATCTCCACTATCCCATGTCTCACTGTCTTGATTTCCGACAACCCTTGAGCTCTTATTGACTTCAACTTGAAGCTTTAGTTTGGCTTATTTTTAGTATTAGTTAATCTCAAGCAAATCCATGATTTTTATCAAGGCACGTTTCCTCTAATTTCTGGCAGAGTGGTAGTAGATCCGAAAGGTGTATACGTCACAGTCATGTGCGGTGCATGACAATCAGAAGAGGGCAGAGGGTTGGGTTGAAGCCTCAAAAGGCAAAGCTTGAAATCAGGAGAAAGATTCAATATATATATGTGCATGCAGTATTTTTTTTATTTTTTTTATCGGTATGTGCATGTAATATTTAGATTGATTATGGCCACAGAGGGACTTTACCTATGAAGTATGTGTGGCAGCTCTAACTCCACAAGTACTTCACGTACAACTTTGCAGAATGGAGAAGGCTGAAAGGAAAATTCAAATATATTAATCTTGAGAAAGTATTATAGCTGCATTATTAGATCATAGAAAATGGTGAAGCAACCAATTGGAAGTTCTTGCTAATACTAGCACAGAAGTATGTTTCAAACATGCTGTGTTAATCCAATCTTACCTCATATGCCCATATTTCAAGAGGTTTGGGTGGCAGTTTTGACCTAGTATAGGAACTCCCCTGCAGGATTCAGAGTAGAATATCAGTTAAGCATCTACAGTGCCACATGTCTACAACTAATAGTGAAATAGATAATCTATCATGCTCATATTTAACTTTATAAAATCAAACTACTCTTTTCTGAAACTCGAACTCTTTCCAAGACAAACTAAGAACTTATACAAATAGAACACCTCCAGCAAGAAGGACCTCTAGATCAACATGCTAGTTGCAAAGGCGTAGAAACTATACCTTTCCCATGCGAGCAATCATGGCAAACCCAGCAGTCAAAGTCTGCAATAGAACAAGTTAGCAAGAATCTCTTGATAACTCTATCTGACCCATTAATATAGTTTGACAGTAAATTTAAGCTGAAAGAGTATATTGCTAACCGTCAATAGACCAAGAGACAGCTGTAAAGGAACATTTCCATCCCCTGAAGAAAACAAAAGTTAAGAAACTGTCTATGCGACAAGAAATATCTTGAAGCATACTTTCTCATAGTCCCTATATTGGGTGGTCTGTTCAACTTTTAGATTCGTTTTGAATGTGAAGATCACATTCTCAAAGATAACCATGACCAATATAATGTATGATCACATGGGGTAAATACATTTCAGCCCTATAAGTTTTCCCCAAATCTCTAAGGTCCTAAATCTTTCAAAATTTTCTAACAGGTCATAGTATCTTTTTCTCCATTTATAAGGGGCCCTTCAATCCAATTGGCTAACAAGTTCTGTCCAAAATATGGCACTACACATGACGAAAATTGGATGGAAAAAAGTAAAAGAAAAGACAGAAGGGCTCATTAAAACTGATAAGAAAGTTATGAGGGCTGGGTTGAGATTTTAGGTGGATTTAGGACCTCTTGGGGATTTGGGGAAACTTATTAGGGACTAAATGTATCTAACCCATGATCACAGTGATAAGTAACTTGGTAACTACTAAAAGAGTAATGCTAGAGGCACCAAATGACTACCAAGTTTTGTGTATGAAATGACATTTTTTGGCTTCACTATTTAACCCACAGTGGAGCCCACAAGATGCCAAATAACATGACACATCATTTTGTGAACAAATTTTGGTACCCATTTGGTGGCTCTGTCATTCCTCCTACTATAATGATGGAGAAACAATCAAGAACCATGTGAACAGAAGAGCATTAACCGTATTTCTGGACCAGATACTTAATTATGTCATCCGATTCATACATAGCAACTCCTGTGTTTGGATCCACCTGCAGAGCAAGCCAAGGAAAAGCTTAGCCCCCATCCCAACGAATCACTAATTCAAATATGTTGAGTAGTTGATGTTTCTTTGATCTGTATTCTATTTCTACGATTTTGCAACGACAAGGATCAGTTACACTACAATCTGCCTGAGCAATGGGGTGATGATACATAAAAACAAAGGGGAGATACTTTCCCCCTTAAAGATCGAAAAGTGATATTTGCACATTTTTCAATTTTGCTCTGCTTCATAGCTATAAGCCCGAAAAATCTGTGGGCCTTGCTTAGTACTTGTGCCCAGAGATAATTAGTATTCAAATTTGGATATTCAGATTAAGAGTTCTAGTTTCACTATTAAATTTGGTATCCATGTGCCACACAAATACAGATGAATTTTGATTTGTGGTTTGTTATCATTCATTAATATTGAATCGTTTCCTGGCTACCGAAATTGAAATATGTGTCCAAGTGAATGTACTCAAGTTCGGTACCATCTTCAGGATTTCAATTAGGCCAAGAATTTAATCCAGGTCATGTTACAGTAGCTGTATACAAATGAGATCACTGAACTACAACCTATGCATAAGGCAATTATGGAAAATAAATGGCAGAATATTGTAAATGACGAGTATGACTTTTATCTGTTTCTTCTTCGGTCAGGAGCTTTTATCTGATTAAGATTCAGAAATTAGATTCAATATTGTCAAAAGACCAGGGTGTTATTTATGTTATTCCTTTCCATCTTTATAAATATCATGGGTTTTCCCCTGTGCCTGAGCTCCATTCAAGGATAAGTGACTTTCACAATATCAATATTGACTTGAAAAACAAAGGTGAGAGCTGTTAGGACTTGAAATCTGGTACTGTGCAGTAATTCTACGATAAACAGAGATATGAGGATGTAATTCTTCTTCAGAATTTGTAGCAATTAGTCGATGAATGCTTGAAAACAGTTATTCTTTTCCTACATCACTTTCTTCTTCTTAAAAATTTCACCTCACCTCAACTGTACCGACAAATTCAGGAAATAAAGATGAAACAATAAACTATCTAATAAAAGAGTAAAGGACTGGTGTCAAACCATGTATGGGAACTGTTGTTTGCCACCCATCTGAGCAACCTTGGGACGGAAATTTGGACCATTTCGTGGGCAAGGATAAAACAAGACATCAAGATCCAACACTGCAACAATTTCCCTAACCTGTGATTCGGAAAATAAAACAATCAATAGCCGGTGATATAAGTAAGATGTCAGCATGCAGCCATCTATTCTCAGAAAAAAAGTGCAAAATTGACTACATAAATCAGAACATGCCCCTCAGGTAAGGAGAAATTTAAACCATTGAAGGTTATCTTACCTTCCGACAGAAAGGGCAGCTGCAGTTTCCCACGTATTCCATGACAATTAAGGTGAGAAAGCAAAAAATGAATTCAGTGTTAATTCATAACACTACCAAAAAGTTGAAAGAACAAACAACAGTGAAGTTATTGCCCAAAACCAAAAGCAAGCAATCCTCCAATGTATATGTGAGTGTGTGTGCACTTGCTTAATACCTTAAAGCATAATAACAGAAGAGTCTCGAGTATAGAGTACCTCTCAAACTCGTAAATCTCAATAGGTTTCTCTGGTCGAAGGCCTAAATTTGACGTCTCTTTCACCACAAGACCTGCTTAACCACAATTTACCAAACAATTAAATAAAGTTCAATTTTGAAAGCTGCATATGTCACCCTCTGAAAAGTTATGATTTGATCAGAGAAGATAGTGACAGAATTAAAGGGATGACAGGAAACCACTTTGCTCTCGAGTTTTCACTTTTCATCTCTAGAAGTCCCAGTGTTCTGAACTAAATTCAGTATAATAATATAAATTCTCCATTAGATAAGGTGAACTTAAGTTTCTCAATATACAATCTCCTTGGGCTACACCAACCAACAGTTAACTGCTCTACTAAAGTTTGTCCATATTCACCAAAACTCCAGACTTCATATAGAACCATTATGCCCTACTGTCATTTTTTGTTGTTATCCAATCTTATGCACACTCCACCTTCTGTGCAAGAGTAGTGGCACTTGTGTGAGAAAATTAGTCCATGAGGTGTCGTGCGGTAAGGTTATCAGGATCCAAGTTCATAGATTCTCCTGTGGATCCCGACACCAAACTTCATGCAGACGAAGATAAGTTGGTGAAAAGGACTGTAAAACGGCCTATCGGAAATTTGATATAGACATTTCTTTGTAATAAATGTAGTGAATCAGTGTCTAGAGGTCTCTTGCTCCCCCTCCATGAAAAACTACACCTTGAGGCGTTGAGCGAAATAAGGTTCTTAGGATCCAAGTTCATAGATTCTCATATGGATCTGAACACCAAACTTCATGTGAATCCAGGTAAATTGGTGAATGATGCCGGAGTAATACAGCCAATTGGCATTTGGCAATGTAATATTCAACAGACCAAACAATTTAATTGTCATAGATGTTGTCAATCAGTTTCTGGAAGTCCCGTGGATAAGTAGTTAGGATACTCTTATGACTATTAAACAAGTGGTCCAATGGCCATTATTAATGCTTCTCTTGATAAAAATAATTGCATTGATAATCATCCTGAATGCAATAAAAACACCCCCTCCCTCCAATTTTAAGGTAAACCTTAACAAGTGCCATAGGGGAACTTCTTAGCAGGACTCTTAAAAAATATGTCAAATGTACACTCAGATGTAATCTTTAAAGCCACGGCTATACTTAAATTAAGGGCTATGTAGCATACTGATCTAATTCTCCCAAAGAAATGGATACGGCTAATGTGTATTTTGGGGTATAAAACAGAAGGAGTTACTAATTCAAGTGCTGCATTATAATATAAAGCTACAAGAAGTTATAATTGGTTCTCATACCGCTTATATCTTTAACAAGTTGGGCGCACTTGGTAAATACGCTGTAATTGAAACAATTACTAAAACATCCCACCTCAACTAGAACTAAGGGATCAGTCACTCTTCATTACCATGGTCGGCGTCACCATTTTGAGCATTCTTTTATGTTTGGGGGTCCTAATATGGTACTATGGCGTCAATTTTTTTTTAGCTTTTCTTTGATAAAAGAAAAAATAGTATTACTAGAGCAAAAGAAAGGACAAAGAGGACAAGTTATCAAAGCAATTAATTCATTTCACATGTTCACCAAAACTACCACAGGTTGTGTAACTGAATACAATCTGTCGACTTGCTTCCCGTATATTTGGTAAATCCTCAGTTAGTAATTTGGTACCTTGGAATTGTAACAGATTTGATTGTCTGTTGATGCTCCAACTTTAATAATCAAAAAGACAATGATGCGCTAGGAGCAAATAAATATTATAATTTACCATACCACTTAGACATCCAACCTCATTGGTAAGATGCTTGTGTACATATTTATGTCCTTGAAAGTAATATGATAAATACCGTTTACATGACTCTTGAGCAAGAAGGGCACTGAGAGCCGAAAATCAAAAGTTCTTAGAGCCCGATAGAATGCAAGTAGCAATACTGGTAGGCAATAGACTATTTGAAAAGTGAGGCAACAATTGCGGACCTTTCTTCATACCAAATGAAGCATTGCAGCAGTTGATTCTTTGAAACCCAGATTGAAAAATAAAAAAATAAAAAATCCCTATGAATAACATGGAAATGGAGAGGCGAACTTTTGGAATAGAACCATTATATTCATTTCTCACAAACCTTTAAACTGGGGTGGAGAAGTTATATCCATTGTAAATTAGAACAACACCAAGTACCCAAGCTTGTGTTGCAGGACAAGAATGCACGATCCTCATGTCAAATTTATGAGATTTGTAAATCCTCAGATTTTGATAAACATCATTTAGCCTTACAAATTATAATACAATACTACGCTGTCTCTTCTCCTTGGTAAGAAACTAACGTATATGTTGACTAAGAATAAAGAGCAGTCAGGAGGACATTTCGTAACTACCTGCAAACTCAAGTGCATACTCGCCAGCTGGAATATCATTCTTGGACACAAAAGAGGCTGAATACCTGAAATTGTTCCAAGGATAATGAATTACTGTTAGAGCACCATTAAATAAGATATAATCTGAAAGAAAATTCCTTTCACCCTCGGTGAAACATAATATTGAACAGGAACATGTGTGTGCTTTTCTTTCAATCCAAAAATTTACCAACACGTTGGCAGTAACAGTCAATGAAGTTGAGCCCCAATATAGGTTTGTGCAGAAAAAAAATTTAGTTCGCCACTTCTGTGACTAAATTTGGCATCAAAACCAGCAATAATTCACTTGCTGTAACAAGACTCAATGCACATCACCAACATGTGAGGTTTACCCAATGCACATCAATGACTTTCTTTTTTTGGTTAACTACCACGTAACAAAGGACTCTTCATTTAGCTGCAAAACCCATATTGACAGGACAAAATACAGACATGGGTGTTCACCTGGGATCATTGTTGGTTATGACTTTCCAATTGCTTATTCACTCCATCTATTAGAATTTCCTCCATACAACATAAATTACTCTGAAACCTATGAAAGTAAAAGCTTCTATCATGGTCTTTGACACAAACTTTGTAGGCTACATACAATCCCTCGGAAGCAGATAAAGTGGCTGAAATAACAAACAAAATGGCATCGACATAAAACCCAGAAACAATAAACCATCTAGATGAAGAAGCTGGTTAACTGACTAGGGAGAAAAATATTCATATTTAACATTAAACAAAAACAAAGTAGAAGGACGCAATTCCAAATGAACAAATTTAAACTTGAATAGGATCTTTTCGTGATTGGATCATTTTGCTATAGCCAAATTTTGTAATAGTACAGGGCATCCTATTAGTGAGGCGATTGGGGTCAATCTATCAGATTCTGATATTGAAAGGGTCCCTTTAACACTCTAAGGCCATCAAAGATGAGAATTATGCACAACGGAATTTATAATTTTTAAGGCCTTCTAGTCATTTGTCTAACATAGTACTTTTAATGTCACAATGTCATTTTTATCTTGTCTAAATAATCAAACAATAAATGATTTAACATGTAGAGCACAATTTGATACATTACAAATAAGACAAGAAATTAAAAGAGATAGGGTAAGAGAGATATTTGATGCAGTGATTTTTAAGGTCGTTTGTAGCAACTCTCTCTTACATCCACCCATCATTGCCTTCTAAGCACATGAGGTATAATCCACTATATTTCTCTTTAAAAAGAAAGATTAATCGGCCATGGTAGTATCCTCAATGATGTTTTGTGCGTTGTTGGCTTGACACTTGAATTGTCGGATGAAAGCTCTTTTTCCACGTGCAGCTACTTTCTTTAGTTGTCGCTTAACTTAATATTTAATTTCAAGCTTCTCTCTCATAATTATACGACGATGATATTGGGAGAGTATTTAGTAAAGCTATCTCTCATAAATATCTGACTGTAAAGATCCGGTAAGTATTTGGTGTTGTCCTCATAAAATTTTACATTTTACTACACACACCTATTTAGGGCACTTTTGGCACTCTTAGTAGTGTTGGGTGCACTTGGCACACATTGCACTGAGAATTCAATCCATTTTATAGAAAGTTTGAAATCGCCGTTGGAATACAATGGTCATATTCCACAGTGACATTGAAAATTTCAAGCATTCCAACGGTAATGTTTCTTTAAAAAAGGATATTTTTCTCTTTCACCCCTTCAAGCTTGGACTTTTAACGTCTTTTAAAATTGAAACTTTTAGCTCTATATAATCACAAATGACTGCCGGGAATTCAAAAATGAGTTCTGATTATGTTCCATAATAAAATTTCCTTTCAATCAAGATCCACTTTGCATATTTTTTTGGACTACGTATGAGGTCTGAATCTTCGTCCGAATCCACAACGACTTGTAAGGGGGTTTTGTAAAACTTTGAAAATTGAAATTTGAAACTTGAAACTTGAAATAGTAAACCATCTGTAGCTTAATGAAATAATTAACCAACTTCAACTTCATGAAAAAGCCAACTCAAATGGCTATCTCCTTTAGCTATTCACTTAATATAGCTGACCAAGCATTGTCACTTCAACTAGCTATCTTCTTTAGCTATTCACTCAAATAGCTATCTCCCTTAGATAACTCAAATTGCAATCTCCTTTAGAATAATTCAAATAGCTATCTCCTTTAAAATAACTCAAATAGGTATCTCCTTTAGAATAACTCAGCTAGCTATCTCCTTTATCTATTCACTCTCTTTAGATATTCAGTATAATTCTTTCAAAAAAATTCTAGAAAACCAAAAAATATTTTGGGGGATCCAATCTAGGTTACAAGATTACATTTAATATTTAATCATCATCAAAACTA
The DNA here is from genome assembly GCA_013146195.2 of Codonopsis lanceolata. Lineage (NCBI taxonomy): Eukaryota > Viridiplantae > Streptophyta > Magnoliopsida > Asterales > Campanulaceae > Codonopsis > Codonopsis lanceolata. The sequence continues at coordinate 18,543,459 of CM028380.1, read as the reverse complement.
AAATCCTAAATACATGGTACAAACAATTTCCCCCTTTTGGATGATGATAAAAAAATTCCTTTGAGCTGAGCAAGGTACTGCATTTATTACATAAGCTCAGAAGAAACATAACATTGAATACGTTTACAATGAGAATCTATAAGAATTATAATTTAGCTCGAGTAGAGATGTATTTGAGTACCTTCAATAGCTTATTTCACTGGTCCATGTACTTTTAGCATGTAAAACACTTGTTCGTAAATGCCTCCTATCAAGGTAGCTCCCAATGCAACTATGAAATACTAACCTATTTCCCTGTCATTAATCAAAGAGAGATAGAAGACCCTCCTTTCTGATTTTTTTTTTTTTTTTTTGGGGGGGTGAAAGAGCATTGATACACTCTCATATTCAAATACCAAAGAGTGGTCAAATAATGGACACTACATTAAACCAATATAAATAATCATCAATCATGTCGATAACAAGTACCAAAGAGTGGTAAATAACACTAATCACATTCATGTCGATAACAAGTCATAGCACCACCAACCTGGTGATTCAAAGACTCACCATAACATCTTAACACAAGTTGCTTTAAAAGTCTTCCCTGAAACAAAGTTGTAACTATGATACAGGTCGTTGGGGAAGTAGGGCGCCTACACCATGATAGAAGAATCACGCACATGGAGAAAGCCCAAGGAATTTGGTGGTAGGTCCCACATTGTATAATTAAACATCATTTCATATTTAATCCTATATTGAAATTCAACTCATTGCATTCACAGCAATCACATCAAGATTGTCATTCAATACATAGAAACTCTACTGCTTTTCTGCTATTTGGCCTAAATGCTCAACCACTGAATCAACTTAGACACTGCATTTCAGTATTTCACAGCATTTGGCAATTATATTAAGAGTTTCACTCAGCTCAAGTTTCGGATTTCAATTAGCAACTACAATCAAACTAAATCTCAGTAATCAAACTACTCATCTTCTTAACAGGTCATAATCCCACCTTGCTTATGAAATCCAAGCACAACATAACACACACTGATTCACACAAGGCTACCAAATGTGAGAGGATGAAGAAGCATACCCAGAAACAAAAACACCGGCGCCAAAGCGAAAAATCAAGGCCAGCGAAGCCCCCAAGACGTCGAGAATCTTATCGGGTCTGGGCGTAAATCGCTTCGGCTTGGGAGCCTTGAAATTGGGGGGTGGAGAGATTGATTCAAGCCCTAATTTCGGCTCTTTTTCACTGAACTGGAAGCTGAAGGAGTATTAGAAATGTCTGCTGATGCTCTTATAGAAATTCTGCCCGCCGCTATTGTAGGACGCGAGAGTGGCCGGAAAATTGGAGGTGGGGTGAAGTGTAGAACGCCAGCCATTGTGGTTGCCGGCGAAAAGAGGGGATGAAGGGCGGAAAGCTGGGACGAGTGATTTAAGCTGCCAAGTGAAATGTCATTGCTGATTTTAGCAGAGACGATATATACGTTTTTGTATGCAGAAATCTATGTGACATGTAATGTAAACGGTGTGTCATGTGTGTGGCCGGAGAAGCGACAGGTAATACGGTTACTTATTATTTTAAATTCATGGAATTTATATTTTACTAGACAATACTAGTTATAGTTTGCATAATGGGTCGAAAAAAAATATTATAATTAATTTTTTGCCCCTAGTTAACTTTTATTAATTATAAGTGTACGAGGCGAGTTGTATTTTAATAATTATATATATAATGCAAATACAATTAGTATAATTAATTCAAAAGGTAATCCCGCTCCATAAGACCAAAAAAAAAAAGAAAGTGAAAGATAACCTAAAATTATATTAACACGGACTGTAAATAGTATCTTAATATCGACTAATGATATTAGAACGAAGAGGTTTTATTTATGTAACTCATAAAATTTAAAACATCTTACAATAAATCATTACTTATAACTAATGTTGTAAATTTTCAATAGAACTGAAAAGTTATTTATATTCAAGTTTTATGAGATCTAATGTAACTAAAACTTGAACCTTTTTTTATGGTTCTATACAAATCATGGTATTATTATGACTAAGGAAATTAAATATCTAAATAGTTACTGAAGTATTTAAGATTATAAAAAAAATCAAGAATAGTTTATTTAGAATGCACATAGAAATCCACAAACATGGTTCATTATACTCCCTCCGTCCCTAAATTATCGTCCTAGTTGATCTTATGCATAAATTAAGAAAAATAATTGATTTGAATTATTAATATTGGTTTAAAATGTAATTTCTTTTAAAGTCCATGTATATGTGGCTCATAATTAAAGTAGAGTGAAAAAGTAATGATAAAGTGGTAAAAGTGATGTTTTAAAAAAGTAAGTTTCAAACTCGATAATTATTTTGAGACGGACAAAAAAAAAAAAGACGATAATTTAAGGACGGAGAGAGTAATATTAGTTATGTAAGGATAAAATAGATCATACCCTCTTTTTTTTTCCTTTGAGACGTTCGTGTTTGTGTCTTGATCATCAAGGTTATTGTTGTTTTCCTTGATAACCTTCTTGAAAACTTGGTTATTACCTTATTTAAGGATGTTGAATATATAGCATGTTCCAGCTTGTAAGATTTTCATAGTAAAAGTACTGTTTATTTCTAATCTTAACATTGTCATGTTTAATTAGTTTTTTCTTAATGCGTAGTTGTTCTAGGCATATATAAAAGAGACAAAACTTATGTAAGACCGTCTTATGGATTTCAATCCATAAAATGGAGCCCCAAACAAGAAAGAAAATATAGTTGGGTAAGTTTGATTTGGGCATGAGCAACCCATTTGTAGAAACTGCAAGTTACCCATTTAAAAAAAAGATCAAATGAGGAATGAAAGTGGGCGGAATATATGAGATTCGGGTCGGATCAAAAGACCTAACCCGGACCCATTAAAAATGACGTGGGTCATGCGAACGGATGAAGGCACGCTAACTTAATGAATATTTTCATTAATTTCTTCGATGCCCTCATTGTTCTAACTCGTCGCTAGTGCCCTTTCTTTTCCAAACTTTGTTGTCGAAGTTCTATTGTACCCAAACTTTCCAATTTAGTCGTAAATTAACTTAAAAACTTCAATAAACTTCATTTTATAAAACAAAATGTTACTTTATGATTGAAAGAGATTCATTTAAGGATAAAAGTGACACTTTTTAAGGGTAAAAGTGATATTTTTAAATGAAATGGGGGTAATAATTTTCATTAAAATGTAAAGTGGCACATTTAGGGTCAAGACATTTTTAGTGCTCAAAAGTGACACATTTAATCTTTAAAAAGTGGTACACTTTTAAGGTCAATGGTGACAACTTTATTTATAAAGTGACACTTTTAGAGTCAAAATTTATATATTTTATGCTAACAAGTGATACTTTCAATGCTAAAATGACACTTTTACCGTTTCACACCAAAAGTGACGATTTTCATTTATAATGTAAAGTGACACTTTTCAAAGTAAAAATGATATATTTAAGACTAAAAGTACACATTTAAGACTAACAAGTGATACTATTAAAGAAAAAATTATATTTTTCATTAAAAATGTAAAGAAACTCTTATAAAGCCATAAAGTGACACATTTTATACTAAAAATGACACTTTTAATGTTAAAAAATAACAATCTTCATTTATAAACGTGAGGGGTAACGTTGTAATTTCTAAAAGCCGATAGGTTGCGCTGAGATTTCTGAATCTTGACTCATTTAATATAAATATATCTTTCTTATGAATTAAAATCTATAAATCCATCTTACTGGTGGCTTACTTTATAAAGGAAATCTCGTGATATTAAAGAGGTCCAAATTGTTCAACTTAGAAAGAGATTGTGCAAAGAGATAACCACTTAAGTTAGGATGTGCTACAGTGCTAATGAATACACCAACATCAATAACGTAAGTGTTGTTTTGAAGAAAAATTGTTTACGTCCATTGATTTGTTTTTCATAAGTTGTTTAATATGGGTGTTTGGTATTGGATGGATTAGATAAACTCAGTGAGTAGGTTTTCTATAAAACGGTTTTACAAATCTTAATCTGTATGATGGAGTTTTTCATGTTAAATGGGTCAAAGATTCAAAAATTGCAGCGTCACTTATCAACTTTCAGAAAATATAGTACCACCGCTCATATTTTATAAATGAAAACCATCAACTTTTTAGTCTTTAATTTATTATTTTTGCCTTAAAATGTCACATTTAGTCTCTGTTAGTCTACATTGATGCTCAAATAGGCTAGGAGGTAAATAGCCTATGATGTCTTATTAAAAACTTTTCTTTTTGTATTCATAAAGTGCATGTTTGAAAGGCATTGACAATTTGCATAACGAGCATGTCTGCTGATAACACTGAACAGCAGACTTGCTCCTAACAAAGTAATGAACTCTGTTGGTAAACTGAAGGTAAATCAAAAGCCTATCTTAAGAGTTTAAGCAACGGAAATTGTAAGACTTAGATTTAAAGAGAAGTCTTAAGTGGTTGTACACGAATATATGTTTAGAACAACAACACACTTAATCCTTCTTTCAAATGCAGATTTAGGAAGTCATGAGAGATTAGCTTTTCAAATGATTAATCAATTTATAAAAGCTCATAGAGAAGTAAAGGCTGAATAATGAAAGATAAACCAACTGAAAGAACTTCTAAATTTATTCAAGGATAAATTACAGAATACATCAACCTAGACTCTTTATGTAAAGTTTATGTCCTCGTCGTTTCAAACCTTAATCTTTACTTAATTATTCATATACAAATATCTTAAGTAAAGAAAGCAATAAGAGACGACAACGAAGAACAGATATGAGAAGACAATTTTTGGGTTTCAGATAAAAAAAATTGAGCAACTGAGTGCAGATCACTCGACTTCCTATGATGATCGATTTTTGCACAATCAACAACATTTGTATAGAAATACAAATCTGAAGATATGAATGTAATATTTACAAACAGCTCTTCATCTTCCTTGGACACTATCTGAAAATCTATCATCAAATCAATCTAAAGTGCTTTGGCCTCTAACTTTAATAATAAAGTCCTGAAGCTCTATTAGAGGCTGAGATCTTTGAAGAAGGCTGAAGAACTCGAAATCAAGAACTGGGTTCTTAACCAAGACATCGATCTCTGTCTATAGATGTTTATGATCTCTCTCTTCTTCGCCAATCCTTTTTCTTCTTAGCAATCCATAAAGAGTGTATTGCTAAAGTTTGGGTTCGCTCACTGCAATCTTCTGTGGAGATCTGAGATTCATTGGTGAAGATGAACTCTTTGTAGATCTCACAGTTTTGTCGAACGAATTCTTGTTGCAAGTGTCTTGGATTCAAAGTCCACACGGTTGAAGAATAATGAGTATTTCTTTTATAGATAGATGTCTTTTTGATCATTGAGAGATGATAAATTTTATATCCGTTGATATGGTTTTGTCGTTGAAGACTGGTGGATAAAGATATTGTTTGCTGGATCTTTGACTATTGGATAAAGACTTTGTCCTACAAATCCTGGAACTGTTGCCCGTCAGATTGTATGATAAATCTATGAAAAATAAGTCTGAATCATAATGCATTGTCAGGCGGTCTGTCCAATAAAGTAGATTCTTTTGACTTTTTCCAAACCACGAGAGAGAAGATATTGCAGCATCAAAGATGTCATGCTTCATAAAGATTTGAGTGACTTTTGAGGCTTAAACATTTTTGTCTTTTCTTGATCTTCTGCAATCTTGTCTCTTAAGTAGCACGTGCAAAGCTAAGTCTGTTGATAAGATGTTCTATCCAAAGGAGTGAGTCTTCTTTAAGAGAGGATTGGTGGCGTGAACAATCAAACCGTAGCATGTCTGCTGGTAGCGAGTCTTCAAGGTATTCTTTTGCGCTCATGACAAATCTGCTGGTGACGAGTCTTCTAAAAACCTTTGGCGCTTTAGCATATCTGCTAGTGCTAGTGCATATGAATTTGTTCGTTGTTGACACCCTTTTTTATTCTAGATGCATCAATTCTGAATCACATTATCTCATTTGTAAATCGTGATGCATCGATTTAGATTTTGGACTTGGTGTAGTTATGTAATTTAAATTGATGTATCACGGTGCAAAATTTGATGCAACGTGATGCAAAATCGGAAGGTAATTTAAATTGATGCATAGCGATGCACAAATTTGATGCAACACGTTACAAAATTGGATTAGATAATTTAAATTGATGCTTCACGATGCAAAATTTGATGTAGTGCAATGCACTAAGTGAGTCATCTGAAATGCGTCTTCGGTTTATTAAGGGTATCGTAGTGTTTTCGCTTCCAAAAGTATTTTTTTCGATTTAAAAAAAAGGTGTTGTAGCGGTTGGAAATTGTCCAAAATGGACTAACCAGAATTTATCCCAAAAAAGTAGGGAGAAATTCGGGTCTATCCCATTTGGACAATTTTCACCCGCTTAACACCCCAATATTTTTTTAAAATCGAAAAAAGGTACGTCATGCATCGTGATGCACAAAATCATGCATAGTAACTTTACGATGCACACAAACATGCATCACGATTCACACAAACTAAGTCACTTTCATGCACCGTGAGTAGGCCTGACAATTGTAACTCATTACCCATTAACCCACCTAACCAAACCCACTAATTACCCAACCCATTATTATTTTTGGGTAGAAGTGGGTAACCCCTTTCGACCCAATAATATATTAACAGGACGGGTCGGGTTAAATCGGGTCGGCCATTTCGACCCAATAATATATTAACGGGACGGGTCGGGTTAAATCGGGTCGGACCCGTTGCCCATTTCAACACGTGCTTTTTTATGCTATAAATTTATGTTTTTTTGTGAGAATTTTTTGGGTTGAGACGGGTTGACTCGCTTTAACCCGTTACCTGTTTAAACCCGAATCATTCCAACCCAATCAATTTCAACGCATTTGACATTTGGGTTCTAATGGGTTTCGACTTGTTTCAACCCATTATACATTCCAACCCAACCCACCCAATTGTCAGACCTAACAATGAGGCCTGATTTGTGCATCGCGATACATAACAGACCATTCTTCGGTTTTGAAAGAACATCGGGGGTCTGAAGTAGTTGAAATCTTTGAAATGTAGACCGCCCCATAGTTTTTTCCAAAAATGTAAGAAAACTAGTACTCCCTCCATTTTCAAAAATTGTTTTCTTTTACCTAGCACAACGCTTAAGAAAAAATAATTAATCGTATTATAAATATTGGTGAAATGTGTGATTTTTTTAATGCCTTTAAATATGTGACCATAATTAAAGTAGGTAAAAAAAATAAAAATAAAATAGTATAAATATTTTCTTAAAATGAATTTTTTGAAAAATAGCAATTATTTAAAAACTGACAAAAAATGAAAAGATGACTATAATTTAGATTTGCCAATTTTTTCTTGAATTGCTCCGTGGTAAACAAGTAATGGCGGTTAATGCCTTTCATAATTTCATATTTTCATTTGCTGTTATATGGGCCTGGTTAATGGCTGTTTATGTCTTATGGAATAGTTGGGCCAAAAACAAAATGAGTACTAAGAATGGGTTGGGCTCTTCACATCCATAGGGTCTTGCTAAGAGAATGTCCGGTGGTTAGTCTTGCATACCCTTTGAGATTACTTTTTAAGGATAAAATTTTGATTGATCCCTTTATCATTCATAAGGCGGGCATAGATTCGACCTCATTTTGTTTGAGATGCAAGCATCGGAGGTTGCAATGTCCAATGTTTTACATTACGATGTCAAAATTTGGGGGGCTTTGACTGCGCATCTTTTATTTATTAAAGGTATCTTTGTTATTTTCCATCTAAAAGTGTACTTTAACAATTTTAAAAATATATCATAGACTTTTTCGGTTATAGTTTCACCACAAAAAACCGGTCGAATTTCACCCAACTTTTTAAGGTGAAAACCAGGTCGGTCCCCTCCCCTCCCGTAGTCCCGTGAATTTTTAACCGTTAAACTCCCCGACATTTTTTAAGGATAAATTACAGGCCAACCAAAATGTTTAATTGGTTTGGGTTGACTAGTAAACTAGTAAAGACGCTACTACTTCGGTTCATGAAGGAATATGGAAGAAAGGATAAATTCATGCATCGTGATGCATGACTTGTGTATCGTGATGTATGATTTTGAATCTTGATGCATCCAATATGTGCATTGCAATTCTAAATTGATGCATCGGGATTAAAAATATGTACGCTCAAATTGAATGATGTTAAATAATGGTAGATTAGTCTTTTTATAACATTTCTTGTGCAAATTGCTAAAATTACATTTCTTTGATGACAGAGGTAAAAAAGGAAAGTAAGCTATTCCATACGTTTTACTCCCTCCGTCCCTAAATTATCGTCTTCCTTTCCTTTTTCGTCTGTCCCAAAATAATTATCCATTTAAACTTTTTAAACATGGGCCACATACACATGAGTTTTAAAGGAAACTACACTATTAAACCAATATATATAACCGTCAATTGTTTTTCTTAAACTGAAACTAGTTCACCATACGTGTTTCATTTTAGCAAAGTCACTTTCGAAATATTTTGTTTATCATTACATAACATTTCAACATCACTCTCCATATTTGATATTAACATATTGGTTATGTTCAAACATTTTTACAAGTATGTCAAACTTTAATACTAGTTTTATATTCATTAATCATTAAACTTGTTAAACATGTTTTTTTTTTTTTTGGGGTGGAAGTCATATTTTTAGGAACCTGTGAAAATAAAAATTTTAACCAACCAAAAACAATTGTAATAATTTATGCGGTGCCGCGCGCCCAACACGAAGATGACAAATGTCACGCTCGGAAGTGTCATGTCAGCCGACCATGGTCCCACACTAGATTGTTGAATGAGAAAGGAATATCTGTGTGACTTGAAACTAAGGCATTTGGATCCTGTCAATTTTGGGTTCTTAGTAGAATCTTCCTTCTTTGAGTAAACAATAACCCATTGACAAGCATGCTTGTGGAAAGGTTATTACACAATCATGTGTATGGAAATGGGAAATCTTTGACTAAATTTGAGAGCATTCCTACGTACAACCAATGAGTTAAATGTTTGGTAGGGTTTCAGGATTTTTTTAATGAGGGAGAAATGTAAATGGACCATATTGAAAAGGTCCATCACAAAATGGGTATGATAATGACATTTTAAGTGAAAAGAATGAAACTTTAATTTTATGTCGTATAGTGAAAAATAAAAATATGGGCGGTCTTATATTTTCAACCGTTTTACATATTTTTTCGAAATCGAAAAAATATACGTCATGTATTACGATTCATAAAATAAAACACTTTCATGCATTACGATGTATGACATGTTTTTTTTCCAGATTAGAAACAATATTGTACAAATTAACAAATTATCAACCAATTGCATCATCTTTGTGCTTGTAATTACATCTTGGAAGTAAATTTCCTTCCTCAACCTCTGATTATAAGGCTGTTTATGTGTGTGTAGGAGGCCTAACATTATAGATCATGCATAGCGTCAAGATAACATCACTTATCACTACTCTTAGTCCATGTCTGTTCATGCCCATTGTCAATTTATGACACTATATAGGCAGGTCTCAATCAATAACATTCCTGATTTACTGGGTCATACTCATGCTGTACCAGGCACTCCTTAACCCCAAACCAGCAATTTTGTCAGCTTACTTGGACATGACTTTGGACCACAGCAATATGCATAACAAAACTTAACATGCTGACAAATGCAGTTATGGACCATGACTTATGAAGCCTACCCTTTGAAATCGGGGTTCAATCGTTTGTCACTATCTCTAGCTAGCTAGTGAGCTTCTAGCAGATCTGATTTCGACCTGATCAGCCTGAATAGTTTTTTCTCGTTTGTTCATTCAATAGTGTGTACGTAACTAGGTTTGATCGAATCCCTCAAGAATCAAGCTAACAGTGAGCAGAGTCAGCCAACTCAAGCAAAGCTAGAAAAAGTTAACAACCCTCAAGTTTGCCGGATCTTAACACGCTCAAGCTGAATTTTGAGTTGCTTAATTCAGTCTCTTTATAATCCTGCATATATGATCATTGGGTAACAATTACTTGTAATTCTGTAATAAAGGAGTTCTAAATTTCCAGCAACTACGTACTAGCGTGAGTTGTAGCGTGGAAATTCCACGCCAACATAGTTCCAAACAGCAAACTTGTCCATGCATAATTCATAACATGCATGATTCATGCCACACTCACACTGTAGGTTTCACAATATTGATGGTGACAGTTACTTGTTAGATTTCTAATTGTAATGCAATTTTCTTGTAGCTTGTTTATATATAGTGGTGGGGTTCAGTCTAAAACTACAGGATAAGACTTTCATTACCAATTAGTAGAGAGTAAAATTCAGTCCCGATAGTTATCATCGATAACGTTTTACTTCAGACCCACAAATCCATCTCCCAACATCAACGTAAGATTCGAGCTGAAGACTTAGAAACAGCTAAACAGTTTCAAATTCATTCAATTCTCTACATATCCACCCAAGGCCAATAAGAATCAATTGGTGGACAAAGCATGCATACATATATATATATGTTTATATGCCTAACTAACTTAATTAAGAGGCTGAGAACTACAAGTATGGATCATGACATAAGCCTACCCTTTGAATTAGCTCGTTTCGTGACCATATATTCTCTTGTGAGCTTCTAACAATCTGATCTCAGTGGGATCAGCTCGGATTAGTTTTTTTGTTGTTCATGCTATTGTGTGTAGCTATATAGGTTTGATCATTTAAGATGTCCACAAACATAGACCGAAACCCATTTGAGCCTTACTTAGCAAGCTCTAGTGGAATTTTGAGTAGCGCTTAATATCAACTCGTGACTCGGCTTTAAAGGTGGAGTCCTAAATATCAAGCAACGATCTTGACTCGTAGCATGGAAAATACATTTGATATGCTTAATTAACTAATGTTACGGCAAACTAGAGACCAGTTCTCTTTTCTTCACATCCTCCTTCATACCCTGCATGAATCATGCCAGGCCTGGACAATAGGATTCATGCTGGTGACATTGATATGCTTAATTAACTAATGTTACGGCAAACTAGAGACCAGTTCTCTTTTCTTTTTCTTTTCATTGCTTAAATCACTTAACTGCATAACCTGTAGAGTAGTCATAACTCATTCAAAGTAGTGGGATTCAGTCTCAAACTACGTACACACAGACGTCACAGACAGTAGACGGTAACTTATACTTCAAACCAAAAATCTCTTAACCCAAGGTGAGGTTCGATTTGAAGTACAACTGCCTAGACACTGTTCCGCCCATGATAGATGAGAACCAGTGCGATATATATATGGCCACTTATAAAAAAACAACAACGAAAAGAGATTTAGCACAGCAATAAAAATATAAAATGTTACTGTGGGATCGAAACTTTATGGAGGAAATTAAGAATAAAATGTCACAATATACTTGCTGTGGCTGAGCCAGGGGATCTAATTAAAACTGACAGGCACGTTTATTGTTTGACGTTATTGCCTAAAGGGGAAATACGAGTCCGGATTCTCTATTCCAAAAGTGTATTCCATCTTTTATTCCAATATAAGATTCACCGTTAACTTGTCAATCAGTAATTGATTTTGTTTATATAATTAATTTTGATAATTTACTAATTGACAAGTTAATGGTAGATCTGACATTTGAATAAAAGATAGAATACACTTTTAGAATAGAGGATCCAGACTCGGGAAATACAAGTACACAATAGTCAATTGCTGGAGAAGCAAAAGCAAGCTCAATTACGATTCTAAGTAGGACTTTAATTAATGGTCCTACTGTATTCGTCTAACTGATCTTCATGATTACTTCAACAATGGTGATAACCCCACTTATTAATTCCTGCCACTTTATATAGGAGGCCATGCAGTGTACATGCACCTGACAATGATTTTTATTCTTAATAATGAGTCCTGATACAAAATGCAGAACTTAATTATGAAAATCTCAGAACAACTAATTAGATCGATGAGAGAGAGGCTTGAAGAGAATACCTGCAAAATCTGAACTCCGATACCATGTTAAAAATGTTGGCGGCTTGAAAGATCGAAAACAAAACAAACAAAAGATCAAAACATGATCAATTGCATTAGAGTAACATGTGGGGTTCGATTCGGCTAAACGAAAGATGACTTAGATTAATCAAAGAGAATATATAGAGAAAGAGAATGAGGTCAATGAACTATTGAAAAATTTAATGTCAACCTTGTATATGTTTTAATGTTATAATTATATATAATGTTATTATATCAAACCCTAAACTGACTTAAACAAGGAAACATAAAATCTAGTTTCCGCACGAACGCGGTTATGTTACTTTATGTAACGCGATCGCCTTGTCACAACGCACGTGCTTTCACTTCCTGAACGCGACCGTTTCATCTTCTGAGACTTCTTGCCAAAATGACGCGGTTGCCTGACGTGACCGCTTTAAGTACTAGGAGTCCTTCGAAACCAAACGAGGTCGCTTTGTCCCTGGTGACACGACGGCCTTGTCTGACGCGATCGCCTTATCTAAACATGACGTGACCGTCTTTGTACAATAAACCTAAAAGTCCACACAGGATTTTGACTCATTTTCTAAGTAATCGAGTCATACTGTTTATAACAACACATCATAAGGTGCTCTTACGATTGTGAATTCTAAAAAACGACTAATACAAGTTGACATGCCTGTACATAGATAGAGTCCAATATATATTATACTTCTTCGTCTCGGATAAATGTTCTTAGTGGACAAAACACAAGGATTAAGAAATGTAATTAATGATGGACCATAAAATATGTTGTGACAATAATATCTATTACATACACACTCTTTCTCATTAATTATATACCTATTACACTCACTCTCTAAAATGTACAATAATGATAATATTATATGAAAGAATATATTATGAAGAATGGTAAGAAAATTTATACACTCAAAATATTTAAGATATTAGTTGTAACATCCCAAAATATATTTATCGGAGACGAGGATGTATATAATTTTATATTAACCTAGCCCACTTGTTAATACGTCCGATTTAAAAATTGTGAACAGAATTTTCGTGTGGAGGTCATGATTATCTTAATAAGAAGGCCATAAATCATAAAACAAGATCACTGACAAAAATCAACAGGGTGGGGTCCAAAGTGCCATATAGTGGCCTTTCTGTAATAAGGAAAAACAACAATGGCCATCATCTTTGTCTTTTTTTCCTTTGAAGGACACTATAAATCTATGCTTCGAACCTTACTCAAGAAACCAACACATACATCAAATATTACACCAAAAAATATACATATATTGGTTAAGATTGGGTATCAAAATTCAAGATTGGTCATGGGTAACTGCATCGCCGTCCAAAACAAGGTCATCAAGGTTTTGAAAACAGATGGGGAAGTCCTTGAATTCAAAGCGCCCATGAAAGTCGATCAAGTATTGTCAGAATATGTGGATCATGCAATATCTGACACACTTCCTGTCGTCAGGCATCTCAGGCGAGACACTGAGATGATTGGTGGTCAATTATACTATCTTCTACCACTTCCACTGCATTCATTGAAGACCAACAAGAGGAAGCTTAGTTATTCAAACCCGGAACTAACAGAGGCAGGAGAGGGGAGTACATGTAGTACTGGAGTGTTGAGGGTTAAGCTAGTCGTGAGCAAGCAAGAGCTGGAAGAGATGTTGAGAAAAGGGCGAGTTTCTGTTGGTGATTTACTTTCTCAGCTTCAGGAAAAACAAAGCTCGAAAAGGTCGAAAGAACTCCATGATGGAAACTGTGAAGGATGGAAACCTGTCTTAGAAAGTATACCTGAAGTAGACTAGTTTATGTATCAAAATTTCTATACATTTTACATACAAAAAATGTAGTGATTAGGCCTTAAATATAGTGAAACAGCAGTCTTAGCTTTATTTAATGAAATTAAGGGCTTGAAGAAGGATTTCAGGGTAATATAAACATATATTTTCTGCCTGTTTGCACGCCAAGGGAACCGAAAGATTAGTACAAGTGATCCGGGTATTATAAATCAGAAAAACGAAAAATCAAATTCAATAAGGCGCATATCCATAGCAGTTTCCCATACATTCAAGGTAGGTCCGATAATCACAACCCAAACCCGCAAACTCACCCGACTTGAAAATTATCGACCTAACCCAACTTATTAACAATTTTGGGTCCAAACAGGTAACTCATTTTAACCAAAAAAAAAAAAAAAAAGGTTGAGCCCGTTACCTATCTTGAACCGATGAGTTTTACTCTATAAATGCATGGATTGATGGCGGAGAATTCTAGTTAATTTAAGAGGGGCTAACCCGTTTTAACCCAACCCAATTCAATCCGACTTTTTTGATATTTGGGTTCTGATAGGTTTTAATGTAACTCTGATGTAGGACAAGATTGGATTAGTTTTAATTTTAAGTTTGAGTATTTTTATTTTATTGTAATTTTCGTATTAAATTTTAATAGGGTAATATTTTTATGTTTAAAAGTAGATTGAGGTATATAAGTGATTAATTTAATTCTTATTAGGTTACTATATAGGTTAGACTACTTTTTAGGAGATTTTAACTTGTTTTCCAAGTATTACTAATCCTATAAAAATATGACTAACCTATATAATAACCTAATAAGACTTAAATTCATCACTTATATACCTAAATCTACTTCTAAACATAAACATATTACCCTATTAAAATTTAATACGAAAATTACAATAAAATAAAAATACTCAAACTTAAAATTAAAACTAATCTAATCTTGTCCTACATCAGTCACCCACTCTTGAAAAGAACTCATCCTCGAGTTCATACCCGAAACTTGAAATTGTCCATGCCAAACAAAGAGATATTTTGAATAGTGTAGCTTTTCACGCAACCTTGAATCTTCGAAATCCTTGAACAAATCTGAAATTGAAAATGACTCAAAAACTTGAAAGAAACTAGGAGAACTAAACAGAAACTCGCTTGACATAACGCGTGATCGTAGGCATGCCATAGTAGTGACATACTGCCCCATATCATCCTCATCAAATAAATTTGCAGCTCCAAAATCTCCTATATCCCCAAAATTATGTTTCTCATAACTATCTCGTTCGAAAAATAATTGTTCAACGTCATCATGCATATTTCCAAACGCAAGCTCAAGCAAATTTAAATCTTCCAAATCCAGGTCGCCTGTGAAAAAGGGGAGATCAGCCTTGATTTTCGGATACTGATCCACTGCTCCTACAAACGATACCTCTTCCCCATCTGAATCGGAATCTACCACTGCCCTGGCCGGCGGATCACGAGGAGGGTTCACCATGCGTCCTACAGGTTCTGCACGATCCCCTGCCCGTTGCCTAGGGTTTGCGCCACCGAACTGCAAATTGCGTACTCCTTCAGCGATAGCTTGAGTTGAAACAACCAAGTTGTCTATCGTTGCTTGCATCCGTTCAAGGAAAGCCATCAGTGCAGCGTTGGTGTCGTTGTTGTTGTCGTCGTTAGCCGCTATCTCACAGGATGTTAATCTGCTCTGATACCAACTGACGCAGCGGAAATAACAACAAGGGCTCTTACCACGAGAAACCCTTCAAAATAAGGTTGAAATACGTCAAACCTTAACCAACCTAGAATCCACTAGGAAGAGATAACTGGAATCCACCAGATAAAAGAGAAAACACTAATTTTATTAAAAATATCAATTAAAATCGGAATTACAATGTAGCCTATTTTTATAGGACTAGTAATGCTTGGAAAACAAGTTAAAATCTCCTAAAAAGTAGCCTAACCTATATAATAATCTAATAAAGACTTAAATTCATCACTTATATACCTAAATCTATTTCTAAACATAAAAATATTACCCTATTAAAATTTAATACGAAAATTACAATAAAATAAAAATACTCAAACTTAAAATTAAAACTAATCAAATCTTGTCATACATCAAACTCAAACCATGCATAAGCAAAACATGCTTAGATGTGTGGTCCTATCTACCTTAAAGTTTCCCCATGCCCTTTAGTACTCTGTCGAAGAAATTAGGGGAACAACTTTAGAATTAGACATCGTAAACATGTTCAACTTTAGTTGTCTGCATTAACCTAATTAGCGTAAGAAAGTTTGCAAAAAAGGATCTTCTCTATAAAAAATGGATCCTCTCAGCACGCTTTTGTTTCAGCTGTTAGGGCTCTGCTACAAATGAAAAGCAACAAACTGAGCAAACTGGAGACATGAAAAATAAGTAGGAAATTAACTTCCTCCACTAGCTCATTAATGTTTCCTTTCAACTGTGTGGAGGAGCAAGGTAAAGGTAAATTTGGAACATGGCTAGCTAGAAACGTTTCTACTTAGACTAAATCTCCAGCGGTAAGACAGTCTTTCAGATTTTAATTCGTAAAACGGAGTATCAATCTCTCACAACTGATCAACCCACTAACACACAGTGAGTCGGATAAGATGATCCATCTTACAAAAAATATTCAAAAGACCGTCTTACTTAAGTTTTTGCCTTCTGGTTAATACGATTTGCCATGGGTCACCTAATCACAATTGACACGGAAAACTTTGACTCTTATAAGTTTATACAGAAACATTAAGGTTAATATCATTTTTGATACCCCAACTTTACTCATTTTTCAGTTTTCATACCCACTATTCCCAAGTAATCAAAGTTAAGCCAAACGTTTCCAAAATCAATCACTTTTAATCTCAATTGTTAAATGGTTGTGAATTACTAACGACTGACCTGCTATCCTAGGTTGGAAACCAACAACAAGTTAGCATCCTTAGTTTGCATTACCCCCAATTTGCTTCTGTGCCCTAATTTCTTTCGTCCCCAATTTCCTTCCCCAGTTACAACCCACCCAAGCAATCATCACATTTAATCATCAAACCCTCCCTGCAGCCCTAAAACACACCCTACACTCATCTACTTCAGGGTCATTTTCATCCGAGTTAGCATCCTCTCTCCTCTTCACATAAACATCATCTCCAACCGAAAACTCACCCCCATCATTAGACACCTTCTTGTAATACACCCGTTTTTTGGGTACCCCACGATTCCTTCTCTGTTCCTCAACTTTGTTTCCCTTTTTAGAAACCCTTGTTTTGGTTCATTTTCATTACATTGCCCTCTCCTCTTTGACTCGAATCGATCGGGAGAAGCAGGGTAAAATGTATCAGGTTCTTCCATACCCGTTTTTCGTTTTGATTTTTCAAAATTTCTGTTAGAATTGGGGGTTTGACTGGTTGATTTCTTTGGGGTTTGGCTGGTTGATTTTATGGGTGTTTGTTTGGTTGATTTTTGTTAGGTTTTTTTATTGTCGAAGTTTAGGGATACTCTTGGGGAGGGAAATTATGGTGGGTCTAGTGAGGAAATGAAGCGGGACGAGCGGCAGACGGTGGAGGCTTGGGTTGGTGGGGTAGGGGGATTGGGGATTTGGGAGAAGAATGCTGGGTTGATTGGAGGTTTTTGAGTTTCTTGGGGGTTTCAGCCATGGATGAAGTGTGTTTCCTGAGTTAGAAGAGAGTGTGCAAGTGAGTGTGAGTTAAAGAGAGAGAGAGAGAAAGAGAGTTGGGGCAGGTTCGGGAGAGAGAGAAAGAGGGATATGGAGGTGAAGTGACCAGAGAGATATGAGACGGGAGGGAAGGGATAATATCACTCGGGGCCAAGCCTATTGCCTGCTATCAAAATCCAGAAAGTTGTATCCGTGAAAATCCATATAGGATCGAGAAAAGATATTCCGTCAAGGCAAAAACGGGAAGACGACGGCATAATCACCGTGCCACGAATTACACGTCGACGATCAGGCGGGAACACGTAGATCGGTTTGGCGCACTTTTTCAAACATTGTGTCGTGTAGTTGATGCTGCTTTGCCAATGAGGTTAGCTATAATCAATGAATGAAATTGGGGGAAGAAATAAGGAGTAATTGGGGAAGAAAACAACCTGGAGAAACATGTCAATCATTAGTAATTCACGGCCATTTAACGATTGAGATTAAAAATGATGGGTTTTGGAAATGTTTGGCTTAATTTTGATTGCCTAGAAACAATTGGTATGGAAACTAAAAAATGAGTAAAGTTGGGGTATCAAAAATGATATTAACCTGAAACATTATTATGAATTGACATAGGACACTACAAAATAAGCATATTAGACAGCGTAACCTATTAGCAAGTCAATGTAGCTGTCTAACATGAACTCCAGTAATTGTTTATGACAATTAGGGGTGACAATTAGGTGTTAATTGATAGGTTTGGGTTAGGCCATTATCCATTGGTCTAATGGATAATGGTCTAACCCAAAGTTATCCATTAACACTCAATTGTCACCCCTAATAACAATTGAAAATTGCTAGTGTTGAAATAGATATATGAAAAAGGAAAGAGTAGATCTCATGTGAGACTATCTTCAGGAGATCTTAGTGTGAAGATAGAACTTCATTCTCTCACAGCTCGATTCACCTACACACGGTAGATCATATCGGATAAGAGAGAACCATCTTACAAGACAGTCTTTTCTAAGTTTTTACTAAAATGAGAAAGGGTAAATTATAGCAGATTATAGCTTGCTGGATTTTACAGAAAATAGGATGCTAGACATGTCTAAGCGCTCTTTTAGCCCTTTTCCTATCTTGTTGCCTTCCCTATCCCACTTCCCAACTAGTTGCATCTTTTCAAATTAGCGTGCGCAACGCGCGCACACACACATTACTTTTTCATCACACAGACTAAACTTCCAACTTAGATTTTACTCGTATGTTCCGAGCAAAGACTGAACTATTTCATTTTAGGATGTGATCACGCCAAAAATGTTGTGATCTTGTCGTGTCGTGTCCGGGGTACTGAAAGTGACGTCGTGTTAGTGTCGCCGGAGTCGTGGTCCGACGGTGGTCATCACGGTAGGATATTTGGCTTGTGAAGTCTGCAAAATAAAGCACCGTGAGTGGGTGGGGGTGTCCCCACAAACCCTCCGGTGTGATAATCAGTATATGTTGTATATGATACATAATAGATAAAATGGAGTGTGTGTATATATGTGTGTGAATAGGCGGGAGGATGAGATGAGGGAGACTTCCCTGTAATTTTGTTAGAGGAAAAGAGGCTTTGTTCGGAAAATACTGACCGAATCTTCCAGGAGGAAGTTTCCTCCTATTTATAATAAAAGCTATCTTCAAATCTTGGGCTTCCTTCGCCTAATTGGGCTTGAGCCCTTCTTTGGGTACGGGCTTGGACCTCTTTTCGGGTATGGACTTGGCCCATTCTTCTAAGTATGTTTTTGGGGTACTCTTTTGGGTTACCTGTTCGGGCCCTATATTTTGGTGCACTTCAGTAGCCCCCTACTCCTTATCCGTCGTGGCTGACATCGAGGGTAAGGAGTATAATCTGCTTGTCGTTTTTTTCTTGTGATGCTGAGGGTTTGGAGATTTTGCTTTGAATTTGAAGAGTTTATGTAGCTGACTTTTTAACATTGGCGGGTAAACTTTGTGTATAATTGATCCTTGATAGGCAAATCAGACCTCGGTTGGCAGAATATGTATGAAAATAAGATATGTAGTCCTCAGCATAAGGCCAAAATAAAATTTATCCTCGGCATGGTGAGGGACTTCAAGAAAACAAACCATGAGGCCATAATAAGATTTATCCTCGCCGTGATGAGGACCTTCAAGAAAGCGAGCCATAAGGCCATAATAAGATTTATCATTGGCATGACGAGGACCTTCAAGAAAGCGAGCCATAAGGCCATAATAAGATTTTTATCCTCGCCGTGATGAGGACCTTCAAGAAAGCGAGCCATAAGGCCATAATAAGATTTATCCTCGGCGTGACGAGGACCTTCAAGAAAGCGAGTCATAAGGCCATAATAAGATTTATCCTTGACGTGACAAGGACCTTCAAGAAAACGAGCCATAAGGCCATAAAACCGCAAGGTACTGCAAGATAGAGGAACTAGGAGCATGTTTTTATGTTTATGCGATGATGAATGAAGGATGCATGTATTAAGTAACTTGTATATGTGTATGAAATGCTCATGTGGATGCAGTATGTATTTAGAGGCATTAGAGCCTAGCCTCTCTTCGGCTTAGCGAGGAGGCAAATATGTATGAGGCACTAGGAGCCTGGTCTCTCCTCGGCGTCCCGAGGAGGCAAATAGGTATGAGGCATTAGAGCCTGGCCTCTTCTCGGCTTGGCGAGGATGATAGGTATGAGGCATTAGAGCCTGGCCTCTCCTCGGTTTGGCGAGGATGATAGATATGAGGCAGTAGAGACCCCAAATAAAGTGACCTTGAACCGCAAGGTACCAAGAGAAATGTTAGCTCATGTCGAGCGTTGCCGCAAATGCTGATGAAAGCATGATGGACGCTAGTGGAGCGTAACATGCTAAACACTCGTAGAAGCTCGTGCCGAGAGTAACTGTGATGCCGATCTGGAGCACAATATGAAGCTCATGCCGAGTGTAGCCGCAAATGCTGATGAAAGCATGATGGACGCTAGTGGAATGTAACGTGATAAACACTCGTAGAAGCTCGTGCCGAGAGTAACTGTGATGCCGAGCTGGAGCACAATATGAAGCTCATGTCGAGTGTAGCCGCAAATGCTGATGAAAGCATGATGGACGCTAGTGGAGCGTAACGTGCTAAACACTCGTAGAAGCTCGCGAGTAATCGTGATGCCGAGCACAATATGAAGCTCATGCCGAGTGTAGCCTCAAATGCTGATGAAAGCATGATGGACGCTAGTGGAGCGTAACGTGCTAAACACTCGTAGAAGCTCGTGCCGAGAGTAACTGTGATGTCGAGCTGGAGCACAATATGAAGCTCATGCCAAGTGTAGCCGCAAATGTTGATCAAAGCATGATGGACGCTAGTGGAGTGTAACGTGCTAAACACTTGTAGAAGCTCGTGCCGAGAGTAACTGTGATGCCGAGCTGGAGCACAATATGAAGCTCAAGCCGAGTGTAGCAGCAAATATTGATGAAAACATGATGGACGCTAGTGGAGCGTAACGTGCTAAACACTCATAGAAGCTCGTGTCGGGAGTAACTGTGATGCCAAGCTGGATCACAATATGAAGCTCATGCCGAGTGTAGCCGCAAATGCTGATGAAAACATGATGGACGCTAGTGGAGCGTAACGTGTTAAACACTCGTAGAAGCTCGTGTCGAGAGTAACTGTGATGCCGAGCTGGAGCACAATATGAAGCTCATGCCGAGTGTAGCCGCAAATGCTGATGAAAGCATGATGGACGCTAGTGGAGCGTAACGTGCTAAACACTCATAGAAGCTCGTGCCGAGAGTAACTGTGATGCCGAGCTGGAGCACAATATGAAGCTCATGCCGAGTGTAGCCGCAAATGCTGATGAAATCATGATGGACGCTAGTGGAGCGTAACGTGCTAAACACTTGTAGAAGCTCGTGCCGAGAGTAATTGTGATGCCGAGCTGGAGCACAATATGAAGCTCATGCCGAGTGTAGCCGCAAATGCTGATGAAATCATGATGGATGCTAGTGGAGCGTAACGTGCTAAACACTCGTAGAAGCTCGTGCCGAGAGTAACTGTGATGCCGAGCTGGAGCACAATATGAAGCTCATGCCGAGTGTAACCGCAAATGCTGATGAAAGCATAATGGACGCTAGTGGAGCGTAACATGCTAAACACTCGTAAAAGCTCGTGCCGAGAGTAACTGTGATGCCGAACTGGAGCACAATATGAAGCTCATGACGAGTGTAGCCGCAAATGCTTATGAAAGCATGATGGACGCTAGTGGAGCGTAACGTGCTAAACACTCGTAGAAGCTCGAGTCGAAAGTAACTGTGATGCCGAGCTGGAGCACAATATGAAGCTCATGCCGAGTGTAGTCGTAAATGCCGATGAAAGCATGATGGACGCTAGTGGAGCGTAACGCGCTAAACACTCGTAGAAGCTTGTGTCAAGTGTAAACTAGAGCAGGGAGCATAAGCGCAGGTAGACGCGGTGTACAACTTGACCGCGAGTAGACTCGAGCGGGAGGACAAGGTAGAGCTCGATCAGGTTTGACACAAGAAAATATCTGGAACAAGTGTAATGCGACGCTCTAGGACGGATGTGACATGCTTAGTCATATAAATAATATGAAGAACGTGCACATGTATGAAATATAATCTGCAGCTCATGCATAGGCGCGAACGTAGTGTGCTCGGTCGCGAGAAATAATAATCTAAGGCTCGGGCTCTGGCGGGAGCATAATATGAAGCTCAAGCTTTGGCGCGAACGTAGAGTGCACGGGCACGAGAATAATAATATGAAGCTCGGGCACTAGCACGAGCATGGCGTCAACGCGTGCAGCGCGAGCATAGCGTCTTGAGTGCGAAATAATATCGAGGCTCGGGCTTTAGTGCGAGCATAATCAGCTTCGAGCTCAGCGCGGCGTGGCGTCTGAACACGTGAATAATAATCTGAGGCTCGGGCTTTGGCACGAGCATAATCTGAAGCTCGAGCTCTGGCGCGAGCGTGGCGTGCATGGGCACGTGAATAATAATCTGAGGCTCGGGCTTTGGCGCAAGCATAATCTGAAGCTTAAGCTCTGACGCGACCGTGGCGTGCATGGGCACATGAACAATAATCTGAGGCTCCAGCTTTGGCGCGAGCATAATCTGAAGCTCGAGCTCTCGCGCGAGCGTGACGTGCATGGGCACGTGAACAATATGCGAAGATACTAAATAATAGTCTATATCATCACTAATAATCCCGGTCACTGGTCCTGTGGCCAATATGAATAAAAATGCCATAAATTTAGCTATAATGACCGTGGGTCCCTGCCATATAAATAAATATGTTGTAGGATCTCTTATCAGTGGTAGTGGTAGCCCCCCCCCCCAATTATTGAGTGTAGAAGTGTATATGTAGATCGAGAAGTAATAAAGATATGTGTTTCCTTCATGCCTTAGTAGCAGCCCCCCAGTTAATGATTGTTATTAACTGCGAGTAGTAAAAATGTGGGCGCATGGTCTAAGATGTGACTTCGGCGAGGCGCGGTAGGCACGTAACTTTGTAAATAATCATGTAATAGTTTGTAGAGGGACAACTCGTGTTATTGCTCGTGGTTGCCGAGGTTATGCCTGTTTGTATTTTGTACCTGAAAGTTTCAGGAGCATCTTTGTACAGTCAAAAAATCACGTTTTGTCACAAATATTTTTGTCTTGCAGTACTTGTAATAGTCTGAGCATGGTTGTCGTATAAGATAATATTGTGTAAGTATCTGCATATTATGCGAGGATAAATAATGGTGGCGACACTTCGTCTTGTAATCAGTTGTTTATTTGAATGCATGAAATTAAGAGATCATGCGAGCATATCATGCTAACATAGCATAACTAAACTAGGCGTGCAAGCCGAGTAAATAACATAAAACAGACAGTTCACACGTTTCGCGTAGACAATTTTTCGATTTATTTATATGAATAGGCGAGTGTATGGCTTGGTATAAATTAATTTCAATTTGCATGTCATGTTTCTCAAAAGCAGGCGAACTTGCACCACATTTAATTGTCTATTATATACCGATTAAAGTTTAATAATATAATATTTAAGTTGATGAGGCTAACGAGCTCGTGTACATTTAATCAAAATAATGTTGTCAAATTTATAAGAAAATATTTTTACTTGCTACGTGGTGCGCTAAAGCATGCTATCATACCCGACGAGGTGATATATATTTCATCTAATCGATTAAGTTATGTTATTGCCCAGCATATAATTTTAGCTCGTCAACCAATTTTAGCTCATCAAATAATTTCAGCTCGGCCTATAATTTCATCTCGGTAAATAATTTAAGCTCGGCATTGTGGGTCGCCCGGCGTGCGCCCGCGCCCTGTGCGCCCTTGGATAGGGGTGTGCGTACGTGCAGATGCGGGACACCACTGCTCTTATTTCATCATCCCTTGTTTAGGGGAAAACGAAATTAAAAGTGCGAGAGGAGTGCTGTCTAAAACAGCGCGTTGGAATACGCCTCGGTTGACTTTAGTGGATTTTTGGTAAAATATGGGAGCTTTGGGTTTCCTGCATCAAGTTATCAGGATAGAGGAATACATCACCCTTTCATTCTCATTCTCCCTTTTTTAGGGGAAAACGGAAAAGTGCAAAAAATGATGTTGCGAGGCCCCACTATGGATTTTATGAAAATAGCCTCATGGCCTATTTCGGATCACTATGGGTGCTTGGGTTTCCTGCATCAAGTTATCCCTTGTTTAAGGGATACCAGGATATAGGAATGCATCACCCTTTCATTCTCATTTTTCCTTTTTTAGGGGAAAACAGAAAAGTGCAAAAAAGGATGTTGCGACGCCCCACCGGATCCAAAATGTTTTATAGAGTCGTCATCTTTATTTTAAGGCAAAAATAAAGCAAAACCAAAAGAAAAGAAAAACCATAGATTGCAAAACGGGTTCGGAGGCTAAGTTACGGGTTGGGAAGGTGCTAGGCACCCAACTCGCCCTTTCGGTCTCAAAAGAATGTTTTGGCTAAAGTATGTTTTTTGTTATATTTATTTAGCAAATAAACAAAGCATTAAAAGACAGGAAAATAAAAGCAAATACGTCCGCGGCTACATTATTTACGGACTTGCAGCCGTCTCCTTACAATAATTACAGATATATTTAAAAATATTTGGCCATTATAACGGCTCTTTTACATAGTATTTTCTAACTAAATCCGGGCAGCACAACGACTTATATTTTCTACATTGGGCCGGATTTAAAGAATAACTTTTATAAAAATAACGTCCTTAAAGGCTATTACCTTTTAGAGCGGAGGGTGCTCGCTCTGTCCTTCTCGGGAAAGGGAGACTTTTATGTTGCTGCTGCTGTGATTTGGGCAGAGTAACGGCTTATTTTTTGTGGTTTTTGGCTTGCTCACTCGGGCAGAGTGATGGCTTACTTTTGGTGGTTTTGGCTTATTTAGTTGTGCGGAGTAACGACTTATTTTTGGTGGTTTCAGCCTATTTACTCTGGCTGAGTAACGACTTACTTTATGGTTTTTGGGCCGGGAAAATAGGGTGGATATCTAACTAAAGGGCTAGGGATCACTCTAACCGGTTGGTTTTTGGTTTTGGCGGAGTTTTGGCAGGGTTTCGAGGCTTTATAGGAGGACCACTCCCTATATCACTTCACTCTCTATATTTCTCAGCGTTAGGATGACGCAGAGAAATTTTATCAGCGTTTCTCTTCGTTTCTTCCGGGGTTCTGAAAGTGAGTCCAAAAGCCTGTATTTATAGCTGAAGGAGAGGACTCATCGGGGATTAAAAATCCTCTCAGTGTGCTCAAATTCCTTGTACACCGAGCTTCGGGAGTTGCACAATGCGTTAACTGGGAGGGCTCCTATAGCTAGCTGGGCGCGGACACAACCCTCCTCTGGCGCGGCGCCAGAGGCTCTTTTTGGCCGCACCATGGCACTGTTCAACTTTCAAACTTTGCACTTTTATCCCTCGCATTTTACTGTTTCGCGCATCCTGCTTTGCCTGTTGCATTTTTTAACTCATGTAACTTGACATTTGTTAAGTTTAAACAGTTCTTGATATCACATGCCAGAGTCACATATCAGGGGTACGAAATTAGGGTGTCTACAGAGCCCCTCAACGATGGAGTCTACGGGTAACCCGAGGCTTATTGAGTAGACGAACATCGTTGATAAACAATAGATTCTCCAATTTCATGCAATTAAAATAGGAGAGGAATGCAACAGGTAACTTTTATAATGCAACAGTTTATAATGCTAACCAAACTCCATAGCCTAGATATATTTAGTCGGTTATAGCATGTTATCGTAGTTTTTAAGCAGATATGCAATAAAATACTCTAATGGTCGGACAGGGCCGGCCCAAGGGTAAAGCCAAGGAAGCCCTTGCTTTAGGCCTCAAAAATCTTTAGGCCTCCAAAAAAAAAATTACTACCTTTTTAAAAAAAATATATATTAAGTGACTCCTAGTTTTTCTCATTAGGTTACTTAATGAGAAATTAATGTCATTGGATAATAAAAATTTAAAAGACATTAGGTTACTTAATGAGAAATTAAGGTCATTGGATAATAAAAATTTAAAAGCCAATTGTCTTAACCTTGAACATTCTTTAAAACATAATGACAACTCTGATATTGATGAATTAGATCTATTTACAAAACTATTTGTAAAAGAAATTATACAAATGAAAAATGATACACAAATTGACATACTTAATTATATAATAAGGCATGATTCTTTTCCAAATGCGTATATCGCTTATAGAATAATGTTTCTCGTAACTGTTGCATCGGCAAAAAGAAGTTTTTTAAAACTAAAACTAATAAAATTTCATCTAAGACCAACAATGTCTCAACAAAGATTAAGTGAACTAGCTTTATTCGATTGAAAAATAATTATTAAATGAAATTGATTACAATAATTTAAAAATGATTTTGCATCCTAAAAAGCACAAAAGATGTTCTTTAAATAAAAAATGTAATAATTAAAAATATATTATTTGATTTTAAAAGGCCTCACTTTAGAGTTTGCTTTAGGCCTTCATAAGTGTTGGGCCGGTCATGTGGTCGGACCTACTAGTGTACGCTGCCTACATATCCCTTAATAAAGGAACTCAGACCAAAACGTAGTTCATGCCAAAACCTAAACTATCACTCGCGCAACGGTCGTGCCTACCGAAATAGGTTGCCTACGTATCCTTATACAAGGAATCAGACCGAGACGTAGTTCACTCTGCCGGGGATCAAATGCTGCGGTGCGAGTGCTCTTGCTATTTCATGCTGCTCTTTTGCTGCTCTTGCTGCACTTGCTGGGGATTTTTCTTTTGCCGCAGTTCCAGCCTTTGCTGGAAATTCTTTCCCTTTTTTCAGCTACATTTTCAGCTTTAGCTGGAAAATCTTTCTTTATGCTGCTGCATTTTCCTTTTGCTGCACCTTCTAACCTTGGTTAGAAACTTTCTTTTATTGATGTTGTATCTTCTGGTTCCAGCTGAAATTCTCTTTTCTTTCCTTCTTGCTGTTGTTTTTCTTTTTGCTGCATCTTCTAGCTTTAGCCAAAAATTTCTTCTATTTGTCGCCACATTTTCTTTTGTTGCATGCACTTATACATTTTTCTTTTTCTCTTCTTTTGCATGCATTTTCCCTCTCTCCTTCTTTTTTCTTCTTTTCTTTTTTTATTTTTCTCTTTTTCTTTTATTTTCTTTATTTTTTTTCTCGCATGCTTGCCATTTTTTTATTTTTGCATGCTTATTATTTGTTTCTTTTCTTTTGCCCTCTTTTTTTCTTTTTCTCATATTATTCTTTCTCTTTTTTTCTTTTATTTGTTGTTCACATTATCTTTTTTTTTTCTTCTTTTTTTCTTACCTTTGCCGCCTGAACTTCCTAGCTTTTCTGCTTATTTTGCGGCTGATCTGTGTGAGGTTCCCGGGGTGCGCCCCGCGCCCCGCGCGCCCTTGGATAGGGGTGCGCGTACGTGCGGATGCGGGACACCACTGCTCTCGTTCCACCCTCCCTTGTTTAGGGAAGACGAAATCCAAAGTGCGAGAGGAGTCTTTGTCTATGTTAGCACGTTGGAATGTGCCTCGGTTGCCTTGAGTGGATTTTGTATCCAAAATGGGAACTAAAGGTTTCCTCATGTCAGGTTATCCCTTATTTCGGGGATAACAGGATATGGGAATGCATTACCTTTCCATTCTCATTCCCCCCTTTTATCTTTCAGTGGAAAATAGAGAAGTGCAAGAAAAGATATTGCGACGCCCCCACTTATGGATTTATTAAAAATAGCCTTATGGCCCAATCAGATTACTATGGGAGCTATGGGTTTCCCGCATCAAGTTATTCCTTGTTTAGGGGATACCAGGATATGGGAATACATCACCCCTCCATTCCCGTATCTCCCTTTTTTAGGGAGAAACGAGGAAAGTGCAAAGAGGGAATGTTGCGAGGCCCCACTGGATCTGAAAGTTTTAGAGTCGCCACCTTTATTTTAAGGCAAAAATAAAGGAAAACCAGAAAATAAAACCAGAGATTTTAGAAAAGCGGGTTCGGAGGCTAAGTTACGAGTTGGGAAGGTGCTAGGCACCCAACTCGCCCTTTCGGTCTCAAAGCGTTTTTGGCTGAAGTATGCTCATTGTTATATTAATCTAGCAAATAAATAAGGTCTTATTTTGACAAGGGAAATTTAAACAGATACATTCGTGGCTACATTATTCTGGACTCAGTCTCCTTCCAATAATTACAAACATATTTAAGAATATTTGGTCATTATAACGGCTCTTTACATAATATTTCCTAATCTAATCCGGGCGGCACGGCTTATATTGACTACATTGCGGGATTTAAATAACAATTTTAAAAAATAAATAAAAGGAAAAAATACAAATGAAATAAAATACGCTCTTAAAGGTATTACCTTTTAGGCGGCGGTGTCTCGCTACGTCCTTCGAGTAGAGGAGTCTTTTGTTTTGAATTGAACTGGATGACTTCTTGATTTTATTGATTGTTTTGAGGTTTGGGCTTATCACCCCGGGAGAGTGACAACTTTATTTGGGTAGGTTTTGGCCTTTCTAGTTGGGCGGAACCTAGACTTAGTTTTTGACTTTTTTAGCTCGTTACTCGGGCAGAGTAACGTCTTACTTTGGGATTTTTGGACTGGGGATTTGAGGTGGACACCTAACAACTAGGCTAGGGATCACTTATAACCTATGTGTTTTTGATTTGGCAGAGTTTGGACGGGGTTTGGAGATTATAGGGGCTTCCACTCACCTATCTCGCACCTCTCGTACTATTTTTAACTGAAGAACGAAGCAGAGCTTCGCTGCGATCTAAAAATCGCGGAGGAAAATGTGTGTGTAAACTAGGAGCCAGGGCCTCCTATTTATACTGGAGAGGCAGGACACGCTTGGCATTTCTCTGTTTGTTCAGCCTGCATCAACAGCTTGTACTTCGTGCTTTAACAGTTGTACTATTTCATTGTGAGAGAGATGAATAGGAAACCCCATGGTGCGGCCAAGGCTATGCTTGGTGCGGCACCATGGGCTTCATTGGCGGCACCAAGCCCTTTTACAACTTTGAAAAATTTGCACTTTAACCCCTGCGGTTCACTGTTTCGCGCATTCTGTTTTTTCTTTCGCATTTTTGACTCCTGCAACTTGACATTCGTTAAGTTTTAACAGTTCTTGATATTTTATGTCAGTCATATACCAGGTGTACGAAATTGGGGCGTCTACAATCTGCTGAGGATATCACTTTTCCCTTTGCCCTTGGATGGATAGCCTTCGAATTTGGTTAACAAAATTACTTTTGTTAACTCTTCGTTAAGCTTTAGGGCCATTTTGCAACTTTTGGAACCTGGGGACTTAAGTGTCGCAGCTTCAAACTTTTGAGGGGGGAAAAGGAAAATTTCCTTTTTCCTCCCATTATTAGTGACAGGAGAGAGAGGAGGGGAGTCACTGCTCCTTCTCTTCTTCATTTCTTCTTCAGCGTCTCCTCCTCCGACGCCATTGTTGCCCATTTTATTTTCCTTCCATTTTTGCTCATTTTCTCATTTTTCTTCCGCCAACTTTCGTGTTTTCTCTAGCAGATGGCTTCTTCATCGCGATCCAGGAAGGGGAAAGCTCCCATGCACCCAGAATCTGGCGGAAGGAGGAAGGAATTTCCTCCTTTGATCCGGAATAAAATTAAATACCGCTATTCTAAGGATGACTGGGGAAATATTCTCCGCGATCGAGACACCCATGTGTCCAATCTTCCACCCACTTCTGTAAGTTTCTTTCCTATTTAGATCTGCTTGGATATACTTCAGATCTGCTAGATTTTGGCACTGCTTTGCGCTTTTGGAGCATTCCTGACTCTGTTAATAATGCTTATGCATGCAATATTTATACTAAAATAATGCAATTAAGTAATGATGCATGAAATTTATGCAATTTATTTTTGCGATGTATAATTGAATTAGTGGTCACTATTTGACCCTACTATGCATGATTTATACTAAAAATGCAATTGGAGCTATATGATGCATGTTTTAAGCTAAAACATATTTTTATATGCTATATATGCTCATGAAACGGACTTTTCGTAATATGATGCAAATTTTTTCGGGCATATTTTCGGGCACATTTTTCGGATGAATGCATGACAAAACAGATATATTTTATGCCCTAAAATTTATTTTTCATGCATGCTTATACTGCAGGGACATAGTAATGCCATGGGAATATTTTCTTTTCATGATTGGTGGCATTTTATTCTCTTTTTAGTGCAACCATAATGCGGCTTATTGGACAATGAATGCAAATGATTGATGCATATATTACTTTATTTGATGCAAATGCAATGCAGAAAAATTATGGGATGCTTACTAACATGATGCATGGGCACTCTTTATTTTTTATGCCTTCGAAAATGCAAAAATGTAGTATATACTTTCAAAATGCAAAATACACTTTTTATGATGCCTAAGAATGCAAAAATACACATTTTGATGCAAAAGATACATATACTTTTTTTTGTTTTGTTTTTTTTTTATACGAGAATGCAAAAAAAAAAAAAAAAAGAATGCAGCATATACTCTTAAATGCGGAATATACATTTTTTTTATATTTTATAATGCCTACAATGCAAAAATAAAAGATGCATTATTATTTTATGCGATGCTAAAGATGCAAATCAAAAATTTTGAAAATGCTAAAATAAGATGAAGACTTTTTTTCTTTCGGATACCCGAAAAATTTTCCAATGCACAAATGCATTTTTTTTTATCATGATACCAAGAATGCAATTAATATTTCGCATGCTAAAATGCAATACATATGCATTTTTATTGCCATGATGCCAAAACGTATTTTAGATGCAAAAAGATGTATTCTTTATTATTTTATTTTTATGCACGGATGCCAAATGCTTATTATATACCCTTCTTCTTCTTTTTTTTTAAATGCATCACGGAAATTATCATGCTGCCACTTTATGATTTACAAAATATGATGCATGCAGCATGTTTATTATTTATATTTTTTTATTATTATTCATTTTTTTTTTTTTGTTGTTTTTTTTGTTGTGTTTTTTTGTTGTTGTTTTTTTGCGAGGAAAATAAAAGATAGTAAACTTACCTCTTTCTTCCCCTTCTGCTCTTGGTGCATCCAGACGGGCTTCTGATGCTTCTGCCAGGCCAAGGTCCTCCATCCCGTCTCTCGACGAGAATTTGAAAATTTATCATAGCGCGTTGGAATACGCCTCGGTTGACTTTAGTGGATTTTTGGTTCAATATGGGAGCTTTGGATTTCCTGCATCAAGTTATCCCTTGTTTAGGGGATACCAGGATAGAGGAATACATCACCCTTTCATTCTCATTCTCCATTTTGTAGGGAAAAACGGAAAAGTGCAAAAAAGGATGTTGCGAGGCCCCACTATGGATTTTATGAAAATAGCCTTATGGTCTATTTCGGATCACTATGGGTGCTTTGGGTTTCCTGCATCAAGTTATCCCTTGTTTAGGGGATACCAGTATATAGGAATACATCACCATTTCATTCTCATTCTTCCTTTTTTAGGGGAAAACAGAAAAGTGCAAAAAAGGATGTTACGCCTCACCGGATCCAAAATGTTTTATAGAGTCGTCATTTTTATTTTAAGGCAAAAATAAAGCAAAACCAAAAGAAAAGAAAAACCATAGATTGCAAAACGGGTTCGGAGGCTAAGTAACGAGTTGGGAAGGTGCTAGGCACCCAACTCGCCCTTTCGGTCTCAAAAGCGGGTTTTGGCTAAAGTATGTTTTTTGTTATATTTATTTAGCAAATAAACAAAGCATTAAAAGACAGGAAAATAAAAGCAAATACGTCCGCGGCTACATTATTTACGGACTTGCAGCCGTCTCCTTACAATAATTACAGATATATTTAAAAATATTTGGCCATTATAACGGCTCTTTTACATAGTATTTTCTAACTAAATCCGGGCAGCACAACGGCTTATATTTTCTACATTGGGTCGGATTTAAAGAATAACTTTTATAAAAATAACGTCCTTAAAGGCTATTACCTTTTAGAGCGGAGGGTGCTCGCTCTGTCCTTCTCGGGAGAGGGAGACTTTTATGCTGCTGCTGCTGTGATTTGGGCAGAGTAACGGCTTATTTTTGGTGGTTTTTGGCTTGCTCACTCGGGCAGAGTGACGACTTACTTTTGGTGGTTTTGGCCTATTTAGTTGGGCGGAGTAACAACTTATTTTTGGTGATTTCAGCCTATTTACTCGGGCAGAGTAACGAATTACTTTATGGTTTTTGGGTCGGGGAAATAGGATGGATACCTAACTAAAGGGCTAGGGATCACTCTAACCGGTTGGTTTTTGGTTTTGGTAGAGTTTTGGCAGGGTTTCGAGGCTTTATAGGAAGACCACTCCCTATCCCACTTCACTCTCTATATTTCTCAGTGTTAGGATGACACAGAGAAATTTTATCGGCGTTTCTTTTCGTTTCTTCCGGGGTTCTGAAAGTGAGTCCCAAAGCCTGTATTTATAGCTGAAGGAGAGGACTCATCGGGGATTAAAAATCCTCTCTTTGTGCTCAAATTCCTTGTACACCGAGCTTTGGGAGTTGCACAATGCTTTAACTAGGAAGGCTCCTGTAGCTAGCTGGGCGCGGACACAACCCTCCTTTGCCGCCGTGCCAGAGGCCCTTTTTGGCCGCGCCATGACACTATTCAACTTTTAAACTTTGCACTGTTATCCCTCGCATTTTACTATTTCGCGCATCCTGCTTTGCCTTTTGTATTTTTTAACTCCTGTAACTTGATATTTGTTAATTTTAAACAGTTCTTGATATCACATGCCAGAGTCACATATCAGGGGTACGAAATTGTGGTGTCTACATGCATATAATTTAAGCTCGGCATATAATTTCAGTTCGTCAAATAATTTCAACTCGGCATATAATTTCAGTTCGTCAAATAATTTCAGCTCGGCATATAATTTCAGTTCGTCAAATAATTTCAGCTCGGCATATAATTTCAGCTCGGCATGTAATTTCAGTTCGTCAAATAATTTCAGCTCGGCATATAATTTCAGTTCGTCAAATAATTTTAGACTACTAGTCAATAAATCTCGCTCATTCTATACATTAGCTTTTTGTATTTAAATGACATATATTGATGTGAAAATATATATCCTCCTAAGAATATATGTTTAATACAAATCATTCAACCTCCTTAAAATTTTATTTATTATGATGTTTGGTATGTGAAAATTGAATAATAGAACCAGCTATTATGGAGAGTGGAGACGGCATGTGTACTTTGTAAAAAAAAAAGCCAGCCAATTGATAAAATGATGTTTCTTTGGATTGGAAAGGATACACAATCAATGGGGCCACATAATAATAATTAAAGGTGGCGTGTGATGTACCATGACAACAGGTTAATTTGCTTTTAAGATAAAGTGAGTAATATTGACGGAGGGCAGTTGAGTAGATTATGACTATTATGTTTAAATTTGCATGAATTATGTGGGAAATTGCAAAAGAATACACCTGGGAAATGACAATGATGCGGCAGGTAAGTCAAGGCCACAGGCATGTCAAAACTCCGTCATTTGCACATGGCTGGTGAGAGGAACAATGGTGAAGCTTCAGCCATTTTTAGGCAGCACGTGAGCGAGCGTTTCTGGTCCGTTTGCGGCGATTCAGGTGGCATTGGACTCGTCTGGTTCAGGCGCATCCACCGTTGTGTTCATTTATCGTTTGGTGCACTTCTTATTCACTCAGTTCACACCAAAAGTTGGGAAGACGTCATTATTTGATTGTGGGTCAATGGTGATTTCGCGCTTCTAGTGGCGCTGGCCGTCAACCTTTGATGGAAACGATGCTGACGACATTAGACTTACCTGGTCGAGTCGCCGCTAATGGTGTTGTTGGTTTTCAGTTTTAGTGCCGGAATGTGACGTTTCTCCTGTCGGCGTGTCATTGGTAGTCTCCGTCTTCGAAAGTTCTGGGGTGGTGCATGGAGAAACCTGGAAGCTCAGATGAACGTGATTTTTGCACGGCTATGTCCGTATGGTTAAGACGCATCCAACGGCGTCCTCCCTCTACTATTCCGGTTTTATTTCTTTGTCTAGATTGCATGGACAGTAGGTATGTGTTTTTGTTTTTCGTAGTTCCGACACCCCTTGAGTAGAGCTCCACCATGGCCAATGGAGTCGACAAGTAGAACGGAACAAAATGAGGTGTTTCCCGGCATCGGAACCAAACTGATCACGCCAAAAATGTGGTGATCTTGTTGTGTCGTGTCTGGGGTACCGAAAGTGACGTCGTGTTAGTGTTGTCGGAGTCGTGGTCCGACGGTGGTCGTCGCGGTAGGATATCTGGCTTGTGAAGTCTGCAAAATAAAGCACTATGAGTGGGTGGGACACCCCCCATAAACCCTCCGGTGTGATAATCAGTATATGTTGTATATGATACATAATAGATAAAATGGAGTGTGTGTGTATATATGTGTGTGAACTGGCGGGAGGATGAGATGAGGGAGACTTCCCTGTAATTTTGTTAGAGGAAAAGAGGCTCTGTTCGGAAAATACTGACCGAATCTTCTAGGAGGAAGTTTCCTCCTATTTATAATAAAAGCTATCTTCAAATCTTGGGCTTCCTTCGCCTAATTGGGTTTGGGCCCTTCTTTGGGTACGGGCTTGGACCTCTTTTCGGGTATGGACTTGGCCCATTCTTCTAAGTATGTTTTTGAGGTATTCTTTTGGGTTACCTTTTCGGGCCCTATATTTTGGTGCACTTCAGGATGTTTTACTTGAAGCTAGAGTTCACTTTTAAAAATTAAGGTATAAAAATATTATTTTATTATTAATAGACTACTAATAATATCAATTTTTTAAAAAAAATTAACTTTCAAATAGAGACTATTTGCCTGAAACGGATGGAGTATATGAATATACCATAAAAAAGAGATCAACACCTACTACCTCCGTTCTAAACAAAGAGTCACCGTTTGAAAGTCAAAATTTTTTTTAAAAAATGACACTTCTAGTAGTTTATTAATAATAAAATAATATTTTTATACATTAATATTTGAAAATAGACTCTTTAAATAAACATTCTAAAATAAAAAAGTTGATTATTTACCCAAATGGTTGACTAAAATCCAAGTCAACATGGAAATTTTAACCAACATAAAATCATTCTACTCCTCGGTGCGGCCCAACAGTAACCCAACGAATGTCTCGATCTGGGGTACGACCGTTGTCCCCACACAAATCCAATCTAGAACTTAGAAGGCAAAAGAAAAAAGACTGAAATATTCTTGAGTGGGAGTGGCAAAAAGCCAAAAAGGAAGAAAGAAAGGGGATCGAATTCAAGTTTGAGAGAATGAGAAGGGAATATTTGTTAGATTTGAAAGTAAGGGTTGCAGTTGCTTCTCCATTTTCGCCGAAAGTAAAATCACCAACACTTGGACATCAGAAATTGAATTTTGCATCCTTAAATTATTACTCCCTCCGTCCCTAAATAATTGTCCTGTTTGACCCGGCGCACAGTTTAAGAAAAAGTAATTGACTTGATTATTTATATTGGTTTAATGTGTAGTTTCCATTAATGTCCATGTCGTATATGTGGCTCATAATTAAAGTAGAGTGAAAAAGTAAGGGTAAAGTGGTAAAAGTGATGTTCTAAAAAGGTAAGTTTCAAAGTGGACAATTATTTTGGGACGGACGAAAAAGGAAAGTGAGACGATAATTTAGGGACGGAGGAAGTATTATTTTTTATAAAACGATCTTACGAAAAAAAAAATATTCTTATCTGATTCACCGTATGTTGATATGTTAGACTATGAGAAAATATGACTCCGTTTTACAAATTACGATCCGTAAGATAGTAAGACCTACTCTTACGTACTTCTTTGATGTCACAAGATTACAAGCATGTCTTTGGAGAAAATGAAATCCTTGGTTCAAGCAATCTGCTTGTTTATTATTCATTCTCTTCCCCAAAAAGACTCCTCATTTTCTTTTTAAAATTGTTCATTTTCTACTCTTTTTTTTTCTTTTCTGGAAGTATTTTTAGTTTCTATTTTACCCTTCATTTGATTTTATAGCTTTACTTTCACATGAATATCTTTGAAAAATACATATTATCCTAATATATTAGAATTAATTAATTTTTCTTCATCTGTGTGTCGAGTCACATGATCATTAACGTTATTTTAATTCATTTTGTTGAAGGAACTGAAATGAAAATCAAAAGATGCCAAGTTAACTAGTTTACAATTTACATATCATGAACAACGAGATTAATTAAAAGAGAAAGGAAATTAAACAACTTGGAAAAGGAAGGATGCTATCAAGTATCCCAAATGGTAAAAAGAGTGATAAAGTTTATCATAAAGCTTCGTGACAAATAGTATGACAATGACACGTATGTATAAGTGATGGCTTATAACGAAAATTGAATACATTAAACTATTATACGATACAATTATCAATGCATTTTTCTTTGCTAATTTCAATATAAGTGGGGGTAATCTCCAAAACAATGACTCTTTGTGATCCTCTGTTGTTGAGTCATTTCTATTACCTTAGTAATTTCTTGGAAGAAAACTTGCTTCCTCCAGTTCCACCACACTTATAAAGCTGTTCATGACCCACACCACAACTCAATATAGATCACGCATATTGCATCAAGATAACATCAGTTAGCACTAAACCCAACTCCTCGTTCCCTAATTATAACTAGGGGAATTTTAAGTGGGTATAATTTTGAAAACTCAATTATAAAAACTTCTTGTCAAAATCCATTAACCTATTAAATCCAACTCAAATCCATTATTTTACGACCATTATTTTTTTCAAGGATCCATTAATTCAAAAACTTTGGCCAAATCTTGTAAGTGGGACGTTGATGCCAAAATGTTGATGCCAACCGTTACCAAAAACTATGATGCATACCAAAATGCCCATTAATTCTTTGTTATATAAATGCCAACCACTATGATCTCATCCTTCTAAACATTATCATGTTTTTTGGTGAAAAATGCGAGTTAAAACGGATCAACTCATTTTGGCACATTATCCATTTCAATCCGACTTATCCAATCGTCAGCCCTACCCGCAGCCTCTCAACTATTTTCTTCATTTGGTCTGCCAGAACACTCGTGAAGGATATTCATGAGTTCAATTCGGATAAAAAATAGTAGCAATAATTTAAAAATATGTGTACTTTCACGAGTCACGTACGTATTACACAGCTAGAAGTACATATTCAACTGCTAAAAGTACATATTGGACTACAAACACTACAAAAATGAATTAAAAAATATATCTTGTTTTATCCCAACTTGTTGAAAGACTTTCACGAATATGCACCAAGCCTCTCAACTACTCTTCATTTGATCGTGATTGTCAACTAGACCGAATGCAGGAAATTTCAACTCTAGAGGTACCAAATCCCTCATGATTCATGTCCATGCCAATTCAAGGCACTGTACGTAGCCGTAGGGCCTCGAACCTGTATGAATATATTGATTAGGCCTGGTAATTTGGTGTATTAGGTCGGATATCGGGTCGAAATTCATTAAAACTCAAATATCAAAAGGTTAGAAATAGGTCAGATTAAATTAGGTCGGGTTAAGGTGTCTAACAAGTTGAGACAGGTCGCCCTTGTCTTAACTCGGATTCTCCCCCATCCCCCCCAAAAAAAAAAAAACAATGAGTAAAAACTATCATATTAAAAAAATGTTAACAAATTGGTTCGGGTCGGTTACTTTTCAGGTTGGATCGAGTGGGTTGACGGATATTAGGCTGTAATTGTCAGAAATAATATATATATATATATATATATATATATATATATATAGGCAAAGCATATCACATCTATTTTAGGCGGTTGCTCTTGTGCTAATTTAAGATCTGTTCTTGATTTGCAGAAAATTAAAAGTGGTATTACTTTCTCTAAGATTTATGCAATGGAAAAAAAATCAAAATTTGTATTACATTTGTTCATGTTCATGTGATATTTGACATAGTTCCATACACTTCTAACTTAAAAAAAATATATGTTATAATCGATGCTCTTAACTTTTCTTTTGTAACATTTTTGTTTTAAAAGTGAAATTCAAATAAAGAAATTTAAAATTGTAGGAGGAAATAGTGCAGTTTCGGACCCACGAGCTTTTTTTTTCCTCCCAAGGGGCATGGGAAGGGATCGAACACCTCACACTTTCAGAAAGTGTTACCACTCCGCCACCCTTAGGGCTGACCCACGAGCTTGAGTACATGATTGATGAGACCCACAAAAATTTGAATAATTTTTGTTCATGGGAAGAGACTCACATGAAGAGAAACAGAAAATTAGTAATAATAAGTCAGCCATGTACCAATCCTTAATTTTCCATGTTTATAATGGTCTTTGTTCATAGTTCCTCCCTCTTCTGGATGATATTTTTGGTTATCTTAATATATCAATGATTAAGTTGTCCTATGAGTGATGTAAGATTGTCTTCTTGTTGATAATAAAGATCTTGCAAGTCTCCTATTATTTATTTAGGGTTCTACTCTGTACTAGGTCTACATGACAGTTTGATTG
Source organism: Codonopsis lanceolata (assembly GCA_013146195.2). NCBI lineage: Eukaryota > Viridiplantae > Streptophyta > Magnoliopsida > Asterales > Campanulaceae > Codonopsis > Codonopsis lanceolata. The sequence continues at coordinate 18,504,906 of CM028380.1, read as the reverse complement.
TTGCTCTAATAGTCAATTCATTCATAAAATTAGTATCCTCTTATTGAAGGTCTTCTATATTTTCTCTTATTATATAATCATTAATCCTTCGAGTTTGTGCATTACTGAGTTGTTCAAGTTTTGTGGGTTATGGTAACATGAATAATTTTGATTTGTGTTATATCTCAGCTTGCATTGATCACAAATGTACTCTTGAGCAACCACCTAGAACTTGAACCTCCCGAATAAGAAAAGGAAGGAGACATCTGCGTCACATTGAAGTTCTTTAATGTCTTTAGCCTATTTGGTGCTCTCCCTACCCTTTTTAATAATTATAGTGGTAATCCTGGTGGTAAACCTAGCAAAGTTGTTTTGTGCTCCCTACCCCTTGGTTTTCTTAAATATAAATCAAGAAAAAAATAATGTTGAAGTCAACTACTTAAATAGAAATAAATCATTGTTATTCAAGTCAACTACTTAAATATTAATGTTATTCAATTGTCATGTATTTTATTTTTATAATAAATTTGTAATTAGTTGATGTAATTCTATGGTTGAAATTGGATAATTTAATTTTAATCAAATCATATTCGGCTATTCATTAAACTCATGATTTCCCAACTTAATTGGAGATGGCCTGAACCATATATATATGCCTAACAAACTTAAGCCTCTGATAACTACAGTACTTAAGCTTATCCTTTGAATTGTTGGGACTTGTTTCTGACAATCTCTAGCTAGTGAGCTTCTAACAGCTTTGATTTCGACCTGATCGACTAGCATAGATAGGTTTCTCTTGTGTTCATCCAATCGTGTCTAGCTAAAGGTTTGATCGTTTAAGATATCTGCAAAAATAGTGAGCAAATTAAACTTCAGCAAAGCCTGAAAAGATTGACGAGCTCTATATATTCCTCAATCCCTAACTAAACAAGCTAAAACTGAATCTCGAGGAGTCATAGCATGGACTTTCCATCTTTCCATGCATACATTTGAGGTAGTAGCAAACAGTAACGAGGAAAGAGTAAAATGTGACAATATTCTTACTGGCCCAAAAACATGTCTTTTAGTAACACTATTGCCTAACGGGGAAGTTCACAATCAAAAATAGTCAATGTTGCAAAAAGGCAACAATTGCTGGAAAAAGTAAACAAGATCCGGGCTAAAAGGGGTCTACCATTAAGTAGGACTTCATTAATGGGTAAAAAGGGTCTACCATTAAGTAGGACTTCATTAATGGTCCTACTGGATCCTACTTGATATCGATGAACTATGATCACTTAAAACAATGATAACCCACTAATCTCCACCAATTGGTAGGGAAGGACATTCATTGGACATTGTAAGTCTAGTTGGCAATCAATCAGGCCAGAGGAGTGAATAGTCTTTTAAAGGCTTGAAGTGTTGTTTTGAAAAACTTTATAACTTGCAGTGGAAAGTAACACTTAATTTGTCTGCCTGCTAATGTTTTGTCGGATGGCTGATGAAGTTGAATAGTTCTTTGGTCAGCTTGCTACTGTCAGCTGGAGAGAAAGGAAAGTGTTAGATTGATCACTTTTAAATAAGTAATGAATTGAAAGATAATTTATATATATAAACAATTAATCAAATATGTGACTAATGAACAAATTGACTGACACTTGCAGTTACACAAAATGAAATATTAAACATAAAGTATTTAGAAATGATTCACAAACACTGCTACGCTCACTACCAAGTTGGTCAAACTTAGATTTTTTGAAGTGCACTAATATTTTTAATAATCTAATGATCACTAAAGGATCAGTGTACAACAAACACCTGTATTTGGGAGTCTGATTGAGAATCAATCACACTCGTGAAACAATCAAGGATTCCCTAATGATTTGAAAGAAGTAAGGAATAACTACATAATGATTGTCTTAAACAAGAATTAGAAAATAATGATAAATAAAGACTATCTAGTAAGTGTTTAGGTTGAGGCACTTCAAATGAGAAATTTGCTTGAGTATGAATGTTTCAGTGTGTTCAAGTCTTGCTTCAATGCCTTTATATAGAAGTCTTGAGTTCCAATCTGTTAGAAACAAAGTTTGAATTTGAATTGTACCAATAATTCATAAGAGTATCTCTTCACAAGATCACATGGACATTGTGTGTGAGATATAAGATTTTAAGATCTATCAAAACACAAATAAGATAAATGTCAGAAAGAGAAGTGTTTAAACAGAAGAAGCAAGTATACAGACACTTTATGGAAGCTTCCAGCCACTAATGACGTCATAATAGAAGGTCAAAGAATCTTCAAGAGCTAAATTAAACCTTTAGGATATATGCATAAGCTTTAAAATTAAGGCCTAAATAGCATCTTTAATGGTTTTAAGTAAATCAAAACATGCATGTTTCAACACACATGATTATAGTTATCACCTGACAAATGACTAGTTATCTTTAAACACTACTTAGAAGTAAGAGAGAGAGAGAGAGAGAGAGAGAGAGAGAGAGAGACTTGACGAGAGGACCTAGCAAAACCCATACCATGTTTAAAATGCAGCCTAACCAAAAGATGTCATGCTTGAGGGAAAACAAAAACAAACAAACAAAAAGCATGCTGAAAGCATGGTCGATAGCGTTATGGTAGCATGTGGGATTCTGTTGTGATCTTTATGGCTCAATACCTATGCAATGGTCCAAGTCCTCCAAGGACCGGAGGACTTGGTTGGACAGGCGTGTAGGACTTGACGATCGCGTCAAAGGGTCGCGTCACTAGAGACAAGGCGACCGCGTCGGGTTTCAGAGGACTCCGGGTACTTGATCAGGAAGTCTCAAAAGATGAAGCGATCGCGTTTAAAAAGAGAAAGCGACCGCATTGTCCGTGTGGCAAAATAGATTTTGTGTTTCCTTGTTTAAGTCGGTTTAAGACTTGGTATTGTATCCCTATATATAATTGTAACCCTAGAACATGTACAAGAGGACAATAATAAAATTTAAATAGTTTGTTGACATCAATCCCTCTATTTTGATCTAATTATACTTTGTAATTATTTACTATTTGCTTCCATGTACACAACAAATTCCTTACCATCTAAATAAAGGATGAGCTATTATACAGTGCTCTTACCATTAAAAAAAGGTCTAATATGAGTAGTCTTATGTACCCCAACAAGGGGAGAGCCCAATTTATATCTGATTTTATATTAAAGTCACTCACTAAAATGTTTGATACTCCCTCCCTTTCATGCAAAGAGTGTCCTTTTGAAAATTAAATTTTTTTTTTAAAATGACACTTTTAGCAGTTTTTATTAATAATAAAATGATATTTTTATGCTTTAATTTATAAAAGTGGACACTTTAAGAAAATGACACTTTTGAATCATCTTATATACATAATCTAGTCGTTTGATTTATTCACCATATATATATATATATATAATACACATACTAAATCAAACAAAATATTGATTGTTGGAGAACTATTATTTCTTCCATTGCTTGTGTTTATTTTAGAGTTTGTATTGTTTTCTTTATGATAATTTGTTGTTAGTAGGTTATTTCCTAATTTTGATGTTAATTAATTCCAAATTAAAATCATATTTTTATTACTCTCTACGTCCCTAACCCGACGCACGGATTAAGAAAAACAAATTGACTTGATTATTTATATTGGTTTAATGTGTACTTTCCTTTAAAGCTTTTCTGTATGTGGCCCATAATTAAAGTAGTGTGAAAAAATAAGGGTAAAGTGGTAAAAGTGATGTTCTAAAAATGTAAGTTTCAAACTGGACAATTATTTTGGGACGGACAAAAAAGAAAAGGAGAACGATAATTTAGGGACAGAGGGAGTATTATTTTTAATGTCGGTTAATTTTATTAAAAATAATTTATATAAACCACAAAATCGAACCAAACCAAACCGAGTGTTTCGGTTCTAAATCTTACTCGGTTCGATTCGGTTTGAGATTTTTGAAACTAACAGGGAGCGGTTCGGTCTGTTGTTTTGACATAAACCAAACTAAATCGAACCACTTACACCCCTACTAAAATGTTTGATACTTCCTCCTTTTCAAACAAAGAGTTCCTGTTTGAAAGTTAAAAATATTTTAAGAAAATGACACCTGTAGTAGTTTTCATTAATAATAAAATGATATTTTTATGTCTTAGTGCTTGTTTGGTCTAGCGTTTTGACCAAAACGCTGGTAAAAAATGCAGCGTTTTTTCTTTAAAAGTGTTTCAATGCAGTGTTTTAAAACGCATCGTTTTAAAAATGTACTGCGTTTTAAAACGCTCTAATTTGGAGCGTTTTAAAAATGTGTTGCGTTTACAACTATTTTGTTTATAAAAATAGCGTTTTGAAATAGTTTTCTAAACATGTTTACAAAAAAAATTACGTTTTGAAAATGCTGCGTTTTAAAAAGCTGCATTTTTAAAACATTGCACCAGATGAGACCTTAATTTATAAAAATTGATTTTTTAAATGAAATATCTCAAAATAGAATAATGAACTATTTAATCGTAAGGAGGAGTATAAAAAACTGTGAACAAAATTTCCATATAAAGGTCATGATAATCTCAATAAAGACAGAAATCACAAACCATGATTAACGACAGAAATCAACACGGTGGCTCTAAAGAGTCATATGATCTTTCTGTAATAACATTAAAGTACAAGGGGCATTGTCCTGGTCCTTTCCCTATAAATACAGCATAAATCTAATGCCAATAACCTTACTCAAAAAAGCAACACATCCTGATATACAGTAAAATAAAAAAGAAAACTTTGTTAAGATTGACTATCAATACATGGGTAACTGCTTAGCGCTCCAAGACAAGGTCATCAAGGTTATGAAGATAGATATGGAAGTCCTTGAATACAAAGCTCCCATGAAAGTCTATCAGGTGTTGTCAGAATATGCAGGCCATGCAATATCCGACGAACTACCAGTCGTCCGGCATCTCCAGCGGAACACTGATATGACTGGTGGTCAGTTGTACTATCTTCTACCACTTCCACTGCCTCCAGTGGAATTTAAGAAGAAGATGGTTCGGTATTCAAAACAGGAATTAGTTGAGGCAGGAGAGGGGAGTAGTAGAGTTTTGAGGATTAAGCTGGTCATGAGTAAGCAAGAGCTGGAGGCCTTGCTGAGGAAAGGAGGGGTTTCGGTTGGTGATTTGGTTTCTCAGCTTCAGGAGAAAGAAAGCTCGGAAAAGTCGGATGAAGGCAACGGAAACTGTGAAGGATGGAAGCCTGTCTTAGAAAGTATACCTGAAGTACACTAGTTTATCTATCAATATTGTGCATTTAACAAACAAAACTATAGTGGTTAGCTTTAAAGATAGCGACACATGTTCATGTTTAGTTTGAAATTTGATTACATAATGAAAGGACCTGAAAGAGGATTCCGTTGAAAGATAAACATAGACTTTTCGATTATTTGGAAACAAAGCAAACTAAACAACTATATAGTACAAGTGATCCAGGGATTACAGTAGTTCAATATGTTATTGTTTGTCCCTTAACGATTGCTTTAACCAAACGTAGCCTTTTGCCTCACGAAACAAAGAAGCGTGTAGCCAGGAAGGTTAAACGAAACCCATTCTCGCTACGACAAAGATATACCATGTACACGTATCATATTGGAGAAAAATCCATAAAGCAGTTCCCATTAGGTATGGTATATCACAGCCCAAAACATATGCATAACATATGAGACTCCTGGTCTGATCTACCTTAAAAGATCCCACATGTCCTTCTCTCTGTCCAGAAAGTAGAGGGAAAGTTTTAAACAAAACACCAAATTTGGACGATAGTTGGAATCTATTCTAACAACAAAAAATCCCCAAGAAAGTTAACTCAGAAGCGTTTGTTCCAACTCTTTGGGGTTTGCTACAAAAGAAAAGTAACAACTGATCTTTCTTCTCCCCTACGTGGAGAAGGTGCAGGTTCTAGCCCTAACTACTAGGATGATAAGTGCTGCGTAGCAACCTAGCTTGTGTACAGGAAACAGAAGGAGAGAACAAGCAAAAATGGACAAGAAGGTGACATCTGATGACATGGAAACACAGGTGCGTCCCAAGAGTACTCAAAATCCGCCTTTCATTCCATGTCATTGGACATGATAAAAAGCAGCACACCAGCCTTCATTAATTTTTAGCTCTTTTCACCTTTTCCTTTTTGCTTATACTAGTAAGGTTCACGTGCGTTGCACGTGGTTAACGCACGTGGTGTTAATGGCTTTTTAAAGTGATTTGCCAGTTTCTTAACTTTTTTGTTTACTTTTAATTATTGGATTCTTTTTGTATTTTAATCTTTATAGTTTTGAGACTTATAAATTGTGTTATTGTGTGTTTAGGTTTTTCGATATTTTGTTTTTCGGTAATTTATAATGTAAGCTTTTAGTCATTATATTACAACTTATCATACACATTTGTCTTTTTTATTGGTTATTTTTAAGTCTTTTTTTAATACCAAACATGAATTCATTCACTTTTATCGGTGTTGGAATTGAAAACAATTTAAGCTTACTTTCTTCGATAAGCACATTGTTGTTGGAGACATAGCTTATGTCGTTTGTGAAATTTATGACTCTCTTTGAAAAAATAATAAATTGTTTTATTGAAATCAAACTGACAATCCCAATTGACAATCTAATTTAGGATGGAGCTACTTGAAAGGATGTTGATTGGTGACAATTTCTTTCAATTAAAGGAGAGTTGTGGTAGAAGAAAAGAAAGTTCATAGCCAGGGGAGGGGAATAGAGAGATTCTCACACGTAACTACTCCGGGTTCTATGAAGAGAAGCAAGCAAGTTAAGACCAAAAGAGGTTAGAGGTTTGGAACCCTGTTATGGGAAGGAGTAAAATATTTTAAACCTAGTTATTTGTGCTTACTAACAGTGGTTTGTTTGTAATATTTATAAGTTAGAAGCAGTATGATAGTTTTTAAGGTTGCTTGTAGTAGTCTGAAAATTCAAATAAGTAAACTGTAGATTTTAGCTTTCTTTTGTAACAAAACGCACGAATTCATCAATTGGTTCTTCATTTTCTTCATCTTATTGACATTATGACACATTTTCTTAACCCACTTGTCTTAGCTTATTCATGGATAATAGCTAAAGACGCTACATATTTTTGCTTAATATCTTGATACTCACTAACAAATATACTATTATAGTAACATTTTTTTTCATTTACTTCTATAATGTCTTTACTGAGTAAAATCATATTATTTTTAAGTTTTAAATAAATTTTTAGTCTCTCGACCGAGTAAGGGTATTTTTGTTATTTTAGAAAATATTGGACGACATTTGTAACGATAATGGTAGGAGGAGGAAACTGATAAGGAAGTAAAAATACAAGACGAAATAAATAGAATTCAAAACTGTAGGGCCTAACTTTAAAACATGAACAAGTCAAGGGATGAAATTATTATTTGATTATTAATGGAATTAATTAGTCTCTGATAAATTTACTTGTTTGACCTTAATTAAGGGTAGATGATTTATTATATTTGAGGCTATTTTTGTCCAAACATTATTTGTTGTCATGGTAAATTTACTTGTTTTGTCCTTAATTAAATGGTGGGTGGTTTATTTGGTGAAGGGTTATTTTTGTCCATCTATTAAATTGTAAGAAACAAGCTTCCCTTTTATAGTAAGAGAGATTTACTTACCTTTAGCCGAGTTTGCGTATAATAACAGCTATCAGTCGAGTATCAAGATGGCGCCGTATGAAGCATTGTATGGGCGTAAGTGTAGATCACCAATTTGTTGGGACGAAGTTGAGAGGCGAAACTTTGGGGTTCCGAGTTAGTGCAATGGGTTGAGGCGTGAAGTTGATTAGAGATAGATTGCGCACCGCTCAAAGTCGACAAAAGAGTTACGCGGACAATCGTAGAAGGGATCTTGAGTTCCAAGTGGGAGACTACGTGTTCTTGAAGGTGACACCGAGGAGAGGTACGAAGAGATTCGGCAAGAAAGGGAAGCTTACACTGAGGTACATTGGCCCATTCGAGGTTCTTGAGAGAGTTGGGTCCTTAGCGTATCGTATTGCATTGCCACCTTCACTTTCGGAGACTCATAATGTCTTCCATGTTTCCATGTTACGAAAGTATTTGAAAGATGAGTCCCATGTACTTGAGTATGAGGAGATAACATTTGAGCCGGATATGTCCTATGTTGAAAAGCCCGTGAAGATTTTGGACACCAAAGAGCAAGTTCTACGAACCAAAAGAATTCCCTTAGTCAAAGTTCTTTGGAGGAACCACAACATTGAGGAAGCGACTTGGGAAACGGAAGCGGAGATGCGCGAGAAGCATCCACATTTGTTCGATGAACTTGGTAAGAATTTAGGGACTAAATTCCTAAAGGAGGAGAGTGTAACACCGGATTCTTGCATGTGCATTATATGCTTGCCTTCATGTTTTCTTATTGATTGTGAGCATGTTCATTTAGTCTATATATGATTTAGAAACGTTTATAAATCATTCATGAAGCTCTTAACATGTTTAGAATCATGTTTGCATGCTTGTTGAATCGCCGGTTGAATTGCTTGTTAGTTCTTCTTCTTTCTCTCCTTCTTTTGGATTGTTCATGTGTCGTTTGAGGGTGTTTGTGATGAGTTTTAAACTCATTTTTGTTGGGGTTAGAAGCCCCATTGATTTGGCTAAGTGTTTGGAGGTCTTTTAGGTTGCATTTTGAGCCTTTTTGGTTCTGCCGACCTTGCTGTCGCAAGGTAGGAAGGACCTTGCCTGGGTACCTTGTCGTCAAGGGTAGGAAAGACCTTGCCCTAGCAAGGTCTCCCGAGACTGGTTTGCTCTGCTTTATTTGTTTTGAATTCTACCCTTAAACCCCTATCCAAAACCCTTTCTAAACCCCACCTAAACCTCCCTAACCCTTATTACTTGTGTCCTAACATTAGTAACATGTTTTATGGATGGATTAAGAGAGCATTAGTGATCATTAAACCCACAAAAATCAGATTTTAAGAGACCACATTGTCATGACACTTGTCCCACTCAGTTTTTGAACCATTATACACCACACTTGCAGATTTTGACTCTCATTTCTCTCCCTCACTCTCCAAAAACGGGATTTCTCTTCTCCAAGACTCTCCCATGGCTTCTTGAAGCTCTCATCTCCATCTTCCTTGATCCTTCACTTATTTGCCCAAGCTACCTTCATCAAAAGTGTAGAGCTCGAAGAGAGGATCGTTTCCAACCGATTGGTTTCTTTCTTTGTTTTCTTTGGTGTAGAACAAGTAAGTTACTCTTCTTCTTCTTCTATTTAGTTCTCATTGACCCTAAGGAAACAAAGCCTATGATGATTGAGGTCAATGAGGACACATGTTTGCTTCCTATGCCTTCTACTTGAATTTTGAGAGCATGAACTTGCTAGGAGCATGTATAGGTTGATTTTTTGCCTATGGAAGTATATTAAACTCTTTCATCTTGTCTATTTAAGGTTTTGATCATGTTAGAAACATGTATTATATAAGTTGCTTGAATAAGTGCAATATGTGAATGCCCTAATTTGAGCCTACATTGTATGTGGTTTAGTTGTTATGTGTTCTATCCTATAAATTGGACTCTATGATGTATATGAATCACATTGCAATGCCTTGGTGAATTTACAACCTTGTTGAACCTAGAAATGACCTAGGTTGGGTTATGAAGCACATAGCTTCAATTTCTCCAAAATTGGGAATATAGAGAAAAGACTCAAGTCGAGCTTTGGGAATATTTGAACATGTTGAACTCTAGTTTCGATCCCTACGAAGTTTGGACACCGTTTGATTTGGTTTACTCAAATATGAGCTTGGTTTAGTTGTTTACAACAAGTTGTTATGAAAGATTGGTTTTGAGCAATCAATTGCCTTGACATGTTTTATGGTAGAGATTAATACCCTACTTGGTTGGTCGAATTCGCTCTTGTCGAATTCGATCCTTAATTGGTTTAAGTCAAGTAAATATCTACTTGTGCATCACATTGAGTCCAGCTGGCATTATTTGGTTTGTTTATTAAGTCAGGGTGGGACAATGCATCGCCTTCACGAATTATGGGATTCGTGCTCGCTATGGATCGCCGCACCTGGGACCTCACACACCCTCCATTGTTGGCGCAATGGGAAGTAGCCCTTTGCCGTATCAATACGTGCCGCATTGGCTTGCTATCTAGATCGAGTAGGTTCTCGATAAAAGTCGATGTAATCACCGAGCATCGATGTGGCACGATAAAGTATAATAAAGTTTATTGCAGGAGCTACGAAGCGGCCGTGACTATATCATATCCTACTTGTATGTTTTATTTTCCCGCACTTACGTAAATAATGTGCTAAGTGCTACATGATGAACGTGAACTATAATTGAGATAAATGTCATGCTACAACATGGACATGCATTTTTAGTAACTTACTAAGTCTTTCGACTTACCCTATTTGTTTGTTTTGTTTCCTTAGATCCGAGCCGAGGAGACGGTCCGAGATAGACTCGCTTTATTCACGCTTGGTCGTTTGTGAGCAAGGTTGCTCTTTTGGACTTTTGTTATTAGTCTTTTATTTTTGGCAAGGACGTTGGGAAGCAAGTCATATAGACTTGGCTTGGGGTTTTTGTTGTTGTAGCAACTTAATGGTTTAACACTTGTAATCTTTTGTATGCCGACTTATACGTCGAGCCTGTTTATATGTTTATGGTTCGCTACAGTTTCTTCCGCTAAAGCTCGTTTAATTATTATTGTTGTTGTTGTCTCCGGCATGTTGTGGCCGTTGAGGTTTTACAAGCATGTGTTATTATTGGAGGAGTAGTTGTTGGGTTCCGGCTGTAACGTCGCCGATGACTTGTTTATTTTAAGTTGTTTTTCCGGCCAAGTGTAGCCGAGTTGTTATTCGTATGCGATGTCGCGCCACATGAATTTTATAATCCTACTTGTGCATGCTTGTGTATCTTGTCTATTTGGACGGCACGACTCGGGATCTCGCATTGGGGTCCGGGTCGGGCTGTCACAGTCATGGTAAATTTACTTGTTTTGTCCTTAATTAAATGGTGGGTGGTTTATTTGGTGAAGGGTTATTTTTGTCCATCTATTAAATTGTAAGAAACAAGCTTCCCTTTTATAGTAAGAGAGATTTACTCAAATAATACTATTAGCCTAGAAATCATTTTTTTAATTATTTTATCTTATTTCTTTGTTTAATTTCTTACTCATTTATTTAATGTCGTATTCCACATAAATCACCACTTTCATGCTTAAAATCGCCCCCACCATTACCATCATCCCTGCAAATGCCGCCACAGCTATCACCACCACCAAGAAACGTGTCCACCTTACCTTGCTAAAATAAAAAAATAACATATCTTTAGCTTCCGTTAAGTGGAACTACTTTCTTCAAACGACTTTACTATCCATTCTAACTTAATTTCTTCTCTAACAAAACGCACAGATTTGTCAACTAAATTCTCTATTTTTCTTTATCTTCTTGACATTATATCACCTTTCTTTAACACGTTTCTCTTAGCTTATTCATACGCAATTACTAAGCACGCTATAGATTTGCTTAATATCTCGATTCTCACCAACCAATGTATTATTATAGTTACAATTTTTCATATACCTCTAATAATGTCATTCCCAACATATGATGTCTCACTTTCCTACATGTTTTTTCTATTTGTCCTCTCCCGTCTATGGGCATTAAAAATAGTGATGGAAAATCGTGTACATGAGGATTATTTTGGTCTTTTTGCTTGTGGCGCAAAGTGGGATTTGTTATAATTTCATCATTTAGTTTTCCATTTAATATTTAAAATATTTTTTAATTAAAAAAAATATTTAAATAATGTAAAATTAGTTATACTTTGTGTGATATTTAAATTCAACGTTAAAAAAATGCATTACTCCAAAAAATGAAATTTAAAATTTATTTCTTAGCCCTCACTTTCTTTCGTCAACCCCATCATTTATAGACTCACCACCACCACCACCACCACCTTAAATTTTACCATTAGTCCAAAATTTAATTTTTTGATTTGATTTTATTTCCTTTTCTAATTTCTTACTCTTTCCTTCGAAGTAACCAATTTGGAAAACCCATCAATGATAGACACACCACCACCACAACCTTAAATTTCACTTTTTACAAACTCAAATTCAATTTTTTTGAATTTTCAAACTTTCAAATTGAATCTGAAACCCATATGGATATTTGAAAATTTGATGATTAGGAAATCTCACAACGATGTATTTCATCTAATCCACTACTGTCATCCCTAAAATTACTATCACCACAACCTCTAACACCATCATCCATGCGGTCGTAGCACACCGCCATCACCATCACCAAGAAACGATTCACCTTGCCTTATTAAAATAGAAACATAGAATCTCTTTAGCTTCTGATTAGTCGGACTTCTTTCTCGAACGTCTCTCATTTCTTACCTCCTATACACTTTCGGTGTCAAATTACTAAGTAAGGAGAGAATCTAATTTAGGATGGAGCTACTTGAAAGGATGTTGATTGGTGACAATTTCTTTCAATTAAAGGAGAGTTGTGGTAGAAGAAAAGAAAGTTGATAGCCAGTGGAGGGGAATAGAGAGATTCTCACACGTAACTACTCCGGGTTCTATGAAGAGGAGCAAGCAAGTTAAGACCAAAAGAGGTTAGAGGTTTGGAACCCTGTTATGGGAAGGAGTAAAATATTTTAAACCTAGTTATTTGTGCTTACTAACAGTGGTTTGTTTGTAATATTTATAAGTTAGAAGCAATATGATAGTTTTTAAGGTTGCTTGTAGTAGTCTAAAAATTCAAATAAGTAAACTGTAGATTTTGGCTTTCTTTTGTAACAAAACGCACGAATTCATCAATTGGTTCTTCATTTTCTTCATCTTATTGACATTATGACACATTTTCTTAACCCACTTCTCTTAGCTTATTCATGGATAATAGCTAAAGACGCTACATATTTTTGCTTAATATCTTGATACTCACTAACAAATATATTATTATAGTAACATTTTTTTCATTTACTTCTATAATGTCTTTACTGAGTAAAACCATATTATTTAAGAATGTAATATCATATTATTTTTTAGTTTCAAATAAATTTTTAGTCTCTCGACCGAGTAAGGGTATTTTTGTTATTTTAGAAAATATTGGACGACATTTGTAACGATAATGGTAGGAGGGGGAAACTGATAAGGAAGTAAAAATACAAGACGAAATAAATAGAATTCAAAACTGTAGGACCTAACTTTAAAACATGAACAAGTCAAGGGATGAAATTATTATTTGATTATTAATGGAATTAATTAGTCCCTGATAAATTTACTTGTTTGACCTTAATTAATGGTAGATGATTTATTATATTTGAGGCTATTTTTGTCCAAACATTATTTGTTGTCATGGTAAATTTACTTGTTTTGTCCTTAATTAAATGGTGGGTGGTTTATTTGGTGAAGGGTTATTTTTGTCCATCTATTAAATTGTAAGAAACAAAACATTATTTGCTTCTTGTTTTGTCCTTTTATAGTATTTTGTCCATCTATTAAATTGAGAGATTTTTACTCAAATAATACTATTAGCCTAGAAATCATTTTTTTTTAATTATTTTATCTTATTTCTTTGTTTAATTTCTTACTCATTTATTTAATGTCGTATTCCACATAAATCACCACTTTCATGCTTAAAATCGCCCCCACCATTACCATCATCCCTGCAAATGCCACCACAGCTATCACCACCACCAAGAAACATGTCCACCTTGCCTTGCTAAAATGGAAAAAATAACATATCTTTAGCTTCCGTTAAGTGGAACTACTTTCTTCAAACGACTTTCCTATCGATTCTAACTTAATTTCTTCTCTAACAAAAACGCATATTTGTCAACTAAATTCTCTATTTTTCTTTATCTTCTTGACATTATATCACCTTTCTTTAACACGTTTCTCTTAGCTTATTCATACGCAATTACTAAGCACGCTATAGATTTGCTTAATATCTCGATTCTCACCAACCAATGTATTATTATAGTTACAATTTTTCATATACCTCTAATAATGTCATTCCCAACATATGATGTCTCACTTTCCTACATGTTTTTTCTATTTGTCCTCTCCCGTCTATGGGCATTAAAAATAGTGATGGAAAATCGTGTACATGAGGATTATTTTGGTCTTTTTGCTTGTGGCGCAAAGTGGGATTTGTTATAATTTCATCATTTAGTTTTCCATTTAATATTTAAAATATTTTTTTAATTAAAAAAATTATTTAAATAATGTAAAATTAGTTATACTTTGTGTGATATTTAAATTCAACGTTAAAAATGCATTACTCCAAAAATGAAATTTAAAATTTATTTCATAGCCCTCACTTTCTTTCGTCAACCCCATCATATATAGACTCACCACCACCACCACCACCACCACCTTAAATTTTACCATTAGTCCAAAATTTACTTTTTTGATTTGATTGTATTTCCTTTTCTAATTTCTTACTCTTTCCTTCAAGTAACCAATTTGGAAAACCCATCAATGATAGACACACCACCACCACAACCTTAAATTTCACTTTTTACAAACTCAAATTCAATTTTTTTGAATTTTCAAACTTTCAAATTGAATCAAACCCATATGGATATTTGAAAATTTGATGATTAGAAATCTCACAACGATGTATTTCATCTAATCCACTACCGTCATATCCCTAAAATTACTATCACCACAACCTCTAACACCATCATCCATGCGGCCGTAAGCACCGCCATCACCATCACCAAGAAACGCATTCACCTTGCCTTATTAAAATAGAAACATAGAATCTCTTTAGCTTCTGGTTTGTCAGACTTCTTTCTCGAACGTCTCTCATTTCTTACCTCCTATACACTTTCGGTGTCAAATTACTAAGTAAGGAGAGAATCTAATTTAGGATGGAGCTACTTGAAAGGATGTTGATTGGTGACAATTTCTTTCAATTAAAGGAGAGTTGTGGTAGAAGAAAAGAAAGTTGATAGCCGTGGGAGGAATAGAGATTCTCACACGTAACTACTCGGGTTCTATGAAGAGGAGCAAGCAAGTTAAGACCAAAAAGAGGTTTGGAACCTGTTATGGGAAGGAGTAAAATATTTTAAACCTAGTTATTTGTGCTTACTAACAAAGGGGTTTGTTTGTAATATTTATAAGTTAGAAGCAAGATGATAGTTTTAAGGTTGCTTGTAGTAGTCGAAAATTCAAATAAGTAAGCGTAGATTTTGGCTTTCTTTTGTAACAAAACGCACGAATTCATCAATTGGTTCTTCATTTTCTTTATCTTATTGACATTATGACACATTTTCTTAACACACTTCTCTTAGCTTATTCATGGATAATAGCTAAAGACGCTACATATATTTGCTTAATATCTTGATACTCACTAACAAATATATTATTATAGTAACTTTTTTTTTTCATTTACTTCTATAATGTCTTTACTGAGTAAAACCATATTATTTAAGAATGTAATATCATATTATTTTTTAGTTTCAAATAAATTTTTAGTCTCTCGACCGAGTAAGGGTATTTTTGTTATTTTAGAAAATATTGACGACATTTGTAACGATAATGGTAGGAGGGGAAACCGATAAGGAAGTAAAAATACAAGAAAATAAATAGAATTCAAAATCAGGACCTAACTTTAAAAACATGAACAAGTCAAGGGATGAAATTATTATTTGATTATTAAAGGAATTAATTAGTCCCTGATAAATTTACTTGTTTGACCTTAATTAATGGTAGATGATTTATTTTATTTGAGGCTATTTTTGTCCAAACATTATTTGTTGTCATGGTAAATTTACTTGTTTTGTCCTTAATTAAATGGTGGGTGGTTTATTTGGTGAAGGGTTATTTTTGTCCATCTATTAAATTGTAAGAAACAAGCTTCCCTTTTATAGTAAGAGAGATGTTCCACTCTTGATTTGCATCGGCCTTCGTCCCATCAGGTAGGCCTACTCAATAATTCATAATGTCTCGCACATCGATCATACATTATAAAAAGCTCATTTTACGTGATTTAAGGCTCCCGTATCAATTATCCAAGAAGATATGCTGCTCTTACCATGCAACCAATCAAATGGCCTTTTTGAGGTATTTAACAAATCAACAAGCTACTGCAATTGAAGTGTGGTAAGTCCCGCTAGGTCTGACAACTTGTTTCCACTTGCTTGGTTCTGCATGGCTGCCCCCTGTTGTACACCAATGTTGCTTCCAGCCAATGGCGGATCCAAAAATAAATCTCAGCGGTGTCACTAATGTTAATTATTACTTAAAACTAAAATTAAAATTAAAATAATGTCATTTTGTAGTGTATAAATTCAAAAAAAAAACTTCAGCGAGGCACTTGAACCCCAAGTGTTGTGCATAGATCCACCCCTCCTTCCAACAACCATGTTTGCACACAATTGCGAAAGTGCGTGATAGATGTGTTTTATACGCATCTATTGGGTATTTATCTGACTTAGATTTAGCTATTCCTCGAGTTTTTAGCCATTAATATTGGTTTCTAGTCTTAATATTAGTTTCAGGGCTTGATGGGGCAAAGATGTATTTTAGAGGCCTTTTGGAGTTAGTTTGAAGACTTTGGGATCCATTATCTAGAAGTTCAAGGAGCAAAATGAAGAAAGGTCTACAATGTAGTCGCTTTACATCGCAATGCGGCCGTATTGTTGTCAGAACGTCAGACATAATTAGACGTGTGTCGATGCGGTTGCTCTCTAGCTCAATGTGAGCGCTTTACGAAAGGATGTAGTCGCATCCTCTTAAGGCAATGCGATCACATTGCGGAGACTTCAGTTTCGATCGGTTTTGTAATTCTTTTAATTTCTTGCATTGTAAACCTAGTATTTAAGTAAACCTAGTGGCTTAAGTTTAGGATTTCGAATTTCAGACTCTTGAAGGGTTGTAATACAGATTTGTGGAGTGCTTTTCATCAATTCTCTTCACCAATCATGTGTTCTTCAATTCAATTGCGTGTTTCATCAATTGTGATGAGCTAAACTCATTCTTCTAGGAATTTGAGGTAAATTTGTATCGAGTCTTATGTTCTAACTAGTATTCATATTCAATCAAAATTCTTGTCTATCACAAAAACATTTTAACTTCGTCTTTTCTAGAAGCTTTACGTAAAAAAAAAAAAAAGAAGTAATTGCAATTGTTTTGATGATCAGGGTATGATGAGTTGCATGACCAAAGTGCATGAGTCATATGTTTGCCATCTTTTGTGATAGTTAAATTTGACTAATTCATGACCTTGCTAAGGTATGATTTAGGTCCATGTGTTTTTCGTGTTCTTAAGGGATCCTCAAATGTTATGTGGACGGACCTAAAAAGTATAACAATTCGGGATACTAAGATTACAAACCGTGACCCAAGCATCTCAATCTTTACAAAAGTGAACGAACAATTGACAATTGATTGATGCTTTATTTATATGAACATAAGATGAAATATAAGTGAGTCTCAATTCCTAAATTCCCCCAAAACCTAATTTTCATCCGAAAATTCTATGCTCTCGATTGCTTTTTGATAATCTGCTTCCTGTGAAATTAGTTTATTACTGCTTAATTTAATTAGTTATTAATTAGTTTAAATCAATTAAAAAAAACCTTAGTTGAATTGGTTCTCTTGCTAGTTTAATTTCTTTTAATCATTGCATATCTATGTGGTTCGACCATTGTCTTTGCATACTACTACTTTGGTTGTCGCGTGCACTTGCGAGGTTAAATTTATTACATCAGTGCGCCTTTGCTCCGACTTGCAGTAGTGTACCACCTCTACCTCCGCCAGGAGCTGATGCAAAACCACCTCGTCCCATACCGCGTCCACCCAAGGACGATCCCCCTACCAATCAAGGAATCCAATTAGTTAAAAACAACCGCTCTCGTTATGCCCTTCTCGATTGCAATGGTTACAGAATTTTGATGAATTATCAACTTTTCCTTTTCCTTTCTTGTCTGCATGCGCCTTGAAAGTCATTACATCCTCACGATCTTCTTTAGCTCTAGACAAACCTCCGATATGCAAGCGCTCCTCTCGAACGATAATCTAATATGTGTGATTTAAGGTAGAAGCGGGTCCATTGAGAGAAAATTCGATCTTACCGTCGAATACCCATTATCAAAACCCATAAAAAAATGTGTAAGTGATACGCCTCCTGAATCTTTGCAAACTTCTCACCAAGGCCGCACGTACACCCTTTACATTCATAGCATGTAAGTGACTCATAGTTTGCCAATTCTTCCCACAGTTGCTTAAAACGTCTATAGTATGAAACCACTGGCTCAGTTTTAAGTTGTCAACAATCGGCAAGTGACGACTTAAGTTGTTGAATTCGGGGTCCGTTCACAACACAAAATTGTTCCTTTAAGTCCTTCCATAATAAGTTTGCATCCTCATAGTACGAGGTAGTAGAACGAAGACTCGATTCGATAATCCATGAAATAATCATCGAGTAGACCGTTTGCAAATCTTCAAGCCTCTCTTCCTCAATTGACTTGGTAAGAGTCTCATCAACAAAGCCAAATTTTTTCCGTGCCTTTAACGATAGGCGTATGGATCTTGCCCAATCGTCATAATTCTCACCACACAATTAAATATGTGTGATCACGTTTCCTGGATTATCTTGTGATTCAAGAAATTATGGAGATGAAAAGTCAAGTTTTTTACTCTGATCTTCCCCCTCGCAGCCAGAAGTTTTGTGTTCTGTTTTTCACTCTGATCTTCTCATCCTTCAGCTATGTGTGTCTATTAACAGTAATAGTTCTAGTTCTACAAGGAAACTACATTCTGTAAAACCACAATTCAAATCAATACAAACAAGATTGTTCTTTCTTTGGATGGTATCAGAGCAAGGAATCTGCTTACCATCTTTTAATCAACTCTGTTTAGGCATCCTAAGAAACAATCTGTTGTCTCTAGGTCCTCCACATAATCTTAGTATAGGGCTTTAGCTACAGCAAGTTGTGAGATTACATGGCTTTGCAGTTTGCTCAAGGATCTTCATGTTCAAATCCATCAACCTATTTCATTACACTGTGACAGTTCCTCTGCCATTGCAGTTGCCAATAACCATGTATATCATGCAAGAACTAAGCATATAAAACTGGATTGTCATTTCATCCATGAGAAAATAAAGAGTGGCCTCATATTTGTACAACATATCTCCACCAAAAATCAATTAGCAGACATCTTTACAAAATTCTTCGGCAAGAGTTTGCATTGGAACTTTGTCTCCAAGTTGACGATTGTTAGCATTTGCACACCCTCAACTTGTGGGGAGGGTATTAATAGTAATAGTTCTAGTTCTACAAGGAAACTGAACAGTCTGATGTTTAGACAAGCAGATCAAGTACAGGCCATTGCCAAATATGGAGAGTAGAATTATAAATGGAGAAGGTTTCTGAATGCTTTAGTCATGGCTCGTTCAAGGGTTCGGTTTTAAGTGTTTTTATTCGTTAGAGGGTTTATATGTACTTTGTTAGTTATGGTAGTTATGTTCTTTCCAGTTCCTCTACCAATCTATATTATAAAGAAGCTAGGTAATTGAATAGGACTATTCAGAGTTCAGGATTTAATTTTTTTTACTATCATCCTACGGCTGTTATTTATTTGGGTAACCTTCTCTCCTGGGTTTCCTTATACTGTTAGAATTAGGTTTCCTTATAAAACAACTAAGTAATTGGCTATGGCTATTCAAAGGTTGAGATTAAATAATCTTTAAAAATTTAACGGTTGAGATTCACCCTCACATTCACATGTGTGAGTAGTTATCCATTTTTAACCCCCTATAATTAATATTTTGTGTAGTCATCCATTTTTCTTCTCCCTATATTTTATCTTCATATTACAAAGTCGCACCCTGCGATTAGTCTTTTGAACAATCACCCCTTATAAAATATCAGTCCCTCAACTATCACTTGAAGCAATGTACCCCTCAACTGTAATATTTTTTTAAATAACACCTTCTATTTAGGTACGCATTTGAATTGAGCGAAATCATATATCTGCAGTCATAGCACCTGAGATGCCAAAACACATGTGTAATTGGTAAGGGCTAATTACAGACTAAGATTGATTCTTTTACTGTAATCATACGCTCTACATTTAATCTAAATTATAAACGTGTGAAAGTCAATTACTTTTTCCAATTTTATTGTTTCTTTTTCTTCCAAAAATAGATAATTGCTCCAATAAAGACATATTATACGGCTTACTTATTATTTACGGTTTTACAGTTTTATATTTATTGTTTTATGGTTTTACCAATATCGTTTTACTGAGATTTATTGTTTTAACATGCATAACTAATCAATTTAATTTTAGTCCAGCGGTAAGTTTTGAATATTTTATATTTAATTTTTTTCTTTTTAATTATTATCTTAATTAACTTAATCAATTTAATTTTTTTCTAGCCCGCAATTTCGTATACAAATAAAAAAAAATCGTAAGTTTTGTAATTTGAAATATTTGTTTTTTTTCTTTTTAACTACTATCGTAATTAACTTAATCAATTTAATTTTTGTCCGACCCATTTTTTTTCGACAATTTAATTTTTTTCTGGCCCGCAATTTCTTATACAAATAAAAAAAATTCATAAGTTTTGTCTAGCCCATTTTTTTGGTCGGCCCGCAGCTTCGTGTACAAATTATTAATTAATCCCTCTGTTCCTGGCAAAAAGGCCTTTATGGTTTTACAAATATTTAGTTGTAGTTTCTTAATTAATTTTTTTCATCATGTTCGGTTCATACATTGATCACGCTCTTACTGGCACCGTGTCGATGGCACGGGTACGAGTTTATTTTTATAGAAGGTTGAACATCTTCTCATTGTTGTGGTTTCGTTTGTTGAGGTATGTGTATTGGTTTAATTGCCAATTTTTTTAGCTTTTAGGGTTGATTAATTTGGATCAAATGCTTCGTTCGTTCGCTGTTAGATTTTGTATGATTGTATGATAATATGGGAGGATTCGAGTTTTGTAGATGAAGCGAAAAATTTGGTTAATTGAATATGTTTGAATTTTCTTTGTCTCATGTGTAGGTGGAAATAATTAACAAAGTTATTGCATCTCATGTTTACAAAGTTAAGCAAGAACCCCCAGAAGAAGAAGAAGAAGAAGACTGAGTTTTCGTTATTGAGAAAACAATAAAATTTTCTTTTTGTATTTTAAGAGTAGTTATAATTAAAAAATTTATTTTTTGGTTTTCTTATAAAATAAATATCGAAGTAAAATGTTTTATTTTGTTAGGTATTTTGGTTCATTTCCACATTATTTCATTTATTGATAAATTCTCAAACTGGCGTCGTGCCATCGGCACGGGCAAGAGTACTAATCTATATTATAAAGAAGCTAGGTAATTGACTAAGGTTATTCAGAGGTCAGGATTTAATTTTTTTTACTATCATCTTACGGCTGTCATTTATTTGGGTAACCTTCTCTTTTGGGTTTCTTTATACTATTAGAATTACCAAACACAATTGTTGGTCATGATTTAATCTCACAATCTCAACCGTTTTTATCACGTTTTTTCCATCCCTATTTTATCTTCACAATCATTTTATCTCTCACTCCTTCTCTTTTTCTTTCTCTCTCCTCCTCTCAGCATATTCATCAGTTTCTATGAGATTCACTATTTTACTGCGAAAATTAGATATTACAGTTTTACAGTTAATATTTTAAGGTTTTACAGTTTTATGGTTGCGAAAATTTGTATTTGTATTTTTTTTCTTTTTAATTGTTATTGTAATTAACATAATCAATTTAATTTTTTTCCGACCCGTAATTTCGTATACAAATATTTAAAAAAATCGTAAGTTTTGTAATTTGAAATATTTATTTTTTTCTTTTTAATTATTATTGTAATTAACTTAATCAATTTAATTTTTGTCCGGTCCGTTTTTCCGGCCCGCAATTTCGTATACAAATTATTAATTGGGGGGAATTTCAAGTGGGTACAATTTTGAAAACATGTTTTCATCTAGGACCACTAATTTTTTGTACATTTCATAAAACTACAAATTGCTTGTCAAATGACAAAAATGTCATTAATGAAAACTCTTATGTCAATACTTGGCATCAAAAATCAACCTGATGTCAGGCATCAGAATCAACCTGATGCCAAAAAGCAACTGATGCGGGCATCGAAAATCAACGATGTTAAAAATCAACGATGCCGGGCATCGAGAATCAACTGATGCGAGCATCGAAAGTGAAAAAGGAAAATTGAAAAAAGAAAAATTAGAGCGTTAAAGTAACATAAAATATTCCGATTACGATTTAGCAAACCGACTCCATAGTCGGCATTCATCACAATAATAAAGCAAAACATTTCCAAACACCATTATCATTATCACTCCCTACTACTAGATTGGTTATCCTAAATTATACTAATAGAAACAAGAAATGGAGAACTCCCAAGCTGGTAATGAACAAGGCAAGACCCCGGAAAACTCTAATTGCGGCTGTGAGCAAGGAGAATCAACGGCGAGGCTGCGACTCTTATGGCGAATGAAAATGACAGCTATCCTAGCCGTCAATCTTCATCAACCACAAGAATAAATGTGTTCTGAACCTCGTGACAAATCATAGCATATCAGTTAAGCCAAATTGATCTTCCACATACCCAACCAGCTTCTTGCACGAATCGGTGGATCTGGCTCCAGTCACAATTGAGAAACATCCACAGCTCAACAATGTGACTCCCAGTAACAGCCGTTTCTTACATAACCATTAAGCATAACATTCCACAAAACACAATCTCTACGAGGCAATCTATTAAGCGAGTGATGGGCATCATCAATCTGATCGTTTTCGGCATAAAATTTAATCAAAGAACTACCCACGTAAACATCCATCTCAAATCCCATCAACCGAATCGTTCGATGAACGGACTTAACCAACCGAAAGGCGCGTAAACCACCACAAGCCTTAATAACATAAGGAAATGTATACTTATCAGGAAATGTATTCTTGGCTCATGACACGAAGACTACTGCGACTTTTCACGGAAGGTTCGGTGTGATGATTCGCCGAAGATGTCTTGTTAGGAGGCGATTTGGCGAAGCAATTGAAGAGGATGGCCGGAACCGAGGAAGAGATGGAGATGGGTGAGAGAGGAGAGAGAAAAGAGGTGAACTGCCGAATTCTGTTTACGCATCGGAGGTTATAACAATAATTAGGGTAGTTATGTACTTTCACACTAAAATTGAATCTAAAATATATATCTAAAAAATAGCTGGATTTATTTGAAAACATGTTTTAAAAAGTGTACCGGCTTATAATTATTCCTATTAATTAATCCATCCATTCCGGGCAAAGAGGCCCCGTTTGAAAGTCAATTTTTTTAAGAAAATAATATTTTTAGTAGGTCATTAATAATAAAATGACATTTACATTTTTACAAATATTTAGTTGTAGTTTCTTAATTGATTGCTATCGTAATCAACTAAATCTTAATTTAATTTATGTTTGACTTAGATTTATTTTTTATATAAAAAAAATTGTTCGTAAATTTTGTAATTTTAAATATTTGTATTTTAATTTTTTTTATTGTTATCGTAATTAACTTAATCAATTTAATTTTTGTCCGAAAAAAATTTGTCTCTAAGTTTGGTAATCAACTTTTTTAATTTTGAATATTTGTATTTTAATTTCTTTATTTTCTTAAAAATTATGTTTAATTTCCCTTATTGATTTGAAATCTTTGTGATTTCGATTTCAAAATAGTATTTTGTTAGTTCACTCTGTCTTATTCAATTTATTTTGTGAATTTTGTTTGCGGTGATTTTCATTTTTAAGCTTATTTCAATTAACAGGTGTTGGGTTGATGTGTGTGTGTGAGAGAGAGAATGTTTTTTGATACTTAATTATACTCTTTTAAGATAAGTTATAAATTTTCTTTTAAGATGAGTTATAAACTTTTACAACCAATAAAATATGTTATTTCTTTAATTTTCGGGTGTTGATGTGTAATTTACATTAAGGATATATTAATTTATTTTCATCATGTTTGGTTCATATATTGATCATGCTCATACCGGCACCGTGTCATCGGCACGGGCACAAGTTTATTTTTATAAAATACTACACATCTTCTCATTGTTGTGGTTTCGTTTATTGGGGCATATGTATTGGTTTCTAATGATTTAATTACCATTTTTTTAGCTTTTAGGATTGATTAATTTTGATCAAAATACATCTTCGTTCGCCTGTTAGATTTTATATGATAATATGTGAGAGGATTCGAGTTTTGCATATGAAGCAAAAAATTTGGTTAAATAAATGTGTTTGAATTTTCTTTGTCATGTGTATGTAGAAATAATAGACAAAGTTATAACATCTCATGTTTCTAAACCAACCATTGTTGTTAAACAAGAACCCCCAGAATAAGAAGACTGAATTTTCATTATTGAGAAAACAATAAAATTTTCTTTTCTTATTTTAACAGTAGTTACAACTAAAATCTATTTTTAAAAATTAAGACATAAAAATATCATTTTGTTACTAATAAGTTACTAAAAGCGTTATTTAAAAAAATAAGTTTGTAACGGAAACTCTTTACCTAGAAGAGTGCGCATGTAGCAAAAGATAGCCATGAATGAAGGTAGTAGGAATATTGACAGGTATGTTGCAAGGTGGTCACATAAAAGAGGCAGCCACCTTTTATGATAGGGTTTCTGATGAGATGACGCGCATAAAGGTTGTGTTTCCCTACTCCCACTGGGTTGTTTTTGTATGTATTTGTATTAGTGCCTCCGTTCCTTTGCTACCAAGGCTACTCCTCTCCTTACGTACAATACAACAAAACGAAAGAAACAAAAAACAACCCTCCTTTTCAGATCAACTTTTTATGGATAATTTTGAAAAAATACACACAAACAAACAAATATGAACGCAAGCCAAAAAGGGGTTAAATAAGCAACTTCTTGTTCCAAATCCAAAGTAGAATATGTGAACTGCTTTTCCATCTCTCTCCGACGTGCAGTACATGTTATCAAAATACAAAGGCTTAAAGCCTACAAAGCTTGGCAAGATAATCACATCCTCCATACACTTCTAATCCTTGCTGACTTAGTTCCTCTTCACTGAAGCACGCACAACGTTTGCTCATTTTCCCAGTCAACGCTATTTCTAGTGGCCTCTGAACCAGCCTTGGATAACCATTGTCGCACCAAACCTGAAAGCTTACCACTCAACAAATTAGGAATGCCTGCAAATCTACAATGACTAACAAAATCATTTAATCATGCTCCGATCAACTTTCCTAGACCATTGCTTTTCAAGCATAACTAGTTGTAATATCCTTCTCATCAACACTATTTAGATTACGTCAAACCATTTCGGCAAGGTTCAGACATATAAATTTGAGTAGTAAACATTTCATCTTTATTAAGCAGAAAACCCCGATTATAAGAAAAAAGTCATACCTCCGAGCCCTCTTCCTGACTCCATCTCGAATTGCAGCTAGGCTGTTTAGCTTCTTCCATCTTCTGTTTCTCCATAAGTTGTGCACCTCTTGCTGCCTTTGCTTCAACACCTTTCAAGTACTTTGTCGGGTTGCCCACGCTATCATAGTAACGTCCAACTAGCTTACCCGAAAATCTGAAAGAATCAGAATCACTCAAATGTTCAAGGTTAAAACGATTTGTCTATATACCAAAGATTCAAGAAATCTAGTTTTGTGTTGATGTCTGGTTTCTTGAGGAGGCATGTAAAAAACAAACATATTAAGTCTATTTTGCTGCATATTACAAAACCGAGAAAACAAGTGAACTAAGACAAGGTGCAGAAAATATTACAATGGCAAAAACCCACTTTCTCTCCCGCTGCCAAGAGAAATTAATTCTTGCAAGCTGCCTAGTTAATACATTTCTCAGTAAGAAAGACATATCAACTGTAATCCTGTAGACATGCATCACCTATCACTATCCCAATTAATGGATAGTATTTAATTCATATTTACATTATTCCAAACTTCTCTGATGATTAATGATGTACTACTAAGCATATTAATACAATACTATTGCTCAAAGGTTGTATGTAAACCGTAGTTATGCGCTGGCCAAGGCAAAAAGTAAGTTATAACTACATCCGTACTAAACATAACAAACCAACAACATAGAAAAACAATGTAGGAGCAAAGACTAAAATGTCACAACAGCAGAAAATATTCTTATTTGGAACGAGGTGCACATACAATTTTTATAAAATTAAAATCGAGTAAAAAATTACTATACATGGTATATTAGACATTCTAACACTATAGTTCAAAGTTATAAAACCCGACTGAACGTCATACCAGTCAAAGGTGTTGGTTCATAGTTCAAACTTCAACAGCTCAACAACTGGTCCAACTGGTTCCACCATTTTCAAAGTAATAAATCATTTTTGGGTTTGACTAACATCGGCACCTAGGGAACATGTTAAGCACCTACTTTTAGTAAATTATTATTTCTTGATAATCATCATTTGACAAGTCCCAATAGCACTAGGGTAGATGTTCAGGTAAAAGTTACTAATTACTATAATTAGGTCCTAACATGTATAATAGATTTTTCCATTATTATTTTTTATATGTTTTGGAGGACACAATAAGTTGCACTCCTCCATTCCTAAATAATTGTCATGTTTAACTCGGCATACAGATTAAGGAAAACTAATTGAGTCTATAATAAATATTAGTATTTTATGTATTTTCCTTTTAACCCCATGTCCAAGTAGGATTTATTACATACGTACCAAGGAAAGTACGAGTAAAATGGTAAAAGTGTTCTCCTAGAAAGGAAAGTTTAGAAACTGGACATTTTTTTGGGAACGGACGAAAAAGGAAATCAAGACAATTATTTAGGAACATAGTGAGTACTTATTTTTTGTCAAAGTTTGAACAACAGATGTGCTAGGCTGCTAGCTTGGTCGAAAGGCTACTTTCCTTGCTAGTTGGTGCCAAAGCTTGAATCTTACATGTGGATGCATTTTCTTTAGAAAAGCAGTAATAGTTCAACCACTGGCTCAGTAGAGTGCTTCAGCGAAAGCCACCTGATTAACCTGGTTCACTATGGTTCTTGAGGAACATGAGTGCAGTGGGGTGCAGGGCTGGAAAAGGCCATTCTTAATTGACTTATGTGAATTGGTGCTATATTTGTAAAGGTGATGAGGAAAATGTTAACCATCTGTGCTCATCCACTGTTCTGTAGCTAAGGATCTTTGGAACCTTATCCTCGGGCTCTTCAATATTTCGTGGGTTATGCCTAGATCAATGAAGGAGCTGTTTCAAAGCTGGGCTTTTTACAAGCGGAGGAGAGGGAATTTATCTTGGCAAACTGCTCTTTTGTGTGTGTGCAGGACCATTTGGCTTGAAAGGAATAGAAGGGTGTTTGATAACAAGGAAAGGCCCATGTCTCAGTTGAAGGGCACGGTGTTGCAGAGTTTTCCGGTCTTGGTGTTCAGTAGATGCCAATACTTCTATTTCTCGCCCTTATTCCTTTGTAGA
>CM028380.1:18213804-18477349 GCA_013146195.2 Codonopsis lanceolata | reverse complement strand
TGATAAATCTTGGCATCAGATGAATTTCACATTATTTTACAGGACCAAATTTGAAAAATGTTGATGTCAAGCTTCTGGCATCGGGATCATTAATTCAAAAACTTTGATGCCAAATCTTGGCATCAGCTGAAATGTTGATGCTACAATTACGCGATGCCAAAATATTGTTGATGCTAAAATGTTGATGCCAACCGTTGTCTTGATGCCAAAAACTATGATGCCAAGCCTTGGCATCGATTCGATGCCAAAATGCCGATGCCCACCATTATTTCGATGCCAAGCCTTGGCATCGATGGATTCACCATTATGCAACCTCTCTTCATCTTTAGTGCACAACACAACCGATCTTTGCCAACCACTCCCACTTCAGATTCTCATCCTTCTAACATTATCATGGCAAAGAATGAAATAATCGACAATACGGTAGTTAAAGGAAAAAATCAAGGAGAAATGGTCCGAGCCAGAGTCTCTTCTTGACCCAAGACGTAGTTACCACCCTTCGAGGCAAGAAGATCCTTTGACTAAAGTCATCCAAGAACTTTTCTTTCTCACTTTAGACTAAAATTCTCATCCAAGAACTTTCTCTTTCACGCCGGCTCGGAATCACCGAGAAGATGAAGGTATGAATTGCTCTGAAAGGGTTTGTTGAGAGTTTGACCTCCCATTCTTCTCGGCGTGTTCATCTTCTTCTCCTGCGCCAGATCTAACCGTTGATGGCATCCCTGCTCCATAAATCTCCATGTCTTTCGACGGTGAGACCGGGTCAAAACCGGTGGACAACCCAATCAGGCCCCTCGAATTTAAATACATGGATCACATTGCACAGACGCAGGAGGACACGAGAGCCATGATTGTTCTCGGCGAAGGCGGGAGGCCGCTGCACTGCACTAAGCAGCATGCTTGGTACATCATGATGCGCTGACGGATGGGGAGAGACCGATAACGGCAATGGCGCTTAACTTTAACGGCCGATTTACTACTCTCTTTCTTTCTCCAACCGACGATCTAGGGTCGCAGCCGTTACTTGCAAACGGGCGTGATGACCCTGGATGGAGATGGGTTTGGTTTGGACTCGGACCTCCCGTTGGATGCTTACTCGTGTGATAACTTCCACATGTTCAATTCAAAATGCGCCAGCTGCACGTGGTCGCCACATGACCGGACCGACGCCTGCTTGCTCATCCCATGAAAAGGCACGCTCTGAGGATCCCTGTTTCAATTATTCCTGCACATCACGATTTTAGGAAGGAAATTGTAAGAAAGGTGACATGGAGTGTCAAGCTACATCCGGCCAAGATCGTACCAAATGTAAGGATGGTCTCAATCGTCGGGCCAGCATGTCGACGGAGATGGTGCGAAAACGAGGTGGGTGATTTTGGATTTAGGAGGTCCCCTCCACTTTCTCTCTAGATAGTTAAATGAAAAGATCATGAGCTTAGTTTCATTCAGGGATCGAATTCATCGAGAACCACCGCATTGGAAGGGAGTGGATCGCCGGACCTGAGCACGCTGGGGCTCAAAAATCAGAGAGAAAGAGGAAATCATGGAGAGAGAGAGAGAGGAATTGCAGTTAATCGAATGCTTCCTGTTTCTTACAAGCAGTGTACTGTTAATCGAAGTGACCGGTCTCCACGCCTTTTTCTTCCTGTACGATACAAATGGGGTAGTAATGTACTTTTACCTCAAAATTGTATCTAAAAGATATGTTTCAAAAATGACTGGATTGATTTGAAAACACATTTTAAAAAATGTAACGACTTGTAATTTTTTCTACTCTTTTTGGGTCTAAGCGGGTAAGAGGGACGGACCCGTTACCCATACCAATCCATTAATTCTTTGCTATATAAATGTATGAGTTTTTTTGATGAAAAATATAAGTTAAAACAGGTCAACTCATTTTGAGACATTACTCATTTCGATCCGACATATCCAATCATCAGCCCTACCCACAGCCTCTCAACTACTTTCTTCATTTGGTCTGCCAGAACACTCGTGAAGGATATTCATGAGTTCAATTCGGATAAAAAATAGTAGCAATAATTTAAAAATATGTGTACTTTCACGAGTCACGTACGTATTACACAGCTAGAAGTACATATTCAACTGCTAAAAGTACATATTGGACTACAAACACTACAAAAATGAATTAAAAAATATATCTTGTTTTATCCCAACTTGTTGAAAGACTTTCACGAATATGCACCAAGGATCGTGATTGTCAACTAGACCGAATGCAGGAAATTTCAACTCTAGAGGTACCAAATCCCTCATGATTCATGTCCATGCCAATTCAAGGCACTGTACGTAGCCGTAGGGCCTCGAACCTGTATGAATATATTGATTAGGCTTGGTAATTGGGTGTATTAGGTCGGGTATCGGATCGAAATTCATTAGAACTCATATATCAAAAGGTTAGAAATATGTCAGATTAAATCAGGTCGAGTTAAGGTGTCTAACAGGTTGAGACAGTCAAAGCCTGTCTTAACGGTTCGGTTCCCCCCCACCCCCAAAAAAAAAAACAATGAGTAAAAACTATCAAATTTAAAAAATGTTAACGAATTGGTTCGGGTCGGTTACTTTTCAGGTTGGATCGAGTGGGTTTACGGATATTAGGCTGTAATTGTCAAAAATTATATATATATATATATATAAAAATTATAAAGGCAAAGCATATCACATCTATTTTAGGCAGTTGCTCTTGTGCTAATTTAAGATCTGTTCTTGATTTGCAGAAAATTAAAAGTGGTATTACTTTCTCTAAGATTTATGCAATGGAAAAAAAATTAAAATTTGTATTACATTTGTTCATGTTCATGTGATATTTGACATAGTTCCATACACTTCTAACTTAAAAAAAAAATATGTTATAATCGATGCTCTTAACTTTTCTTTTGTAACATTTTTGTTTTAAAAGTGAAATTCAAATAAAGAAATTTAAAATTGTAGGAGGAAATAGTGCAGTTTCAGACCCACGAGCTTTTTTTTTTTCCTCCTAAGGGGGGCATGGGAAGGGATCGAACACCTCACACTTTGTAAAGTCTCATGTCTACCACTGGGCCACCCCTTAAGGGCTGACCCACGAGCTTGAGTACATGATTGATGAGACCCACAAAAATTTGAATAATTTTTGTTCATGGGAAGAGACTCACATGAAGAGAAACAGAGAATTAGTAATAATAAGTCAGCCATGTACCAATCCTTAATTTTCCATGTTTATAATGGTCTTTGTTCATAGTTCCTCCCTCTTCTGGATGATATTTTTGGTTATCTTAATATATCAATGATTAAGTTGTCCTATGAGTGATGTAAGATTGTCTTCTTGTTGATAATAAAGATCTTGCAAGTCTCCTATTATTTATTTAGGGTTCTACTCTGTACTAGCTCTACATGACAGTTTGATTGTTGCTCTAATAGTCAATTCATTCATAAAATTAGTATCCTCTTATTGAAGGTCTTCTATATTTTCTCTTATTATATAATCATTAATCCTTCTGACTTTGTGCATTACTGAGATGTTCAAGTTTTGTGGGTTATGGTGACATGAATAATTTTGATTTGTGTTATATCTCAGCTTGCATTGATCACAAATGTACTCTTGAGCAACCACCTAGAACTTGAACCTCCCGAATAAGAAAAGGAAGGAGACATCTGTGTCACATTGAAGTTCTTTAATGTCTTTAGCCTATTTTGTGCTCCCTACCCCTTGGTTTTCTTAAATATAAATCAAGAAAAAAATAATGTTGAAGTCAACTACTTAAATAGAAATAAATCATTGTTATTCAAGTCAACTACTTAAATATTAATGTTATTCAATTGCCAATTGCCATGTATTTTATTTTTATAATAAATTTGTAATTAGTTGATGTAATTCTATGGTTGAAATTGGATAATTTAATTTTAATCAAATCATATTCGGCTATTCATTAAAATAATATGCTATTTTTTTAAATGTTTTTTTGCCTTCGTTTTGCTTGGTTATAATTTAATTAAAAAAGAAATATATGTTGATTTACTAGTTGTACATCATTTAGGTTGTATTACATTCACAATCTACTGACTAAGGACTGCTTAGCCCCCAAAACTCATGATTTCCCAGCTTAATTGGACATGGCCTGAACCATATATATATGCCTAACAAACTTAAGCCTCTGATAACTACAGTGTGGACCATGACTTAAGCTTATCCTTTGAATTATTGAGACTTGTTTCTGACAATCTCTATCTAGTGAGCTTCTAACAGCTTTGATTTCTACCTGATCGACCAGCATAGATAGGTTTCTCTTGTGTTCATCCAATCGTGTCTAGCTAGAGGTTTGATCGTTTAAGATATCTGCAAAAATAGTGAGCAAATTAAACTTCAGCAAAGCCTGAAAAGATTGACGAGCTCTAAAACTGAATCTCGAGGAGTCATAGCATGGACTTTCCATCATTCCATGCATACATTTGAGGTAGTAGCAAACAGCAACGAGGAAAGAGTAAAATGTGACAATATTCTTACTGGCCCAAAAACATGTCTTTTAGTAACACTATTGCCTAACGGGGAAGTTCACAATCAAAAATAGTCAATGTTGCAAAAAGGCAACAATTGCTGGAAAAAGCAAACAAGATCCGGGCTAAAAGGGGTCTACCATTAAGAAGGACTTCATTAATGGGTAAAAAGGGTCTACCATTAAGTAGGACTTCATTAATGGTCCTACTGGATCCTACCTGATATCGATGAACTATGATCACTTAAAACAATGATAACCAACTAATCTCCACCAATTGGTAGGGAGGGACATTCATTGCACATTGTAAGTCTAGTTGGCAATCAATCAGGCTAAAGGAGTGAATAGTTTTTTAAAGGTTTTAAGTGTTGTTTTGAAAAACTTTATAAGAGCATTTTCATTGTTTAAATTCTTTCCATAAATTCTTAGCTGGGTCCTACTGTCACCTACACATTTTTTCTATTTTTTTCTACTTAAGAATTTATTTTTTCATTGTATACGATTCTTAACATATTCTTAACTGGGTCCCACTGCCACCTCATTAACTTTACATTTCATTCTTATTTTTATACTTCTCAACAAATAAATTTATTTCACGTTATTTAATATATTTCTTATTTAAATATTTCATATAAATAATTAATTTATAAATTAAGACAAAAATTAATTTAAAAATAATAAATTACATTATTATTTTTAAATTTTAAATTTTATAATTTAGTTAATAAATTATCTATAAAACACATATTATACATAACTCGTACAATAACATAAATAGAAAATTACATAAAAACGTTAAATATATAAAATGATAAAATTACATAAAACATAAACACTTAAAAATTACGTCAAAACAATTTAATAATTAAAAGTACATGAAAACGTCAATAATTAAACTCTATCACTAGTTGTCACCGTAACGACGCCATATATACTCAACCAAGTTCGATCGAAGAGCATGATGGGTGCTTCTATCACGTACCTCTGAATTTCGCTGCATATATTCTTGAAATGCTTGAGTTGACCCATGGTTCACTTGTGGAGAGTCATAATCGACATCATCAGCCCAGTTCGTAACGTGATCACCCTCGGCCTCCACAATCATGTTGTATAGAATAATGCATGTGAGCATTATTTGTTTCAAGTTATCTCTATACCAAAACCTGCTATGACCTTTGATAATTGCACATCTTGATTGGAGCACTCCAAATGCTCGTTCGACATCTTTTCTTGCAACCTCTTGCATCTCTTTGAATTTCTTTCGCTTAGCATCCGACGGACATGAAAAACTTTTTACAAAAGTAGCTCAATCCGGATAAATTCCATCTGTTAGGTAGTATCCTTTTGTATATTGTGCGTCATTCACTTCGAAATTGCACGCCGGTGCATTTCCTTCGAGTACGTTATTGAACAAAGATTATTCATATAACACATTAAGATCATTACGAGACCCCGCGACCCCAAAAAATGGGTGTCATATCCATAAATCTGCAGACGCAACTGCTTCGAGCACAATTGTTGGTTTTCCATGACCTCTTGCATATTGACCTTGTCAAGCGACTGGACAATTTTTCCATTCCCAGTGCATACAATCAAGACTTCCTAACATACCTGGAAATACGTGTCTTTGCTCGTGCATTTGAAGCAGACGTTGTGTATCATTAGCATTTGGCCTTCTCAAGTATTGACCTCCAAACAACTCGATAATACATCGACAGAAGTTAAACATGCAATCGATAGCAGCTAAACATATTGTATAATAATGGGGTGATTTTATAGACAACTTCGCTTTATCTCTTGGCATTGAATTACTTGGGCGATGTTCGTTGTAATAATCAGCTACACGCTTCCAATATTGCGTACTCTTTTGATCATTACCAACTATTGGACATTGACCAATAATCTGCACAGCTTCCATAAGCGCAAGATCTTCAGCCTTGGTCCATTTTGCACGTTTAACCTTGTCTTTTCCCGGTTCTGGTTCCGCTTCGTCGTCCAAATCAATTGTTTCTAAATTGATTTGCGTTTCGGGAACCGATGACGGCGTTGCCGGAAAATTACCGGATGAAGTCCCATCTACACTTGTTGGACGTGAATCATTTGAAGATATGTAAGGTTGGGAAAATGCATGAGACGTACCTTGCGGAGTGAAAAATTGATTTCCAGTTGGTTGCCAATAATTCGGAGGAAACGAAATGTTACCAGATGAATTTCCAATTGTGTGAGGAACTTGAAAATTCTGAAAATTTGAAAAATTTGGAGGCATGTAGAAATTTGGATAATTTGGAACATTTGGATTGTTGGAAAAATTATGCGGGTATTGGGGAGTAGATGAAAATTGAGAATGTGGAACATTCTCGGGAACACGAGAGTTTTGTGAATTTTGATTTGCTTCAATATCGGGAGAATTCAATAAATTTTGGTAAAAATTAGTACCTCGTGGATCCATTTGGAATAGAAGTATGTAGAGAAAGTGATTTAAAAAAGAGATTATGGAGAAATAAAAGAGGGAATGAAGAATGTGTGGAGAAAATGAAGAAGGTTGAGGTAGTTTATTTATAGGGATGAAGGAAGATAATTAAAATTTAAAAAAAAAACGTTTTTTTTTAAATGGCCGTCGGACGCACCCCACCCCCCCCCCAAACGATTACATTTGGCATTTTTTAAATTTTTTTGATTTTTTTTTAACAAAAAACGGTCAAAACGGAAAGATTTTTTTTAATTTAAAAAAACGTTTTTTTAAGTTAGTGGAGCAGCTGGGACCCACCATTTTTTGGCTTGGACGCACCTATAGCGCGCATGTCGTACACGCGTTTTATTTGAAGCGGAGGTGCACGCCACTCTCTGGTTGTGCGGCTGGTATTCCTCGGAGCATCTTTTATTCTTTGTGAGGAATTGGTATTTTTCTCTCCTCCAAATTCTTTGGCTAGAATACAACAATGGGAGCATTGTTGGTATTCTTAACCAAAGAATTGGTGAAGAATACCACAATGGAGCTACTCTAACTTGCAGTGGAAAGTAACACTTTGTCTGCCTGTTAATGTTTTATCGGCTGGCTGATGAAGTTGAATAGTTCTTTGGTCAGCTTGCTACTGTCAGCTGGAGAGAAAGGAAAGTGTTAGATTGATCACTTTTAAATAAGTAATGAATTGAAAGATAATTTATATAAACAATTAATCAAATATGTGACTAATGAACAAATTGTCTGACACTTGAGTAGACTGAAACTGCTTAAGTATTACAGCAGTTATACAAAATGAAATATTAAACATAAAGTATTTAGAAATGGTTCACAAACACTGCTACGCTCACTACCAAGTTGGTCAAACTTAGATTTTTTGAAGTGCACTAATATTTTTAATAATCTAATGATCACTAAAGGATCAGTGTACAACAAACGCCTGTATTTGGGAGTCTGATTGAGAATCAATCACACTCGTGAAACAATCAAGGATTCCCTAATGATTTGAAAAAAAGTAAGGAATAACTACATAATGATTGTCTTAAACAAGAATTAGAAAAGAATAATAAGTAAAGACTATCTAGTAAGTGTTTAGGTTGAGGCACTTCAAATGAGAAATATGCTTGAGAGAGTATGAATGTTTCAGTGTGTTCAAGTCTTGCTTCAATGCCTTTATATAGAAGTCTTGAGTTCCAATTCGTTAGAAACAAAGTTTGAATTTGAATTGTGCCAATAATTCATAAGAGTATCTCTTCACAAGATCACATGGATATTGTGTGAGAGATATAAGATTTTAAGATCTATCGAAACACAAATAAGATAAATGTCAGTAAGAGAAGTGTTTAAACAGAAGAAGCAAGTATACAGACACTTTATGGAAGCTTCCAGCCACTAATGACGTCATAATAGAAGGTCAAAGAATCTTCAAGAGCTAAATTAAACCTTTAGGATATATGCATAAGCTTTAAAATTAAGGCCTAAATAGCATCTTTAATGATTTTAAGTAAATCAAAACATGCATGTTTCAACACACATGGTTATAGCTATCACCTGACAAATGACTAGTTATCTTTAAACACTACTTAGAAGTAAGAGAGAGAGAGAGAGAGAGAGAGAGAGAGACTTGACGAGAGGACCTAGCAAAACCCATACCATGTTAAAAATGCAGCCTAACCAAAAGATGTCATGCTTGAAGGAAAACAAAAACAAACAAACAAAAAGCATGCTGAAAGCATAGTCGATAGCGTTATGGTAGCATGTGGGATTCTGTTGTGATCTCTTTATGGCTCATTACCTATGCAATGGTCCAAGTCCTCCAAGGACTGGAGGACTTGGCTGGACGCGTCAAAGGGTCGCGTCACCAGAGACAAGGCGATCGCGTCGGATTTCAGAGGACTCCGAGTACTTGATCAGGAAGTCTCAAAAGATGAAGCGATCGCGTTTAAAAAGAGAAAGCGACCGCATTGTCCGTGTGGCAAAACAGATTTTGTGTTTCCTTGTTTAAGTCGGTTTAAGGTTTGAATTTGTATCCCTATATATAATTGTAACCCTAGAACGTGTACTAGAGGACAATAATAAAATTTAAATAGTTTGTTGACATCAATCCCTCTATTTTGATCTAGTTATACTTTGTAATTGTTTACTATTTGCTTTCGATGTATACAACAAATTCCTTACCATCTAAATAAAGGATGAGCTATTATACAGTGCTCTTACCAGTAAAAAGGAGACTAATATGAGTAGTCCTATGTACCCCAACAAGGGGAGAGCCCAATTTATATCTGATTTTATATTAAAGTCACTCACTATAATGTTTGATACTCCCTCCCTTTCATACAAAGAGTGTCCGTTTGAAAATTAATTTTTTTTTAAAAAAATGACACCTTTAGTAGTTTTTATTAATAATAAAATGATATTTTTATGCTTTAATTTATAGAAGTGGACACTTTAAGAAAATGACACTTTATATATATATATATATATATATATATATATATATATATATAAAATACACATACTAAATCAAACAAAATCTTGATTGTTGGAGAACTATTATTTCTTCCATTGATTGTGTTTATTTTAGAATTTGTATTGTTTTTTTTATGATAATTTGTTGTTAGTAGGTTATTTCCTAATTTTGATGTTAATTTTAAATTAAAATCTTATTTTTATTACTCTCTACGTCCCTAAATTATTGTCCTAGTTGACCCGGCGCACGGATTAAGAAAAACAAATTGACTTGATTATTTATATTGGTTTAATGTGTACTTTCCTTTAAAGCCCTTGTGTATATGGCCCATAATTAAAGTGGGGTGAAAAAATAAGGGTAAAGTGGTAAAAGTGATGTTCTAAAAGGGTAAGTTTCAAACTGGACAATTATTTTGGAACGGACAAAAAAAGAAAGGAGAGCAATAATTTAATTAGGGACGGAGGGAGTATTATTTTTAATGTCGGTTATTTTTATTAAAAATAATTTATATAAACCACAAAATCGAACCAAACCAAACCGAGTGGTTCGATTTTAAGTCTTACTCGGTTCGATTCGGTTTGAGATTTTTGAAACCAACATGGAGCAGTTCGGTCTGTTGTTTTGACATAAACCAAACTAAACCGAACCACTTACACCGCTACTAAAATGTTTGATACTTTCTCCGTTCCAAACAAAGAGTCCTTGTTTGAAAGTTAAAAATATTTTAAGAAAATGACACTTTTAGTAGTTTTCATTAATAATAAAATGATATTTTTATGTCTTAGTGCTTGTTTGGTCGAGTGTTTTGACCAAAACGCTGGTACAAAATATAGCGTTTTCTCTTTAAAAGTGTTTCAATGCAGCGTTTTAAAACGCAACGTTTTAAAAATATACGGCGTTTTAAAACGCTCCAATTTGGAGCGTTTTAAAAATGTGTTGCGTTTACAACTATTTTGTTTATAAAAATAGCATTTTGAAATAGTTTTCCAAACATGTTTACAAAAAAAAAAAATTACTTTTTGAAAATGCTGCGTTTTAAAAACGTTGCACCAAACAAGACCTTAATTTATGAAAATTGATTCTTTAAGTGAAATATCTCAAAATAGAACAGTGGACTATTTAATCGTAGAAATCACAAACCATAATTAACGACAGAAATCAACACGGTGGGTCTAAAGAGTCATATGATCTTTCTGTAATAACATTAAAGTACAAGGGGCATTGTCCTGGTCCTTTCCCTATAAATACAGCATAAATCTAATGCCAATAACCTTACTCAAAAAAGCAACACATCCTGATATACAGTAAAATAAAAAAGAAAACTTTGTTAAGATTGACTATCAATACATGGGTAACTGCTTAGCGCTCCAAGACAAGGTCATCAAGGTTATGAAGATAGATATGGAAGTCCTTGAATACAAAGCTCCCATGAAAGTCTATCAGGTGTTGTCAGAATATGCAGGCCATGCAATATCCGACGAACTACCAGTCGTCCGGCATCTCCAGCGGAACACTGATATGACTGGTGGTCAGTTGTACTATCTTCTACCACTTCCACTGCCTCCAGTGGAATTTAAGAAGAAGATGGTTCGGTATTCAAAACCAGAATTAGTTGAGGCAGCAGAGGGGAGTAGTAGAGTTTTGAGGATTAAGCTGGTCATGAGTAAGCAAGAGCTGGAGGCCTTGCTGAGGAAAGGAGGGGTTTCGGTTGGTGATTTGGTTTCTCAGCTTCAGGAGAAAGAAAGCTCGGAAAAGTCGGATGAAGGCAACGGAAACTGTGAAGGATGGAAGCCTGTCTTAGAAAGTATACCTGAAGTACACTAGTTTATCTATCAATATTGTGCATTTAACATACAAAACTATAGTGGTTAGCTTTAAAGATAGCGACATATGTTCATGTTTAGTTTGAAATTTGATTACATAATGAAAGGACCTGAAAGAGGATTCCGTTGTAAGATAAACATAGACTTTTTGATTATTTGGAAACAAAGCAAACTAAACAACTATATAGTACAAGTGATCCAGGGATTACAGTAGTTCAATATGTTATTGTTTGTCCCTTAACGATTGCTTTAACCAAACGTAGCCTTTTGCCTCACGAAACAAAGAAGCGTGTAGCCAGGAAGGTTAAACGAAACCCATTCTCGCTACGACAAAGATATACCATGTACACGTATCATATTGGAGAAAAATCCATAAAGCAGTTCCCATTAGGTATGGTATATCACAGCCCAAAACATATGCATAACATATGAGACTCCTGGTCTGATCTACCTTAAAAGATCCCACATGTCCTTCTCTCTGTCCAGAAAGTAGAGGGAAAGTTTTAAACAAAACACCAACTTTGGACGATAGTTGGAATCTATTCTAACTACAAAAAATCCCCAAGAAAGTTAACTCAGAAGCGTTTGTTCCAACTCTTTGGGGTTTGCTACAAAAGAAAAGTAACAACTGATCTTTCTTCTCCCCTACGTGGAGAAGGTGCAGGTTCTAGCCCTAACTACTAGGATGATAAGTGTGTAGCAACCTAGCTTGTGTACAGGAAACAGAAGGAGAGAACAAGCAAAAATGGACAAGAAGGTGACATCTGATGACATGGAAACACAGGTGAGTCCCAAGAGTACTCAAAATCCGCCTTTCATTCCATGTCATTGGACATGATAAAAAGCAGCACACCAGCCTTCATTAATTTTTAGCTCTTTTCACCTTTTCCTTTTTGCTCATATTGTACTAGCAGAAGACTTTGCAAACAATCACAGAGTAATCCAAGATCAATCAAAGACAAAAGAAAGAGATTGAAGCCAACAAACTATTGAAATTTTATTAATGTCAACCTTAAATAGGGTTACAATTATATATAGGATACAATACCAAATCTTAAACTGCCTAAACAAGAAAACCCGAAAACAATTTTGTCGCACGGATGCGGTTGCATTGCTCTACGCGATGCGACCACTTCGTCATCGAGTGAGGTCGCATTGCCCTCCTGAATGCGACTACATTCGATACTGAGTCATTCTCCGGATTTTTCCCTTCGTGATGCGATCGCTCTGCCTAAGTATGCAATCGCATTGGCCAACCACAGTGTGACCGCATCCTACCAAAAGCCCAAAAGTCCTCGGAGGACTTGGCTGTTGCCAGGGTAATCGAGTCATTCTGTCCCCAACAAATACAAATCGAAGGTAGTGGTGCTATTGCTCAACCCATGATGAGAAAATAAAATACATTTTGCATAAAAGTGGAATGAGGAACTGAAATACAGGAAGTAAAAAGTAGTTTCTAAAAGTTCCATGCCGCGTGCCAAGCAAGAATCCAAGAAAGCTTCAACCTCAACCTCGAATTTGAGCTTCTTCATACCTCCTACAACTGTTAGAATATTAAAATTGTAAAAAGAATAAATAATAAGGAGTTGAAGAACAATCAATTTGATCCATCTAAAGAATCAAGGGAGTCATCATTGATAAGCTCAACCCAGGAATTGAAGATCTCTCAAATCTATAATCATGTTTATTGTTAATGGATATTCACTGCATCATCCCCACTACAAAGTTTGTCTCTCTCTTTTTAGGCGTGTGGGAGGAGAGGGGGTGGGGGTTACTACTACAAATCTGTGTTGAGCAACTTGCAAGTTTTAAAAGCAGTGATGCATATTGGGCGTGCGAGTCAACATTGAGCTGAAAGATCTGAATGCCAACAACTTCCACTGGCTTCATCCAACCCCCACCCAAACACACCATAGTTCTTAAAAGGAAGCCTCCACTTAAACTTACGGCGGTTATGTATTTTCATCAAATGCTAGTATTGAAGTCGAGGGAGTCCATCTCAAAATCAATTGACTGATGAGAGATGTGATAGACCAGGATCCTTATATATTGTGCAGAACTTGATTTAACCCAATGTGAGTTAAATAAGTCAATAGTTAGAACACAATATATCCCTCATTTTTCCGAACTTGCTCTGATCTTATCTCTTGGTAATTAAGCTCAGAGGAGCTATAGACCACAACCACACGACTTCCTTGTCTTCGTGGAAAGGAAGGTACTAAGCACGAGAACAAAATATACTAGGCGGTCTACTAAGTGATAACATTTCCAGCTAAATTTTTACACCTTTAACAGTTAAGATTAGATAACCAAGATGTCCAAGACCCACTCAATTCGCAAAGCATTAGCTCATAGCCAAGGTGAAAACATTCGGCATGCACGCGTCTGTTTATACACAGAAGCCAACTGGATCTCAACGGGATTATAATAGAAATACGGCTATGTGGTTTAGCCGTTCAATAGGGCCTCAACACGCATTTTTTCCAAACTCCATGTGGAGAAGGTGACTAGTGAATAGTGATCTAAGAAGATGAGAGTGGGAGCAACCAAGTTCCTGTGCAGGGAATGGAGGGAAAAAAGGAGTAGAAATCAATACGAAGGGTGACACGGAAATACAAGTGAGTCCCATTAGCCATCATCAAATGTCGATTCCATGTCACAGGGCACCAACCAAACTTATCCTCAAGTTCAATTGCATATACCATTATTGAAGCACTTGCCAAAGTTAAATAATGGCTAAATTTTCGTATGGAAAAATGGCATTTAAGAGACCAAGTGTTAGAAATTGGGGTTACAACAATTTTTAAGACAAACTTGGATATATTGTAAAATCATGCATGAAACACTTTCCTCCAAGAATTATTCGACCCTTATCACATGCCGAGTTATACTAATATTCTTGTGAGATAATACTACAATTGCCCTCCTCTTATATCACTAAAAAGGAGATTTCTAATGGAGTATTAGTCTATATTGACGAAATCAAAGATGATAAAAAGGAAACAATAAATACTTGATTATTTACACCCGTAAATACTTATGTGAATGTGCACTCCGTACCCCCAGATCCACAATATAGTATTCTCGAGCTCACCATCTTTAAAACAAAACCCGATTACACCAAATGGCCAATGATTCCACTTAAATCATCAACATCAAGTTTCCAACTGAAACGAGTGTTGTAAATTTGAAATTATCATATGCTCCCTCCATCCCTAAATTATCGTCCTACTTTCTTTTTCGTTTGTCCCAAAATAATTATCCAGTTTGAAACTTACTTTTTATAACATCATTTTTACCACTTTACCTTTACTTTTTTTGGGCCACATAC
Organism: Codonopsis lanceolata; assembly: GCA_013146195.2. NCBI lineage: Eukaryota > Viridiplantae > Streptophyta > Magnoliopsida > Asterales > Campanulaceae > Codonopsis > Codonopsis lanceolata. Next base: position 18,462,777 of record CM028380.1, on the reverse strand, counting down.
ACATGAGTTTTAAAAAAAACTACACATTACATCAATATAAATAATCAATTATAGTTTTTCTTAATCCGTACGCTGGGTCAACTAATACGAAATTTAGGGACGGAGGGAGTATAAAACTTACATATTCAACTCCATGGAGCCATCCAACACTAAGTCGACAAATGTCCTGATCTGGCGTGCCATGTCAACTGACAAAATGGTTCCTCCGTTCGATCCAATTCAGAATCAAAAAGTTACAAGAAAGAAAAAGGTAGTGTTTGAGGAAATATTTTCCAGAGTTTCGTTTCCATTTCGGTCTCTCTTGTATGCCAAAACCATCTACTTTGAGATGATTACTAAAGAAGAAGATCTTTTACTTCATTCATAGAAAGACATTTCACAGCACAAACACAAGAACACATCATTATTTACAAAGAAAAAACAAATTAGGCCGGTGGCCTCCAATCCTGCGTGAAATGGAAGCTTCAGTTGAGTCTAGTTTTCAAACTACAATGGCATGATTTGTGAAAGACCGCTGGCGTGTATACATGAAATATGTCATGCATTTTGTCAAGATAACATCACTCAGCACTGAGCCAACTCCTCAATGATTCAGACCCATACAGATCTTAGATAGTGTAGGTCTCTATCAATCATCACGCTCCTAAAGACCACTAAGGAAACTTGTCATTTATTGGTCTAAAGTTCCTACTACATTCTACCTTCACCAAACAATTCACAGCTGTTGCTTTTCTTTTCTGTTAGTGTTGTTACTCTGGCGACAACCATTTAGGCTTAAATTACAGGCTAATATACTGCAGATATCCTTTAATTCGACACTAGTTTCTCAGCTGGAGATGGCAAGATGGCAATTTGGCAGGACACAGACTAACGAACTCATGCTGCTGACAATGATATTTTCTTTGATTTCTAATCTGATTTCTATTAGCGTAAACATTACATAACGTCAGGCTTGTAAATGAGCTTGGTTGAATTGACCCATTTCTTGATCAAGTTTGACAAGGTGATTACATATATCAACTAGATGATACGATCTTGACCGGTCTTGAAAGTGTTTCCAAGAGCTCGGGAATTCATTTGTCAAGTTTGGAAGCTTGGAAAAACTGTTTAGATACTTCAGGGGGTCAAAGTGACAAGTCAGCAAAATTGGAGAAACTTGGACGCAACGTTATGTGAAGATTGCGGCGGCAAGGGGCCACAGGCTTGCAATCGCAAACTGTCCAGAAAAGCTGCCCTTTTTTTGGTTTTACTATTTTGAGTATTTTTAAGGTTTTAGTTTCCTTTTTATTCAGGTTTCTTGTTCCTAAAGTTTAGGTTTAAGAGTTTCCTTTTATTTAGTTTTCTTTTCCTACAAGAATTAGAATTTATTTTGCAAGCCTATAAAAAGGCATTATTAAACATGGTTTAGAGAGTTGAATTTTGATTGATAAAAATTGAGTTAATTTTCTGGATAGAAAATATCCAGAAAATTGTGTTCTTATTTGAGTGTTCTGGATTGGAAGCTCGGATTATAAATATCATGAATTCATTGTTTATAATTGAATTTGATTTATCAGTTGGAGAATCATCCCAATTGTAGCGTCTTTCACAATTCCAAAGTTCGCGTCATCTCGAAGACGTTGGGTCGCAGAGTCATTCATCCTAAAATCTTTCTATGAGATCTTGGGTCCTCATCACTAGAGCACATCCGACCCTTCATTTTCGTCAAAGTGCCTATTTTGCCATGATACGACATGGGTGTGGGTGTGGGTGTGGGTATGGGTGTGCACTTCTACACTAAATTCATGCAAAATCTAAAAAATTGGCGAATCGTACAACTGGATTCACACTCGTATCCGGTCCGCCTCAAGTCCAGATAACATAGTCGAGCTAAAGTTAAACTTGAGTGGTCCTCACAATCCAACTTTGAAGACACTTATACAAGCTTTAAATTGTGAGCATGTCTGCTCATTTACTTAACAATCTGGTAGCATCAGTACATGGATTACTATATAATCCTATATAACAGGGTAAGACCTTAGCTACTCTTTACTTTCTGATAGAGGAGGGATTCAGTCCCCAGTCTCTAGTAAACTACTTCAGACATGGCACATAGATGCCTGAGATCCTAATCACACACTCAATGATTCATGCCGTACCCAGAGTATAGGCTTGTGACAATGATACGTTCGAATTTTGAAGTAACGAACAAACGATGTGTATTTTAGAGATCAATTTATGCATTAACAAACCTAATTTGTTTCTTGACTAGACATCTATCTCCAAGTGAGATCCAAACAGAATGAGAAAAGAATAAAGGGCTGACAATTCTCTTGCTGCCCCACATGATCTTGAAACACGGTTTTTCTGCACTGTTGCATAAAGGGGAAGTACCTACAAATAGTCAATGTTGCAGAAACGAAGAAAGCGTTGATAATGATTAACCACTAAGAAGCACTCTAATGGTCTACCAGATCCTGATATTGATATATTCCTTCAACAACTGGTATTGGGTGATAACCCACTTATCCTAACAATGGTGCCGGAAGAACATGCAGTATACAGTATACGCATATTACTAGACAATGACTTTTTACAGTCAACGACGAATAAGATGCAAAGCTTGCACAGTTCTGAATCTAAAAATTAGGAGTGGGGAAGTTTAGATAACTAACAATAGATGCAAGAAGGACTAAAGAGAAGATCTGGTGCATTACTACGTTAGTATCATGTTTAAAAGGGAGCCAAGCAAAAGATAGCCTGATTGGAAGTAAACAAAAACAAACAAACAAACAAAAAAGCATGTTCGGTGTGGGTTTCCTTATTAGCTAAATTAGGATGGGTAATTCTCGTCGTTATGGACTCCAAGAAATATCTGATGTACATAGACTATCTGTTTTCATATTAACGACACGGAAATATGTTAACTCCAAAAACTGTGAAGAGTGGGTTTCATAGAGGTCATCATAATATCCACGAAAATGACATAAATTATGGTCCATGATTACGCACAAAACTCAACAAGGTGGGTTTCTAAAGTGTCATATGGTCTCTACTGTAATAACGAAAAGCTACAAGAGGCATCCCACGGGACTTTTTTCCTATAAATACATTACAAGTCTAACGCTAAGACCTTTACTCAGAATCCTAACTGTGAATGCACAAACTAAAAGAGATTATTCATAAGCGGTGTTTATCAATACCATGGGGAACTGCTTAGTTCTACAAGACAAGGACATCAAGATCATGAAAACAAATGGCGAAGTCCTTGAATACAAAGCACCAATGAAAGTCCATCAAGTCTTGTCAGAATATGCAGGTCATGTGATATCTGACACACTCCCGGTACTCTGTCATCTGAAGGGAAACACTAATTTGATTGGCGGCCAGTTATACCATCTCCTACCACTTCCCAAATCTCCACTGGAGTTTGAAGAGAAGAGGCTACAGTGTTCAGCTCCAGAAGTAGATGCAGGCAAGGGCAGTAGTGGGGTTCTGAGGATTAAGCTGGTCATTACTAAGCAAGAGCTGGAGGAGATGTTGAGAAAAGGAGGGATCTCAATGGGTGATATAGTTTCTCGGCTTCAGAAGAAAGATGGATCCGATGAGCTTTATGATGAAGGCGATGGAAACTGTAAAGGGTGGAAGCCTGTTTTAGAAAGTATAACTGAAGTAAACTAGTTTTGCTTCAATACTTCTGTAGCTTAGCATAAAAGTTAGTGATTAGGCCTAAATGATAGTGAAACAGCATGTTTAGCTTGAATTTTTAATGCAAGGGCTTGAAAAAGAATTTCAATGTAATATAAACATAAACTTTTTCATGATGCCAAAGTAAGTGAGTGGAAAAACTAGTAAAACTGATCCAGGGATCCTATGTAGATTGACATATTCTTTTTCCGTTTAACCTCAAGCCCAAGACTCAATAGACACATCTCCAGCAACAAGCTAAGAATCGTGCAGTTTAAAAAGCTAAGAACTAAAATGACTAGTCATACAGCAGATTCCTTAATGTAAATAACAATGGTCCGAGACTCTCTCTCTCTCTCGTTGACATTTGGCATTTGCTTCCAATGGCAGCTTATGACACCAGCCATGGTAGCATAGGCTCTCCCCTTTCTTAACCTTTCTTTTCCAGATCCACCCCGGATCTAACAGTCACCTTTTTCTGATAAATCACTAAATTAAGGTAGTCGTGCTATTGCGCTCACCACTATGAAAAGTCAAACCCGTGATGAATCGTTAAAGATGAGAGTGCCATGAAACTGAACTTGACCTTAAGTTTTCTCCATTTTGGCCTCACATTTGAGATTTCAGTTAGAAATAGTCAAATAAGCTTAGTTTTTACCTGAAGTGATTACCATAAACTTAAACTCAAAGGTATCAATTCTAAAGATTCTTTGATCAAGTTCTTAGAGGAATTCAAGGAACCTTGAACAAAAGATAAAGAAAGAGATGAACATAAACAGTTGGGCTACTATCATAAATAGGTGGGATGGATATGGAAAAAGTGATTTTGTGAAACACTACCCATTGCAAAACAGTGAACTTTTGCAAATTCATTCCTCTTAAAAGGGAGGTTATCAATATTGACTTTGACCTTCTTTATTTATTACTTTATTATTAATTAAATAACTTATTAACAGGGTGCAATGCCATTTATCTATCATTTCGAAAATGGAATACAGCATCACCTTCACAAAGGAATACCCAGATAGACCATATCCAATCCGCCTCAAACCACACAAACTCCATCATGGGCGAACTCCAGGATACAGTAACCACTGAAACCCCCAAGAATCAGATTCAATACAATGGAGAGCCCTGCATAGTATGTTCAGGGACTTTTCAAAAGAGCAAGATCTCATTTTCAAGACGCAAGAGAATACTAACTAAATTATAGACGTGACAAATTGACAATCTCAAGGAGCCTGATGTCAAGTCAACGAGACTTGAGAAATTACGGAAAAACCCGTGTAAATATAACATAAAAAAAAAAAAAAAACTAACTCTTTCATGTGTGACCTAAAGTATGGCCCATAAGTGAAAATGAGTCATTCTTCTTCGCACTACCGCTTATAAATGAAAGAAGATTAAAATGGTAATATATATACAATCAAACAAGTTTGTTCTCTCCTTGGGAAACTTTATTGCATTTGCCTTGCCTCTAATATATCACTCAAAGAGTAAATTTTCAGAATCTTATATTAGTAATCAGAAAATAACCAACATCTAGTACGTAGTTCCAATATATGGCATAACATTGGAGGGCTTTAACTCGAACATACAAATTCTTGGCGTCTAAGACGATTAAAGTGATCCCAATGGCTCTTACCTATTAGTGGAAGGGCTATGCTCGTGCCTTGCAAGTAATACAGATACACTAGGTCTTCATCAAGTGCTTAATTATAATACCATTCAAAGGCCAATTTACCACCAAAGATGAACTACTCCATGGTGCCGCCCAATATTAAGTCAACAAATGTCCTGATTAGGTGTGCCAAGTCAGCTGACAATAGTCACCCCACTCCCCCACCCCACCAATTGGTCCAATCTAGAAGCCAAAAGTTACGAAGATGAATTTCTGATGGAAATTAATATTTTGTCAGTGGGGGTGGCAAAAGGATGATGGGGAATATGAGGGGATGAGAAGTGATATTTGTCTGATTGGACTTACAGGTTTCTTGTACATTTTCAACTCTCTCAAATGTCAAGACCATGTACTCATACCAAAAATATGTTTACTGTCAGCCAAAAAATCAAAATTTACCTCTTTATGAAAATCAATTCACGACACAGTACCCATATCCGAACTACAGAGAAAAATTCAAAGGCATGGTGGCCTTGTGGGCAAAATGGGAGCTTTACTCGAGTCTTGTGACTTTAGCAGAAACTTTCAAACTATAATGGCCTAATTTTAATGACCCTGGTGACTGGTGAGAAAAAAAAACATTTAAGGCAATAAGCCGAAGCTAATTAGCACAATGATAGAAGTTGTATGTAACCTCAATGATCTGCAGAAACCAGAGTACACGACCATGGAACACCCATATATGGACTGAAGTTTCTTGGATGACAAAATTGCTACCCTTTTGAGCTTTGTCTGTGCCTCTAGATAATTTGAAAAAAGGAGATGCAGTGCAAAATTTAGTAATAATAAAGTGAGATAATTCTTCGTAACCTTGAGATGCTAACTGATAAGTACAGGAACAGTATTCAGTAATACAATCCACACCCATCCATTCATGTAATTTAAAATTTTAGCTTGCTATTATACGACAATAACTTGGTATATAATCATGGAAGTAATGCAAGGTGTAGCTCACACACATATGATGTGCCTATTCAGTCCAGTTCCACCAAGGCTAAAACATAATGCATAAATTTTACTTTATTTCAATATAATACATAAGATGCATTACAATATATGTCGCTCCCATCAAGACACATTGGGTATAACAAGAGGATGCCTAAATAGAAATTTAACTATGGGGTTTAGGGAAGGGGTATATACAAATGAGAGGGAAAACACTAAGTCAAGTTGGAGAGAAGGAGAGACATAGTAACCAAAGTTAAAAAGAAAAAGAAAAAAAAAAGGCCAACATAAAACCGTCATTCCACAAAGACTCTTAATTTCCTTCAACAGTAATATCATTAGCTCAATCAAAATAAAAGTAATGATAAAAACGCAAATAATATCAGTTGGACAGACTTCAAAAAAAGCAATAGTCCATACACAAACGTGTAAGTGCACACCAGTCTAATCTTCGTCTCTCTCTCTCTCTCTCTCTCACACACTGACACACAAACATGTTTCTTGAATTCCATTAATGTCTGGTTGTTTCTTGGAAGTAAATAATCTTCCTCCAATGAAATGTCAACCACACCAACCAAGAGGGTAGATACATATCTCATGCATGTGTCAAGATAACATCTTTTAACACAAAGTCAACTTCTTCTCCCCCTCCGAGATTCATGCCCATACCAAGACCATATAGCTCTCAATCATGCTCATGCCATGGCCAAATATAAGCATGCCATTTATCAGTCTAAGTTCCACAAACATTCCTCCTTGGGTCCTTGTCTACTACTAATTTACTGAACCACCACTTAGCCTTTATTACAGGAATATAAGGGAATTTGCTAAACTTGCAGTGGCTTCTCAGCTAGCCATGGCACAAACATCCTAGCAAGTTCATGCTGCTCACAATGATTTTTTTTTCAACGAACTATGAAAGATTTTTAAATTAATTATTCTGAACTTAATCATTTATTTACTTTTGGCCAGCAATTCTTCTCAGTCAGTCCTATTTAGAGCAAATACTTTGTTAAATTCATGGGATATCATCTTTTATCCAATGTTAGAACATATTCAAATGAACTGGGTTTGATTGAGGTGGGAGATAGGGGTGAGCAGAAGTTTTCCGGAACCAGACCGGACCAATGGAACCGGACCAAACCAGTCAAAAATGGACCGAACCAATACTTTGGATTGGTCCCGATCTGAATTTTTGCGAACCGACAATTGGTCGGTCCCGGTTCCAGAAATAAAAAACGCAGAACCGGACCGAAGATAAAAGATGGGTAAATCGGGAATACTACATTGTGAATATGGGGTGCGGAGTGCACATTCACATAAGTTTTCACGAACTTACGAGTGTTAATAATCAAAAGCGTTTTTGTTTCCTTTCTACTTATTGTTCTCGCAACGAATAACCTAGCACGGGGTCTCGTTGCCCGGTCCAAAGGTCAGCAAGATTTGAAAGGATTTGTGATTATTTACAAAGGGACACATATAAACTATATATCGGTCCCTTCATCTTCGCTTTTAGGTTACAAAAAATTCACGTAATACTCCAACGGTAGTCTCCAGCTGAAAGTGCCGAAATAGGAGAGCAACTATAGTCTTATCCCACAAGAATATTCGTGTAACCCGGGGCATTCGATAGGGTCGAATAATTCTTGCGTGAAAGTGCACTGCACTGCGATTCTATAATATATCCTAGTTATATTCGACATTGTTTTATTTATAAATCCCCAACAATCTGCAAGAATTATTACTGTTGTACAAATTTCGAGTGTGAAAGAAATGACTACCAATTTCGGGAAACTGGAGAAGTTTGAAGGGGTTGATTTTCGTCGGTGGCAGAAGAAGATGCATTTTGTTGACGACTTTGAATGTGGTATATGTGTTGAGCACTCCTATGCCAGGCGGATGATGGGACTGTGGAAGATCTGCGGAAGAGGTAAATGGGAGAATGATGACTACATCTCGCAGAGGCCACATTCTTAACGGTATGTCGATTCTCTATTTGATATTTACCGAATGTTGAGTCCCTAAGGAACTATGGAATTCCCTGAGTCTAAGTATATGGATGAAGATGCCTCTAGTAAGAAATTCTTAGTTGGAAACTTTATGAATTATAAGATGGTAGATTCTAGACCAGTAATGTAACAATACAATGAACTGCTTCGTATTTTGGGTCAATTTGCTCAACATAAGATGGAAATGGATGAGTCTATTTCAGTATCCAGCATTATAGATAAATTGCCCCCATCCTGGAAAGACTGCAAACATATGCTTAAGCATAAAAAGGAAGAGTTGACTCTGGTTCAACTCGGTAGTCATTTGCGCATAGAGGAATCTCTAAGGATGCAGGAAGGCGGCAAGTCCAAGGGAAAAGAGGCTATGGATTCGACTTCCATCAATATGGTGGAAGCGACCGAGGGTTCTTTAAGAACAAAGGCAAGGGCCAAAAATGGTGGACGCCCGGTGAAGGCTCTTCTAAGAATAAAGGCGGGGGGCGAACCTTAAGCAACACTAGCAATGATCGCCATGAAACCTAAGGGTGCATGTTGGATTTGTGGTAAAAGTGGGCATTTCAAAGCTGATTGCCGAATGAAAAGGAGCAAGAATAAAGGATCATACAACAACAGTTCTGGGCAGGGGTCTAAGGACCAAGGTCCGCCTACACATCAAGGTCAGAATTTAACTTGTGGTATTAATTTTGATGTGAATTATGTACCATTTATTTCTGAGGCATTTTATGTGCAGGATGATGATGGTACGTGGTGGATAGACTCGGGTGCAACAAGACATGTATGCAAAGATCGTACCTGGTTTGAAAAGTATGAACCAGTGAATGATGGATCCATACTCTTTATGGGAAACGAGTCAAAAGCAGCAATTGTTGGTCAAGGAACTGTCACATTGTATTTTAGTTCCGGAAAAAGTGTTCTGTTAAAGAATGTATTACATGTGCCGTGTATTCGTAAAAACTTAGTTTCTGGAAGTTTGCTATGTAGGGATGGTTTTAAACAAGTTTATGAGTCGGACAAATTCATTTTAAGCAAGTGTGGTGTATTTATAGGATTTGGATATTTATGTAATGGCATGTTTATGTTAAATATAAAGCATGATGTTGTAAACAATATTATGGCATGTTCTGAAATTGATACTTCAGTTTTGTGGCATGCTCGTTTAGGCCATGTTCACTATAAACGCATGTTATTAATGTCGAAGAATGAGCTTATTCCATCCTTTGACATGAATATGAATAAGTGTAATACTTGTATGTTGACTAAAATTGTTAGACAACCTTTTCATAATGTTAAAAGATCTTCTTCAATTCTAGAACTTATTCATAGTGATCTTTGTGACTTATATTCCACACCATCTTTGGGTAATAAGAAGTATGTGGTAACATTTATAGATGATTATACTCGTTTTTGTTATGTGTTTTTACTCCACACTAAAGATGAGGCAATAGATAAATTTATAATCTATAAAAATGAGGTTGAACTTCAATTGTCTTCTAAGATTAAGAAGATGCGTACCGATAGAGGTGGTGAATATTATGATCCATCCTATTTCGGGTCTTGTGGCATTATACATGAGGTCACAGCTCCTTATACGCCACAACAAAATGGCATAGCTGAGAGGAAGAATCGTACTCTTAAAGAGATGATTAATTCCATGTTATCTTACTCGGGTTTGAGTGAGGGTTTTTGGGGAGAAGCCATGTTAACAGCTTGTTATTTACTAAATAGAATTCCCAACAAACGGAATCCTATTACCCCTTATGAGCTTTGGCATAAAAGAAAACCAAACTTGGGTTATCTGCGAGTTTGGGGTTGTAGGGCGGTTGTGAGACTACCCGCGCCCAAGATTAAAACCTTGGGTGAAAGAGGCATTGACTGTATTTTTATTGGATATGCTATGCATTCCAAGGCCTATAGGTTTTATGTCATAGAGCCTAATGATTCAGTAGCAGTTCACACTGTTATCGAGTCAAGGGATGCTATCTTTGATGAAACTAGGTTTTCTTCCATACCTAGGCCAAAGGATATGACCCCCACTACTGTTGGAAAAGAGATTAATGATAACGTTACATCTCAAAATGAGCCACTAGAGCTCCGTAGGAGCAAAAGGGCTAGCAAACCAAAGTCTTTTGGACCCGACTTCCAAACCTATTTGGTGGAAGGGACAAGAGATGAGGTAGGATTCCAATACTCATATTGTTATAATGTTGATGAGGATCCAAGGACTTACAAAGAGGCTATGGAGTCTCAAGATGTCTCATTTTGGAAAGAAGCCATTAATGATGAAATGGATTCCATTATGGGTAATGACACATGGATCCTTACGGATCTTCCACGTGGTTGTAAACCTTTGGGTTGCAAGTGGATCTTCAAAAGGAAGATGAAAGTTGATGGTACAGTCGACAAATATAAAGCCCGATTGGTCATCCAAGGCTTTAGACAAAAAGAAGGTATTGACTATTTCGATACTTATGCGCCGGTTGCTCGTATCTCCACCATTAGGTTATTGATTGCCTTGGCTGCAATTAACAATCTTGTGATCCATCAAATGGATGTTAAGACTGCGTTCTTAAATGGAGACTTGGAAGAGGAAATATATATGAAACAACCGGAAGGTTTCATTATGGCAGGAAATGAGCATAAGGTGTGTAAGCTTGTTAAATCATTGTACGGGCTCAAACAAGCTCCTAAACAATGGCATCATAAGTTTGATGAGGTTGTCTTGTCTAGTGGTTTTAAGCTTAACCAATCCGACAAGTGTGTATATAGCAAGTTTGATAATACCGGTAATGGTGTTATAATTTGCTTATACGTTGATGATATGTTGATTTTCGGTACTAACCAAAATCAAGTTGACCTTTGTAAAGCATTTTTATCATCAAATTTCGCCATGAAAGACATGGGGGAGGCGGATGTGATTCTTGGAATCAAAATCAAGCGGAGTAACAATGGAATTTCTTTGACACAATCTCATTACATTGAGAAAGTGTTAAAGAAGTTTAATTGTGCTAATTCTACTCCAGCAAATTCTCCCATGGATCCTAATGAGAAGCTTATGCCTAATACAGGTAATCCGATATTACAGCTTGAGTATTCTCGGGTGATAGGATGTTTGATGTACGCTATGACTAGTACAAGACCAGATATTGCTTATGCGGTGGGCAAGTTAAGCAGGTATACAAGTAACCCAGGTGGTCATCATTGGCGCGCGGTAAATCGTGTGCTAAGATATCTTAAGTCAACCAAGGACTACGGTTTGTCTTATATGGGGCATCCTTCGGTGTTAGAAGGATACTCGGATGCTAGTTGGATAACCAATGTAGAAGATCATTCTTCTACTAGTGGTTGGGTGTTTTTGCTTGGAGGAGGTGCCATTTCATGGGCTTCCAAAAAGCAAACATGTATTTCTAGCTCGACCATGGAGTCGGAATTCATTGCCTTGGCAGCAGCCGGAAAAGAGGCGGAATGGCTTAGGAATTTGATCTATGAAATTCCATTATGGCCAAAACCAATTTCACCAATTTCTATCCATTGTGATAGTGCATCTACTTTGGCTAAAGCTTATAGTCAAGTATATAATGGGAAGTCACGACACCTAGGCGTAAGACATAGCGCGGTACGTGAGTTGATTACTCATGGGGTGATTTCGGTTGTGTTTGTGAGATCTCAACATAATTTAGCCGATCATTTGACCAAAGGGTTGGCTAGAGACTTGGTTCACAAGTCAGCTATTGGGATGGGTCTTAAACCCGTATGAATCTTTGGTGATAGGATACCCAATTCCCCTCTAATACAATGTTAGAGGCAGAATTCAATGTGGAAGGCCTATTGTCTTAGATTTACGCACATGATATTGTCCCAAAGGTATGTGCTTTTACCTGCATGGTTAGGTTGAAAGTTTTCTTCTTAATAAATCTTTTGATATAGTGCAATTGCAGGTGCACAATGAAAGATTCACCTATATGAGCATGAAGTTTGGCTGCTTCAAGGAAGTTAAGGGTTGGCTTTCTATATGCTCATGAATGGATATGGACACAAGGCCTGTATAATTAGTGTCGATAATAAACTTTTGGAGTTGTTTTGACTTATGTGTATGTTATCTTCATGTATTCAAAATATGTAAAAGGGTTCAATGCTTAGACACACCCTAAATACTCGAATATTTGAAATGTGTAACATTACTAAGGTGGTAATTCAATCTTCGTGACATTGCCATTAATGCATGAGTTGTTATATTTGTCAGTTTTTAACTAAACCAAGGATTATACTTAAATGGGGGAGGATTGTTGATGATTTAAGTAAAATCATTGGTCATTTGGTATAAATCGGGGTTTATGTTTCGAAGATGGGTAAGCTCGGGAATACTACATTGTGAATATGGGGGGTGCGGAGTGCACATTCACATAAGTTTTCACGAACTTACGAGTGTTAATAATCAAAAGCGTTTTTGTTTCCTTTCTACTTATTGTTCTCGCAACGAATAACCTAGCACGGGGGTCTCGCTGCCCGGTCCAAAGGTCACAACAGTTTGAAAGGATTTGTGATTATTTACAAAGGGACACATATAAACTATATATCAGTCCCTTCATCTTCGTTTTTAGGTTACAAAAAATTCACGAATACTCCAACGGTAGTCTCCGGCTTTTCGAGTGCCGAGAAATAGGAGAGCAACTATAGTCTTATCCCACAAGAATATTCGTGTAACCCAGGACATTCGATAGGGTCGAATAATTCTTGCAGGAAAGTGCACTCTGCACGATTCTATAATATATCCTAGTTATATTCGACATTGTTTTATTTATAAATCCCCAACAATTGGGTCGGTCCCCGGTTCCAGAAATCAAAAACGCAGAACCGGACCGAACCGGACCAATGTGTATTTATTATTATTTTATTATATATAATATACTAATATAGTATTATATATATATATATATATATATATATATATATATATATATATATATATATATATAAATTGATAAAAAGATAATAAAAGGGATACAACTTACAACCTAAAGAAAATATATAATAATTTGATTCAATATTCAACCAAGTTTCCTTATTTGATTAAAGAGAAAATAGGAGGGAAAACATTGTTCTTCCCTACTAATTAATTTCCTGCCTCTTTTTGTGATTCCAAACATTATTAGTTTAAAGTATTGTTACCTGTAAATTAATTAAATTAACCATAAGAGGATTAGAGAGGAAGATGACTTGCAATAAATTTCCTTACAACTTTTTTTTTTCATTTCTCTTTATTAATTTGGAAGTAATGATTTTTACCTTTAATTTATTTTCACAAGAACAACGAACACAACAAAATGTTGTATGAGGGAAGAACATGATTTGATTATTGATCATTGTTTTTTAAAAAATCTAGTTATCCTCTTGATCAAAGATGCACATCGTACTGGTCCGGTCCTGGTTCTCGTTCGTCTTCAATTGGTTCTGGACCGGACCAATGTATTGGTTCTCAGACATATTGGGTTGGTTCTGGTTCTATATTTTTTAAGAACCGGACTATTGGTCTGGTCCTGGTTCTCTCAATTTTTCCAAAAAAGTGGACCGAACCGGACCAAGCTCACCCCTAGTGGGAGATGACCAGAATCACGAAATGGAAATTTCAACCTTATGCTATGGACTTTGTGAAATATCAGCCCTTACACACTTTAAAGTTTTACAGATTTACCATTTTGGTTTTCATGAAAAATTGCTATACGTTGAAAATTCGCAATAATTTATTTTAACTTGGATTTGAGTGAAATTATTGATTCTAAATTGACAATTTCTCAGAGATTTTTTCAATAAGCCTGATTTTAGAATTTTACTCCCTATTTGTTGTTATAAAATTCATGTTTCTTGCAGTCGTAATATTTATAGAAATATAATCAGTAGTATCTATAGAAATAAAATCTATACATTTTGGCATGTGGGATATCATTTTTTTTATAGGTAAGTGTGACCCCTTGTTGGAATGGGGATTGGAACCAAGAACCTCAAGGTCTTTGCCTGAGTGCCCTTGCCATCTCTCCCATCCCCTGGGGTCGCATGTGGGATATCATTAGACTGACTTTAAACATTATCACTGCTTGGTTGTGCATAGATTGAATCATATATTGTTAAACACATTGAGGCGTTTAAGCATGTGAGATGATTAAGGGATCTTGTCTCCGCTTGTTCCTGTTATTGTTGGATTGCTTAACTTGTATAATTTTTTATATGTGTTAAGCTTATGTTTGTTCCCCAATAGTATGATGCGGTTCGTTATCCGACTTGCTCTTTGCTATGGTTATTGAATTATTATCAATAAGATTTAGATCATCATGTAATCGTTGTGAACTTTTGTGCACTTTATTTGCACCAAAATTGTGATTTTCCTTTTTTTCTCTCTTTTTTGAGATTGTGATTTGATATCATGATACATGTTTCAAAATTTAGCCATATACAATGAATTCGTGTTATATCTTATGGTGTCATGTTACCCTCACAGTGAGTGCTCGATCACCGCTTGTTGGTCGTGTTATGCTGTGACGTACTAAAGGTCATCTGTAGTGTCACTTGGAGAACTGCTATTGGTGTGTGCATGAGAGAGAGAGAGAGAGAGAGACCAGTAATCATGCTCAAGTTGTTATGGCATTCTACATTTGCTTCGTGAGTATTCGGTTATCAGTACCTAATTTGGATTGGCTATTGGCATTTCACTTTCAATCTTGGTTATCATTACTTGATTCTGAATTATCATGATATTTGGATGACTTGGATATCAATCTCTTGATTATTCATAGTTCATTTCTATATCTCGTTTCTTTGAAGCATTATTCAAGTTTGATTTGTACTTTGTTGAGATAGCTTTGAGTCTTGAATTCGAGTTCGATTTGTGCTCAACATATCTTCTTTTAGGTGACGTTGAAAGTTGAAAGCTTGTTTCAGAGATGTGATTGGTCTAGACTGTCTAGTGTCGCTAGACAAGACTTCAAAGAACGTCAGAATTTGCAGACTATAACATGTCTAAGTTTGTAGAGATTTGGAATCTTGTAAGCATTAGAAATTGAATTGTTTTGGCTTATGGTTTGAGGTTAGATAACAGAATAAATGCTATGTTCACTCGAATCAAGTTTGTCTTAATTTGTGTTTGTACAAATGCTTATGTAAAAGTATTTGAAAAACCTCTCGAAATTCATCTTAATAAACTTATGGAATTTCTCTAGTTATTTCAAGAGAGAGAACATGGTGATTTCTTTCAAGTTATCAGGTTTGCATCTTAACACCTCGGGAAACTCAAACTGCGGATCTCAGGGTGTACTGAGTGAAATCAACTCTGTAACACCTCGAGATCTGTATTATGTGGCTCCCAAGATGTTAAGGAGCAAAAGCGATAAATAAAAAGAAAACAACACTAAATATACTAAATCTATTTTCAAAGTTTTTGCTAAACCATTTGTACAAATACAGATCAAAAACCAAACAGAAAATGAGTGAGCCACAACTTCTATTTCGCTCTCAAACAAAAAACCATATCGGCTACAATACGAAACAATACGATATCAGATGCTTACAGGATTCCAACACCTGACAAATGTACACAAGTCTAAAACTGTAATTTCTAGTGTTCTCTATAGTCTTGTCTCTGAACACTGGACAAACCATAACTCTGAAACAAGTTTCCAACTTTCCATGCTCATCACAAAGGCTGAGCACGAAGTTCCCATTAGAGGACTCTCTCACCATAACCAGTGATAGAAGACGAAGACACGAATAAGAGCTATCTGAACCAAGTGCATATCAACTCGAATAACTCAAAGCAATGAGATAACAAGAAAAGATCTAAATATTATAATCACGTGGGAACAATAAACAAGAATGTTGATAGTCAAGGTCAAGGAGTGATATCGAAGAAATTAATTAAAGCAAGATCAAGTCAAATAACAAATCAAGTCCAATGATATTGAAGAATGAACATGAACTTAACAAGTGTTAAATACAAGCAATCAACTGAATGCGAACAAGTGGTAGGAATACAAACAAGTGGTAGCAAAATGAACAGAGATAAGATCCCTTACCTTACGCACTTAAACCTCAATTCAAGGTGTTTAAATTCCATATAATGAACATAGGGTCTAAGCATAGATGCCACAGACTAGAAACATCCTCCTTCCTATGGTATGCGAAACAAGGCACTAAGCACAACACAACTGAAGTTAGAATACCTATTAAGCAATGTATTTTGCAAATAAATAAGAATAGTTTACAGGAGCAAGCCTATTCGCAAAGCTTTGGCTTATAGGCAAAACATGCTGCAAAAAAGAAATTAAAGCCAAATTTTGTAACAACTCATGCAGAAATCACTTGTCTTTATACGTAACTTATAATGATCCTGTCATACTCGGTCAACTAATCACATGACAGACTTGATCTCTTCTGAGCTTATTGGGAACATTATATGACGAACAGAAGACACCAGAAACCAAATATCTTAGATCTCTAAAGCTAATCCACAAGTAAACGCAGTTGCCTAACAGAAATTTCAATTGTGAACAATAGTCATGTTTACCAAGGGTAGAAATTAACCCTCCCAAAGGAGAAATACACTGGAGAACTAGAAGCCTATTGAATTTCAGGCTTTCAGAGTGCTGACTCCACCACCCATGATATGACCACCATGTGGCTTAGTGGTCGACTCGGATTGTTTCGTTAAGGTCATTCTCTTGGATATCAAACTACCGATGTACGGGGTTACACACATCAGCCAAGATATGCAACACACAAAGTCACTAGAACATCTTCAGTTATAATTTTGATGGATCCCCATAGTTCAAGCACATTTTATGTATCTAATAATCTAGGATGGCAAAATTAAATCTATTGACATCATATGAAGTCCCAAGAGAACACCAGTGGAAGAACATACTTTCAGCCAATATGAAACAGTAAGGTGCGACTCTTCTGTGTGAATCGATATTGTTCCATTCCAATTCCTTCCCGATACCTCACAAGGAAAATCTCAAACCGGATCCTAAATTGACAAGTTAGTGTGAGCTTATCCATGCGGTTATGCACTCTTCGAATAGGAATCCATTTTTCTGAAAGATCCTGGTTTTTGTGCTTTGGTTGGCCTACGAGATCCTTTTGATGACCTATGTTGTCCGACCATTGGTAATGGTTTGAGACCCCTTTTTTTGACACAGACGCATACCTTGCTAAGTTCCCATATCCCAATCAAGGCTAATTTGAGAAATATTACATTAATAAGTCATAAGCTACAAACCCTGGCCGCTTCATAGTGGAAAATCTGTCAAAGTTTACATCCATATGTTGTGAACTTCCATATCTCCTAACCTGGCCAGTCTACTAGGGTTCAGGTTCGATTTACAAATGAACCCAACTTGATCAAGCTGAAAAGATATTTTGACTCTTTGAAACAATTCAGTACTCCCTCCCACAACCAGAGTCCTTTATTTAATAGTCAATGCCAGTGAGGATTGTTTTATCAAACAAAGCACTGATTCCATGTGTATGTGATCAAGAGGGGAACTGGAGAACCATGGAATTAGTTAGGCAATCTTAATTTGTTTGAAGGAGGCAATACATAAGATAATTGTTTTTTAAACCTCTTAACTTGAATTCCAAACCAAGTAATGCAGGCTGCCTTCAGCTCATAGTCATTTAACAAATTTCCCTAGCTTTATTCTTCTAAGAAAGATAATGTCAATAGTTTTTTTTTTTTTTAAAAAAAAACCTCTTCGTATCGCTTTTTATCTGACAGTTCAGGGTAAAAACTGAACAGCTATGTAACACAAAGAAGAATGCAATCACGATTCTGCCTTACCTTTATATAGGGAAGTTGTGAATTGGAGGTTGCAAATAGTACTTGTTGCGCACAGCGGAAGACTAGCAAACAATTTAACAGAGTATAATAGGATCAATCACAAAGAAGAGAGAGAGATTGGGGCCGACGGACTATCGAAATTTTATTAGAGACTTACCTCAAACCGTTCTAGGGATACATCTATTTATATGAGTACAATAGAAACCCTAAAACCCTTAGCGTAGGAGCCTCGTGAGTTCTGGTTGCTATATTGATCATAAACAGGGTGGTACTTGAGATAAATGCTATGGATGTAACAGTGCATAATAATATTAATTATAATTACACCACGACCGAGCTCCTATGGGTAACCAAAGAGCTAAGCCTCATTTAAGCTCGATTTTAGGACAAAAAGTGTACCTTTTTTCAGTTCATAAATTACATAAACCAAAGAAGTTCAAAGGCCACATAACCATTGATAAACATTTGATAATAAAAAGTACACATTTAATATTACTCCCCCCGTTCCTAAATAATTGTCATGCTTTCCTTTTTTGTCCGTTCCAAAATAATTGTCACGTTTCTAAAATTTCCTTTTCAAGAAAACACTTTTACCACTTTACCCTTATTTTTTCTTCTTACTTTAATTATGGCCACATGCACAAGGGTATTAGAGGAAACTATACATTACACCAATATTTATAATGCAGTCAATTACTTTTTCTTAAACGATGTCCCGAGTCAAACAAGACGATTATTTAGGAATGGAGGGAGTACAATATATATGAAAGTAAAAGTTGCAAGACTTTTTCTAATAAGAAAAACGCCACGAGAAATTCAGCTCCAAACAAGATTCAGATAAATTTCCAAATTCTCAAGATATGATGTAACAATTACATACTTGGATTTATAATTTATGGCAATAATTAATTATTGTCCAGGTGATCACAAGAAATTAAGCTTGTTAGAAATCAGCTGGTACATAAATTTGCAAGAAATGTTTAGCATGCAAAAGGTTGAAACATCTCCATTTTCAAGCTGACTGAGCCAAACCAAAACATTTTGAAATGGTAAGACAGACGGAAACATCAATGACATGGTAGAAGAATTTCCATTTTCACGCCCACCAAAACAACCCATGGATAAAAATCTCGATTCGTGAGCACAATATTTACATAATTACAATTTAGGATGTAATAAGTACTTATAAGCCCACTTTCGTGCTTTCGAAAGCATTAAGAAACAGTAGTTGTGTACTATGTTGCATGCGCAAAACACTCGGTTATTATATACAACCAACACTACCAATACAGGTATTGGAATTAATTTAACTAACTGCATAAACAGCTATAGACAATTTTTTACTTCTACTTTTGGGCAATGGGATAAGTCCATTCCGGAATCGTGAGCTACTGAATACTGACTTACTGAGGAGCTATTCTCGTTTCCTTTCCACTTCTAGAGCAATTTCATTACGACGTGTAAATGGGAGTGTAAATGGTGGGTTGTACTGCAAACAGATAGCAAATCCAACATTATGTTTGCACTAGAAACCTAACATTTGGTTGGAAAATAAGGTTTCAATTTCCATCCAAATTACATATAGAAAATTACCTGTGCAACCTCCACTGACGCACCGCCTTTTACTTGAAACTGATTGTCATTCTTTAGTGCACTCCGAAGCGATGATTCCCGACTTTTAACTTCATCATCAGTGACAAAACCTGAATAAATAAAGTAACAGGAGCAAATTAAGTAACTCATGACCTGCATGTAAGGACCAAGATATTTGGCGAATATATATGTCATGGTCTACATCACGTGTCTTCAGTGCAAAAGTACACTCAGTGAAGCTCATGATAAGATATACACTACATGATAGTATTCTTTCCAATTTATAAAGCAGAAAGCTCATTTACACCTTTGTATTTTGATTCCAAAAAAAAATATTTACTGAAAACAGAGAACAAAAAATTAGATCTAATATGCCATAGACCTTAATATCCTTTTTTTCTCTTTTCCCAAATACTTCATGGTTACCTCCACAAACATAAAAAGTCAGAATGTACTTGTAAAAATCAATATGATATTTCAATTCAGTTTTACTGATTGAAAATCTCAGTCACCACAGAATAACAGTGAAATGTAAAAGCAGATATCTGAACTTTGGATGAAGATAATTGGAAAAAAAAAATCTGAGATATGAACCAAAGCAGTTTTTTGTAATGCCCTTCCTAGTTCTTATTAAAATAGTCTCCTGTTTATTGTGTTACCACTTACTAAAAAGAACAATATGATAAGCGAACTTCAATTCTATTTTTATGGACAACCTCATGACCGAGTAATTCATAAGTGCAAAACAGTAGCTAATTTTTTTAGAACACAATAATCAAACATTTTTAAGAGATAGGAAACAATATGCTTCTAGGTAACACCCTGCCAGCTGGTCTTCCCATGTCGTGTGAGGAAGGGCGAACCTGAAAAGGCAACAACTGCAACAATCTTCCTTGGAACCTCCCTGATATTAACAGAAGAGTCTTTTGGCAGTGGTAAGTTTGAACCATACTTTGAGGGCATGACAAAAGACATCTGCCACTTGTCTTCATCTTCCAGCTAAATAAGTATCACATTCTGATTAGAAAATGAAAGCTATAAATAGATGCCAAAAGGAAAAACTCTAAACAAGATGACACTGAGTACATCCATTTCGTAAATTCACCAAGCTTCTCTAATTGTCCAGATGGCTGTTCATTTCTTTTTAATCATGCACAAATTGATCATTAGTTAACAGCATTCAGTAAAGAAGTAAATGTTGAATCAAAATCACCAATTGTATAAACCAATTAAACACAGAAGAAAGAGAATATATGAGCTACTTACGCATCATTAAATTGATTTCAACTTGTGCTTTTACATGGCCAAACATCAATACAAGAAACTCTTACAGTAATATCACAAGTTTCAATATATTGACATGTGTGTGCTATAGCCTATAAGGATCCCAAAGAAGTCCCCTTTTCTAATCTTGCCAGAAAATTTTTGGTCAGATACTATCCCCTCACACATTTACACTATAAGAAATTGATAAAGCAAATACAGTGCATACGAATCAATCAACTAAACTTATTGTCAATAGTTCGTAACAAGGTTTCTACATGTACCTCGGTCAATCCTCAATCTGACATGAATCTCAGAAACGATAGCAACCCTTTGATAAAAAAGCAAAGAGTTCAATAATAGAATCCCTCATTCGTAGTATAATTTAATAAATAAATAGAAACTCACCACTAGTGGAGCTCAAAGATTATCAAGTTTCTCTTTTCATGGTAGTGGCAGTTCAGGGAAAGAAACTAACAAAATAATTTGCAGTATTTTGTGAACTGTAAGAAAAGGTTCAAAAGATATGCAGAACCTTAAGCAGGATTATCATCACATAGAAACAGGAAAGGGACTGGACCCATCAGAAGCAGTACATAGTCAACAAGGTATATTTCTGAGCCCTACCATACCAGTAAGGAGATTTCAAAATACCAGCACAAAGCATTGATATATCTAGTTAGCGTTGTTTAATCATCAAAAAATTCATAAAAACACAGAAGAACATAAAAAAATGATCCGCGAAGAAGCTTTACCCTCTTTGTTATAACAGGGGCCGTCATTTCCATCTTCTCGCCATTAGACTGAGTCTTACGAGTTAAAACAGGAGTTGTCATCTCCATTTTCTCCTTTGCCATATTCTGGAAACAACATGCAAACTTAGGCACAGAAGAAGACAATAGGTGGTGTATCACAGTACATCTAAAAATTCATCTCTAAAAACAGCTTTGAACACCCAACTACCTTACCAAACAGGTACTCAGCTAGTACATTAAAGGACTGAGATGCGCCATTTAGATCAAATCCGTTTTTCCCAGGCATTGTCGTCTCGGCTATAAAGTAAGGCTGATTCATAAACACAATATAGTTACATTTCTCCTTAATAATAAAAATTATGGCAAACATTATAGAGACAGTTGAGAGAGAGAGAGAGAGAGAAAGATCATTGTTTTATTAACTTAAATAGAAATAAACTGCAAACCAAATACGCATAAAAAATTCATGGGTGTAATATACTTTTCATAAGATGGCATGCATGGGGGAAAAAGAAGGTTTGCATTAAAAAAATAGAGAAGGTCCAAGGTGGGCTGCCCGAAGATGAAGAAACAAACGGTATCAAAGGAACATGCGTTTAAAAAGGCATCTGCTCAAGTTTGGTTATTATATAATAAAAACAAAGTGCAATAAAGGGACAAACTGAGAGGGGCTATTCGCAAATTGCAAGCCCCCAAGTGATGAAGACTCTTCTCTTTCTCCCTAGTCTCTTTTCTAGGAGGGGAGTTGAAACAAGATTGAAAGAATGGTTAGAGGAGATCGAGGATGGAAAATACTATCAGGAAATGTGTAATGAAGTTTTTTATTTACCTCCTTGTCACTGCTTGAATGAAAACACAAGGAGGAGGAAAGTATGTTGCTTGATTGTACAGATATACAGATACTCAACCCCCACAAACCCGAAATGCGCCATCCAATTGAAACACCTTTCTTCTCTATGTCTTATACTCACTCCACCCACAGAGAATAGTCCTACTATCCTTTTTTAATTTTTTTCTTTCATTTGAAAAACATGATGTTTATCTAAAGTGTCGTACAAAAAATTCTGGAAGTTTAGTCTAGTTAAATGGAAATATAGAGAGGTAAAAGTACAATATTAAAAAGTTTCTTTTCAGATTGGATAAATTTTAGTTTGGGACGGAAGGAGTATATAGTTTATTTTGGGATAAAAGTACAAAAAATTCTGGAAGTTTAGTCTAGTTAAATGGAAATATAGAGAGATAAAAGTACAATATTAAAAAGTTTGATTTTTCAGATTGGATAAATTTTATTTTGGATTTACGACAGGGTAGTAAAGGATGTGGAGAGAGAGCAGGTTGGTAGACGATAGGACCTTCTTCCAAGCAGGTTGGAAGAATTTCGAAGTTTTGAGAGAACAGAAGAAGGGTCGACTTTTGTTTAGGGTGGTGGAGAGATCCAGAGGAAGACCGCACGAGATTGTTCTTTCCCCTTTTGCGTCCGTCTGGGTCAGTGGCTGGTTGGGCGGATTTTCTTCGACTAGTGATATATGGTGGAAGAAATTGCAGGAGAAATGGTGCGATGTCATTGTGACTAAGGAAAGGAATGCAGCGGGGAGTTTCATCAAAGTCACAGTAAGGGGAGTAGGGAAGTCGGGAATGATTTGTATCCCCGAAAACACAGAAGCTGAAGGTTGGTGCTGGGTGGCGGACAAACTTTGCAGATTCGCCGGAGAATGGGACATTAGGGTGAAGCGTCCCCCCAAGCTCTGTAAGGTAGCTACAGATAAGTGTTCAGGAAAACAGAGCTAGCCAGCCTTTTTGTCTAAAGCTCGTCGGAGAGAAGAGGTTCTGTTAAATCTTATAAAACTTTCAAGGAGGCTGCGGAGATTCCTCCATGGCCTGATTTAGTCTTTTGCAGAGGAAAGGCCAGGGGGGAGAAGGAAGTGGATTTACAGGTGGAGGAAAGTTCTTGTAGGGGAGCTTTGGAGTTCTTGGAAAGGTCCTTGGTGGGGAGGTTTGGTGTGATGAACTGTTCTATTCCAGATAGGATGGAACTTCAAAGGTGGGCGGAACGCAAATGGAAGACAGCTGGAGGAGTCCGTGTTCTAGAGTTGAGCGAGGAGTCCTTCCTCTTCGATTTCCCATCGAAGGAGGAGGCCGGACGAATCCTAAAGGAGAAGAATTGGACGGTCAACATTAAGCCTCTGTTTTTGGAACGTTGGGATCCAGTAGCTTGCTGTCACCAAAAAGGAAACTGACCTAACGAAGTATGGATCAGGGCGGTGGGTTTTGCCTTTGCATCTATGGGGTACGCAAGTGTTTCGAGCTATTGGGAAGTCCTGTGGAGGCTTTATCCAGGTAGATGAAGATACGGAGCTTCGAACGAATTTGAGGTGCGCGAGAATTCTTATTCGTTTCTTTAAGGAGATTCCGGGCTCGATCAAAATTGGGGACAAGGGGAGAATCTTTGAAGTGCCTCTGTGGGCAGAGACAACGGCTTTTTGTAAATCTTGGAGGAGTTTTGGGAGTAGCAGAGGCGGTAGAGGAGTTTCCGGTGATAGGTTATTTGGGGAAGACGACGCAGGCGTTCATCACGTGCCCAATATGAGAGTGAGAAGGAGATCCTATGGTCCTTTGCATACTTGTTACGGTAAGAATAGCAGGCATTCTGACTCGGGCACGTGGGTGCCAAAGGTTTCAAATTTTAAAATGAAGGAGAAGCTAAACGACGTAGTTTCGGTTTGTAGTGACGGCTACTCGACGGAGGGCTTGGATTCGGAAGAGTTGGGGGTGCCCAAAGGAGGCAAGCCCAAGTGGATGTAAGAGCCCAAACAGTAAGGTTATTTCGGCTGGACCCAACACTCAAGTGGGTGGTGTGGGTATTGTGAGTGGGCCTTTTCCCTCAGCTTTCATTGCAAATTCAGAAGCCCATTTGGACGAGACAGAAGTAAAGATTAATCAGAGGGATCAGCTCATCAAGACTTCGCAGGATTATTGTTGGATATCACGAAGAATAAGGCTGGCGAAGACGGGAGCCCTGTGCGTGCCGCTAGCTGTGTAGTTAGCAAGGGGAGCAGCGAGGTGGACTGCAAAGGGGGATTTCCGGGAACTGATAGTAAAACCCCCGTCGAACCGGAAGAAGCTCTTTCGGATTCGAACGGCGTTGCAGGAGATTCACTCACGACAGACTCTCCGATGGTTAGCTCAACGGTTCCAGACATTACGAAGGAGATCTCGGTTTTTGAAGGGCTTCATGAGGAGGTTCAGGTTGAACCTATTGTATGCTCTCCGATATCTGTGGTCAGACCTGAGAATTTTTTAGATGAAGAGTTGTTGTTGTGTGATGATGAAAGTACAAATATTTGTTTGTGGGTCAAAAGAAGAGTGAAGGGTATTGGGAGACTTCTCGGTGTTTCGAGCATAGGGTATGAAAGTAAAATTCTGGAATTACTGCAAGACATAGAAAAGGGGCGTAAATCAGCCGCAAGAGATATCAATTCAAGTAAGTCAAAGCCTCGGACAAGCTGCGATAGGGAACTGAAAATTTTTAGCTGCAGTTTAAATTTTAACCAGCTGAACAGGAGGGGGGGTTTGAGTCCGATTAACAATTCTCAGATTTAATTATGCATACACGAATCATATCCTGGAATGTTAGAGGAATTAACAAAGGGTCCAAGGGACTAGTGATCAATGCGGCACTTAGAAGATGGCAACCTCACTTAGTTTGTTTACAGGAAACGAAAATGGAGAAAATAGACTACAAGGTTGTACTGGAGGTAGGAGGAGGTAGATGGACACAGTGGGACTTGCTAGCGGCAGAAAGGACTGAGAGGTATTTTAGTGATGTGGGATAGTAGAGTTCTGTCGAAGGTGGGGAGTTCTTTAGGTGTTCATTCTATCTCGCTTGTGTTTGAAGGTGTAGCGAATGGTTTGCGATGGATGTTTTCGGGGGTTTATGGTCCTTGTGTGGACGCTGATCGCAGTGGTCTGTGGGATGAGCTTAGAGTGATTTCCAATTTGTGGAATCTGCTGTGGTGTATAGGCGGTGATTTCAACATGGTCTGATTCCCCATGAGCGTACGGGGAGTAGGGCCATCTTGCAGGCAATGGTAGAGTTTAACGAGTTTATCAACAACCTGGAGTTAAGTGGATCTTCCCTTAGAAGGAGGTGAATTTACTTGGTCGAGAAATAGTGAATGGAAGTCTTGCTCGAGGATCGACAGATTCTTGGTGTCTTCGAGATGGGTAGAGTGTTTTGAAGGGATGGCTCAATCATGTCTTCCGAGAATAGTGTCATCATGTTCCTTTGCGTTTAGAATGCAGAGGCCTGCTAAGGGGGAAGTCCCCCTTTCGTTTTGAGTCTATGTGGCTGGAATTTCCGGGCTTTATGGAGTGGTTTAAAGAGAAGTGGCAGTCCTATGTGGTGGCGGGGGATCCTTGTTTTTGTATGGCGAGGAAGCTGAAATTACTTTAAAAGGATCTTAAAGTGTGGAAAGGAGAAACTTTTGGCAATCTAAGGTCGAATCTGAACAAGTCTTTAGAAGAGGTAAGAGTGCTGGATGAGAAGGAAGGAGAGGAAGGTTTAAACGGTGTGGAATTTTCTCGACAGGCAGCTCTTAAAATTGATATCCAAAGGCTGTTGCGTAGCGAGGTGATCAGCTGGCACCAAAAATCTCGGATACAATGGCTGAGGGAGGGTGATAATAACACAAAAAAATTCTTAGGATAGCGAACGCTCACAAAAACTTTAATCAGATTCGGCAGGTGTCAATTAATGAGGAGATGCTGGAGGATGATTCAAGGATAAGAGAAGGCATAGCAGGCGTTTATCAAAGGCTGTACACAGCATGCAGCACTTGTGATTTAAAGCTGGATGGTTTACCGTTCAGGTCTCTCAGTTCAGAAGATAAGGATCTGTTGGAAGCTCCATTCTCTGAAGAGGAGGTCAGTGCAGCAGTCCGAGTTTTGAAAGGGATAAAGCTCCAGGTCCGGATGGTTTCCCAATCATTTTTTTCCAACACTGCTAGGAGGTGATTAAGTCTGAAGTTATGGAGATTTTCTCTTCTTTTCATGCACAAAGGAGATTCGAGAAAAGTCTCAATGCCACATTTATAGCGCTGATCCCAAAATGTAGTGGTGCGGAAGATATTAAAGACTTTTGGCCTATCAGTCTGGTTAGAGGAGTGTACAAAATTATCGCCAAGGTTCTATCAGTGCGTTTGAAATCAGTTCTAGGGAAGATCATTTCTGAGTCTCAGCATGCTTTCGTGAGCGGTCAACAGATTACAGAGGCAGTGCTGATTGCAAATGAGGTTGTAGATTCGAGATTAAGAAGCGGGAAGCCAGGTTTGATATGTAAATTGGACATAGAGAAGGCATATGACAACGTAAACTGGGGGTTTCTGGATTATCTGTTGTCCAGGATGGGTTTCGGAAGCCGTTGGAGAGAGTGGGTCTTCTTCTGTATTTCTATGGTCAAATTCTCGGTTTTGGTTAATGGTGAACTAGGTTTTTCTCTAGCTCGAGAGGGTTACGACAAGGAGACCCTCTATCTCCCTTCCTCTTCATCATAGTTATGGAGGTGTTGAGTACAATGATGGATATCTCGTTAGCTAAGAACCTGATTCAAGGTTTTGATGTGGGAAGAATCGGAGATCAGGAGTTGAAAGCCTCTCACTTGCTTTTCGCGGATGATACTCTAGTGTTTTGCGAGGCGGACCACTCTCAGTTGGGCTATCTTCGTTTAGTCTTACTCTTTTTCCAAGCAGCATCGGGCCTAAAGATAAATATTCGCAAGAGCGAGGTGTATCCGGTGGGGGAAGTGAACAATATAGAATATCTGGCGGGTTTCTTTGGGTGCAAAGTGGGAAAGCTACTGACCTCTTATTTACGTCTTCCTCTCGGGGCTAGTTCAAATAGCAAGGACATTTGGAATCCAATTATTGAAAGGTTCGAGTGAAGACTTGGTGGATGGAAGAAGCAATACTTGTCGAAAGGCGGTCGATTGACTCTCATCAAGAGTACTCTTTCTAACTTGCCTACGTATTATATGACGGTGTTTGGAGAAAATGGAGAGAGATTTTCTTTGGGAAGGACATTTGGTGGAGAGGAAGTTTCATTTAGTTAAATGGGAGACGGTGTGTCTAAATATGAGTATTGGAGGCTTAGGCATCAAGAATCTTAAGTTCTTTAATACTGCTCTTATTGGAGGATAATACTGTGTGAAAGGTGGTGCTGGGAAAATATGGGGAAGGGGTGAATAGGTGGACTCCCAACGAGGATAAATTGTCGTACGGGGTGAATGTGTGGAAGGGCATGAGGAAAAAAATGGGACTTGTGGAAGAGGTGGATTTCTTTCGAAATTGGAAATGGGGAGTCGATTTGTTTTTGGAAGGATAAGTGGTGTGGAGATATGGAGCTGCATAGAAGTCTTCCCCATGCTGTACAACATAACAAGGAAAAACGATGAGACAATTAATTCGGTAGTGCAGGTTGTAGATGGCGTAATCACTTGGAATCCTTTCTTTAGGAGAAATCCCCAAGACTGGGAAATGGATTCTTTGGGACAGCTTTTTGAGTTTCTGTACAATCAGAAGGTTAGTGGCGTTGGGGAGGATATGGCAATGTGAGAGGGGGAAAATAACAAAACTTTCTCAGTCAGGTCGTTTTATGAGAAGTTAAGGGGCACCGAAGGATTTTTTCCGTGGAGTAATGTTTGGAAAACCAAGGCCCCAACCAGAGTGAGTTTCTTTATGTGGGAAGCCGCCAATGAAGCACTTCTAACAGGCGACAACCTGCGGATCAGGAAAAAATATATGTTAATTGGTGTTTTTTATACAAGGTGGATGAGGCCACCTCCTGCTACATTGTCCAGTTGCCAGGAAGATTTGGGATTTTGTCTTCAATCTGTTCGAGGTTAGCTGGGTTATGCCCAGATCCGCGAGACAGTTGATGGAAAGCTGGACTTTCTATAAGAGGAAAAAGAAAAATGTTATTTGGGAAGTGGCTCCTATGGCTCCATCTGGAAGGAAAGAAACAGAAGATGCGCTTCGAGATGAAGAGAGGAAGGTGGAAGAGATCCAGAAGCAGGTTATGCAGTCAATGTTCTTTTGGTGTCATGAGCTGTTAGAGCAGGGAAGTAATCCTTTTGTAGAGTTTGTGGGTAATATCTCTTTTGTAAAGTAAATGGCATGTATACTTCCTGTGTACATAGGGGCGTCTCCTATTTATACTATCTTTACTTATCAAAAAAAAAAATTCTCTCCAGTTCTACCAATACTCTGCAGAAATGGCATGTTAATTAAATTTGGTCCCCCTCTAATTAAAGGTTTTATTCTTTCTTATCTTCTCCTTTTTGTGTCTTCTTCTCTTCTGCACCCATTCACTCCCTTGTTTTTCTTCATCTCATAAGTAATACCAGTATGTTCTCTCAAGATGCACCAATTTTCTCAATTTGATTTAATTTTATTTTTATTTTATCTTCCTTGTGTGAAAAACATATCTTCAGTCACATAATTTTCCAATGATATGGTATCAGAATGATGCAACAAGGCCACATCATAAGAAAATGGTACTAATTCCAAAAAACTGAATAAAAAATCTTGTTCAAGGATTGCTAATGTGATGACAGGGAGTAGCCCTATTCTACATTGTGTTTCATTAAATACTGAAACTTTTCAATCCATCTCATCACGTCCACCAATTGAATGTAGATAACACATATCTGTAGCCAATTGAGTAAAATTTGTCAAGGGAGGTACACAACAGTTCCACATGGATGCCACATCAAAACTGGCCATAAAACTTTAATTTCACAAAGGCCCATATACAAATGAACATGTATGTATGTATACATAGAGGAACTCTATTGATTATGAATAGAGATTTCATAGCAAGTACCTCAACTTCTCGTATCTCGTACTTGTCATTACGGCTCAAAACCTTGAACTTCACAGTCTCAAGGTCAGGAACTGCAAAAATAAGAAAACGAACAATGCAGTGGCATGGACAAAACTAGAACCCTAACACCTCATTCATTCGTCACATACCAAATCCATTTGAATGTCATAAAGTAACAACCAAAAACAAAGTACCTGACATTAAGGCTTCCTCTAAATTCCGACTCTCGAACCTCTTTGGAAACACGTATTTCGCAGTCTCCGTCACTAATTCCATCAAAACTAAAATACACACAAGAAAAAATATCTCAAGTCAGCAAAACGGATCAAAAACAGAGAATTCATATAAAGCTAATGTCATCCGGAAACGAAATATCAAATTTGGAAGGGGGGAGGATGGATAGGAGTAATTTTCTGGAGATTTACGTCGCTGAGATACTGTGGAGGTTTGAGAGGCGAGAGCGAAGACAAGCGAGACTCGAGCTTCGAGGGCTGACATGTTTGTTGCGGTTCTTCTCCTTGGCGGAGTAGCGATGGAAGATCTTTCGGTAGCCATGGATTTCGCGATTATCAAGGAGGAGTGTCTGTTAGTGTTTCTGACGGGAAAGACGAAGACCCGAGTGATCACCGGAAGTGCTTGTAGAAGAAGCATACTTGGGTTGCTTCTGTTTGAATTTCTGTTTAGTGGTTAGAGTTTCGCTCAATATTGATACTGTATTATGCACTACTGTCCCTTGGTTTTCGGTCAATTTGCTCGAAGGTTCGGGGAAAAACATACAAATGGCCACCCAATTTTCCCTTTTTATTTAATTCGTTCATCGCAAGATTGAAAATTTTAGTTGGTGTTATAAAATAACTATAAAATAGAACAAAGAGTGTATGAAAGATAGAAAGAGAGATTTATTCAGAGGAATCAATGGTTCTCCGGATCATAATTAATCAACGCGCCGCTTCTAAGATTTATAACCGAAGCCAAGATACAAACGGAGAAAGAGTATACTTGCAATTAATGTTCACCTGCACCTGCCTATCCCATAGGCCTTTGACTTTTTGTTTCATAACACTCCCCCTTGAACATAGTATTGTAAGTTGGCTAAGTGTATCTCGTTAAAAACCTTTAAGTCGAAAAACCCAGTAGGGAAAAAATATCGGACATACGGAAAAATGTACACAACTTAGGCCACCAATTTTGTGCATGGGTGCTCGCCTTCATGAAAAAAAACCACTTTTTGATAAAGGGAAAAAGAGAAAACCAATGATAAAAAAGAGCTGATAGCTCCCCCTGAATCGATAAGGGTCAAGAGAAATCACTTTTGTAAATCTCGTAGATTTCGCATCCCAATATTGTGAACATGTTTTCTGAAGGTTGTAGTGGGGAGTGTCTTCGTAAATAAATCTGCAGCATTATCATTTGATCGAATATATTTGATGTTGACCCCTTTCTTCTTTTCAAGTTCTTGAGTGTATAAAAAGAGCTTCGGGGGGATATGTTTGGATCTGTCACTTTTGATGTATCCCCTTTACTTTGGGCGACACATGCGCGCATTATCTTCAAATAATACCGGGTCTTCTGTTAATAGGTAGTCATCGGCATTTTGAATATGCCTTTGAGTCATAGATCGAAGTCATGCACACTCGATCGCTTCATGAAGTGCGATCACCTCAAGCATGATTTGATGATGTAGCAACTAGCGCGTTTGCTTTTGAGAACACCAGGAAATTGCAGTACCACCCATCGTGAAGACATAGCCGGTCTGTGATCTGGCTTTATGAGGATCAGACAAATAACCATTTCAGTGTCTCTGTGATGGAGATGAACTATATCTTGCCAATAGATTTGTAGCAAATGTTATATCCGGTCTGGTACAATTAGCAAGGTACATAAGAGCTTCAATAACACTTAAGTATGATACTTCATGACCAAGTATCTCTTCATTCTCTTCACAAGGACGAAATGGATCTTTTTCAACATTCAGTGATCTATTAATCATGGGGTTAGTGAGAGGGTTTGCCTTATCCATATAAAAGCGCTTCAAAACCCTTTTTGTGTAATTTGATTGGTGTACAAATTTTCCACTATGCAAGTGTTCTATTTGTAAATCAAGACAGTATTTGGTCTGCCCAAGATCTTTCATTTCAAATTCTCCCTTTAGGTAATCAACAGCTTCCTGGATTTCCTTTGGAGTTCCAATGATATTCAGATCATCTACATAAACAGCGATAATAGCAAATCCAACTGTCGTATTCTTTATAAAAACACACGGACATAATTGATCATTCACATATCCGTCTTTTAATAAATGCTCACTTAAGAAATTATACCACATGCGACCGGATTGTTTTAATCCATACAGTGATCGCTGTAGTTTAATTGCACATAATTCTTTGGGTTTTGAGCTCAGTGCTTCAGGCACCTTAATTCCATCAGGAATTCTCATATAGATATCGGCATCTAATGATCCGTATAAATAAGTCGTTACAACATCCATGAGATGCATATCTAGATTTTTCGAAACCGATAGGCTGATTAGATATCTGAACGTAATAGCATCCATTACAGAGAATACGCTTTCTTCATAATCAATCCCGCACCTTTGAGAAAAAACCTGTGCAACAAGGCGAGCCTTGTATCTCACAATCTCATTTTTCTCATTTCGCCGAACAAAAATCCATCTCCAGTATCCAATGGGTTTCACAGTGTGAGAACGATAGATCCAAATACTTTTCATTTATTCAACGAATTTAATTCAGCCTTCATGGCATCTATCCATTTGATCTTGTCATGCCTCTTTTGACATTCAGATACAGATTTTGGTTTGGGATCTTCAGTCCCGTCATTAATTTCTTGGGATACCGAATAAGAGAATATATCATCAATATTCTCCATTTCATCTCGGTTCCATATTTTTCCATTACACAAGTAATTAATGGAAATCTCATGGTTATCATTGCCTGCAGGGCTTATTAGATTTGCATGATCGTGTGTTTCTTCTGGAACAATTTCACGATCGTGTGTTTCTTCTGGAACACTTTCATGTGATTGGGGATTTTCAATCACTTTCTTTTTGCGAGGATTTTTATCCTTTGAACCAATGGGTCGTCCACGCCGGCGTGTCTTAGATTCATTTGTCATTTTATCATTTGGCGCCCATTTTGGTATTTCAATTCGGCGAGCATTTATAGCAGCTACATGTGACTTTGTCACTCTCTTTGTATCTATAAATGCATCGGCAACGATTCGCTACATTTTGTAAATGTATGATCTTTTGAACTTCCAGTTCACGTTGCTTTGTGGGAGGGTCAAGGTGCAATAACGATGATGTGCACCACTTGATCTCTCTGCCCACTTGTTTCTCCTCTTCACCTAAAGATGGAAACTTGTCTTCATTAAAATGACAATCAGCAAAGCGTGCCGTAAAAACGTCACCCGTTTTTGGTTCAAGATATTTTATTATAGAAGAAGATTCATACCCAACATATACTATCAATCTCCTTTGTGGTCTCATCTTTGTGCGTTGTGGTGGAGCAATTGGTACATGTACCTAGGGGTGAGCTTGGTCCGGTTCGGTCCACTTTTTTGGAAAAACTGAGAGAACCAGGACCAGACCAATAGTCTGGTTCTTAAAAAATATAGAACCAGGACCAACCCAATATGTTTGAGAACCAATACATTGGTCCGGTCCAGAACCAATTGAAGACGTACGAGAACCAGGACCGGACCAATATGATGCGTATCTTTGATCATGAGGATAACTAGATTTTCTAAAAAACAATGATCTATAATCAAATCATGTTCTTCCTTCATACAACATTTTGTTGGGTTTGTTGTTCTTGTGAAAATAAACTAAAGGTAAAAATCATTACTTCCAAATTAATAAAGAGAAACGAAAAAGAAAGTTGTAAGGAAATTTATTGCAAGTCATCTTCCTCTCTGACCCCCTTATGGTTAATTTAATTAATTTACATGTAACAATCTTTTTAAATAATGATGTTTAGAATCACAAAAAGAGACAGGAAATTAATTAATAGGGAAGAACAATGTTTACCCTCCTATTTTCTCTTTAATCAAATAAGAAAACTTTGTTGAATATTGAATCAAATTATTATATATTTTCTTTAAGTTGTAAGTTGTATCCCTTTTATTATCTTCTTATCAATTTATATATATATATATATATATATATATATATATTAATTATATTATATTAGTATATTATATATAATAAAATAATAATAAATACATTGGTCGGTTCGTCGGCTCTGCGTTTTTGGTTTGAACCAGAGGGCCGACCCAATTGTCCGGTTCTGTAAAAATTCAGATCCAGGACCAATCCAAAGTATTGGTTCGGTCCATTTTTGACTGGTCCGGTCCGGTTCCGAAAAATTTCTGCTCACCCCTACATGTACCGCACAACCAAAAACTCTTAGATGGGATAGATTCGGCTCTCGCCCGAATGCCAACTGTATTGGGGAGTATTTGTGATATGCACTTGCTTGGCTCGAGGCGAATGATCGAGCATGCAAAACAACATGACCCCATACAGAAGTAGGGAGCTTTGTTCTCATCATTAATGGTCTGGCAATGAGTTGAATACGTTTGATCAACGATTCAGCCAAACCATTTTGTGTATGAACATGGGCTACTAGATGTTCAACATCAGTCCCTATTGCCATACAATAATCATTGAATGCTTGAGATGTAAATTCACCAGCATTATCAAGTCTAACTTTCTTGATCATATAATCTGAGAATTGTGCTCTCAGCTTGATTATTTGTGCAAGGAATTTGGCAAATGCCGTATTGCGAGTTGATAATAGACATACGTGCGACCATTTGCTAGAAGCATCAATCAATACCATAAAGTATTGGAATGGTCCACTTAGTGGATGGATAGGTCCACATATATCATCCTGAATTCGTTCCAAAAACGATGGTGATTTATATCCAACTTTAGTTGGTAATGGTCTAATTATCAACTTTCCTTGAGAACAAGCCTCACAAAGGAGTTCATTAGATTGAAAAATCTTCTGGTTTTTCAATGGATGACCACTAGAATTCTCTATAATTCTACGCATCATTATTGATCCTGGATGCCCCAGTCGATCATGCCAAGCTTTAAATGTTTCAAGAACTTCAGTTTCTTGTAGAATATGATTCAAATATTCTTATGATTGTACTATACAATCCAGATGATAGAGATGGCAATTTTTCCAATATACACTTGCTTCCGAAAGTGTTTGAGGTAATGCAAAGATATTCATCATTCCCCTTATTCATAGTCTCAATATGATATCCATTCGCATTTAATGTCTTTGAAACTTAACAAGTTTCTTTAAGACTTAGGAGAGAACAATGCATTATTTATCATAAATTTCGTACCTCCAAGCATTAGGAAAATTGTCTTGCCAAATCCTTCAATTATTTTGGCATTACCAGATATAGTGTTGACATTAGCATTGTCAATTTTTTGATAAGAAAAATATTTCTTATTTTTAAGTATGGTATGCGTAGTAGCGCTGTCTACAAGACATAAATCTCCTCCTTGAATTTTGGATTTAGACATATTTGTGATCTATTTCAATATGAGAGAAAGTAAAATAAGATGAATAAATATGATAACACATTGAATGCAAAATGCATATATAAACTTTATTGTAAGCATGCTAGTATACATAGGAAAAGCAGATAATGTTCCTACATAACAACATGTTACTTTTTCCACAGCTTTTATCTTAAACTCGGACCATAGCTTAATTCCTATGTTCATTTATTGTTCATGACCAATATCATCACTAATGGTATTGGTCATATCGACGCTAACCATATCACCGAAATCAAAATGAAGATCTTCGTGATCATTTTCAAGGAAATTTGTCTCTACATTCTTTCCTTTTTGTGATCTCATAAAGATCAACTAGATGTTTGCCGCTCGCATGTGGCAAGTGTGTGTGCCCAGTGGCCTGTGCCACACCTACCACACCCAAAACATGAACTCTCTTCATTGTTTGGATGCACATTTTGCCTACTCGAAGAGGTGTTTTTATCATCATCTCTGTTCCACTTCAGGTGGCGAGAGGAATTTCCATTATACGGATGATGATGATGGCGACGAAAGTTATTTCGTCCACGGCCTCTTCCTCGGCCTTGATTTCGACCACGACCCCGGCCTTGTCCATGATTTCCTTGGCCTCGACCACGACCGCGACCACGACCACTACCACGCCCACACTCTTGGCCTTCATCATACATAGTCCCATTCGCTTCGTGGAATGGGCCGTGAACCTGGTCGAAATTCATGATTTTTCATTAAAATCTCATTATTCTGTTCAACTACAAGGAGACAAGAGATCAATTCGGAGTACTTTTTAAAACCTTTTTCTCGATATTGCTGCTGCAGGAGCATATTCGAGGCATGAAATGTGCAGAAAGTCTTCTCCAACATATCATATTCAATGATGGTTTCCCCATATAATTTCAACTGTGAGGTTATTCTGTACATCATTGAACTATATTCATTGATGGTTTTAAAATCTTGTAGGCGGATATGAATCCAATCATAGTGTGCTTTTGGGAGAATGACCGTTTTCAAATGGTCATATCTTTCGTTCAAACTTTCCCAAAAGACGAGTGGATCATTCACCGTGAGGTACTCCATCTTTAGGTCTTCGTGGACGTGGTGTCGTAGGAAAATCATGGCTTGAGCCCGTTATTGATTACTTATCCATTCATTATTACTTTGTTGGATAGTAGTTTCGAGGCTTCTGGCGGCCAGGTGGGTTTCGGCATCTATTTTCCAAGACATATAGTTTTTCCCGGTTATGTCGAGCTTTTCAAATTCAACTTAGCAATGTTTGTCATTTGTGAAGAAAAACTATAAAAATGAAACATATATATATATTAATAAATTGATGACATGAAAATTTTATTCATACGATAATCAATCAGTACATGTTAAAATGTATGTTGAAAGCTATTGTAACTACTAACAGGACATACATGATACAAAGATAGATAATAATAATCTGAAAATCGTTTGGAGGGAATTCAGCAACAAAAACCAATGCAGTGCACGCAATAACAAGTATGATAATAATCATCAACATTTGGAGGGAACATTTTGTAGAAGATGATATGATATTGAGAGTTTGTAAGGAGATGGTAAAAATGTGAGTGATCTATTAAGATGTTGCGGTATATATGAAGAAAAAAATGACCGTTAACTAGCCGTTTATTACCGTTGGAGGAGATAAATAAAAATCAGTAACTAGCCGTTATAGGATAGGGGTAAAAATGTAAAAATTCTGATTTAATAGAATTGCATTTATATTATGAATAAATATAAATCTTATTAGGAGCAATAAATAAAATAACTTCGCATGAATATTTTTCGAGTCAACTTTATACAACTATTATATAGCATATATATATATATATATATATTCACGCCACGCTACTCAGCAAGTCTTTCTGTGGGTGTTTGTAAGTCAGTAATAAATATATATGTATATAAAGTTAGTCATATATAGAATTGAAATATATGTGTGTGTGTGTGTGTATGTGTGTGTGTATATATATATATATATATTCAGTTTATAGCTTGGGGTTATTTCCGCACAAGCATCAACGAACATATAAATTATGCGTTAAATAATAAATTATTATTTCGGCATCTCACCATATATTATTGACGGTGGCTCAGCCAACCTTTTCTTAATAATGGTGATATACGATATATATCGAAGTAAAACAGAGACAAAATAAAAAATATATCGGTAGAAAATTTTACCGATTGGGATTGTTAACAGTAGAACAATCGTGCTGATAACATGTTATAAAATAACTACAAAGTAGAACAAAGAGTGTATGAGAGATAGAGAGAGAGATTTATTCAGAGGAATCAATGGTTCTCCGGATCACAATTAACAACAGGCTGCTCGGTATTTATAACCGAGCAGCAGCACACAAACTGAGAAATAGTATACTTGCAATTAATGTTCACCTGCACCTGCCTATCCCATAGGCCCTTGACTTTTTGTTTCATAACAGTGCATCCAATTTTAATCCATTACAAGTGAGTTCATTTTTTAGATAGACGTTAGATTTAGTCGTTAACTTATATCAAATATACATTTTACCTATGTAAATATCAATGAATGAACAATTATATTCAGAAAGGGTTTCAACTGTAAATAATAGAATTTGGAGGGTTTTACAAATATGGGTATGTTCATCTTCATCTTCTCCAATTGATAGTTATAGGTCTGAGTTGCAGTCAATTTCTTATTTTTATTTATTTGTTGACTCTTAGAGAAACAGAAATCAAGAGTGTCAAACGGAGATTTATGTGCCGCCCCAATTTCCCCTTACAATTACTTGAAAGATGTGAATAAAATTCTTGTTCAAGCTCCGGCTACCCTCCTCTAGTAATCTCCAGTCACGCCGATTCTACAACCACTTCCAATTCTACAACCACTTCCAATTCCAATTCCCAATTGATTGTCGTCGTCGTCACTGCGAACGTACCAACGAAGTCCAGTGAAAAGAATGGAGGTGATGGATCGCAATACATATATATAGTCTGCTTTCAGGAGACCGGCGAACTGGGTCACAAGTTCGACGGCGAAACTATCGAGTGGCTTCTTCAACAAGCGGAGCTGACTGTCATCGGTGCCACGGGTACGAGAGCTTTATCCAAAATCGGTCGAAGGAGAGAGTGATTGGAATGTTGATGTCTAAAGCTTGGCCATTTGTTGACGGAGTGAAGTTATTTCAAGCTCGGGATTGGCAATGCCATATGCTCTCTTCCTTTCTCTCACTCTAGACCTTCATCACTTCATGCCCTCCGATAAAGATGAACACATATGGGAAGATGAATATGAGCATTCAAATTCTATTATTTATAGTTGGACCATTTTTTATATTTATAGGGATAAAATAGGAATTTGACTTAAACTTAACGTCATGGTCTAATGCCCGTTAGAAAATGGGCTCGCTTGCAACTGGACTAAAGTTGGATGACCCAAATAGATATTTCAAATTTTCGGTTGCCGAATTACAAAAAGTGGGAAAGTTGGGCGGCTGTAGACACCCCAATTTCGTACCCCTGGTATGTGACTGACATAAAATATCAAGAACGGTTAAAACTTAACAAATGTCAAGTTACAGGAGTCAAAAATGCGAAAGGAAAAGCAGGATGCGCGAAACAGTGAACTGCAGGGGGGAAATTGCAAAAAGTTGAAAGTTGGAAAGAAGCATGGTGCCGCACCAAGGAGTCCTTGGCCGCACCATGCCTACCACTATTCACCTCTCTCAGATGTGAAATGTACAAGCTGTGATGCACGCGGTACAAGTCATTGATACAGAGGAAGAAACTCAAGAATTCCGGCCGTGTCCTCATCTCCCACTATAAATAGAGAGCTCGGCCTCCCGTTTTCAGCGCTCATATTCATCGCAACGAAGCGCTGAGAAATTCTCTCTGCGTTCCTTCGAAGCGAATAGTTACGAGAGGTGCGAGATAGGTGAGTGGAACCCTCTAAAGTCTCCAAACCCCGTCCAAACTCCGCCAAAATAAAAACCCATAGGTTATAAGTAATCCCTAGCCTAGTTTTTAGGTATCCACCTCATTTCCCCGGCCCAAAAATCCCAAAGTAAGCCGTTACTCTGCCCGAGTAACGAGCTAAAAAACACCCTCTATAAGCCGTTATTCCGCCCAACCAAAAAGACCAAAACCACAAAAACTAAGCCGTCACTCTGCCCAACCAAACAAACCAAAACTACCATATATAAGTCGTCACTCTGCCCAAATCAAAACAACAAACACACAACAAACAACAAAAGACTCCCTCTCCCTGAAGGACAGAGCGAGCACACCGCCGCTCTAAAAGGTAACAGCCTTTAAGGGCGTTTTTATTTTATTTATTTACTTTTCTGTCTTTTATTTATTGTTAAAAGTTGTTATTTAAATCCGGCGCAATGTAGCCAATATAAGCCGTTGTGCTGCCCGGATTAGAATAGGAAATACTATGTAAAAGAGTCGTTATAATGGCCAAATATTCTTAAATATGTCTATAATTATTGGAAGGAGACGGCTGCGAGTCCGTAAATAATGTGGCCACGAATGTATTTGTTAAAATTTCCCTGTCATTTTAATACCTTATTTATTTGCTAAATAAATGTGACAATAAGCATACTTCAGCCAAAAACCATTTTCGAGACCGAAAGGGCGAGTTGGGTGCCTAGCACCTTCCCAACTCGTAACTTAGCCTCCGAACCCGTTTTCTTTTTCTCTGGTTTATTTTTCTTTTCTTTGGTTTTGCTTTATTTGCCTTAAAATAAAGATGGCGACTCTAAAACTTTCGGATTCAGTGGGGCCTCGCAACATTCCCTCTTTGCACTTTCCCGTTCTCCCCTAAAAAAGGGAGATATGGGAATGGAGGGGTGATGCATTCTCATATCCTGGTATCCCCTAAACAAGGGATAACTTGATGCGGGAAACCCAAAGCTCCCATAGTAATCTGAATGGGCCATAAGGCTATTTTCAATAAATCCATAGTGGGGGCGTCGCAATATCCTTTTTTGCACTTTTCCGTTTTCCCCTAAAAAAGGGAAAATGGGAATGAAAGGGTAATGCATTCCCATATCCTGGTATCCCCTAAAAAGGGATAACTTGATGCGGGAAACCATAAGTTCCCATATTGGATACAAAATCCACTCAAGGCAACCGAGGCACATTCAAACGTGCTAATATAAACAGCACTCCTCTCGCACTTTTGATTTCGTCTTCCCCTAAACAAGGGAGGGTGGAACGAGAGCAATGGTGTCCCGCATCCGCACGTACGCGCACCCCTATATAAGGGCGCGCGGGGCGCGCGGGCACACCCCGAGAACCTCACAGCGGCTCAGTTGTATGTTTTGCCAAGGTTCGGCTATCAAACCTCCCCCCCCTAAAATTATATGAGTCACGTTATTCCAACTCCCACTTCCACCAAGTTGACCCCTCTTCCTTACCAATTTTAAAATACTTACAAACACTTTGTTTACCCCCCCCCCCTTATTACCTATTTTGCCCTCCTAATTTTTTACACAAAGCACCCTTCCTAACCCACCCTAAACCCCCACCCCAACCAAAAATGTGAAATGTCTTCCCTTCCCCTTCCCTTATTACACACACAAGGTATAGAGAAAAAAAAAAAGGGGGAAAACCTCCACCCTTTGAAGAAAGATTGAAGAGAAGAAAAAAATAAGAAGAGAAGAGAGACCTACTAATCCATCAACTCCATCTCCTTGTTGATTTAGTAAAAAATGGACAAAAGTATGTATAATTTGTTTTGAATTTTAACTTGTATTTTGTCATATGTAAGTGTTTAGGGTTGAGATATGTTTGTAGGATTACTTGTTTTGTTAATTGTTAGTAGTTTTAGGTTACAAAAGATAATTTTTCTATGAATTTTTTGAAGAAAAAAAACGGGTCTGAATAACGAAATTAGGGCACATTGTTTACCCCCCTTATTACCTATTTTGCCCTCCTAATTTTTTACACAAAGCACCCTTTCTAACCCACCCTAAACCCCCACCCCAACCAAAAATATGAACTGTCTTCCCTTCCCCTTCCCTCATAACGCACACAAGGTATAGAAAAAAACGGGAAACCCTCCACCCTTTGAAGAAGGATTGAAGAGAAGAAAAAAATAAAAAGAGAAGAGAGACCTACTAATCCATCAACTCCATCTCCTTGTTGATTTAGCAAAAAATGGACAAAAGTATGTATAATTTGTTTTGAATTTTTACTTGTATTTTGTTGTATGTAAGTGTTTAGGGTTGAGATATGTTTGTAGGATTACTTGTTTTGTTGATTGTTGGTAGTTTTAGGTCACAAACGATAATTTTTCTATGAATTTTTTGAAAAAAAAAATCGGGTCTAAATAACGGAATTAGGGCACATTGTTTGAATATGGTATACCGAAAATTTCTTGGTTGTTCAGAGCTCACCTACCGAAAATCCAATAATTTTTTGGCCCTTGACAACCGAAAACATTTTTTCTATTCGGACTAAGGCTGCCAAAAATATCTATGAATTTCGGCTGATGATAGCCGAAAATATAAGGTAATTTCGGCAAGAGGGGGCCAAACAATGTTGTTTTGTCATTTTTAAATTACAAATGTCAATGAACTCAGATGTGATGAATGTCATGTCATGTACAGGTAAGAAGGTTTTCGAGAGGAAGAAAAAACCTACTGCATCGACTAGGAAAGTGAGGCCGACGCAGAGGCTGAGGCACGGGCACAGCCGAAGGCATGTGCATAGGCACAGACTGAGGCATAGGTAGACTGCAGGGATGGTAATGATAATAATGAAGAGATGGAACCAATTACTTTTCCATGTCCTGGCGGTCCATTAGAGGCAAGTATTATGCCTTTGTATCCAAAACACGTAGCTGCAAGGATATGGGAAGGGCGAGAACAGATGTTGCTTAAGGTCAACAATCACAAGTAAAAGTTTTTAGGTTGGAAAACAACAAGAAGCACATGTTCTCAACAATGGGCCAACTTCCTGCGATACACTCAACTCTCACTGTTAAAACAAGTATCTTATCCCAACAATAATAAAGTGTTGATCAATGCATTTGTAGAGTGGTGGCACCCAATGACTAATACCTTCCACATTCCCTTTGGTGAGATGATGATTACACTTGATGATGTCTTTTGCCTTACTAGTCTTCCAATCGTCGAGAAATCAGTCTTTTGTAAGGTCCCTCGACGACTATGACATTTGAATATACTCGTCATGATGTTGCTACGTATCTAAGAGTGTCTCCTGCCGAGGCATTGGAGGCAATGGATGATGCCATGGGGGGTTTGTAAAGTTAGTGGCTACGACGGCGATTTGCGATAGATGGGGCGTCTGAGGATCCGGAAAGGATTGTCTGTTGTGTTCGGGCTTATTCGTTGTACACGTTGGGTTGTACAGTTTTTGCTGATAAGAACAGAACTCGGGTTAGCACGGCTTATTTGAGGTTCCTAGTTGATTTGGATGTCGTACATACATACTCATTGGGATCAACATGCCCTAGCCTTTTTATATAAACATATGGAAAGTGCTTCACATGTCAAGATGAAGTAAATGGCCGGATATTCCACGTTATTAGAGGTAATTTCGTGTATATATCTTGAATATATATTTTTATATAAATAGTTAAAGTGTAATAAAATATGTGTATTTTGTTCAATACATGTGTGGATATATGAACGAAGCCCGACGTGTAGCCCTCCTCCTAACGTACACTATCACGAAGATGAACCACTGGCAAGGAGGTGGGAGCACACAACTGGTTCGGGAGTGCCCATTGACCGATTACAAGGGATGCGGGAATAACTTGATTCCCTTCGAGTAGAGCTGTGAGTTTTTAATGTGTATCTAAATATTTTGTATGGTCTCCAGCATGATTTAGCCGTTGAGGTTGTTATTGTTGTGTTCATTCCGACACTTTGGTTGCCGATGGTGTTGTTGCATGTTTGCATTGTTACAACACTCAAGTTGTGTTTTTACTTATTGTGTTTTATTCCAATTTGTAGGTTATTTGGATTCAGTATACACAGCAGGTGTGTGAACATTTCTCGTTTCACCGGATATCCTTATATCAAAGATGCATAGGGTTGGTTGATCATATCGAGTCATACCACTCTGATCGCGTCCTTCGACAGTTTGGATATGTTTAGACCATTCCGGGAAATGTTATTGCACCTGATATTATGAAGAGAGATTTGGCCGCAAATAAGAAAATATTAGCCACGATGCTTCGATGCTTCGGCACTTGTAAGAGACTAATGTGCGCAAAAACGCAACTAGGGTAAGAATACCCAGTCGTATCAAGTAATAAAGTGTACATAAGTACGAGTTATCAATCCCACAAAGAATGTACGTAATTCTCACTCTAACTAAGTACAAAAATTAGGTTAACTAATTATATTTGAGCGAAAAGAAAATTAATTAAAATCTAGAAATATAAACAACCTAAGAAAGCAAATAAATCTAAACTAACGCGAAAGTGGTTTGGCAACAACAAATCAGGATAAAAAAAATAGGAGTGCAATATTTCTAGTCTAGCCGACGTTTAATTTTAATCCTCTTTTTGCTTTTCTTTAACTCAAGTCTTGGTAGTCGGGCGCACTATAATATTTGCTACGAGCTCTCGCAACGTATAACAAATCTAGCTACAACTCCTAACTGCGGGCTCTCGCATCTTATAACATAGGAGAAAATAGCCGCATGTCAAAACAAGCTCCCAATTACAATCTACGCACGATCTCCTCTCGGTCTCACGTAATGCAAACAATTATTATGATTTTTGAAATTAATAAGACGGGCTCTCGCATCTTATCCTATAATTCTAGTGATCATCTAATGGTTCGCTACGCCATCAAAAGCATGACGAACAGGCAATAATAACTAAGCACATGTGTAATACTTCACAAAAAGAAATTCTCTATTTTTCTACAAATCATGTCGGTAGCCGAGTCAAATAAAATTGGTTAACTACGGGCTCTCGCATCTTATAGTCAACTCTAACCTCCCCGACCTCGCGAATGGCTAAGTTGGTTTGATCGCGTGTCGAACCAAGTCTCACAATGGCTATCGGTGTATGTCACAAAACACAACTATTAAATTGATTGGTCCGAAATACAAAGGTAGCTCTCGCGGATCCTATGCATTTCTAAAATCATTTAATTATTGGCTAAATAATTAAAAGCATTAAGTCCACAATCTAATAGCCAAACATAAATGTGCACTAAATAAAGAGAGAGATTAAATTAAATCACTACATTGGACATAAAAATAATAATTGCATTCCATAGATAATTTAAGCACAAACCAATTCAGCATTTACAAAATTAATCAACCCGAGAAATCATAACAACTATCATAAAATATAGATAGGAAGAATTAAACCGAACAGATCGCAAATCCGGGGTTGAAATCATTTGTAGATGCATCATTGGCTCTGTATTTGTTGCTCCAAACCTTCAAAGGTGATC
This sequence comes from Codonopsis lanceolata, assembly GCA_013146195.2. Classification (NCBI taxonomy): domain Eukaryota; kingdom Viridiplantae; phylum Streptophyta; class Magnoliopsida; order Asterales; family Campanulaceae; genus Codonopsis; species Codonopsis lanceolata. The sequence goes on along the minus strand of CM028380.1, from coordinate 18,418,128 downwards.
AATCTTCAAAGATTTAACGAGAATTTGGTGGAAAATGGGGCTGGTGCCCCATTTTGGGAGCAATGTCCCGAAATGAGGACTTTTGCTGACAGGCTGCGAGCTAAATGGAGAAGGCAAGAAAGTCAAGGGCAGTTTGGGGAGAGAATATGAGAAATGGGGGCTAAATTGGAAGGAAAAAAGAGGTTGGGGCACGGCTGGGTCAAGGGGGAAACCAGGGAAGGGCGCGGGTTGACCCAGTTAAAAATGGGATAAGGCTGTAAGGGTAAGAGGACTGGGACGCGGGCAGGTAGGCTGGAAATGGGCCGGGTGGACTGGATCCATGGAGGATGACGCGGTTCAGCCTGGGCTGGAGAGCAGGTGACGTGGCACGTCCAACAATCGACAACACAAAAATGCGCAGAGATCTGGAAATTATGCCGGCCTCCCCTTCTTTTCTGTCCTGAACGCCGGTGCCCCTGGTCTTCTAGGATGAGCGCCGAGGGTCCTTCCCCTCCCAGCTCTTGCATTTTGGTCCAAAGTTAGCCTAGTTAGCTGCCGTTAAGTTTGATTTGCCTTGGACTCTTAACGGAACTTAGCGGACTTTAGCCGAATGACTTGCAATTCAACTTTAAAGCCCGTAATTGCCTCAAACTTCGTGCTAATTACCATATAAATGCTCAATTATGCACGAAAACCTACATTAAGCACAAATACACAAATAATAATATTTCCAAGACATAATTAATTCAAAATAGCACAAAATAAAAAGAAATTCGTGGAAATCTTGGGCTCATCAAAGACAAGTCTTACATGATGAAGAACTTGGGAGTCAATGCGAGAGACCATGGGACTGTGAATCTGACTATATGGAGTGGTACAATCGTGTATCGCATCCGATCGTTTGTAACCCTGAGCATCATTCTTTACATCATAGGATTGCGCCAGATGTAGGTTTACCAGATCCATGGAGTATGGCGTCATTAGCACGCGGGTTGTTGGAACCGATGGTAGTGCGGTATTTTTTGGGAGACCTACATATGTCGTATGATGAGTTGGGTTTAGCAATCCAAGGTGCATACGTAGCATTGGGAGGTCAACAACAGGCAGGGCCGTCTACAAGTTCCCCGGCATTGGAAGGACCATCTAGTCGTCGTCGTAGGAGAAACACTTGATCATTTTAGATTTGAATGTGTAATTGAATTTGTTGGACAAGTTTAATGTGTAGCTTAAGGTTCTATTTAGATTTTAATATGTACCTGAATTTGTTGAACAAGTTTGACTTTGTTAGATTTATGTTCGTGACAAAAATAACCATAAACAAAACCTGCAGATAAATATGATCATAATTACAACCATTATATTATAAAATTATAGTCTTAGTACTGCGACCAACACAACTATATCCTACACTATCCGAATACAAATCAAGTCGAGTGCGAAACATATCTTTCTACCCTAATGCACACTGATGGTGAAATGAATCCCAATGTATAGACACCGGTGGTAATGGGTAACCCTCCCGCAGCAAAACCTCCAAGGATATAATGTAGAATATATATCAACAAACAAGTATCAATAGAATTATAAAAAGATTTGCAAAACTCAACTCATATAATTTACCTCTATAAAATGGTATTCATTTACCAATCCGATACAAATAAGCTTAGGAGTAGACTTGGCCGAGCACGAATAACTTGTAAAACATGTGGCTCAATCAGTGATGTAGTTGATGGCTTGACAAACTCTCTGGCTCTCTTCAGCAGTGCCAACCTATCTAAGTGAGTTAAGGCATTGTTGTATATCGAATGAATTTTTTCAAACAAATACTTCCATGCACTATCCATTTCAACCCGAATCGCATTACATTCGCCCTTAACCAGTAATATATCCAACTTTCTCCAAAAAGCGTCAACTTGATCCAGGGTAATTGACATGCCCAATTTGATAATATCAACTATCTCATACGCACAAGGCAAACCACAACTCTTTCTTGGTACACAACCACACAACAAATAATCTACAACATTATCTTTGCTAACCACAGACTCTACTTCATAAATCTTATTCAATGCATTTATGGATACTATGTCTCACAGCTCCATGTATATAACTGACTTGAATTTGTGCATGACAACGTTTCTGCTCTTCTCAAATGAGTGCTTGATTACGTTGGAGAAGTCTTAATGGGAGTGTGGATTTGTCGCCAACAAGTCTCAAAATTACCTTGGCTCGATCCAAGTTGTCTTTTCAATGCTGTGTGTTGACTCATCGCCCTGAAAATATATACAATCATGACTAAGAAATTTGAAATACGTATGTAACGCAAAAAAGAAAACAATTAATACATGTTTGTTGTGGTATTGTCATAATGTATGATAGTATTTGTCCAACATGCACAAATATTTCTTTGTAGGGCTCAATCCATTGCTCCAAGACATATTTGATGACACTTGGAAATTATTTGAAATCAGACTTCAGTCTTTCCAGATATTCATTATACTCAAACTCAGTATTAGAGATTACCAACAAATTCCAAAACATAATAAACGAATCACACTTTTCCTTTGTCGTTAAGATTTTCCTACAGTTTGCCAAAATGTTCTTATTGATGTGTCATCAACAAAGGAAATGTATCGAGCTTGGAAACGTTCTCTCAATTGCATTCATTAAAACAATTACTCTGTCAATAACAATCACATTAGGCATGCACCATTGATCCATCAATGATTTCAAACATGTGCACGCCCACGTGTAGCTGTCTGTTTTTTCATTCTCTAAATAAGAAGCTACAATTAAAAATGTCATATGTGTAGACCTCACACCAACAAAGATAACTTGTACCTATTTATCTTGTACGTGCAATCCATTAATATGACTTTCAGAAAGGCACACAATAAATCAACACTTCGTGGGTGAACGAAGAATAAATCATTCACATTGTTGGTCTTCTCGCACCGCCGATGATGATGGACATATCCATGCTTCTCCAACATAAACATAAGTTGTTGCATTTGTGATCGGCCTTCACGCTCAATAACTCTATTTTCAAGCGTGCATTGTAGATGGTCCTCACTGTTGATCTATTTTCTTTAAATTTCTCTTGCAACCGCGCCAAAATGTCCTTCGGTTTACTATTGGCGTGTGTCATATCAACCACATATTCCTCCTCAACCCTTGATAATCAACCAACATATGAATGACCTTCTCTGTACGGTGCAAGCTGATGATTGTGGACACCACACTTCACAACCAATGACTATTCTCCAACTGATACTTCTCTACCCCTCAAACTAAATGAACAACCAAGCTTCTTAGATCCAGTTTCTTTCCTATCTTTTGGTTTTGCTACATCGTCATCTTTCTTCCCAATTTCATCATCAACATTTGCTTGTTATGATGTCTCCTGCTTCTTACGTCCATCGTATTGCCCAACACGTTCATAAGTCAATAATGCCCTAGGTTTTTTCTTGCACCACTGTCTGACCTCCTAACTATTATGACCATGACATGCCCATTCCCCCTAGCACTCACCCAATCAATTAACATTTGGTGAAATGAAAACATTTCATCAGTCGCAAACACATGTGTGTAATCCTTCGCCACAAACGGAACTATTTGATTTTGTTCAACAATCGTATCATTATGAATAAGATATATCTCATTATCGACTGGACCAACAACACTAGGATTTGTAGACAACGTGTTTAAATCACATTAACAAAAACAATAACATATAAAAACACAAAGATCAAGAAAAAAATTGGACTTGTTCGGACCATATAGGCCAAAATTCATCTAGCTGTTCGGTCCCTGTCAACCGAAAATATTGATTTTTTCAGTTAATGAAGGTCAAAAAAATTAATATTTTCGGCTGATGGGGTCGAAGAGATAGATGAATTTCGGCCTCTAGGATCAGAATAAGTCCAATTTTTTCAGCTATACAGGTCCGAAAAATTCACGACGAGGTCCTATTTTTTCAAGAAAAAAAATGCTTTCTAAAACAATATTTAAAGCAAAAAAAAAAGAATTTTAAAGCTTACCACTTGTGTGACGTTGATGTTTTTTGGTCCATGCTTGATTTATTCAAGCTTAATGTTGAATCCCTATGTTTTTTAAGATTGAGAAGTTTTTGGGAAGGTTTTTAGAAGAAAAGAAGGGAAAGATGAAGGAGAAGAAGATATCTTGGTATAAGAGGGTATATTTGTTGAGGGAAGATGATGAAGAATAAGGTATTTGAAAAAAATGGGGTTTCTTTCTTAGGAAGTAGAGTTGGGAAGAAGGTAAGAGGGTTTCTTTGTTGGAAAGAAGAGTTGGGAAGAAGGGGTATATTTGTTTGGGGAGGGGGTTTAGTTAGAGGGTTTTAGTTTTAGGAAAGGAGGGTGGGGGTCTACTTATCACCTACAAGAGTATAAAAGATTTTATGATTGAGGGTATTTTTGTCAATAAGATAAAAAGAGAATTGGGGGGTCAACTGGGAGGAAGTGGGGGTTGGAATAACGTACATTGGGTTGTAAATAACAGAAAATGGGGTGTGTAGAGCAAACTTTGGGGCGTTAATACCCCCACCTTTTGCTCTTTGCTATAAATGAACTAATGATTTTTTGCACACACATATGTAGGTAGTATCAGCTTTACCTATGGCTCACGAGGGAGATTGAGGAATTCTAGGCAAAATATCTAATCGATAAAATTAATTCTAAGTTCGGCGGGGCAAGGGTCACTTCTAGCCCTTGTGATTATGGCTCCAATGAAGTTATTAGAGATGAGTGAAAATCCAATGAGAGATAATGTTGCATAAGAATAGTATTTGTGAGACCCAAATTGATCTATCATACTCAAATCTAAAGAATTTAATCACCAAATGATGGTCGTAGTTTCACTTAGTTTTGAGGTTAGGATACCTTTGATCAACGGTAGAATGGAACTGCAAAAGGCCCAAATGTGTGTGAGTGAGTGAATGTGTATGTATGTGTGTGCATGAGAGAGAGAGAGAGACAGAGAGAGAGAGACAGAGAATGACACAAACTCATGTTGCCCTACGAAGCATGATAATGTGTAATGATTAACAAACTTCATCATGTAGGATTGGCCTAGACAAAAACATGCAATAAACATTATAGATTACTCCAAAATGTAGCTCATTTTCTTAATTTATATGATAATACAAGTTGTTAGTCTCAAAGGGCACAATAATAAGCTAGAAGGGGGGGGGTTGAATAGTTTATTAGACACTTAAAAACTTTTTGTATAAGTTCCTAAAACAAGCACTTGCAATCTATTAAAGAGATTGAAGTAGCAGAAGTCTTGTAAGGAAGACAATTCAAGTCTACCGGTGAAGCACTACCGGTAGACTTGGCTGAATACTCAAGTCTGCAGTTGAAGAGATAAGTTTAAAGAGATATGAAACAGTTCAAAGCAGTAATCAACAGTAATGAAAGAACACAAGTATTTTGAGATGGTTCGCATTATAAAGAGTGCTACGTCCACCACCAAGGCAGTCAACCTTGGATTTAAATGTGCACTATGTTTTCCACTAGTTCTATTACAAAGAATATATCCAATTGTTCGTGTACAAAATATTTGACTTGTGTTTGGGGGTTTCGGAATTGAATATCTGGATAAACAAGATATTCAATTGTGCAGAAGAATGGTTTAAAGAACAACAATCAGAAGCTTAAGATAAATGTTGATGCATATCTTCTTGATTGTTGTCGAGGACTTCTTGATCAGTTTACGATCTCTTGAATGCATTGAATATAAAAGACTTTATGTTGTTTGAGAATTTCAGAGCATTTGAGATCCGTTTGAGAAGACGAAGTGTAACAGCTCTATTAGGTTCAATGCATTAAATGCATGGAGCTGACTTGAGGGTTTCGTCTTCACCGATATCGGAGCAGGAGTTGGTGCGAGCCGGCGTGAGCAATCGTAATTTCGACTGCAATAGTTCGCATGCATCGTAAGTGTCAGTCTGTTCACCTACTCTGTCATTGTTCAGAAGGCGAGAGTCTTCTTGCTTTTCAGAAAGCTAGTCAGGCGTGTCTGAGAAGTCAGGGGATGTTCTAATTCAAATTCAAACTGATAAAGTCTAAATTTAATTAATCCACAAAGACTTGGTGAGTGGACACGTCATGCTTGAACACGTGCAGACAAGGTCTGCCGCTGAATGCTGAATGATGTCTTCCGGTGAAGCTTTGTTGAAGTCTTCCGCTGAAGCTTTGTTGAAGTCTTCCGCTGCACCTGTGAAGTCTATAAAAAACTATTCTATGACAAAGTTCTATACACAGTTGCCACGCTAATTGATACGCAACCCAATTAGCCACTAATGTAATGTATGAATAGATGTAAATCAAGATACAAATGAGAAACAACACAAGTGAATCAAACTAGATTAACATTTGCTTCAAGTATTTGCGTACAATATTTTTCTTTTTTCAAATGTTTAATAGGACCTTGAGCAAACCTGCAATGTCATCACACTCCTAATATTTTTTTAATGACTCATTGTTCTCTCTCCTAATGAGGATCTTTATCTATCAAGGAACTTCTTATAATACCTTCAAAGTGATCATAGGGTCCCAAAAACCCTTTGGAAACCCAACGATGAAAGGAGACACATCTACCAAAGTGACAATCACTACGAAGCCTACTAGGAGTTGGGAGATTATTGATCTATTCATGGCATATTGGGATGAACCTAGCATTGACCATGGGATCTCTGATTAGGTTCCTTAGCAACTCTAAAGAACTTCACACTTGTCTTCCACCCACCTTCAATAGGTGTCCCAATCAAAAGTTATGAATATATTACCATTGAGACTTAGGCATTTGGAACTCCCATAGGCTTGTGTCTCATTAAAATAGATATACTTGTGTTTATGGAATCATTATGGTTTTTAGATTGGTGCTGAGTAAGAAGTGTTATTGTGTAAACTCTTCTCAACAAGACACAACTGCCTTGGCTGAGATGAAAGAGAGAACGACAGTGGTCCCCCCTCCCCCTAGAAAAAAGTGACAAGCACAAATATATAGCTAATCAAGTCATGAACCAACCCATAGTGCAATCCTATGTAGAGATCATCATGGTTCACTATAAATAGCCATTACCTCATGTATAGCAAAAGAGATTAACAGTTAGCATATGGGCATTCTTGCACTTGTTATGTTTCGTGCTCCATGCTTGTACTAGTCTATAACTTATTCAGTATTGACGAGCAAGTATTTTCTTCCTCCTCATCTCTCCCTCTCTCTCTCTCTCTCTCTCTCTCTCTCTCTCTCTCCCTCCCTCCCTCTCTCATTCGTTTCTTTTAAGTCAATAAGTGTCTAATGCCAAACTATTTACCCATGACTTGATGTAACAATACATCATCTTCCCTCTTCAAACTAGCTTCAGCAATAAAGTAATGAGCATTTGAGATCTTAAATTCCAATCCAAAACCTAAGATTGAAAGGATACCTTTCATATAGAAGGTTACCCTCTTTTAGTGGATAAAAGCACGATTAAACTCTTCATCTTATTTGAATCATTTTGGCCTAAGGTTGAATGGCTAAATACCATACACTATTTGGTAACGATAGCAGCATGAGCTAATAAAAGGAGTAACGGTGAGACAAATCCAAACATGGAGGGTGAAATTAAATCTGACCAATCACATGGGTTGAAGCTAAAATTTACTCACTAGTGATTAGTTGACTAAGGCTAACCACACCCTAAAAATCACTCTCTTCACCTCATTACTCTCTATACCACTTATTTTAACAACTTTCTAAAATAACTCTTCACACCCCACCATAACTACTTATTTTACCCTTTACCCATCCTCTCATTCCTTTTTCATGCTCCTCTCCCTATCTTAAGAAAAAATTCTCGGTCATGACTTGAGAGAGTGTGTGGCTATGGCTTAAGGAACAGGTTTGGGAGTGTGTGGTTCAGGGTGGCCGAACTTAATGGGGTATGTGTGGCAGTGAGTGGTCGAACAAACTTCATTGTGTTCGCTGCACCAGATCCAATGACCAGGCTTTTTTATTCCATCTCATCAAAGAAAAAGAACACACCTCATTGTCTCGTCGGAAAAAATGGTGTCGGAGAAGAAAGGAAGCAGAAGAAGAAATACAGAAAAAGAAAAAAATTGGAGGTTTATTTGGTAAATTGGTATGATGGCATTCTTGCAATATTTTTGTGGGGTGCAGAGATGGTTTTTGGGGTTGTTTAGCGCATGGGTTCGGGTAACCACACCCGAAAATCCACTCTTTACTCCTTATTTCCTACAATGTACAGTAGAAAGTACAACACCTTAATGCAAAAAATGGGATGTAGAGATTGGGTTTTAGGGTGTGATTAGCGTCCACCTTAGCGCCTATTATTTTAAAGAGAGCATGACTGCATAAGAGCATCCACAATGTGGGTTCTCCAATGAGTTCCCAACCCAAAAAATGGGTTCTCCACGTTGTGGGAGATCTCAACTTTGGGTCCACAAATTTTGGGTTCTCAAATCTCTTGATTTGGATACCAATTCTCGACCAAAAAAAATTCTTCCAAGCCAACTTCTTTCTTTTCGCGAGAGAACCACTTCCCAATTATGAAGCCATGTGCGCTACACGCGCCAAATTTACGCGTGAAAGGAGGTCTCCAGAGGTCTGATGCTGCCCACCCCTCCTACCAACCTTGTCCCCACCTTTCCCTCCTAGACACGCCACCCCCGTCCATTCTATCTCTCTCTCTCTCTCTCTCTCTCTCTCTCTCTCTCTCTTTCTTTTCTTCTTTGTTAATTTTTGACCTCTTTTTTCGTTTGTCAAATTATATTTTGTTTTTTCACCCTTTTTTTTAAGTTTGTTCAATTTAGTATTTTTGAAAAAACATATTTTTTAATATTTTGAAAAAAAAAATAAAAAAAAAAAAAATATATATATATATATATATATATATATATATATATATATATATATATATATATATATATATATATATATATATATACTTTCTCTAAAAAAGTTTTTTTTGTTTTTTACTTTTTTTGAAAAGTTTTTTGTTTTTTACTTTTTTTTGAAATTTTTTTTTGTTTTTTATAAAATTGAAAAAGTATTTTCTATTTTTACTTTTTTTCTGAAAAAAATTATTGTTTTTTAATAATTTTGTTGTACTATTTCTGTTAGTTTGATGTACTATTTATGTGTTTGTATTATGTAAATTTTATGTATTGTACGAATTATCTATGTTAGTTTTATGTACAATTTCTTATTTTGTATTTTAAGAAGTGCTTGTTTGTAACAAAGTATTAGTTATTTGTACGAAGTATTTAAAAAATTAAAACTATAATTAAATTATGCAATATATTAATTAAAGTATAATTAAATTATGCAATATATTAATTAAAACTATAATTAAATTATGCAATATATTAATTAAAACCATAAAAGATTTACTTTGTTCGAAATATATAATTATAAATGATTTATATTTAAAAAGTACAATAGGGTCCACCTTAAGAACCAAGTTGAAGAACCAAACATTATGGATGTTAGTTTTTAAGGTGGATGGGTTCCTCAAAATCCTAGGTGGCATTGTGGAGCCCACCTAAAAACTCAAATTGATTCTCTACATTGTGGATGCCCTAAGATTATCCACAATATGGGTTCTCCAATGAGTTCCCAACCCAAAAAATGGGTTCTTCACATTGTGGGAGTTCTCAACTTTAGGTTCCTCAACTTTGGATTCCAAATCCCTTCATTTGGATACCAGTTCCCAACCAAAAAAAATTCTTCCAAGCCCATTTTTTTCCTTCCACGTGAGAGCCACTTCCCAATTGTGAAGGCATGTGCGCTACACGCACCAAATTTACGCGTGAAAGCCTAAAAGGAGTTCTGTAGAGGTCTAACGCTACACACCCCCTTCCCCCATCCTACCAACCTTCCCCCGCCTTTCCCACCCAGACACACCACCCTCCTCCATTCTATCTCTCTCTCTTTTTTCATATTTTTCTTTGTTAATTGTTGACCCTTTTTTTCTTTTGCCAAATTATAATTTGTTTTTTCACCCTTTTTTTAGTTTGTTCTTTTTAGTATTTTCAGAAAAAAAAATTATTTTTAAATATTTTCAAAAAGTATTTTGTTTTTTTTTTACTTTTTCTGAAAAAGTTTTTTGTTTTTTACTTTTTTTGTAAAGTTTTTTGTTTTTTATAATTGTGAAAAAGTCTTTTGTATTTTTACTTTTTCTAAAAAAGTATTTTTTTATACTTTTGATTGAAAAAAATGTATTTTGTTTTTCTACTTTTTCTGAAAAAAAAAAGTTTTTTTGTTTTTTTATAATTTTGATGTACAATTTATGTTAGTTTGATGTACTATTATTGTGTTTGTATTATTTAAATTTTATGTATTGTACGAATGATCTATATTAGTTTTATGTACTATTTCTTATTTTGTATTTTAAGAAGTGTTTGTTTGTAACAAAGTATTTGTTATTTGTACGAAGTATTTAAAAATTTAAAACTATAATTAAATTATGTAATATATTAATTAAATTATAATTAAATTATGCAATGTATTATTTAAAATTATAATTAAATTATACAATACATTAATTAAAATCATAAAAAATTACTTTGTTCGAAAAATATAATTATAAATGATTTATCTTTGAAAACTATAATGGGGTTCACCTTAAGAACCAAGTTAAATAACCAAATATTGTGAATGTTAGTTCTTAAGGTGGATGAGTTCCTCAAAATCCTAAGTGGCGTTGTGGAGCCCACCTAGGAGTTCAAATGGGTTCTTCACATTGTGGATGCCTTAAGAGCATTCACAATATGGGTTCTCCAATGAGTTCCCTACCCAAAAAATGGGTTCTCCACATTGTGGGAGATCTCAACTTTGGGTTCCCCAATTTTGGATTCTCAAATCCATTAATTTGGATATCAGTTCCTGGTCAAAAATTCACTTCCCAATTGTGAAGGCGTGTGTGCTACATGTACCAAATTTACGCATAAAGGAGGTCTGACGCCGCCCACCCCCTCTCCCCTTATTCCAACCTTGTCCCCCCCCCCTTTCCCTCCCAGACACACCACACCCCCCCTTCCATTCTATCTCTCTTTCTTTTTTTTCTTTTTTTTTGCTTTGTTAATTTTTGAATTTTTTTCTTTTGCCAAATTATATTTTGTTTTTTCACTCATTCTTTTTAGTTTTTTCTTTTTAGTATTTTCAAAAAAAATATTTTTTAATATTTTGAAAAAGTATTTTGTTATTTTACTTGTTCTAAAAAAGTTTTTTTGTTTTTTACTTTTTTTGAATTTTTTTGAATTTTTACTTTTTTTGAAGTTTTTTATGTACTATTTCTTATTTTGTATTTTAAGAAGTGTTTGTTTGTAAACAAAGTATTTGTTATTTGTACGAAATATTAAAAAAATAAATTTATAATTAAGTTATGCAATATAATAATTAAAACTATAATTAAATTATGTAATATAATAATTAAAACTATAATTAAATTATGCAATATATTAATTAAAACCATAAAATTTTAATTTGTTTGAAAATATAATTATAAATAATTTATATTTAAAAAGTAAAATTGGGTTCACCTTAAAAACCAAGTTGAAGAACCAAACATTGTGAATGTTGGCTCTTAGAGCACCTCCATCGGGAGGTTTATTAAACAATACAAAGCTTTATGAAAAGCTTTATACCATTGGAGTGAGAAGTCACTTGCTGACTAGGATGCAAAAGGTTTACAACCAACAACCAGTTGAAGGCTTGGGGTTGTCGGCTGACTCATCAAAAAAATACTTTGTGATTGTCCAATTATTTCCACCCCACAATTCCTTCTGTCAAAAAAATGAACGTTGAAATCGAGCTGTGGCAAAACGGTACAGTTTATTTTGTAGGAATTTTGCAACGGTACAATTTATGACCATTTTTTATATTTTAATTTATTCTATAAGTTCTCCTATAAATAGGTTTTTAAAAAATTACATTCTTTCAAACATTTTTAATTTATTCTATAACTTCTTTTATTATGGATAACAATTTTTTACAAATTTATTGAACTCTTCTAATGTCCAAGATTCTACAAATGTTGAAACTCCTCCAAATTTTCAAGGTCTGCCAAATTTTTCAGCTCCATCGAATTTTCAAACGCCGGCATATTTTCCAGCTTCGTCGCATTTTTAAGTTCCACCAAATTTTCAAGCTCTGACAAATTTTCAAGCTCCACTAAATTTTCAAGCTCCGCCAAATTTTTATTATATCCAAATTTTCAAGGTATTTCAAGTGTTCCTAAATTTTCCTATTCTTCGTATTCTCAATTTCTCATATATTCGCAATATGAGTATTTTAACTCAATTATGGCAAATCAATATACATTTGGTTCTTATAACCCGACTATAGGTATTCGAAATCCAACAAAACCAATTGATACAAGAAGGGATAGTGTCGGTGAGTCTGTAAGTCCACTATTTTTTACCTAATAAGGGTTGAAAAACATTATTCTTGATGATGAAGTGGACAATGAAACAAAAGACATGCAGAAAACAAAGTGGAGCATTGAAGAGGATAAAATGCTTTCAAGTGTTTGGCTCGTTATTTCAAGAGATAGCGTGAAGGGAACTCTCAACATGATTAGGAGTTTTGTAAATGAATCACTGAGTACTACAACAGCAACCAAAAGACTGGAATTCGAAGGAAGTTGAACGTTTTGAAGTCGCATTGGTACACAATTACTCCAATAGTTAATCAATTTAACCAATTTTTCATCCAAGTTAGAGATCAACATCGTAGTGGGTGGTCCGATGACCAAGTGAAGGAAATTGAACGTGGTCTTTATTACTCAATAAGTAAAAAACATTTTAAGAGACTGCAAGAAATGACATTGAGTGAGCGTTCAGAGTCCTCCAATATCGTTGGGCAATAGTACGATGTGCATCCCGATTTTGGCACAAGGAAGCTTTGAAATATATAGTGTACGCGTGCATCATATTGCACAATATGATTGTGGAGAATAAATGTAATGCAATAAGTAAATGGAGCGATGAATAAGTAGATCCATCGGTACCCGCATCCCAGGTATTTATTCAAGAATTTCAATAATACCTCCAGAAGCATGCAGAACTACGTGATCAGGAAGTAAATCAAAAACTTCGATCTGACTTGGTCGAGCATATTTGAGAACGTTTTAGAAACAACAACAATGAAAATTAAGTTGTAACGATTTGATGTTTCTTATTAGAATTTAATTAGTTTGTTCTCCCATTGTATTATGCAGCTTTAATTATAATTCATATGATTTTTTTATTGATTTAGTTCAATAAAGTCTATATTGTTGCATCGGTATTTTGAATTACTAATAAATATTTATGAATAAAAAAATTCGAAAGATAAAATTAAAAAATGTATAAATTATTTGTTGGACATATTATGCTTTTTCTACAATTTTTTTTATGTTTTAAAGATATATTTATTTTTGAATATAAACGTATATTGAGAAAAAAAAAATTAGTGGTAGGTCCATGCTATAAAGCCTTTATGGATTTATGTATGGTAGAGAATAAGTTTATAGAGAAAAGATTTATAAGCTGATGACGTGGCAGAAGGGATAAACTTTTTAAAAGATTTATGATTGTGGATGCCCTTAGAGCAAGGTTAACAAAGGATCAAACACCGAATCAAACGAAATATTAGCTTTCAACGTTGTATCTAAATAAAATAAAATATAATTCTTATTTGATTTGGTTTGATTTGTATCAATATATGATACAAATCAAAACCAAATCAAAACCAATCAAACCAACTGACCTAATATTAAACCACCGTGTTTTAGCCAAACAGAACACAAAATGGTATCGTTTCATAGCGGAAAAAAAAAACTGGAGGCCGAAAACTATGACTACGCCTCTTGCCCCTCCCCTTTCCACATGGCAACATTCTAGTGGATGGAATAATTTTTTCACCACCGTTTTTCTTGGCCAATTTTCGGCCAAAAAATTTATTTATTTTTAATTTTTTTCCTGAATTAAAGTATACATTTTTACCTATATATATAGACTTGATTTGTTTCATTTTGATGTCAGAAAAAAATTCTATGATTTTTTCAAGTTTTTAACCATTTTATGAAAAAAAAATATTAAAGTATTGGAGATAAATATGGTGTGATATGAAAAAAGTATTGGATTTTGTGCCACTATTGGAAGAGTTTTCTTGGTTTTGAATTAAATGAATATCAAATAGATTATTTTATTGGTTTTTAATAGGTTGTGTTTAATTTTGTGATTGATTTGAGTAGTTTTGATCTAACTGTTAACCATGCTCTTAAAGCATCCACACTCATACACCTTTTAAAAGATTTATTCAGCATGTCACGTCCATCAGCTTATAAACTTTTTCATTTTAAACTTATAATTATATACACTCACATAAACCTTTAAAAAGTTTTATAACATGGACGACCCACAACTAAATATTTTATTCTTTCACAACATTCATTTTAAATTACATTCTTTCACAATATTTATTTAAAAGTAATAATTTTATTTTCAATAATAATGATATATTCTTAAAACATAAAAAATATTTAAAAAAATATATTATGTGAACATAATAATGATTAGTAATTTAAAATATTGATTCTATAATATATATTTTATTAAACAAAATTGAATATAAAATCATTTTTCAATAGTTTTTACAACGGCTAGTTTTCATAAAGGCTAATTTTGCAACGACTAGAGTTTACTAAAAAAAAATCAATATAAAATCACATGAAATATAATTAAAAGTACATAAATATTGATCACATGAATAAAAAACATACTATCACATAAACTCATATTACAATAATTAGAAACTTCATAAATTAAAAATTACTCCCTCCGTCCCTAAATAATTGTCATAGTTGACCCGACGCACAGTTTAAGAAAAAAACAATTGACTTGATTATTTATATTGGTTTAATATGTAGTTTTCTTTAAAGCCCAAGTGTATGTGGCTCATAATTAAAATAGATTGAAAAAGTAAGTGTAAAGTGGTAAAAGTGATGTTCTAAAAAGGTAAGTTTCAAATTGGACAATTATTTTGGGACGGACGAAAAAGAAAAGGAGGACGATAATTTAGGGACGGAGGGAGTATATAACTTAAACTAGACAATATTAAATTTGGCCATGATAATAACACAAACTTGTTATTGAATTTACAGTTGCTTATCTGTCATGCCACTAGTATCCTTACAGATTATTTTATAATCTTTAGCAAGTGTGGACATGTTTATTGTTTTTTTCACTTCTTTGAGTGCATAAATCTTTATTTTTTTTTCTATTGCAGCCCGTTCATTATCATTTTTTGTTATCAGTTTGTTGGTGATTTTTGCTTTCCCTTTACGCTTTGTAACCTTTTGACCAATCGGGCGAACTTCAACCTCATTGTTGTCGATGTTGATGCTCATATGCGCATCAGATGATGATGTGTATGTCCTAGTTTCAGATATCTTTGTCTTTTTAGAGGAATGATCACTTGATTTTTCACCTTTCCACTTTGGCTCATCTTTCAGACACATGCTTATATCTAAAATATTTTTTACATGTTGAGAAGAAAAGATCACGTGCAGTTTCTTTCACTTGATCATTGTTGGTTTTTTACTTGGATGAAGTACTGGTTAAATTCATTAACCAGTGGAAGAACTGTGTACCAATGTGATTTCAAGACAGTTAACTTTCTTGAATTCCTCGTCTTTTGACTCTTGTTGTAGTACTCGGTGATTCATTTCCAAAACTCCTTATCATGTTGAGAGTTGCCAATCATGCTATCCGTTGAAACAATGAGCCAAGCACTTGCAAACAGTTTGTCATATTCAATTCTCCATTTTGATTTTTTCTTGTCTTCAGCTTAATTATTTACTTTTTCATCTAGAACGATGTTTTCCAACCCTTCTTGAGTGGAAAAAGAAGGAATTTCAGACTCACCGATACTAACCATTTTTGTATCAGTCGGTGCTGTTGGATTTCCAGTACTTATATTTGAGTTATAATATACGGGTGCGTATTGATTCGTCATAGCTGGATGAAAATATCCACGTTGCGGATACATGAGAAATTGAGAAAAATTAAGGATAAGGAACGTTTGGAATATTTGAAGTTCCTAGATTAGTTGGAGGAACGGGGAAATGTGAAAGATTTTGAAAATTAGGATATTGAAAATTCTGAGCTTGAAAATTTGGAGAAGCTTGAACATTCCAAGGAGCTTGCAAATTCTGAGGAGTTTGGGTATTGGCAGAATCATCATGATTTGAGGAGCTCAATAAATTCATAAAATAATTGTTATCCATAACAAAAGAAGTTAAAAGAAGTTAAAAGAAGAATTTTAGGTAGTTAAATGAGAAAGAATTTGAGGTAAAATGTATGTTTGGATGTAATGAAAACACTGTTTTGGAAAACTATTTATAGGAAAAATAAAAAAAAAGTTACAGGTATATTGTAACAGTTAAAAACACACACAAAAAAAAGGCACAGAACGGATACATAAATTGAAGTAGTACACAACACATGTTAGATATGACCATCATTTTATCAATTTGGTCAATCTCCAGCTTTCCACCAACCGGTTGATATTTTCAACGTTTTCCCTTTTTTAATGTACTGTTATAAAGCTTTTTCAAAAGGTTTATGTGAACTTTTAAAACCTTTTCCTTCCCCTAGTACAGATGCTCTTAAGAGCAACTCCAACAAACATGAATTTTTTTCATTGGGTTTTTCAAAACAAAAATAGCTGATGAAAGTTTTCCCCATAGTGGGGTATGTGTCAAAGCTTTTTGTGGGAGAGCAGCTCTCTCACAAAGGAGTTACTTTTTCAAGCCACGGTGGGCCTACCCATGCAGGTATGTTCCTTCCCCCCCCCCCTTTCTTTCTATCCCTTGTACAACGATTGTTGTATTCCCTACTATAAATACACCTCCAATTTTTCATTCATTCATTTTTCTTATCTATCAAACTAT
Source organism: Codonopsis lanceolata (assembly GCA_013146195.2). Classification (NCBI taxonomy): domain Eukaryota; kingdom Viridiplantae; phylum Streptophyta; class Magnoliopsida; order Asterales; family Campanulaceae; genus Codonopsis; species Codonopsis lanceolata. The sequence goes on along the minus strand of CM028380.1, from coordinate 18,401,183 downwards.
AAAAAATGGATGATAAAAATGCTACTCCTCAAAATTTTGAAGAAAATGCAAATTCTCGAAATTCTTGAAATTCTCATACTCGTCCAAATCCTCAACATTTTCAATTTTTTCTTTCGACACAATTAAATTTCCAAAATTTTCCCTATGTTCCACAATTCCCTCAAAAAAAATTCAAATTTTCAAAGTGTCCTTCGAGCTCTGCTTTTTCCTTGCCCTCCCAAATATTGGTCTGACACAACAAACCAATTTGGGATGTCAACCAATTTTTTTACTAATTCACCAACACAACCAATCTTTATGCTTTCAAATGAGTCAAGGAGGAATAGTATTGATGTATCGAACAACGATAAAGAGCCTATAACACGGTCTTCTATTCAAGAGTCTCAATTTTTACCATATTTCGCACAAATATGGCTCAAGCATATTACACTTGATAAAGATATGGATGTTGACAATGAAGTTGGTGCAAGTAACAAAATGTCACTCTGAAATACGTTCTAACGAAATGCATCATCAACTTCAAGTCGATTTAGTTGAACATATTTGGACGCAGTACAATCACGATGAGTGAAACATTACTATTTATTAATTTAAAGCATTTCACTTTTTTATTTGTAATTTACTTCTTGTTTGTAGTAATTAATTGCTTAATGTTGTACTCCTTTTTCAATTTATAAAATTTTAATAATATTGTCAAATCGTTATTTCTCAATAAATAATAAATAATAATAATATATAAATTAATTTAATAAAGTAAATAGGAAAATTATATTTACTTCACTTTATATATTATATAAATACTATGCATACTATTTTATATATATATATATATATATATATATATATATATATATATATATATATATATATATATATATATATATATATATATGAAAGTAAAAGTTGTATAGATAAAGTGAGACCCATAAAAAAGTTGTTGGAAAGTTTTTAATAGTGAATAGAGTTTTGATGTTTTTGGTTTTTGAGGTGGAGATGATGTGGCATGTGGGAGCTACAAAAAAGCTCAAAAAAGTTATCCACCATTGTAGATGCTCTAAGGGTAGCTGTAGTGGGTAACATAAAAGATTTTTAAAAGTAGTATAAACCTTTTGCTAAAAGGTTTATACCAATAAAGTGGAGGGAGTATAAGGTAGAAACTTTCTATCGCTTGGTCTCCACTAAACGGTTGGTGAAATGATTTTTGTCAATTTGAAACTTTTCCATATGACAATTCTATACCTTTTTTTAAAAAGTTCTAATCGTTGCATGCTATAAAGGTAACTTTGAAGACTTTTTTTTATTTCTCATGTAAATAGTTTTTCAAAACAATTTTTTCATTACATTCAAACATACATTTTACATCAAATTCTTTCTCATTTAACTACCTAAAATTCATTTTTTCACTTCTTTTGTTATGGATAACAATTATTTTATGAATTTATTGAGCTCTTCAAATGATGATGATTATGTGATTCTGTCAATACCCAAACTCCTCCGAATGTTCAAATTACTCCAAATTTTCAAGATCATAATTTTCAAAGTCTTCCACATTTCCCAGTTCCTCCAATTAATCAAGGTACTTCAAATATTCCAAACGTTCTTTATCCTTTATTTTCTCAATTTTTCATGTATCTGCAACATGTATATTTTCATCCAACTATGGTGAATCAATACGCACCCAAATATTATAACCCAAATTCCTTATTTTTCCACTCAATAAGGGTTGGAAATCATCCTTCTAGATAAAGAATAAACAGTCAAGTTGAAGACAAGCAAAAAGCAAAATGGAGCATTGAAGATGACAAACTGCTTGCAAGTGTTTGGCTCATTGTTTCAACGAATAACGTAATTGGCAACTCTCAACATGATAAGAAGTTTTAGAAACGAATCACCGAGTACTACAATAAGAGTCGAAAGACGGGAAATTCAAGAAAGTTAACTGTCTTGAAATCACATTGGTCTCCAATTGTTAATGAATTCAACCAATACTTCATCCAAGTACAAAATCAGTATAATAGTGGGTGGTCCGATGACCAAGTGAAAGAATTCGCACATGATCTTTTCTTCTCAACACGTAAAAAACATTTTAGATACGAGCATGTGTGGACAATACCAAAAGATGAGCCAAAGTGGAAACATGGAAAATCAAGTGAGCATTCCTCTAAAAAGACAAAGATATCCAAAACCGGGGCATACACATCATCATCTGATGCGCATACAAGCATCAACATCGACGACAATGAGGTTGAAGTTGGCCCGATTGATCAAAAGGTCGCAAAGCGGAAATGGAAAGAAAAAACCACTAAGTAAACTGAAACAGCAAATGATAATGAACGGCTGTAATAGAAAAAAGAGAAGATTTGTGCACTCAAGGACGTGTCAGAAGCAATAAACATGTCCACTCTTGCTAAGAATTATAAAATCCACTGTAAAGATACTAGTGGCATGGCAGATGCAAATTCATCAACAAGTTTGTGCTATTATCAAGGCCAAATTTAATATTATCTAGTTTAAGTTATATAATTTTTAATTTATGAAGTTTTTAATTATTGTAATGTGAGTTTATGTAATAATATGTTTTTATTCATGCGATCAATATTTATGTACTTTTAATTATGTTTCATATGATTTTATATTGAATTTTGTTTAGTAAACTCTAGCTGTTGCAAAATTAGTCATTATGAAAACTAGCCGTTATAAAAACTAGTTGTTATGAAAACTAGCCGTTACAAATGACTATATATAGACAAATGAGCCTCCATATTTGCTGCAAACACAATCGAGAATTCATACAACAATCTCCACACAAAAAATGTCTTCCGGCTCCTACTCCCCTTCCGATTCTGATTCTTACCTTCTGTCTATCCTACAATTCATACATGATGAATTGAAGGACAATTCTACCAATCGAGAGTGCGAAGCTGAGAGTTTCTATGGTCGTAAACGCAGTTAAAAATACATAAATCGAGAGCGTGAAGCTGGACATGACCGTATTTTCAACGACTATTTCTCCAAGAAGCCGGTTTACACAGATCAAATGTTCCGAAGAAGGTTCCAAGTGAGTAAGGAGTTATTCTTTCGAATTGTAGAAGCTTTTTCAAATCATTCGGATTATTTTCAAATGAAGCGTGATGCATGTGGTAGAGATGGACTTTCCTCGCTGCAAAAATGCACTGCGGCTATCAGTCAATTGGCATATGGCTCGCCTGCCGACCATTGTAACGAATACGTACGACTTGGCGAAATCACTAGAATCAAATGCTTAAAGAAATTTTGTCGATGTGTGATTGAGGTATTTGGAAGAGTATACTTGAGAAAACTCATTGTTAACGACGTCCAACGCATTCTGATTACCATGGCTTCTTGTTATGTTAGGAAGCATTGACTGTATGCATTGGTCGTGGAAAAATTGTTCAGTTTACTGTAAATGATACACAATACACGAAGGGATATTATCTGGCAGATGGTATCTACCCGGAGTGAGCTTCATTTGTTAAAAGCTTTGCATATCTAGAAGACCCTAAAATGATCAAGTTCAAACAAATGCAAGAGGATGTAAAGAAGGACGTTGAACGAGCATTCAGAGTCATCCAATCTCATTGGGTGATAATACGAGGTGCGACACGATTTTGGAGCAATGAGGATTTGAAAGATATAATGTACGCGTGTATCATATTGCATAATATGATTGTAGAGAATGAAGGTAACGCGATAAGTAACTGGTCGAATGAAGAAGTAGAGCCACCAATACACGTATCTCAAGGACATGTTCAAGACTTTCAACAATACATTCAAAGACATGCGGAAATACGTGATTGTGAGGTACATCAAAAACTTCGATCCAATTTGGATGAGCATATTTGTGAACGCTTCGCTGACAATAACAATGAAGATTAAGTTATTTCGATTGAATATTTCATATCAATATTTATCTACTTTTAATTATGTTTCATATGATTTTATATTCAATTTTGTTTAATAAAATATATATTATTGCATCAATATTTTTAATTACTAATCATTATTATGTTGACATAATATATATTTGATTAATGATACTATTGGTCCCTTGATTTTGGGTCGTTCTCAGTATTAGTTCTTTAACAGTTTTTTGTCAAAATTGAGTCCTAAAAGTTTCAAATTTTCACAGACTCAATCATTTTGGTGGATGTCGTTACAGAAATATCGTTTGCACATGTAAGGACTAGGATGAAATTTTCTCAAACCTAAATTATGTCATAAATTACAATTGAGTCCCTAAGGTTTGAAAAAGGACAATAAGGCTTTCTTCCCCAAATACATTTCTCTAAGGGCTAAATTGAAAATTTTATTAAGTGTTTTCCTTCCTTCCTAGCAATCGAATTGGGATCCCCACTGTCGTTGTCTGCTCCGTCTTTCCGATGACTACCCCGGTGCCGTCTATCCCCACTAGCCTACCAGTCCCACCTAATGTCACGTTATCCCTAAACATCGCCGTCTCTCCGATGACTACTCCGGTGGCGCCGCGTGATCCAGTAAATTATAAAATTCTATGTATATCTCTATAACCAGAAATCTATATCTTGATCCAGAGCCTAAAGCCATCTTAAATGGCTCTGAATCCTTCTCACATAATCTCACCTGGGTTTTGGGGGGGGGGGATATTTTCAGATCCAGACAGATTTAGGCCAAGTAGTCCAGCGAACTCGTCAGTGTTTGCCATACATATAATCTGCCCCATCATTGTCGTGCGCAATCATGCTTGGGTGTTTGTGGGTATTCAAATTTGGGTCTATTTTGGGTTTTCAGCCTTAACAATCGAACTCATCTAAGTTCACGACCATGGATAATCATGGAAATCTCGCATGGGAGTGTGCCATTGACAGCGGCAATGCAACCAGAAATCTATGTATATCTCTCCGATGACTACTCGTTCGGTCAACTCAATTGACCTCTCCAATGCCAACATCGCTGGACCTTTTCCTTCCTTGCTCTGCCGCCTTCGGGACCTCAAATATATTTCTCTGTCTCAAAAGCTGGAGCACCTCGATTTGGGGCATAACTTACTTACTGGTAATCTCCCCTACACCTTATCCGACCTACCCAGTTTGAAATACCTTGAATGATTGGAAACAATTTCTTCGGTGACATTCCCACCAGTGGTTCGTTCTGGCAACTCAAGGTTCTCTTTTAGGCAACATTTGGAGTAGTAAATTGATCGTTTGGTCACCAATTGGTTGTTGTTGTTTTTCCAGATTACTATGTTGGTTTAATTGTGTTGATTATTAAAAATTGTATTGATTATTAAAAATAGTCAATAGGATGAAAAACAGAACACCTAAACGTAACACCAAAATTCCTAAACGCAACACCATTTAAAAGGTAAAATTACTTTACTACCCCTCTTCACATTTAAAATATACTACCTCCTCCCTCCTTCCCCCTTCACGTAATTTAGATTACGTGTCATTGTTGATTCGATTTACATTGTTAATTCTCATGATATCGCATGTGAATTAAATTGATTTTGATTCGGTTTATTTTTTCTTTTCAATTACGAACAAAAAACCGTTGATTTACATTCTTTTTCGATTTCGGACAAAACAACCGCTACAAACTAGCGGATGTTTTATAAAATATCCGCTAGTGTATACAAAAAGTGATTATCTATTAAATGTTAAAAGGTGTATTTAGGTCATTTTATACATTAAATAGTGTTGCGTTTAGGGATTCTGGTGTTGCGTTTAGGGTCACTCGATGAAAAATAGTCGATTGTTTAATTTGGGGAAGAAAGTCATTTGGTCTTTTTCCATACCATAAGGACTTGATTGCAAATTGAAAAAAAAAGTTTAGGTGTAAATTTTTTTAATTTAGTCCTTACACAAATGCATGTAGTACTTAACGATATTTTCTAACGACATTCACCAAGAGGACTGAGGCTGTAAAAATTTGAATTTTTAAGACTCAATTTTGACAAAAAAAAATTAAGGGACTATTGCTAAAAACAGCCTATAGCCGAGGGACCAATAGTGTCATTAACTCATATATATTTTTAATATTTTTTTTATATTTTAAGAATATATATTTAGTATTGAAAATAAAATACTCCCTCCGTCCCTAAATTATCGTCCTCTTTTCTTTTTTCATTTGTAAAATAATTGTCACTTTGAAACTTACCTTTTTAGAACATCACTTTTACCACTTTACTTACTTACTTTTCACCTTACTTTAATTATGGGCACATGGCTTTAAAAAGGAAACTACACATTAAACCAATATAAATAATCAAGTCAATTGTTTTTTCTTAATCTGTGCGCCGGGTCAACCACGACAATAATTTAGGGACGGAGGGAGTAATTACTTTTAAATAAATATCATGAAAAGAATATAATTTTAAAATAAATATTGTGAAAAAATAAAATATTTAGTTATAAATCCATACTGTAAATTTTTTTAAAGGCTTACATGAGTTTAGATATTAAATTTAAAATAAAATAATTTATTAGTTGATGATACGAGATAGATAAACATAAATATTTTAAAAGACCGATGAATATGAGACCATGTTTAACGGGGTATCTTCCCATCCTCAAATAGATATCTATCCATTTAACGGAGTATTTTCCCAAATCATTTGGGAATCTTTGTTTAGATTTGTTGGTTTAAATCGCTGTATAAGCGACCGAATTTTTCGGCTTTTGCCGAGAAAGCTCCTTAAAATTGTTCTCTTTTCCAGCCCTCTCTCTCTCCCTTCAGGTGGTGGGCCACTTTGTTTTTTTTCTTTTTCTTTGATTTTCAGTTATTTTGGAATTCAAAAAAATAAAAAAAAATTATTTTTAAGAAATACACATTTTTGTCTATAAATAGAGACTTGGTTTGATTCGTTTGACAAGAATTAATTTTTTAAAATTTAAAGATATTGGAGATAAAGATGGTGAGATGTAAAAATTATTTGAGTTTGTGTTAAGGTTGTATGCGTTATTTGTTTGGGAAGATATATCAAAGATTCAAATTTATATTTATTTATTTTTAATAAGTTGAGTATTATATAAGGATCTAATTAGATCCATTGTTGTACATGCTCTGAGGGTACGAGTTCCTCTAAATCCTAAGTGGCTGGGGGCGGTGAACACAAATCGGTTCTCCGCATTGTGACGACCTAACTATAATTAACTATGAGCGTTACGCACTAGGCAACAGAAAAATGGTTTTAAAGAAGCCACCAATTTACCTACCAAAACCACCGCACCACCACCGTCCACCACCACTATCCCAACCTTCCCTGATTCCCCCACCACGGCCACCACCCCCAGATACCTCTCTCACCCCTCTTCCCACTCTCCCTCTCTCCTCCGCCGCCCCAACAACCCAAACCCAACTCACCCACTTCATTAACACCCACCTCCAACCCTCCTTCACAACCACCCACCTCCTCAAATTCCTCAAAAACCACCTCCACCACCACCCCAAATTTTCCCATCTCGACCTCCACGTCTTCTTACACGCCGCCTCACTCGACTCCTTCCGCCACGACCACTCCACTTTCGAATGGATGGCTCGCACCCTCGCCGTCTCCCACCGCCTCGACTCCCTCTCATCTCTCCTCCAATTCATGCTCTCCAACCCTTGCCCCTGCTCCGACGGTATCTTCTCGTGCCCAAGAACTGAACCCATTTTTCGTTTCGCTATTAATTCTTACTGTAATGTGGGTAGATTTAATGATGCATTGTCAGCGTTCGATAATATGCTTAAACTAATAGATGGGAAGCCTAATGTTGCTCTGTACAATTTGATGATTCATGGTTTTGTTAAGTTCAGGAAACACGAAAAAGCGGTGGAGTTTTATAGTAGGATGATTAGGGATCGAGTTAGACCCGATGTGGTTACGTTTAATATTTTGATTAGTGGGTATTGTCGCAATTCTCAATTTGGGTTGGCTTTGGAAATGTTTAAGGAAATGAGGGTTAAGGGTTGTGTGCCGAATGTGGTTAGCTTTAATACGCTGATTAAGGGTTTTTTTAGGGAGAGGAAGTTTGAGGAAGCGGTTGGAATGGCATATGAGATGATTGAATTGGGGTGCGGTTTTTCGAGTGTCACTTGTGAGATTTTGGGTGACGGGCTTCTTAGGGAAGGGAGGGTTATGGAGGCATGCGATCTGTTGATTGATTTTTGTAGGAAAGGAGTTTTGCCAAGGGATTTTGATTACTTTGGCTTAATTGAGAGGCTTTGTGAGGAAGGGAATGTGGTAAAAGGATTGGACATACTGTATGAGTTATGGGGGAAAGGAAATGCTCCAAGCTTTATTGCTTGTACGACTTTGATTGAAGCTTTAAGGAGATTCAGGAGAACAGAAGAGGCATTCAAGTTAGTGGAAAAGATGCTTAAAGCAGGTATTGTTCCAGATAGCGTGACTTATAACTGCCTTGTCCGTGAACTTTGTAATTCAGGGAGAACAGTAGAGGCAAATAAGTTGAGGTTACTGGCTTCTAGCAAAGGCTTAAAGCCCGATGGTATGACCTATAATATATTAGTAGCAGGATGTACAAAGGAGGGTAAGAGGAAAGAGGGGGAGGTTCTAGTGAATGAGATGTTGGATAAGGGGTTTATACCTGACATTGCTACTTATAATAGGTTAATGAATGGACTTTCTACTGGGTAATTTTTCTCTTCAAACTCTGAAGTGCACTTGGCAGACTGAGATAGTGATGCTATGTGAGGTTTCAATTTCACGTACAATGTTTATTAGGGACTATAAGGTTCTAGTCAATTTGTAAGAGAGTGATGTCTCTGGTGTGGAAATTTGAAAGAAGTAGCCTGAAGCTCTTGTCTGGATGTTGGTTGTGTAATGCATAAGCTGTAAAATGCAATGAATTTTGTATAATATGGGTTCTTCTGCGCCTGAAGGTTGTTCTTCAACAGCATAAATAATTGAAATCTATTCTTTTTTCATAATTTCCCTTCAACGGGATCCTTCTTCTCAAGCATCTCTCTCTCAACATATGACAACTGTATTGCCTAGTAGCTATCGGAAGTATAATGAACTTCACTGAAACAAAAGGAGAGCATGTTACACATCACAATATTGAGGGAAATTCAAAAAACGGAAGTTTATATGATGTGTTTGTATGACTTGGGAAGTTTCCAATGCAAAAATGAGAAAGAAATGACCAATGAGATAAATGATAATAAGGAACACAAGAAGGAAACATGAAATTGGTGTGATATGTAGTCAATTTTGTTGGAGGCATTTAATGACAGTCCTTACTGGGAGGGAAGTGTGAGAAGAGTTTCATCATTGATTTCTATTGATGGCAGATGCTGAATTCATCATGCTTGGTATGTAAGAGTTTGTTTCTTCATTTACTTTCTGAACATTTCCTGCATTTTGAGATCTATATATATGGTCAATCATACTCCTTTTCTTCTTATTGCCTTTCATGCCTAAATGATTTGATAAAATATATCTATCAAATGTGTCCTATAAAATGCTTTATCGCGTTTGATAATATATGACCAAACATACTTCATTATCTTCTTACTGACTTACAAGTCTGAATGAATTGTATAAATACTTCTGTGAAGTCTATATCCCACAATTTTGCTCCTTCTCATTTGATAATGTAAGAGATATGAAGACTAAGCACTATACAAAAGTGTACAAATTTCATTTGAAAAATGAATCTGTTTATATAATGTTTAGGTGTATTACATGATCAACATATCAAATAATTTGTTGTGTAGGCCACTTACTAATCAATAATATGTACTGTTTGTTGACATGATTTTTGTCATCCATGCATGCCTACACTTGCAGAGATGTAGACGTCATTTTGAAAATCAGTGTTGGACACATGACTTATTCTCTTCATTCCTCGCCCTTAACCGTAAGATAGTATTTTCCAGATATGGAAGGGCAATCTTTCTTATCCCCTCGTGAAAAATATTAAATATACAAGCTAGAACTTTTTAAATGCCATTTGACGCCAGGAAATGTGAGGTCTTTTGAATGGATAATGCATGTATTGAACAAGATTCTTGAAAAATATAAAGGGTTCAAAGATCATTGAAGATTGAAGAAAAGGATAAAGTTAATTTTATTTACTAGTTGGTCAACCTAGAAGAAAATATACATCAGTCTTCAATTCTCATTCATGTACTATTTTTTTCCTGTTAAAAGCCATGTAATGTGACATTGAAAAATGTTGAAGATTATTTTGAGTGTTTCTCTTAATATGGGTTGAAGCTTTCTAGTTCTCCATTTTAGGTCTAGAAGAAGGATTTATTCTTTTCGTACTCGTTACTTTTGATGGATTCCTTATCGTAAAGAGTGTTACCAAAGTTTCACTTGTATTTCCTCCTTATTTCTCCCCTTTCTTCGGTGTCTGCAGAACTGGCCATGAAGAGTTTTACCTGTTGGTTTGTTAGAAATTCTCATGGTATTGCAACCTTGTCTAGCCCTCTTATTTTTTTTAATAGGTAAGTGTGACCCCTTGTTAGTATGGGGAATGGAATCAAGGACCTCAAGGTCTTTCCGTGAGTACCTTTGCCATCTCTCCCACCCCTTGGGGTCACCTTGTCTAGCCCTCTGCTAATCAAATTCTTCATCTGGTGGATTCATGCTTCTACTTTCTTGTTGGCAGAAATATGTAAATCTACGGCACATGCATGCCAAAGTTGGACAGGACTCGCGTGTGAAATGCCCAACTAACACCTGTGGTGGTGGAAAGTTAGATTGGCTGATGGTGTGCCGGTGCTAAGCGACTACTGGGAAGTAGAATTCACGATTTCCTTGAGGATGCACATACATCAATCAGATAAAAAGGGATCTGAAAGTTGCAGATTTATAGAAAAAGAATATGTGATAGGAAATGACTAAGAAAATAAGTGTTTGATATTTGCAAGGAAATGAATCAAACCCCAACAAGAAAATCCATGTTAACCGCTGCCACTAGTGGTGTAATGAGGGTAGTGAATCAAGCATTGAAACCACTGATGTTCGAACTCCATGACCCTGAAGAATGGCACATTTAAGAATAGCTCAGAAGCCCTGTTAGTAAGCATTGATCTTGAACTTGGAAGCAAGTTTCTTGTGGAGAAGGTATTTCATTATTGTGATGGTCACTTATTGTGCCTTTTATTGCTTCTGCTATTCCAGAACCATGGTTTTTGAAACAGATTTGGATGTTCTTGCTCCAGTGTTTGGAAAACCATTATTAACATTGCAGTTTCTTTAAACGACCATTTTAGGTAGGATAAAGCCCTTCTACACCCATCAACCCCGGTATCTTACTCGTAGCATAGGTTAATGTCCCCTCCTGACCTATTTAGGTTGGCTCTAATAAAATTTTTGCTTAAACATGTATATACAGCTTCTTCTTTTTTTGCCCCGCCAATGAATTTATGTCAATCTCTGTGTTGGTCGGTTTGTACTGATGCAATGTATCAGTAAGCACCAGACAGGGCTGTGTCAATACTATAAAAGAACTACCTGATGTGTACATATCTCTCTCTCTCTCTCTCTCTCTCTCTATATATATATATATATATCAAGTTGCCTTGACCCCGTTTTCCCATCAAGTTTGTTTAAATGCTGCATTGTTCTTTTCAGGGTAAGTTTTAAGGGCAAGTGTAGTGCACCATGCTACTGAGCAAGTATAGGCCTTCCACATTTGGTTCATCAGATGATGCCTGCTTCCAAGTAGTAGAGGGTTTTCTGCTCCGCCTTACTGGTCTATAAAATATCACTCGTGGTTTACAGTGGTTGAGGGTTTGCTGCGTCGAAGTTTACAGCCGTGTTCAGGGACCATCTGCCAAAGATAGGAGCATCCTGGTTTACAGTGGGAGATGCTTGGATATGGTACACCAGCTTATAGTAGTCTGCCTAGCTCAGAAGATTTCCTCTTTTGGACTTGGAGATTTTTTAGAAATCGCATATATAGATTGTAGTAAATTTCCTGGCAAGTTTGCAATGCGAGCTATAATTAAGTTTAGCATATATAGATTGTGTGTGCGTCTCTGTGTCTAAGAATTTAAATCATTTGTTCTTCAAATATATTTGCACGATTAACTACAGTTACTACAAAATATCAATCTTCTCAATTCTAGTTTGTAAACAAATCCCCAAAATGAAATGAGATTCTAGAAACCACTTCAGAGCTATTGCCCATGAGTTGGCGAATCATCAAATCTTTTTTATTTTTATTTTTTGAAGAGAATCATCAAACCATCTGTCTTGCTCATTCAAGTTTAACCACTCAGTGTTCCTCACCAAGCATCCCATTCTCAAATCCTCCAAGCTTCTCTCCATATTCACTCTGTTCTTTAATGGCACTGAAAAATTTCTTTTCTAGTTACATACCTACCATTTTTCTGTTCCCAGCTTAGTAGCAAGATCACGTCTATGATGCTCAATCGACATGATTAGCTTTGGCTCTGGATGGTCACCTAAGACCTTCAGTTGTATGCATCTTCGGAACCATTCCAATCCTCATACTCAGATATGATATCAATAAGATGGATGAAGGCGAAGTAATTGGGTACGAAATTATACTGAAACAAAATAGAGGGAGTATAGCATGGGTTTGTATGGTCATCTTGGTAGAAATGGAGGGTAAACACTGTAGAGAGATATCTGGTATGTATTCAGCCCCAGCATCCTGTAACTAAAACTGTTACATAATTTATCCTGCACTGTATATCAACATCATTTAAGCTGCTTGTTCATTGAAATTTAATTTTACGGTCATTCTTCATTTAGGTTGTGCATCCTCCATTGAAGGCCTAGAGGCAAACTGAAACACCTGAGCATGGTTAAAAAGAGGTCAGCCCCCAAGCGCGTGATGGTGCATTTTTTAACACCTACACCGTCAGATAAACCGTGTAATCCTGACATGTTCAACCAAATATCAGGCCGATTATGAGATAACTTGGAGCTGGATTGAAGTAGAAGAGCTATGCTTCACAAAACACTTGATTATAACTTGATACGATCAAAACAGGTGAGAAGCAGCTGCGGAGAAAAATTTACAAAGAACAATCATAAATGGATAAAACGTGCTTCCTTGAAGCCAATCATGGTTAATCTTTAAGAATCTCATTACAGATGGATAAAAAATATTTCGAAGTGATATTACAGGCTTTCTTATCCAAATATTGGAGGTAGCATTCAACTCGATGCTTTCATCTCAACTCCTTCAAAGTAATCTTCTTTCCGAGATGCAACTGTCACCAATTTTGATTGCTGCCCTAGCTGTTTAACCTCTTTCGCATAAACATTATTTCAAACTAACTCCAACCTATGGCGAATCCGCCCAAGTATTTCTAGAAACCAACACCTAAAAAAGAACTCGCTCAACAATCAATGTCAACAACTTTTATCGACTTTGCCATGTAAATTAAAAAGACAAAAACTTTGGTAAGACGGTCTTACGACCCACCATGTGTTGAGGGGTTGAGGTGTAAGAGAGTGGAGCCCCGTCTGGAGACCTACCCATTAAGAAAAGCTTACCATTCAAATGAAATACTTAACCATTTGAACTTCCTTCTGCTTGAAACCACATTTCTCATAAAAAACTTTGTTATCAACACTGCAATCAAGGATGACCTTGTAGCAACCCGTTGAACGAGCATGATCCGTGAGAAAACCGATGATTTTCTTTCCTAGTTGCATCCCTCGGGCGCCCGAATCAACCACAACATCTTCAATATGTCCCACTTTACCACAATTCCTTATGAATTTCTTTTCAATAAACACACTACCAGTTGCAACGATCGTTGCGGAACGATCATCTTCGATCACGCAAATGACGTGGTCATCACCATATAAAGCAAGTTCTTGAAATCGTTTCTGGAAATCCTCGTCAGATACGGAATCACACGTGGTTAGCTGTTGCAGTAACTGAATAAAACCCTTGCCTTTGTCTGACATCTCCAACTTCCGAACTCGATATGTCTCTTCTTCACTCTGCATCTTCTCAAAGATACTTGTGTTTACGTCTGAAATTATAATTATCCAATAGAAATTAGTAAAGTTTACAAATCATAAATTCATAATTGTCCCCTACGCACATTTAATTACATCATTTGTAATGCTTGTAAGCAATTTTTTTTCAATAAAACATACAAGACAATCATTTAAAAATTGATCACAAATTCAGTTTCGTAGATCCTGAGAATATTCAAATCAACTAATTCTTTCGTAGCTAAAGTATCGGGAACACCGTTACCAACAGATGCACTACCAGTTCCACTACCACTCCCAAATTCTTCCGGTCATTTCTGTTTAAAAATTTTCTTCATAATCGCTAAAACCAAATTCGTTCACATCAACTACAATTTGGAAATTTACACAAATAAAAAAAATTCTCATCAACTAGTTCAACCCCAAATTAAAATGACCTAATTTCAGATTAAATAAATAGATATTTCCTACCAAGATATTGAACACACATTTAAGAAATAAAACAATACTCCCTCCATTCTTAAATTATCGTTCTAGTTGACCTAGCGTACGGGTTAAGAAAAAACAATTGACTTGATTATTTATATTGGTTTAATGTGTAGTTTTTTTAAAATCATATGTATATGTGGCTCATAATTAAAATCGGGTGAAAAAGTTTGGGTAAAGTGATGTTTTAAAAATGTAAGCTTAAAACTGAAAAAATGATGTTTTAAAAAGATAAGCTTAAAACTGAACAATTATTTTGGGATAAACGAAAAAAAAAAGTTCAACAATAATTTAGGGGCGGAGGGAGTATTATATAATATCATCTATCACAAATTAACAAATCACAATTCACAACAATTACATAAATTAAATACAAAATTAAGGCTATTTCAAAATTAGTTATTTAAAATTAGGGCTATTTTAAAATTATGGCTATTTAGAAATTCACAATTATAAATTTATAATGAATCAATGTCTAATTGTCTAATTGATTGACTTATTGAAGTCTTGATTCATGAAGAATACCTCTATTTAGAGCACTAAGAGCAGTAGTTGGAGAGAGGAGGAAAGTGGAGGCGGAGTTGGCTGTTGCCGTCTGGTGTCCATGCCGCCGTGCCGGTGGTCGGAGACTCGGAATTGTCAGCTGGAGCTGGAGGGAGGTGAGGTCCGTGAGGAGGCTGGCGAGCTGGAAGCCTGGAACGAGACTTGGGAGAGGCCGAGAGCGAGAGGGTGAGGGGGACGGGATTTCGGAAAACTGAAAAGGGTTAACCGCTTTTGAGCTTTTTATTCTCCAGAAAGAGAAAGTGAGAACGAGTACAGACCCATGAAAGGTGAAAAATAAAAATAATAATTAAAAAAAAAAAATATATATATATATATATATATATATACACACACACACACATTTTGATCTATTAAAAAAACAGAACACCGTAACAACAAAATCCCTTAATGTAACCCCATTTAAAAGATAAAATTACTTCACTGTCCCTCTTCACATTTAAATTATATTATCACATCCTTCCCTCCCCCTTCACGTAATTTTGATTACGTGTCATTGTTGATTCGATTTTCATTGTTAATTCGCATGATATCGCATGTGAATTAGATTGATTTTGATTTGATTTATTTTTTCTTTTCAATTATGAACAAAAAACCGTTGATTTGCATTTCTTTTTCGATTTCGGACAAAACAACCGTTACAAACTAGCGGATGTTTTATAAAACAACCGCTACAAACTAACGGATATCATTTGACAATTGTTTATATTTTTTAATGAAAAACAAACATTTTGAATTTTTGTCAAAAAAAAGAGATGAAAAGATTTAATGCTAGACAAACACTTCCATTTCCTTTCACAAAAATAAGTTATTTTTCCAAAATATACTAACATGTACCAACTTCATGATATCTATATATATATAAAAGCAGGGTAGTCTATATAGGGAAAAATCCCGCCAAAACTTTGTTTCCCAAAATAGAAACTCCTATTAACAAGAAACAATTAATGAATTCTTTAATTAGTTAATTCAAAAACTCTTTGGAACTTTCACCACCAATTATCCAAATTTGCACAGTTTTTCAATTCTCGATTGTAACAAATAGAAATAAATCAATACATTGTAAATGATGATTAATGAAAATGCATTAGTTCACAAGATGAACCTATCAAATGTTGAAATATGATACTAAAAAAATCAAGTAAAGCAAGAAATATCCAAAATTTGAGATGTAAAAAAACCATTGACAAATTCGAAGTAGTATGAAATAAAAATCATCAGAAAAAAATCATCTTTCGAGAATACTAAATGATTAAACCAGTTCGGAGATTTATCTAAAAGTAAATAACAAAAATCAATGTATAAAAAATATTATCAAATTCACAGTAGATCTGAGTGTCAAAAACATTTTTTTATACGAAATAACTAAACAAAATATTTTTATGTGATTTCATTAGATCTGAATGAAAAATCACCGAAAAAATATAATCAATATTTTTCCCTCAGAATAAAGTTGAATATTAAAGAAAGAGAGATGGATCAAGCGAGATATGAAACGAGAGGAAGAGAGCGTACTGTGGTGTGGACGGTGAGTATAAGAGAGATCACCAGTGAGAATAAGGGATATTTCCTAAGAGGGATAGAGAATAAGGGAGATTGCCAGTCGAGGCTTCCTATTTTCCTCTCCTTTCTTCCTCTCTATTTGTTTAGTAAATGGGGGATTATTGAAATACCACGATAACGTTTAGATTTTTTCATAATGTTATTATTTTTCGATGTAATTCTTTATAATTAGTTTCTCTTCTTTTGTAGTATATTCTTTTAATTGTTTATTATTTTTCTTATAATGCAATTACTATATGACCATATATTCACCATATTTTAATTTATAACAATGCTAGGTTTAGAACTATTTCTAAAATTATTGCTACAATTAAGATTTAATGAAGGGCAAAGTTGTCTTTATTTTCTAAAAAAATTGACTTTATTTTCTCAGATCTTAAATATACAAGTCTCTAATTTTTAAATCAAAACAAAACTTTTTTTTATATCGAAAGTAGTTGCCTCAAACATTTTTTTTTTTTTTTTTTCTTCTTCTTTGTTTCGCTCGAGTATAAATTAATTGAAAAAATTATATGACCGTGCGTTTAACGCACGGGTGTAAAACTAGTATTATTATAGGATAATATAATTTTTTGGTCCCTGAATTATACCAATACTATGCGTTTGGTCCCTGTATTTTTTTTGTAATGTGTTTGGTCCTTAAAATATGTTTTTAATAAGAGATTACCCCCTGACGGGGTTACCGTCACTTTTACCGTTATGTTTTTTTTAAAACCCAATTTTACCTTTGGTCCCTTGTTTGATCAACATCCCCTTTTTACAGATTTTCTTTTGTTGACTGATCCCTTGAGAATTTATTACTATGATGAGCTTGTTGTCTACGATCAAGAGAAAAAGAATGACGCTCCCCCGCCTGAAAAGGAGGTCCCATCGCCGGAGATGAGGAAATCGCCTGTGATTGTGGTGGAGGAGGGCGCGCTTTTGAGGTTCCTGCTCGACCTGAGGTTGTCACAGAGGGACTGCGCTAGCCGCCTATTGTTACCATTGAGGAGTCCCCCTGCTATGATCGTAGATGGAGCATCATCATCGTGACGGGCCACCACCGATGATGATCAAGCGGAGTATCCGCCGGAGGTGAGGAAGATGCAGCCGGAGAGGTGGAGGTGTGGAGAGTCTTCGGTCATGAAGCGACCTAACGGCGAATACCGCCTGGTAATTCGGGGACGATTTGCCGCCTCGAGAAACAGCAGATCCCTGCGATCTCGGTTGAGCCAATACAGCACTGCTCATCCAAATCGCCAAAGCTCGCGACTCTCCCAAAACGAAAGCCCCTACGTGAAAATCCGCACCTCCACCATTTCAGAAGGTCCAAACCAATGAGTTACTGACCCAAGACCGACTCAAATAATCCCGAGTGGATCTCGTGTATTTGCACTCGCTCACAACAAGCCGAGAATCATCCAGCCCACGCTTGAGATCTCAATATGGGATTCTCCGGTCGGGAGAATTTTCTCGGCGGCGTGTGTTTCGATCTCTCCGACGCTCCCGTCCGTGATCCACCGGATAGTCCGCTTGTTCAAGAATGGTACCGCCTCGAAGGCGGCGAGGATCAAAATCCCCAGAGTTCGGCGATATATGACTCTGTTTGACGCTTCCAAGTTCGAGTTAAAGCACATCTAGGTTTTCAATCGGATGCAATAGGCGAGGCTCCATGAACCATCATACGCCGTCGATTTATGGCACGAAGACCTCGTATTCGTCGCCGGTTGGGATCTTGGAGCTGGGAATTTTAGGGTCCCGTGGACTGCTACCTATGAAATCAAATGGTGGGGGTAAAGGGTCAACGGATGCTTACTGTGTCGCAAAGTATGGGAAAAAATGGTCCGGGTGGCGTTCGAGATCAAGGCCGATTGCCGCTTCCTGCTTCGGATTTGAGGATTTGGTGGTGGCAAATGTTTGTTGCAAGATTTTAATGGGATTCTCTTGTGGTTGTCCCTTTTTCTTTTTCTTTTTTCATTTTTCATTTTTTTATTTTAAACCACTAACATTAATAAGGGTAAAATTGGGTTTTCAAAAAAAATATAACGGCAAAACTGACGGTAACTCCGTCAAGGGGCAATCTTTTACCAAAAACCTACTTTAAGGACCAAACACATTACAAAAAAAATACAGGGACCAAACGCATAGTATTGGTATAATTCAGGGACCAAAAAATTATACAAAAATTAAAAAATACAAATAATCATTCTTACATTAAAAGGTAATAATCATCCATTATACAAAAAATTGTGGATAAAAAATTAAAAATTAAAAAATACAAATAATCATTCTTACATTAATAAAATAAAAAATCAAGGAGACAACTAGTATTAAACTTAGAATATAACTATTTATAATAGATCTTCTAGGTAACACATAATAAAACATGTCCATCAACCATGAACATTATCTTAAAGTGGCCTAACAATTTCATCCCTTAACGAGTTAAGGTAGACATTTCTCTAATTGGACGTTGGGAGATATCTATTTGAATTGGATTTTGAGAATTACTTCCAAAGACTGTACCAACATCCCCATACTCATCAAAAATTTATCTATTGTATCTTTTGTGAGTGAGTCCCATATGATGTTATGAATTGTGCAACATGCAATAGGGATGTACCTTTGAGTACGTATGGGCATAGAACGCATTTACTTCAGATTGGAAATCGAGCCTTCAGCACTTAGAAAAAACTCTCAATCACATAATGCAAGGACGAAAATAAGCATGTATGTAGTACAGAAAAAAAAAAAAAAAAAAAACAGCGCAAGAAGCTTGCTCCCATAACACACAGAAAGACAAAGACAAAGAGTGTTGCCGGCAGCCACGAGAATTCTCACAGATAGATAGGAAGGGTATTAATCAAAATTAATGAACGCATAAGTAGCAATTAAGAGCCAGAACAAATATTAAGCATAAAATGTGCAAGAATGAAGAAGACGAGGCAGTTTGCTCCCATAACACACACAACAACAAAGACAGAGAGCCATTGTATTAATTTTTCTTATATGATCTTTCAACCTCTCTTAGATCATTAGATGTAACATTTCAACGTCCAACGACAGTTAGATAGTCCAATAAAAATTCTAGACAGTAATGAACTTAAGACCCTGTGAAAATCTTATCATGGCCTTTGGCTTTTCAAAACAAATTTGTTGACACTCCTATCGGGGCAGTGTCTACTAGAAAGCCTTTCTCAGTTTTGTCTGATGAGATGAAGAAAGAGTAGATGAAGAAATTGAAAAGGAAACTTTGAATAGTTGAGTGGATGCCAACAAAGAAAAAGAGTTGGGGGTTGCCAGCATATTGACCCGATCATTATCATACCAAAGCTAAACACATCTACTTTCAATGCCACTTTCCTCATATACGCAAACTCTTTATCACAAAACATGCCACGGTATTGTAATATTGAATTGTGCAAAAAGAGTTGGAGATGAAGCAGTTTTTTATATGAGAAAGTATAATTGCTTTAGAGAGTCTATGTACTTCAGGTACAAAAGGTTGGAGATGAGTAGTTGTTTGCACGAGAAATATATAAGCTTTCAGATTTAGCCATCCTAAGATCACTCACATGGGCATCCCAGTTTTTCCATCCAAAAGAATGTTCAAATGCATCAGAGTGTACATGCTCTATACATATATTTTCCTGATTTCACCCATTTCATGAACTCCTGAAGCTACAAATATTATGGCACATACAAACAATGCATTTCAAGAGTTAAAAATAGAGAAGCTTATGAGTATTGTAGAGGAGAATGAGGCTCAAAAGATTGTAAATGATGCTTTGGGTAGTACTACTGGTGGAACTAATGGCTTCGTTTTCAATTATTACGACATTCCCACATGGAGTTCTCAATTCAGCATGATGGGTGCCAAAACTACATCCTAAATAGGCTCCAATACTCCATGACTTTGTCACTACCCCTAGTTTCTCTCTATGTCCTCCCTCTCTCGCACCGACTACAACCTATTATTTACAGGAACTATACAAGCTTGGATGTCGTAAGATGGTTAGCGAAGCTTCTTCCAGTTGGTTGTCTTCCCTTACAAATGATCGCTAAATTCAAAAGTCAGTTTGCCATAACATGTGCAGAGACCCAAAATTTAGATGCTTGAGCCTACTTACAACAAGAAACTTCTCAAATTGAAGCCTCACTTTCCGAGACAAGAATTTCCAATGCAGGCATAATGTAGCGAAAACAATGAAATTGGCCTTTTAGAGTTGAAGGTTTGTGATGAAGAGCAATCAGTGATATAGCATAAACTATCCGCATAGCCCACTTATTGAGAGTGCTAAGAAACTTGAAAGTTGAAACAATACTACTCCCACGTTCACAACAAAGAAAACCACCATTGTACAAGTAAAGACGAGTTTGTATATCTAAAAAGAAACTTAACTTCTCGATTGATTAAAGAGATACTAAATGCATTATTTGGTTATAAGCAAAAAAAAAAAAGAAGCAACTTTGGGATTCCTTAATCAAATATAATAATATAAAGCAACAGAACCATCATAGTCCTTTTTAACGGCCACTAAGGAAAGGGTGATAATTTTATCATTTACCGATTGAGGTCTAAGAGATCCTTTGTTTCTCTTTCTTTGATAGAGGGTAAGGATCAATTTTATGGCTAGCCGTATGCAATGCATAAAAGATGCATGTACGGTTGTGCAATTATATTTTTTTTTCTTGTTCTTCTTTTATCTTCCATTCATCATGTGAAATAGAAGAACCTTTTATTATATTATTTTATTATATTCTAGCATCAGGGTAATGATCCATCAACCAAAAGCTAAGATAGAAGGACATCCTTTGAACAGGCGCACCGATGCAGAATTGGACATAGACGAAGTACTGCAATTATGCAAAACTGTTAGGTTGCACGGATACGAGATATGGAGATACTATATTTTTGAAAAATCCCGAATACGGATACGTGGGGTAAAGTTTAAATATTCAAGGAATAAGGACCCAAATGTAAATAGTTAAATATATTATAGATATATTATATTATTATATATTGATGATAGTTGGATATATGCATGAGGCAGCCAGCAGCACAGTTTAATGTGTAAACAACTAAACATATAACTTAAATAATAAACATTACTGTGAAGTGTGAAGAGAATAGAAGAACTGAAGATTGAAGAAGAACATAACGAAGAACAGAAGAGGCATGCTTCGTGACTGAGTTAGTCACTTCGAAGAGAAGAAAAGTAGGGTTCGAAGTTCGAACTTACCTTGACTGGTCTTGAGTCTGGTCGAGTGGTCTTGACAGGCAAGCAGTGACGGCGATGGGCCGCTGGATAGGGCTTGACGCAAGACGGCAATCTCGACTCGCGACGGGAGGTTACCTCTCTAACTCTCTCTCTTTCACAGTCGAATAGTCTCTCACTCTCTCTCTTCTTCTCAGTCGAATTATCGATCTCGAAAATCAATTTATCCCCCTTTTTTCAAGACAAAATGGTTGCGTTTTTTGCGATGCATATCCGGATCTGGGTATATGTATCCGGGTCCCCGATACGTGTATCCGGGTCGCATATCCAAACTTCAAAAAATTGACGATTCACCCCCTTTGCGTATCCAAGCACCAATCTAACAAATCCGTAACGAATCAGATACGTGATTCGTTAGCTAGGTGACGTATCCATGCATCATAGAAACTTTTAGGTTGCACGAATACGGATTCGTGGATACGGATTCGCGGATACGAGATTTTTGAAAAATCCCGGATACGGATACGTGGGGTAAAGTGTAAATATTCAAACTAGAAGGACCAAAATGTAAATAGTTAGATATATTATATTATTATATATAGATGATAGTTGGATACATGCATGAGGCAGTCGGCAGCACAGTTTAAAGTGTAAACAACTAAACATAAAACTTAAACAATAAACATTATTGTGAACTGTGAAGAGAAGAGAAGAACTAGGCTTCGTGACTGAGTTCGTCGCTTCGAAGAGAAGAATAGTAGGGTTTGAAGTTCGAACTTACCTTGGCTGGTCTTGAGTTTGGTCAAGTGGTCTTGACATACAGGCGACAGCACACAATCAAGCAGCGACGGCGGTGGGCCAATCGATGGCTAAGGCTCGACGTAAGAAGGCAGTCTCGACTCGCGACGCAAGGTTACCTCTCTGACTCTCTCTCTCTCTCTCTTTCACAGTTGAATAGTCTCTCACTTTCTCTCTTCTTCTTAGTTGAACTATCGATCTCGAAAATCAATTTATCCCCCCTTTTTCAAGACAAAACGGTTGCGCTTTTTACGATGCGTATCCGGGTCCCCGATATGCATATCCGGGTTGCGTATCCAAACTTTGAAAAATTGATGATTCGCCCCCTTTGCGTATCCAAGCACGAATCTAACGAATCAGATACACAATTCATTAGCTAGGTGTCGTATCCATGCATCATATAAAATTTTAGGTTGCACGGATGCGGATTCGTGGATACGAATTCACAGATACGAGATACGGGGATACAAGATTTTTGAAAAATCCCGAATACTGATACGTGGGATAAAATGTAAATATTCAAACTATAAGGACCAAACTATATTATAGATATATTATATTATTATATATAAATGATAGTTGGATACAAGCATAAGGCAGTCGGTAGCACAGTTTAAAGTGTAAACAACTAAACATAAACCTAAAACATTAAACTTTAGTGTGAATTGTGAAGAGAAGAGAAGAACTGAGATTGAAGAAGAACAGAACGAAGAACGGAAGAAGAGCAGGCTTCGTGCCTGAGTTTGTCGCTTCGAAGAAAAGAAGAGTAGGGTTCGAAGTTAGAACTTACCTTGACTGGTCTTGAGTTTGGTCGAGTGGTCTTGACATACAGGCGGCAGCACGCAGTCAAGTAGCGATGGCGGTGGGCTGATGGCTAGGGCTCGACGCAAGACGGAAGTCTCGACTCGTGACACGAGCTTACTTCTATGACTCTCTCTCTTTCTCAATCTAATAGTCTTTCACACACTCTCTCTCTTCTTCTCAGTCGAATTATCAATCTCAAAAATCAATTTATCCCCCCCCCCCTTTTTCAAGACAAAATGGCTGCGTTTTTTACGATGCGTATTCGGATTTGGGTATACATATCCGGGTCCCAATACGCGTATCCAAACTTCGAAAAATTGATGATTCACACCCTTGGCGTATGCAAGCATGAATCTGACGAATCTGAAGCGAATCTGTATCCGTAACGAATCAGATACATGATTCGGTAGCTAGGTGTCGTATCCATGCATCGTAGAAACTATTAGGTTGCACGGATACAGATTCGTGGATGCGAGATACAGGGATACGAGATTTTTGAAAAATCCCAGATACAGATACGTGGGGTAGTGTAAATATTTAAACTATAAGGACCAAAATGTATATAGTTGACAAGAAAATAGGAAGAAGGAGATGAGCAATCGGGAAACTTGATTGCTCTCTTGTCTATATATATATGAGAATTTTATCATAGCCGTTACAATCAGGAAGGGTGTTCACATTTGAGCAGAATAACATAAACTAACTAACGACCTAGCTAACAAGCGAAAATACAACTAACACCCTTCTGAACTAAAAGAAAATTACAACCAACCACCCGTACTTTGCAATGTAATGGACTTCAAGAAACCTTTCAGTTTGGAGTTTAATTCTCCATATTTAGCATCAGTCCTCACTTCCTTTCCATGCCTTAACCTGTAACTGCAATTTAGATTGCTATCTTTAACACCCTCCCCACAAGTTAAGGGTAGGTGAATGCTCACTACTCCCAACTTGGAAAGGAATCTCCAGTGCAAAGATCTTCCCAGAAATTTGGTAAAAATGTCTGCAATTTGGCATTTAGTTGGAATATGCTGCAAACTGATCAGACCACTAGAAATCTTTTCTCTAATGAAATGGCAGTCCAATTCTATGTGTTTGGTTCTAGCATGATACACTGGATTGTTTGCCACTGCTATGGCAGATGAGTTGTCACAGTATATAGTTACAGGCTTTGGCAGCTTGACTTCCAGATCTTTCAACAAACTGGTCAACCAAATTACTTCACAACTAGCTGTGGCCAATGCCCTATATTCTGATTCTGTAGATGATCTAGAAACCACAGATTGTTTCTTAGAGTGCCAAGAAATCAGTGAGTTTCCCAGCATCATACAGAAGCCTGTTATGGACTTTCTGTCATTAGGATTCCCTCCCCAATCACTGTCACAAAATCCCTGAAGTTGAAGATGATTGGCTGAAGGCAAGTAGATCCCTTGTTCTGGTGAAGTCTTAACATACCTAAGAACCCTATGCAAGGCCTTCAAGTGAGTATCCCTTGGATTTTGCACAAATTGGCTCAAACATGCGAAAGCCAATCAGTCCTTGTAAGATAAATGAGTTTTCCAACCGGTTGCAGTATTACGTAGGATTAACAAGAAGATTCCCTTCATTTTGTAGGAGTTTCGATTAGGGTCAAAAGGAATGGTGAGTGGTTTGGCATTTAACAATCCTGCGACCTCAATTAGCTCAGAGGCATATCTTTTTAAACTAAGATGAAAACCATGCTCAGATCTCATGATTTCTATGCCTAAATAGTATTTCACATGTCCCAAATCCTTGATGCTAAATTTTTCATGCAGCAGATTCTTCAAAGAAACAATGTTGTCTAAGTCATTGCCTGCCACCAGTATATCATCACCATATACTAGAACACTAGTAAACTTTGTACCTTCCTTCAAAGTAAACAATGAGTAATCTGCTAGGGATTGAGTATAGCCAAGACTAAGAAGAACTTCAGTGAGCTTTGAGAACCACTGCCTAGATGCCTGTTTTAGGCCATACAGTGATTTCTTTAGCAGGCAAACAACTGTTTGGTTTCACACACGTGACACTTGTATCTAATGCGGTTGCATATAGACCTCTTCTTCCAGGTCACCATGTAAAAATGCATTATTCACATCTAGTTGATGAACTTCCCATTTCTGTGCAGCAGCAACAGCTAGAATAGCCCTAACAGTCACCATTTTGGCCACAGGGGCAAAAGTTTCTGAATAGTCAATGCCTTCTCTTTGGCTGTAACCCTTGGAAACCAATCTTGCTTTAAGTCTCTCCACACTGCCATCTGAATTATACTTTACTTTGTATATCCATCTGCATCCTATAGCCTTCTTTCCTTGGGGCAGACTCACTATGTTCCATGTTTGGTTTGATTCCAGGGCTGCAATTTCTTTATTCATAGCTTCAACCCAATCATTACTTTGTGCAGCTTCATGATAGGATTGAGGCTCTTGAACAAGAATTATAGAATTGACACAAGACTGCTGCATATTATATTGATTAAATAAATGCACAGGTTTAGTGAAAACAGATGAAACAATGTAATCTTTTAACTTGACAGAGGGATATTTGACTCTTGTTGAAACCCTACTAGCAACTTGAGGGTTGGCATTTTCTCTAACATCTGTATGATCATCAGATTTGGCATCATCACTTATTTCAACAGGATCATGTAGGTCTTCAAATTCATTAAGATTAGGGTTTGTGCTATTACTGTTTTCTGGTATATTATCATGAAAAAGATTAATGTCTATCTCAGGATGATTAGATCTCATGGATTCTTTGTTAATGAAGGGAAAGATGGATTCATGAAAAAGTACATGTCTACTGATGAAGATTTTCTTGGTTTCAAGGTTGTAAAGAACATATCCCTTCTGTCCTGCAGGGTACCCCAAATGGACACATTTTACAGCCCTAGGAGCAAACTTGTCATTAGGATGAATGGAAGCATAGGCTAAACAGCCTATGACTTTCAGATGATCATAAGAAGGCTTGGTGGTATAAAGGACTTCATATGGAGATTTAAATTTCAGGGCTGCAGTTGGGATTCTGTTTATAATGTGGGTGGCAGCCAAAAGACAGTATCCCCAAAAATGAATAGGAAGACCTGATTGAAACCTAATAGCTCTAGACATATCTAAAAGATGCTGGTGCTTCCTTTCAACAACCCCATTCTGTTGGGGAGTATCAACACATGACCTTTGGTGTGAAATCCCTAGGCTAGCAAGGTAAGGTATAACTTCAGTATTATAGAACTTCGGTCCCATGATCATCTACAAAATTTAATATTGGTCTTGAAATGGTTTAGAACATAGGCATCAATTTGTTTTTTAACAAAGAAAAAACATGAGCCTTAGTGGACATGAGAAAAGTCCATACCCCCCTTGAAAAATCATCTACAATAGTCAAGAAGTATCTACATCCATTCATGGTAGTTTTCCTATATGGCCCCCACAAATCACAGTGTATGAGATCAAAAGAAGCTTTACTCTTAATGTTTGTCAACATAAATGGCAACTTGTGTTGTTTAGCAAGGGGAGAAATATCACAAGATAAAATTTTCTGAATGTCAAGGTTTTTATGCTTACAAAGGGAATTTAAACCAACAATATTTTTGAGAGTACTCAAGGAAGTGTGTCCAAGTCTCTGGTGCCAGCTTACAATATCTTTGTGTCTAGAAGCAATAGTGCAAACATGTTTAGAGTCAGGAAATTGGTCTGCCTTGAGAAGATATAATCCATCAATCATGTCACCAATAGCTATGGTCCTGGTCATCTGAAGGTCCTGGAAAAGGCATTGTGTTCCAATGATAAGTGTGTGACATCTTATTTGCATAGTTAGTTTTGACACAGACTAAAGGTTGTAATGAAAATCAAAAATATAAAACACAATTTCCAGTGTAAGGTGAGGATTAATGTAAGCCTTTCCTATGTGAGTGACTCTTACTTTAGAACCATTAGGCAGAGATAGAAAAATAGGATGATTAGTGACTTCTACATCATGCATGACTATAGTGATGTGCATATGTGGTCAGTGGCTCCTGTATCAATAATCCAGGTATGCAAAGTATGATAAAATTTAGACTGATGGTTGTTAATAGAGGTACCTGCCATGTGTGTCATACCAACAAATTTGTGTCCACTCTAACCAGCATTATGATCTTCAGGACTATCCTTTGCTTTTAGCATGGCCATGACCTGGTTTATTTGCTCTTGTAGTTGATCAAACTTGGACACTCCCAATCCAGCCTTGTTATTAATCTCTGCATTTCCAACAGATGTAGCCTAAACTTGCATGACCTTGGAATTTGATGACTCAGCCTGATTTCCTTGGCCTTTACCAACTTGTTTACTGGCAGTATTTGTCTTGGATTTGTGTGCTGGATGGTTGGGATTTCCAGGATGCCCAATTGGAAAACCCTTCAGTCTATAGCATTCCTCCTTGACATGTCCTTCCCTATTGCAATAGTTGCAGAAAATTCCTTTCTTGAAAGGGGTCCTAGTGTATCCTGTCTTGTTTTGTGAGGCCCCAACAGTGAATCTCTCTCCCATGATCTGGGATTGTCCAAATTGATTAATGTTGGCAGCAATAGAACCAAACTCAGGCACATATCCTTGCCTTTGAGTTTCTTCCTGCCTAATTATATAATAGGCTTCAGAAATGGTAGGCAAAGGCTTCATTCTCAATATTTGTCCTCTTGTGTTCATGTAGCTTTCATGCAGCCCCATCAAGAACTCCATCAACTTGATTCTTTGATCTCTTGATTCTTGAATCTTGGCAGAACCACAAGTACAAGAACACTTGCAGGCAGTAATGGGATCTAAGGCTGCATTCTCATCCCAATAGCCTTTCATTTTATGAAAATAAAATTCGACAGAGGCAGTACCTTGTTCAAGTCTATGCAGTTCTTTTTGTAACTGAAATGCCCTATGTCCATCAATATTTGAGAATCTTTCTGCAAGCTCTTTCCAAACTGAATTGGCATCAATCACAAATTTCAGGCTGTTACTGATTTCTTCTGTGACTGTGTTGAAGATCCAAGAAATGACCATGTCATTTGCTCTGGCCCATAAGGGAAAGAGTGGATCCTCCCTTTCTGGTATCGGAAAAATACCATTCAGGATCATGATCTTGTTCTTGGCCGACAGAGCAATCTCGAGAGACCTCTTCCATGAGTTATAATTTTCACTTCCTGTGAGTTTTGTAGCAATGAGAACTAATCCTGGATGATCATTGTTGTGTAGATATAACGGATGCATATTGGAATCAATTCCAATTTCCATGGAAACCCCCTTGTTTTTCGAATTGGACTGGTCGATTTGTGTGGCTAATTTCTCTTCTGCCATTGTTTAGGGTTTCGGGGAAGGAGAAGAATTGGTGATAGTGGATGGATGATCTAGTGCTCTGATACCATGACAAGAAAATAGGAAGAAGGAGATGAGCAATCGGGAAACTTGATTGCTCTCTTGTCTATATATATATGAGAATTTTATCATAGCCGTTACAATCAGGAAGGGTGTTCACATTTGAACAGAATAACATAAACTAACTAACGGCCTAACTGCTAACAAACTGAAAATACAACTAACACCCTCCTGAACTAAAAGAAAATTACAACCAACCACCCGTACTTTGCAATGTAATGGACTTCAAGAAACCTTTCAGTTTGGAGTTTAATTAATTCTCCATATTTAGCATCAATCCTCACTTCCTTTCCATGCCTTAACCTGTAACTGCAATTTAGATTGCTATCTTTAACAATAGTTAAATATATTATAGATATATTATATTATTATATATGGATGATAGTTGGATACATGTATGAGGCAGCCGGTAGCACACTTTAAAGTGTAAGCAACTTAACATAAAACTTAAACAATAAACATTATTGTGAACTGTGAAGAGAAGAGAAGAACTGAAGATTGAAGAAGAACAGAACGAAAAACGGAAGAAAGGCAGGCTTCGTGACTGAGTTCGTCGCTTCGAAGAGAAGAAGAGTAGCGTTCGAAGTTCGAACTTACCTAGACTGGTCTTGAATCGGGTCGAGTGGTCTTGACAGGGAGGCGGCAGCACACAGTTAAGCATCGATGGCGGTGGGCCGCTGGCTAGTGCTCGACGCAAGACGGCAGTCTCGACTTGCAACGTGAGGTTACCTCTCTAACTCTCTCTCTTTCACAGTCAAATAGTCTCTCACTCTCTCTTCTTCTTAGTCGAATTATCGATCTCGAAAATCAATTTATCCCCCCTTTTTCAAGACAAAACGGCTGCATTTTTTACGATGCGTACATGTATCTGGGTCCCCGATACGCGTATCTGAGTCGCGTATCCAAACTTCAAAAATTGACAATTCGACCCCTTTGTGTATCCAAGCATGAATCTGACGAATCCAAAGCGAATCCGTATCCGTAAAGAATCAGATACGCGATTCCATAGTCAGGTGTCGTATCCATGCATCATAGACTGTCCTACAGCTTTATGCAAGAATATCGCCCAGCCTTGGATGGGTTATAGCCGAAGACATGGAAAGAGATACTTTTATGACACCAACAGAAGCCCAAGCTTATGGACTTATTGATGATATCGGGACTGATATCTCTACCTAGATATATCAAAAAAAAAAAAAAAAAAATTTATTTTATTTTATACAACTACAGATTCATGCACATTTTTCCTTAAAAATTCAATAATTTGCAGTAACATTATTATGCCCATAGCAGCAACCTGCTTTGATCTTTCAGATCCTCAGTTAGATCGGTCATACTCGCATCTCATCCTAATTACATGCCAGTTTTGCTAAACACCACTATTTTCAAAATTCAATCAAGTTCCAAGAATCACCACTACATACCCACAATCAACCAAGAATTGAGAAGCACCATAGTATACGCCAACAAAGAATCAATTAGCAAGAAAGAACTAACCTTTTGGAAGACAACGATATACTTCAAAAACCACCAAGGATAGAAATAATGTCCCACGCGTGCTTCTGTGATGAAGAATCCTTTTTTAAGAATTGATTTATTTTTAATCTTAATTTTTGCAATTAAGATTCCATATTTCAGAATGGTGTGCAGATAGAAAAAAAAAAAAACCTAGTTTGGTAAGGGGAAAAAGAAGCGGGAAGGGGAGGAGCTTCGCAAAGAGACGAGTTGGGACGAGAAGAAGGAAGACGATTTCCGGATTTGGGAATTTAGTATTTATAAGATTTTGAAAAAAATAAAATATAAATTTAGTTTAATTCAAAAAGTCAAAACATAAACAAAGGGGGTATAATTAATAATTTTGGTGGTCTTGTAATTTCTTTTTATTTGATTTTCTCTCCATCTCTCTTATTTTTTTATTCAATCGTTACAAAAAAAAAGAAAAAAAAAACTCAAATTTAAAATCAACCTCTTAAATCATAATGGCAAACACACGTTAGTCTACTTAATTACAATCTTTTATGTGGGATCATGTACTCTATGGTATCTTTACCAAGATTTTTATTCTACATCTTTTTTCCAACGTATCCCAATCCTAAAGGCTCAAACCTAATATGTAAGTCGGGTAGGATAACAGGGTGACAAGGGTGGTAAATCTCTCCGAACCAAGTTTTAATGTAGCTTCATTTCCACAGAGTATTTTTAGCATGGAGGATTATTAGGTTGGTTTTTTTTAAAATTTATAATGTTTAGTTTGTATAGAAGAAAAAGTAAGCGAGATGGAGAGAAACTGATGGAATCGAAGATCAAAGAGATAGAAAGTAAAAATTCATAAAAATTGATGTTGTAAAACCTTGCACAAAGAAGAGATCATATGTGTAATCTTCAAGCGTGTTTACTTATTTGATCAATTGGATGGCTCAAAAAATTTAATAAATATTAGGGGTGGAATCGGGACGGGATCCGTCATCCCAATTCTGATAGTTGGGGAGATAAAAATATCGTAATCCTAACTACAATATTTATGAACAATATCTTCAGAAACTTAAATATTTTTAAAATCAAGAATCATGCTTTCATTTGTAAATGTATATTTTTTATTGATGGTCACTCTCAAGTCTCAAATCCAACTTCTAAATCACTGCAGCTCCTTTATGAAGGAGAAAACAGTGAAAACAAACCGAAAAATGGGGCCAAAAAGATTATAAAAAAACACTTTAATTTGTAAACATCGAGGATAGAAACATAAGAACTGCGATTAAGACAACCGACAATGAAACAAGGGCAAAAGAATTTTATCATTAAAAGGACATAGAGAAGAAAGAGCCCATAAATTTCAGCAAAACAAAATGGGCAAAGTGGTTCATTTTTTCAAGTTTTTAATCGTTAAAAGTACATTTTAAAAAAATAATCGAAAAAAGTTATTTTTTGATACGAAAATACTGTGATACACTTAATGAGCAATAGGCGCGCTACGTCAAGTTTATATATTGCGGTACAAAGTTTATAAAATGCAAGTTTATATATCACGGTACAAACTTTCTTTCATCAATTAATTTTACATATTTTTGCACCACGATTCAAAGATTCATTTTTAAATATTTTTTACAGTAAGTTTATATATCGCGGTGCAAAATTTATAGGGTGCACATTTATTTATCGTGATACAAAGTTTCCTTAATCAATTAATTTTACATATTTTTGCACCGCGATTCACAAATATATTCAGTGCGATTCAAAGATTTTGAAAGATATACCGTGGTGCACATATATTGTTAATCAGTGTTCATAACAATTAGTATTTATTAGCATTTACATTATTTAAGTTTTAATAGAAAAATTAAAGTAAATAGATATTTGTATCGCGTCACATCTTTTTATATATCGCAATTCATAGTTTTTATATGTATGTTTTGCACCGTATATCGCGGTGCAACATTATTATATATAGCGGTACAAATTAAATTTGAAGTATAGGATTTACACCACGGTATATATAATTATGAACCACGATTCAAAGGCTAGTCATCCGTTACACACATCTCGTATTCATTAAAGATAATATAATCTTTTTCTATCCAAAAATAACTTTTTGTGATTGAAAATATAAACAGGGTACTTTAACGAATAAAATTTGAAAAAGGCCCAGCCCACAATTTTTATTAAAGAAAATTGTCATTAGTACAAACGAAATGTTCCATAAGATCAACCTTGCAGCTTATTTTCTATCCATTCAATGTATTACTTCAAGTTATTAACCTTCTAGCCCTGCGATTTGTGACAACGACCTTTGAAAATTATCATGTCAATCAAAGTGGGGGATGGAAGACACAAATTCAACACAAGAAAATGTAACTTTGAAGCTCTAAAAAGATATTCTTGAGATTGGCGATTTGGCAGAGTGAAAGTTGAGAGAGAGAAACGGCGGGAAGGATTTGGGATTTCCTAATTCCTAGGGTTTGTTTTGTTTAATGAGAGAGAGAGAGAGACACATAGTAAGTACACACTACACACTACACGTCTACGGTCTACCTACACGTACACAATACACTCATAATATTTTTTAAAAATAAAAAAATTAGTCGAGATAAGTTGGAAATCCCGACGAGATTGATAATTATTCCAAATACCGTCTCGAAATAAATCGGGACGGAAAAAATCCTGACAAAATCGGGATGAGGATTATGTCAGGCCGGGTCAAGAAAAACAGGACTTTTGCCGGCCCTAATAAAAATTAGTCAATTCAATTTTTACAATCCCTCTGTTTGTATGTCATTGTGTTTTCTTCTCATTACAGGCATCAGCTATGGGAGCTTTAATTTTGAATAACTCTTGTTACGTAGATGTAGTCCGTTAGAGAGAGAGAGAGTGTGCACGCACGCGCACGCACACACACACACACACTTTCTCTATGTGCATAATCTAAGCTTTTCTTTCGAGAGCCATCAAATAGCATTAAAATGAGGGAGGAAAAAAAGGGTTAAAAGTGTCTCCCCTTTGGATTAAAACACAACGAAGATGCTTACAAGTTACAACAGGACTCCCAAATGGGGAAATTTACATTTAAAATAGCTCTATCCGAGTACCTATCAATGGAGCACTGATCACAAAAACTATTCAATTAGTTTCGGCAGTACAAGTAACACAAACAACACAAGCTACGACATCCATCCAAACGACCTGGCTATATACCACCACAAGAATTGGGAAGGCAAGCTATAGGTGAACGTAGACAAAACAACAAGCTCACATGACTACCAAATGCTGAATGACATTCTGCTGGAGAGATCACGCTTACCTGAATCTGCTGCCAGAAACCAAGCTCGGTCATTGCTTCTTGAAAAACCTATTAATACAATTCAAGCAAACTCCTTGAATTCCCACAAATCTCCATTTTTGGCAGTAATCCCACCACCTGTATATCCACCTTCATTCTTCAAGTTGCTTGCGGAGACTAGGTCCAAAAAAAAATCAATGGCCATCTCTGACTCTTTTATCAGCAATTTCATACTACAAGTCCGTGGCAATTTAGTGTACAGTACAATTGTTAAATCAATGCTCACTTGTTAAGAAACAAACAGTATCTGTGTCATGCAAGATTCATTCACCCGGAGCAAAGGAAGTCGGATATACCGTTGAATGCCCTGCTGCTTGAGGGGCCTGCAATGCAGAGTAGTCCCCGAGGTGGGGGAAATATATGAAGTAAAACACCAGTTCGATCTTGCATGAATCCTGAAATAGGGGAGAAGAAAATTTTGCGAGTACATCCTACCTAGTAGCTTAAACAAATTACAACCGACACCAAAATGTTTACAAAAATAAACATTCCATCATTTTGATGAAAATCAATTATACAAACTTAATAGCTTTATAGAAATTATAAAGCAGCTTTGGCATGTATGTATAGTAAATATCATATTCACTGCAAACAAAGTATGCATCAATCAAATGTGTAAAAAGTAATATATACTAACCACAAGCTGGATAGAAAGTTCAAAACTAGCAATTCAGAATTGCACAAAAGGTTGATTAGCATCAGGATGCTCATCAAGATAGCCTCGTTAATTAAACTGCATTTCCAGGATCAGATATACCATCCACAATGTTAACTCATTGGAATGTCCTTTAACTTATCAAAAGATGACAAAATGAAAGCCTTTTCACAGATCACCAATAACCTAGACTAATTGCAGGCAAAAGCATTAATTAAAAAAAAAATAGAAATCCAAGTCTAACAATCATCTTACCTAAAACTAACAATGTCATTTATATGGCTGATATCAGTCATCTGAACGTTGATCAACTTGTACATAGTGCGAAGATCTTCGATATCTTGCCCCACAGTCCTCAAGCCAGCTACTGATGAACCTGAATCTCGCAAACAACTCCGAACACAATCTTCGGAAACTACTATATCCAGCAGCTAGCCTGAGTTGCGTGAAATGCCTCTGTCAAACAAAGTACAAGAATAAGATACTAAAGATATGTAGCACAAAGCCTTAATCAAGTAAATGCATATCCTCTAAAGTGAACTACAACAATAAGATTGGACTATCCGACTAACTTTCATGTGGGAGCCACTTCATATACATTCACAACAAATCCACTTTGACATGAAAGTGAACTATGAACCATGAACACTGATGTTAACTATAAAACCCAAAATCTTCTAAGCAATGTGACTGAGTGAAAGTTCTGGAACAAACAACTAAGGTTTCTCTGAATCAGTAGCAAAACCTAAGCTGCCGACAAATTTTAATGTAGTTAAAATGAGGCGACTTGATTGAATAGTGACCAAGAAGTTAAAGTTATATGGAAATGGCCGATCATGGTATCATGACGCATTGAACATTCAGGACTAAGCCATTAAAGTCCTAAACAGGGATCGGGAAAAGCTACATCCTCCTTCCGCTTTGCCTAAAGAGTCTTACATTCAATTTTGGAGTGTGCCAGTCAAAGAGTCGTATGAAATATTAAGCTTCAATTTTCAAATACATCTATATTAACAGAGACTTAAAATTAAGAAAACGACTTTAGTTCTTAAAATTAATGGAATCCATGGCAAATCAATTTTGTCCTTAAAAATTTTGACTTTCAAATGTGAACTCCTTAAAGGTACAGAAACAGCATCTAAAAGAGCTTGTTAGCATAGCACAGCCTGTAGCCAGAAAATCAACCTTCACAAATCACTGTAATTTCAAATTCATAAGAACATTACTAATGTTTTTTTTTATAAGTAGGGTATAAATGATATTAACAAGCGTGAAGCATCAAAAGAGGTGACGCGTCCTAGTACACAGGATGTATATAGGAACAAAGCTAAACTAAACAAAAGATTAGCCCAATACTATCTACAAAAAGGATCCTCTGAATAGGATCAGCAATTAAGCACCAGAATCGCAAAGATAACAAAAAATTCTTTTTAATTCCTTCTATATGAGACTTGACATTCTCAAATGTCCTCATGTTCCTCTCTTTCCAGATAGCCCACCAAATTGTTGTAGGAGCATAATCCCAGAAGACATTTCCCCTTCTCCTTAGCAATCATCCTCAAAGCAACTCAATAACAGTCTTAGGCATAGCCCAAGACACACCAGCACACAGGAAAAGCAAAATCCGTAACTCCCTCACAATAGGGCAGTGCAATAGCAGGTGGTTCACATCTTTCTCCTCATTCTTGCACAAGTAGCACCGATTGATGTAAATCATACCACGAGATCTCAAATTCTCCCCCGTCAAAATGGCACCCCTAACTATCCCTAACTGCCTCCCAAGCGAAAAAAAGCCACCCTACTGGGAATTTTAGCTTTCGATATTTCCTTCCACGGGAAGGAGACCCTGCCCCTCTCAATCAGCTTTGAATAGAAGGATTTAACAGAGAACATTTTGTTTTTAGAGCCCTCCCGGATGACTTTATCTTCTCTTGAGCCTTGCCTCTTACTACCGTGAAGAAAATCCATAAACTGCACAGCATTCGATCTCCCAGTCATGCAAATTTCTGCAAAAGACGGGACTCCAAAAATCTTTCCCCCCTTGATTGACTACCAGCGAACTCACCAATTCCTCCTTGTTAACCGTAATGTCATATAACCTGGGAAACAAATCTTGCATAGTAGTAGCCCCACACCAGCAATCCTTCCAGAACCTGACTTGGTTTCCAAGGCCTATCTCGAACTGAATGAAACTGTTGAAGGCAGTCCATACACCCATAATACCTTTCCAGTAACAGGAGCCATGGGAGGACAGAACTTCCTTGGGGAACCATAGATGATCACCCACTCCATATTTACTTACCACTAACCTCCTCCACAGCAAATCTTTATTAACTAAATACTTCCATAACCACTTACCCAACAACGCCTTATTAAAGCAAGAGATTTTTGACTCCTAAACCCCCAACCTCCTTGTTGGAACAGACTGAATCCCACCCAACTAAGTGGTATTTCCTCTTCTCTTTATCCCCTTCCCAAAGGAAATCTCTTTCCAATTCTCTTTAGCACCGAGGTAGGGGCCACGAACAAGGATAAAAATTAAGTAGGAAGATTAGAAAGAGTACTCTTAATCAGGGTAAGTCTTCCACCTTTTGACAAGTACTGTCTCTTCCACCCAGCCAATCTCCTCTCAAACTTTTCCACAACCGAATTCCACACATTAATATTTTTGAAGGACGAACCAAGGGGCAGATACGTCGTGGGAAGACTAGAGGATCTGCAACCAAAGAACGAAGCCGGCCTCTCCACATTATCCACTCTACCTACAGGGATTATCTCACACTTCAAAACATTAGTCTTCAAACCCGACAAGGCTTGAAAAAACAGCAAGATTAAAAGGAGATAACCCACTTGATCATTATTCGCATCGCATTAAACCAGGGTGTCGTCGGCAAAGAGTAAATGAGAAATTGATACACCCCGATTTGGATCATTTCTCACCTCAAAGCCCCTTATAATACCTCCTACAACTGCCTTATCAATGAGCCAACTGAGAGCCTCCATGATCACAATGAAAAGAAATGGAGAAAGGGGTCCCCTTGACGCAAACCTCCCGAACTCGAGAAACAACCTTCAGGCTGACCATTAATCAAAATAGAAGGCTGACCATTAATCAAAATAGAATACCTGACTGTAGAAATGCAGAAAAAAAACCCACTTTTTCCATTTCTCTCCAAATCTCATTCTGTCCAAAAGGTAAATCAAGAAATCCCACCTAACATGATCATAGGCCTTCTCTGCATCTAACTTGCACAAGACCCCTGGGACCCTGCTTCTCACCCTCGCATCCACCACTTCATTAGCAATCAACACTGCTTCCAAACTCTGTCGATCACCCACTTGCACCTACTAGACTTGTTTATTCTTATAAGAAAATAAAATATCACAATAACAGTTTCAGCAACAAACTTACGTTTTTTATTGGTGAAACTCATTAAAAGTTCATTTCTAGAACTTCAACTTGACAAGAGGCACCTCTGTGTCTCACTTGTTATCTTTTAAATGGCCTTTCTAAAAGTTCCTTCCAACTTAATATCCAACTCCAATACAAGTTTTAAAGTTAGAATTTTCCTGACATGCTATAATTTGATCCTTTCTTTTTGACTATTCTGGGTAATGAATTGAAAGTTATCATGACAACTAGATATTTTGTTTTTTAAAAAAAACTCGTAATCTCATTTAGCCAGTTTTTGGCTCTTAATATTGAGCCATGAGCTTAATAAACTAATGTATGCTTTTAATTTAATTTCATTTTCTCTATGAGCAGAACATTAAATACAAAAAGAAAAACGTTTAATAAAAGACGAGCTATATAACAAAAATAATCCACACCATATGCACAAGCTCAGATTGTGCAGATGTCATAGTTTAATTGTTTAAAACATTCAATATTTCCAGTCGCATGGAACAAAGCATTCAATTTCTGAATGCATATAAGAACTTCTTCCGGTTGTACCCAATTAAAAAATTATATATGAGAGTAGATTTTATTGAATACTAAAATTACTTTGACTAAAAATCAGTTTATAGAAAAAAAAATTCAATAAAGCCTCAAAATATTCCAGCCTGGATAAACAATTTTTCAAAGAACTAGTGAAGTGTTGAACCTGCGCAGCATGAAAAACATCGATGTAAGACGAAGAATGCCTTTCTTCTTCCCCATCTTTGTGCCTCTTCATGAAATTCCTGCTGATTCTCCCATATGCATACAGTTTATTACCCATGAACCCAAAGACATTCATTTTTCTGAAAAACCCTCTTGGTATGGGTTTATAAAAGCCCTTGGCCTCATTAGCTTCAAGATCCCAAACCCCAAGTTTATCATGCCTGTCAAAAGTGGCTTCTTGAATAGACGACACTGCTTCAGAACCCATTTGTGCAGAATAATAAGAGTTAACATTCCTCAATGTATTCTCCTTCCTATCAAAGTCAAGGCTTAAAGGCACAATCCCATCAGTATTCTCCTCAACAATCTTGTCAGAGAAACTGGGTGATGCGGCTGGATTAAGAAACCTTTTCATATTATTATGATTCTCTGAACCATGTGCTACAGTTTCAACAGGTTTTCCCCCTGAAAGAAACAATGCCAAACCATCTCTGTCTTGCTCATTCAAGTTTACCCACTCAGTATTCCTCACCAAGGCTCCTACACTCGTATCCTCCAAGCTTTTCTCTAAATTCACTATGTGCTCTTTAATGGCGGTGATAAATTGCTCATGTCTTGCAATCACATTCTGTTTCTTTGGAGACTTGACTGTCGGAGACAAAGTCACTTCTCTTTCAAAATCTTCCAACTGATTATCAAAGATGACCAGGATAAGCTGACAATAAAGTGAAAAAACAACCCAAGCTTGAATTCAATGCATACCTGCCATTTCGCCGTTCCCAGCGTAGTAGCAAGATCACGCCTATGATGTTCGATAGACATAATTAGCTTCGGGTCTGGATTGTCTCCTTGGACAAGACTCTGTTCATGCAATAGAAGACGAAAGATGGATTCCATCCTACACAGAAAACCAAGACCTTCAGTCACATGTTTGTCTTCAAACCATGCAGGATTTAGATATGCTAATATGAAAACTGAAGCTTTTTTTAGCATTTGAAATAAGTAACAGCTACCAAGTAATCAATCAAACCCAAGCAAAAAAGAGAAGAACTGGAAACTATCTAATTTGAGAGCAATAGAGAAACACAAAGCAGTCCAATCATTTGGTATATAAAACAAAAATGAAACAAAGATTAAGCATTATTGGCATTTTTATGCTACAAGCTTAGCAGCCGGAAGCTAAAGTTATAGTAACATTCGTACATAAGCGATTGAATGGTAAAACACACAATTCAACGAGTTGAAATTGATTTTATTTTATTTTTAAATAAAAGGCTTAAATCAAGAAATCCGAAGTGGGATTTAACTGGGAAGAAACAGTAGCAGAAGCAAAAGAGTATTGAAAGAGAAAGATAGAGAGAGAGAGAGAGGAGACCGATCAACGGAGTCTTGAACGACTTCGGCTGCGGAAAAGAGAGGGTCAGACTCCCATTGGTTGAAGCTTGATGTCGTTGCCATAGCCCGATTCGTCCTCCACCAGAAGCACCACCACCACCAATTTGGGGAAGGAATGTACTATGGTACTAATTTGCAAGAATATCAGGATTAATATTTAAGAAATTGCTGGTAATTTTGAATATTAAGCATCTGATGGAAATTGAAGTCTTTGGATTGATAGATTGATAGATTGATGGATTGATGGATTGTTATAATTGTCGAGTGGGAGTTGAGATTTGAAAGTGAAATAGTTATTTTAGGGTTTTAGGTGGTGGACGAAAGCGAAATAATTGTACATAACTAGGGGATGGATCGATTATTCGATGGTAAAGTTCGTACGGTCGTCTTCGTCGAACTTGAACTGCAGGGTGGACCCTGTGTACAGAAATATCCGGGGACCTTTGGTCATATTTTGATTTTTAAGTTTTTATTTTGTATTTTAATGTTTTTATAAATAAGAGGCATAAATGTTCTCCACGTGTTTTTACTTTATAACACCTTTTCATGAAACTTGCTTGATATTTCATAAAACAATTTTGCTAGGTTTTTCTATCAGGATTATCACTATAATGACAACTATGTTTTAATGATGCACATGCACTTCACATGCATTTTGTCTTCAAGGCAAAGTTGTCATCAGAATAATTCTGATGGTAAACATAATATTTTCCTTCATGAAAACGTGAAAAATGTATGTAGGCTTAGCATTGTTCTATTATTGTTATGTTCTTTTACAAAAAGTTAAAAACAAAATTTGATTTTAAGGTTATTTTAGTAAAATCGTCATTAGAATGTGATAGTTATAAAAATAAACACTCATTTTAAAAATAAATTAATAAAATCAAGGAGAAAGGGGTCTAAGTAAAACAAGTTATGATCTCTTCTCTCCGTTCATCCATGATTGTGTTATATATATCTACATCTTGCAATAGGGTCCTAAGTGTGTCAATTATCTTGGGATTTATTTTGAGGTATTAAAACTTTTAACATGAATGTTAATTAATATCAATTTTTAATATAACACATTATTTATGATGTATTTTGAAAAGACATGTTACTCCCTCTATCCAAAAAATTTAGTGAATATTTAGCCTTTTTGCCTTGAAAATTTCAGAAGACATGATTATATCATTTTTGGGTGATTTCTAAAAGCTATAATTTTATTTTCTCCAATCAAGTTGGCCAAAAGATTTAGAGCTCACCCTTATTTCTGGTTTACATAACGATCCTAATTACTCAAGTTTGACTCGTATTCAGTTTGATAAAAACGTATTCAAAATTGAGTTCACAACATTATCAAACCAAGCGTAAATGAATTTTCAAGCTCGTACGACTACATAGCTCAATAAACTAACAAATAAGATTTTCTAACAAACAAATTTTTTGGTACTTGATCACACCGAAAAGTGAGTGACCACATCTGTAAATCCACGTAAGGTGGAAATGTTGAATTGTGTTGCTGAATTGGATATTTGGGCTTGGATTAATGTTGGGAATTCGAGTGTTGCCTAAGAGGGAACTGGAAAGATATTTGTTTGCTTGTGAGTCACTTGAAAACAAACCGTAAGGGAGCTTGGGGGGGTTGAGGCCAGCTAGAACCTCCGGTGTGATAATCAGTATAAGTATAAAAGGAGCAATGTCCAATGAATCAATTGGGATTGACAGAGAATGTATATACGAGAAATAGTGTATAAGTGTGTGCTCGAGTAGCGAATGAGAGTCTAACTTGATAATGGAAGCCTGAAGGGGTATTTATAGTCGGATGTGTACACCTCAAGCTATCAATGGAAATCAATCGAGGGAATAACAAGGTGGCTAGTTGGAGGTTTCGATTATATTTGTAAATATGACCAACTTTAACGCTCGTTGTATATCCCCATGTTTCGAACAAAAAATCCACCATACTATTTTGAAATGTTTCTCTTTAAGAGTTTACTTTCAATTAATTATGTTTATCATCTCCATAAAA
Organism: Codonopsis lanceolata; assembly: GCA_013146195.2. Taxonomy (NCBI): domain Eukaryota; kingdom Viridiplantae; phylum Streptophyta; class Magnoliopsida; order Asterales; family Campanulaceae; genus Codonopsis; species Codonopsis lanceolata. Next base: position 18,359,417 of record CM028380.1, on the reverse strand, counting down.
TTTCAACTTTACCCTCCACATTTGATAATTTAAGATATTAATTAGAGACATGCTATTCAGCCCCCCAAAACCTATAAGTTGACCCCCCCAAACTCATTATTCCTATTTTACCCTCTTTATAAGTTGACCCACTTCATCTTCACCGCCTCCTCCCTTCCCAGTGCCTCTGTGTTCTCCCTCCCCCACACTGACCTCCCTCCTCTTACAACCAATGCATCTTTTTCTCCCAAGATGTACCAACCATTCCCTTCCCAAGTTACACTTCTGCCAGTTACTGCCGGCCTTTCCCAGTCACACTTTTGCTCTGGCTAAAACCCCCTCACATCTTCCATTGCCTTCACCATCAATATCTCTCATCCACCTCCATTTATGCTCACCCATATTTCAACAGGGCAGCGTCCTAGTCGTGCAAGTTTTCATCCCAAGCGCATCTTCCTCCAGCCTCACAAATCAGAAATGTTCGGCATGTGTTGGCCAAACAGTATAGGGATGTTCAGATATTTGTCATCAAACATTCTTGAAATGTTCGGTTATCATTAGCCGAACATTCTTGAGGTCGAACATTTTTGAAATGTTCGGTTGACTCTTGCTGAACATTCTTGAAATGTTTAGTGTTATAGGTCTGAATCGTACGTGACGAGGACCTCATTTTTATGAAAAAAAAAAGATTTTTTTAATAGTAATTTTAAGTAAAACAACATTGGAGGAAGAAGACGGGTTTAAAGAAGAATAAGTATGTGTTAGGGAATTTAGTTAGAGATGAAAAAAAAAAGAGGGGGCGAGAAGTGAGAGAGGGGGAGGGATGGAGAAAGAAGGGAGGGATGGAGCAAACATGGAGGCGCGCAATGGGGGAGAAGAAAAAGAGGAGAATGGGAGGGGTATAATTAGTTGGGGATGGTTAATTGAAATGATAAAATAGGAAGCTTAGAATTTTGGATTTTTTTTGTGGGGGGGGGGTGCAGCTTATAGGTTTACGGGGGTTGAATAACGCGTCCATATTAATTATGTTAAAATATTTTTATAATTATAATTAACTTTAATGTTAATTATATACTCATTACATTTCGTGCAAGAGTCTGTTATACTATTTTGAGATATTTCACTATAATAATACACTTAAAAAAATTATGTTATCATCTTCAGAACATTCTAACTTTACCCTCCACATTTGATATTAACATATTGAGTATGTTCAAGTATTTTTGTAATTATAATAAGCTTTAATGCTAGTTTTATATATTTTAATAATTAAAATTTTCAAAGATGGATTATTTGAGTAAAACCGAGAGAGTATCTTTTAATAATTTAATAATTAATAATTAGAATTTTCAAAGATTTACTTATTGGTAATGGAAGAAGTATTATTGATTTTTCAAGCAAACGTAGCATTATTTTTGGTTAAAGCATAAAATAGTAAAATACCGATAGATCAACTGCGCACACGTACGCGTGTTAGACATAGGCCACAAGAAAAGAGCGAATTTCCTTTCTCAATCTCAAGCAAACATTTCTTCTAACTCTCACCCAAAAGCCAAAACCATACCAAATCATTCGTTGATTTAACTAAAACAAGCCCAAACTTGGATTCAATAATCAGTTCAAATCCGCCCCATTTTACTTTCTTTTTTGTATTGAAAGATGCTCTGAAAACGAAGAACAATCAGGCAGGCATCCATGTCGTCGAGATCGTTGATACATCGATTAACTCCATATTTTGCTGCTCGGATTCGTCAGAACCATAGACTTCTTAGCTCCTCAACAGCTTCCGCCCTTCCCGACCCTCAATCTTCCTCCGAGTCCCCATCTCCATCGCCGTCTGTCGATGACGTTCACCTCACCAATAACTGCGTCCGGGTACCCTCCCTCCCTCTCTCTGGTGGATTTCTGCTGTCAAAAATTGATTAATGTTTTTGTTTTGTGTGTCTGAGAAGTGAGAATTTCTGTCTCCTTTCTAATATGTGATAGGTCCCGCGCTTGTTATTGTAGATTATAATTTGATTTGTTCTACTTTTCTTCTTCTTTTCTTTAATTTCTCATCTTAGACTGTTAAATAATTACATTTATTAACTAATTATTGTGTTACTTATCGAAAAATGTTAGTTTATAGTTAAGTTTCGTTTAATTGAGGTATATGTGTTTGGAGATGTAATTTTGAGGTTGGGAATGTTATAACTTATATGTTCTAGGATTGTCCTGTTATTGCATTTCTTTTTTTTGGCATACTAAGGAATCTTGGTCTATGTCTTGGTCACCCAGAAAAGTTAGTGATGAAAATTATTGATGAATATTTTTTTATCTGTTTGTTTTTAGGATGGTCACTGTACTTTCCTCGGTTATAGTATGGTGGTGCACAATGAGATTTTTGTGTTCTAGCCTTGTAAATAGTTAATGATCATAAGCTGTTCAAAATCCTGCAGAGAGAAAGCATATTCCAGTAGTTGTGTGACTGTAGGTAACACTGTTTTGGTTCTATTAGGAAGGTGATTAAATATGTGAGATAATATTTTATATATTGGGTGACTTTTAAGTATGGAGGGAGTTTAATCTTCTTAACTGGCCAAAACGCGGGAGGATTTGGAGAAGCTGGTGATGATATGTTGAATTGATTTGGTTAGTTTACCTGTCAAGTATATTTGGGCTTTTTGTAAGACAGAATAAACTGAGTGTAGACTATGAGAATTAATGCCTAGGCTCAGCAACATAAACAAGAGTGGCTTGGGCAAGAAAACTTTTGTGATATGGGGAAAGAGTTCAATTGATTGATCTAATCTGTTTTGTTTAGCATTAGAATGTAACGGTCCAACATTACTTGGTCCCTGTTCATTATCCTTTAACACAAATATTAGATAGAAAGAGTAAGCAAGTTATAATGACGTGAAGCTGTATTTAGAGAAGTTATGGCTGGTCATGAACTAAAAAAAGTCAGCTAGTGACGACAGCTGGAGTAGTTATATGTGCTTGTAAGAACAAAGAAGAGCATTCCATATAGATGATTGTTGGAGTGGAACAGATCTAATGTAACAAGGCATACACAACAAGTGAGGATTCTGTGCAGGCTAAGTTGAAGTTATCATATGTGATTTCTAGATGTTTCTGGAACCTAAAACCAGATTGCTCTGTTACACTGGAGGAAGCTTTTGAATTTCAGGCAAGCATTGCAACTTCATATAAGAGATGATAGAGACGCATTGATATGTCCTGAATACTGGCATATTTTGGGTTTTCATTGAAGGACAGCGTTGAATGAGGCTACAGAGTACGTGTGATACTGAGAATTTTAATTGCCTAAGTGAATATCATTTCTAAGATGGCTTGCTGAGATTGTCTGTCTTTATCGATGATGAATTAGGGATAAATAGTGACAGTGCTTCCCAACTATGCTTCTTTACCTTTTATGTCCCGATGTTTGGGTGTAGACTTCATAAATCAGGAAAAAATTCTCGTAAATACAAACTAGAAGCATCAATGAATTAGAGTGATCATCTAGCGTAGTGAATAGTATCGTGCAAACCTTTTGTTATTATCAAGCATACTTATATTGTGGCTTCAGTAACAAAAGACTTGGGACTTATCAAAAAAAAGAAAAGACTTGGGACTTTGGAGAAGTTGTTAAACCTAGGGTGTCACTCAAAATTAGACAGGTATGAACTGAAGAAGATATTTCTTATTTAGTGTTTTTACTGTATTTTAATGATGCTATTGGAAAGAAATGGCTACTATTTACTAGATTAGAACTCATGTTCCTTGAGGTTCTGCAGTTGGCTCTGTCCAGATCCCCTAAGATATATCCTTGGTCGAGAGGGTTTCAAAGACGTACCTTATAGCTGCAGTTTGCTTTACTTGGCTAGAGAGGATCAATTGCTACGTAGAAGAAACTATATGGTTCCTTATCAGTTGCTCAAGGACCTAAATTTGTAAACATCAACCCAAGTATTGAGCTGCAAAAGAAGCCAATTTCGAAAACTAGAAGATGCTGCAGTTGGTGGAGGATGTAACAACCTGCCATTTAGATGATTACTGGGATTAAATGTTTCTTGCTTTTTATGTGCGGCTGTTTGATGAGCTTAAATAAATTTGTTTGTGCAAACTTATGCTCCATGTGACAATTTTTTCCTTTACCTCTAGCCATTTTTCTCTTATAACTGTTAATCTGTTATTTAGTCCTTCAAAACTAGTATTTAGGTTTTTGTTTTTGGGGATTACCTTTTAGTTTGATGACATCCTTCTATATTGCTTCTTGATAGAAAAAAAAAGAAGAAGATGAATCTTTGATGTTCTTATTATTCCGTGATAAAAAGGTGATAGCCAAAGTCCCCATATATTGTGCTCTAAAATGCTTCATGTTTTTGGGGATCATATGAATTAATATTCATTGGCTGTCCCATGCAGAGGATGAAAGAATTACAAGCTGATGAAGGCAAGGAAAAAATGCTTCGATTGAGCATAGAAGCTGGTGGATGCTCTGGGTTCCAGTATAACTTCATACTTGATGATAAAGCCAATTCAGATGACAGGTTGTTCCTTGGTTCATAAAATGAAGGATATTACATTTCGCTCTAATGATTTTGGGAAATGAAGTAATAAAAAATCTTGCAATTTATGTCTCTTCCATTACTTAATACTCACGTATTTCTGCTTTAACGTGTAGAGTTTTCGAGAGGGATGGTGTTAAGTTGGTGGTTGATAAAATTTCATTAGACTTTGTAAAAGGTGCGACTGTTGATTATGTTGAGGAGCTGATACGTTCTGCATTCCAGGTAGCTTGTCATTTGTACATTTCTTTCTTTGTTTGCAGCCATGTGGTCGTAGAAAGGCCGTTTCCGGGATGCATGTTGAAGATGATCTTATCTGAATCTTTATATGTTGTGACATATTGAAGTTGAGAGGTTTCTTTAGTCCTAGGTGACAGTTTTATATTATTGGAAAGAAAATTGAATCTGTGAGCATGATGGTGCTAATAGGCCCAATAGTACACTTGTTTGAACCTGCCTTCTGATGGTGTACTTATATAATATCGTTGATAATTTTGTTTCTGAGATGGTCATTCTATTACGTATGTTGTTAGTTTATAGAAAGAAAACTACCGCAGGCTGCAATACCTTGGGAGTGAACCGAAAAGCACTGGTGCTGAATCAACATGGCACCAATTCTTATATGGGTTCTTGAGTAAGACACAAATTTATTGTTTAAAGACACCATCGCCGCATGTTGACAGTCGAGATGAGGGGAACCCAACTTGATTTATGGATCTAATCATAGGAAATTGGAAGCTTTTGTGTATCTCACCCTCTTTTGCAATACATGGGCTAATTACTGAGTCCATGACTCCAAGGATTGGTTGTACACAACCTTAACCTGGGTTACAAAAGAATTTGATTTACTTGTTTTACTGAAGTGGGTGACCACATTATTCATAGTTTTATCTGGTGGATTCATTTGAGTTATGATTGCTATCGTCAAAATAGATCTGGTCATCTTGTAAATCAAAGTATTTCTATATTAGCATGAGTTGTTACCTTTAATTTACTTGTCATCAATGAAGCAAAACAAGTAGATAGTGACAACTATGACGCAAGACGAATCTCCGTAGTACCGTACCTGAAAGAATGTATCTTCTGATTTATGCCTATATACAGTACTACAGATAGGCCAGTGATTTACTGATTTTACATTCTCAAGGATCACTAAGTAACTCTCTTATATGATGAAAATATGATAAATATAGTGAAGATCATTATTATTTATAGGACTTTTAAGAGGTATAAATATTTCATGGATTCCTGAGGAAAGTTTTGTACCAAGTACACAGGGATATATGGATGTTGACATCTCCTATAAAATAAGATAACAGATCCCAAAAATGAAATACAATATTGACTTATTGGTGGTTTAAGGATATTGGATTCCCGGACTTCTAGCTTTCTTCAGCATTTCCTGGCTGTTAAAGGTTGTCGGAGTTTTAGCTCCTATTGTTATTTTTCTAAGGTTACATTTATCAAGTCTTTGTTTTTTATTTCCTGGAGCTGTGGTTAGAGATCAAGATATGTCCATGCTTAGTGGAATCTTGATCAAGATGAGGGGGTGTACTTGAATTTAGAGCTCATGTTTCCTCGATTTTACTGTTGATGTTGGAGAGATTGTGAATGAAGGAGCTTGATTTGGAATTTCGGAGCTAGATGATAAATTCGTTTTCATCCTGCTTCTATGGAAGATATGGGCATGTGTAGGCAAGGTTTGCATTCACTCATTATATACTATAACTTTCCCTCACGATTGGTGTGGCCAGACCCAGGGAGTGAAGGGGAATCTCTGTGAAGATTTGTCTGATATTTGAAAAGATACATCCCTAGCTTTCTACAATGAAGCTTGCTAGATATAACCGTGTACGGCATTTTATGGCATTTGACATGATGTTTATTCCTTCCCTTATTTTTCTTAAGTTGTGTGTTGTGCATGTGTATGTGTCTGTGAGTCAAATAATTCCCGAAATTATAAACTCTGGTCAATAGTAACTTATCATTATGTAAACGGTACTATTCCCAATTTACATGATATGACTCGTGTTCCTGAATTTCTTTATTCATGATGGGTTGTTTGTAAAGAACTAAATATCAAAGCTAGTGCCTGATTTATGGTTAGATCCTGAGGTGTGAACCATTGACCACTTCTGATGGCACGTGTACTATATTCATATTCATGTAGTTATCAACATCTCAGGGATTACATGTGAAGAAAATATTAACCTTTTAACATCAAATGTTTGACCCCCAAATAATCACCTTATTACTTCAAATAATACAACTTACTGCCAAGACCTCTCTCTTTCTTTCTCTCTATCTAGTATAAACACACACAAGTGCACACTGGCTCAAACAAAGAACATGTAGTTTTGTAAATGAGGAAGTCAATTGTTTCTTCCAGACAGTATCATATGTGTTTTAGAGCCTCCAAAGGCAAATTGAGGCGTTCTTAGAAGTTCATATTTTCTGATAGAATCTTGAAATCATATCATGTATGTTTGTGATCGAGGTATTCTTAGAAGTTCCTAAGTTCTGATAGGATCTTGAAATCCTATCATGTTTATCTGTTGTAACAAGCACTCCGAAGTGTACTCATTTAATAGTAATATCACAGATTCTAGGAAAACTTGATTGTCAGTCACTCAGTCGATGACTTTCTATTTTCTACCATTGATGGTAGATTGGTAATCTTTAAAGATGAAAAAGCCTCTTCATCTACTATATTTAACCAACCAATATCCTAGTGTGCTTATTATAATCTTTTATACAGGATCTTATACTCTTATCATATCTTTCCTAGACTAAGCATATGATGCAAATATATGTTTACTTATTTGATTAGTTGGATGGCTCAAATCTTTGAAAAATTGATCAAGCAACCATTTTACCTGCAGTAAGTTCAGTCTGCTTGTGTTGGGTACCAGTCACTTGACTATCTTTTAGGTAGTATGATTGTGATGTTTTTTCAGTTCATGGATTCAGTCTACTCTTATTTTCAGTCCTATTTTTCAGTTTGTGTTTTGCTTTTGTTTATTCTTTTGTCCTTATTTTTTGAGTTATTGTCCTTTTGACCATTACTTGATATGATTGTGTCTCCAAGATTTGGAGAAACAACCATGTTTTATAGATTCATACTAGCCTATCTTTGGGTTATTTCCATGAAATCGTTGCTGGTTGTGGTTGTTTGCTGTAATGACATGCATGGAGGGAGGAAGGAAGGAATGGAGGATTCAGGTAGTGCATCCTCACACATGGTCCTTGATACAGATGAGACTACCTAGCCTCTTAGGTCTCTGAAGCACCAGCACAGTTATTTTGGTCTATACTCTCTTTGTTTCCTGAGATAATAGTGTAGGTTCTCCCCACAAATCTCCATTTCCGATGAAACCTCAACTAATTTGCTCAGGTGCACCATATTTGACCTAACAATAGACATACAAATGATACATAGTTATTTGAAAAGTATATGTTCTTATTAGTGCCAATGAGCCATGGCAGGAACTGTGTATCATTAGCTCTATTTCACTGTGGTGGATTTATTCAAGTTCCACGTTTGTTTTGCAGGTAGCCACAAATCCAAGTGCAGTTGGTGGTTGTAGCTGTAAAAGTTCATTCATGGTGAAGTAGTTTCTGCCTCGGTAGATGAACCAGCGGTACATTTTCTATACTTGAATCACGCTTGAGTTCAGAGACTATCAAGGATTGACGTCAATTGTTATGCGTATACAACTTTAGTAGGATTCATATAACAGTATTACTTGATTTAGTATCTGAGCTAGTGCAAGTGTACACACTTAAAGTAAAAAAGTAGCATCCCTTGCATTTTTGTAGAACAAACATCCCATTCTTTATTTCGTCCAAACTTTGATTCGAGAAGATTATGAATGAATAAATTGGGTGATGATCTTCTATTGTTTTGGACTCCGAGGGTGGGAGAGATGGCAAGGACACTCAAGCCAAGATCTAGAGGTCCTTATTTCCAATCCTCACACCAAGGGGTCACACTTACCTATCAAAAAATAATAATAATAAAAATTTGTTACGGACTCCGACTTGGTACTTGAATCATTGAATTCTAACTCGGTTTGTTTGGGGTTTCAGAATCTGCTTATAATTTATGAGGTTCAATTAGGGTGGTACAAACTCTGATAGGCATCCATTCTCGAGGACTTTCGGCTACTTGTATTTTCCACTTGTCCATGTATATGAATATGAGGTGAGAATCCCTTTTTTAGTACTCCCTCCGTTACACTTAGAATCCCCATTTGAAAAATCAAACTATTAAGGAGACATATTAATATCATTGGTGTTACTTATAATTGTAAAAATACTTAAGTATAAGTTGTACTAGACAAGCAATGTGTTCACAAAACAAGTGAGGGGTAAAGATGAAAAACTATAGAAATTGTAAACATATTTTTTTAAAGTGAAACATTGTAAAATAATACAGTGAATTCTTTATCCAGAACAGAGGGAGTAAGTGTTTTTATTATTTCGTAATCAATTTGTTGAGAAAAAGATTGTGAAAATCATTTTCATGAAAAAACTTTCCATTTTATCATCCAGTTGTAAGGAGGAAAACATGTCAGCAGAATATTGTGAAATTGTAAGTTGTATAGATGTTGTTAAACCGGATGTTGTACTGTACGCAAGAACAGTTGTACATTGATGTACAAAGATCTGTACTATTCATTTTTAATGTCAACGACAACCACCATCGCAGCATCTAGTCAACATGGGAATCCTAGTACATCATCTAAGGCAAAACAATTCAAAAGTGTGCGAAGTCTGAATCCAAAGCAACAGGCTACACAGTACTCTCCGCAAAAAGTCAATCATTCCAAGACGTTTCATTTAAAAAATTAATTTTTAAAATTTAAGGTATAAAAGTGTCATTTTATTATCAATGAGTAATATTATAAATGTTTTTTTCTTAAAAAGTTTGACTTTCAAATGATGAATCTTTACTCGAAATGGAGAGAGTACTTGGTAAGTATTAAGTAGTAGGGGTGAGTTTGGTCCGATTCGTTTCACTTTTTTGGAAAAATGAGAAAATCAAGATCAGACCAATAATCAGGTTCTCAAAAAATATAGAATCAGGACCAACCTAATATGTTTGAGCTAATACACGGTCCTGGTAACCAATCAAGACGCATTTGAATCGTGATCGGACCAATACGATAATTATTTATTTTTTACCTGCTTAATACAAATACATAATAAAATGTAAAAGATTTAAATTTCATATATATATGAAAAACAAGAATAGATGATCAAAAAGAACCATAAATTTACAAATAACAGCAGAACTAAAATTTCTAAGCGCAAAGGAAGGAGAAGAAGCGGTGGTGGGGTAGAATCAAAATGTCCTATTCAAAGAGGTTGGTGATATTAGTGACCAACAACACATCAAAAATTATATATACTATATGTATTGTGTTATGAAAGTCAATTATGAACTACAGCACTTATTGCTTACCTGGGTAAGTTTGTCAAAGAGCTAGGGAGCTATGTCCCGTAGCTTTAAGAAATGTGTAACACTGCTCGGCTATAAATACTAGACAGTGTGTAGTCATATTTTACAGATGAATCCTTCAGCCTGAATAATACTCTCTCTCTCTCTCTCTCTTTCTCTAATACACACTTTATCATAAATTTGTGGTTACTTTATAACACGTTATCAACACGATTGTTCTACTCCTAACAATCCCAAACGGTAAAATTTCCTATTGATATATTATTTATTTTATATCTCTGGTTTACTTCAATATATATCATAAATCACCATTATTAAGAAAAGATTGGCTGAGCCACCGTCGATAATATATGGTGAGATGACGAAATAATAATTTATTATTTAACGCATAATATATATATTCGTTGATGCTTGTGCAGAAATAACCTCAAGTTATAAACTGAATATTTATAAATATACATATATTTGAATTCTATATATGAATAATTTTATATTCAGTTTATATTTATTACTGACTTTCAAACACCCACAGAAAGGCTTGCTGAGTAGCGTGGCGTGAATATACATGTATGTTATATAATAGTTGTATAAAGTTGACTGAAAAATATTCATGCTGAGTTATTTTATTTATGATCAATTTATTACTCCTAATAAGATTTATATTTATTCATAATATAAATGTAATTATATTAAATCAGAATTTTTACATTTTTACCCCTCTCCTCTAACGGCTAGTTTACTGATTTTATCTCTCTCCTCCAACGGTAATAAACGGCTAGTTAACGGTCATTTTTTCCCCATATATACAACAACATCTTAATAGATTACTCACATTTTTACTACCTCCTTACAAACTCTTAATACAATATCTTCTTCTACAAAATGTTTCATCCAATGTTGATGATTATTATCATATTTGTTATTATGTGCACCGCATTGGTTTTCGTTGCTGAATACCCTCCAAACGATTTTCAGATTTTTATTACCTATCTTTGTATCATGCATGTCCTGTTAGCGGTTACAATAGCTTTCAACATACATTTTAACATGTACTGATTATCATATGAATAAAATTTCCATGTCATAATTTTATTAATATATATGTTTCATTTTTATAGTTTTTTCTTTACAAATGGCAAACATCGCTAAGTTCGAATTTGAAAGACTGGACATAACTGAGAAAAATTATATGTCTTGGAAAATAGATGCCGAAACCCACCACTACTAGAAAAATGACCTTTAGTGACGGAATTTTCCGTCGCTAAAGGCAAAATTCCGTCGCTAATGGCTCCATAGCGACGAAATTTTTCTGTCGGTGGTCCGTCGCTGATTTGTCGTCGCTGATGTCCGACGGACCGATTTCCGTCGCTAAAGGCTTTTTAAAATTAATTAAAATTGAATTTCAACGACGAAAATTTCCGTCGCTAAAGGTTTTTTAAAATTAATTAAAATTGAATTTCAGCGAAGGAAAATTTCGTCGCTAAAGGCGATTAAAAATTAATTAAAATTGAATTTCAGCGACGGAAAATTCCGTCGCTAAAGGCGTTTAAAAATTAATTAAATTTGAATTTCAGCGACGAAAAATTCCGTCGCTAAAGGCTTTTTAAAAATAATTAATAATTAAAATTAGATTTCAGCGACGAAAAATTCCGTCGCTAAAGGCGTTTAAAAATTAATTAAAATTGAATTTCAATAATGTAAAAAAAAAATTAAAAAAAAAACCAAAAATACTATTGTTATAAATTTTTATACCTGATAATATAACAATTAATACAAAACTGAAGATACAAATACAAAACTGAAGATACAAAATAAAAAATAATATACAACTAATTTAAAAACATCAAACTGTAAATGTTATTACAACAATATATGTACATTATATATAACAATTAATACCAAAAACTTGTTTCTAGAGTTAACTTGGAAATTTAAACTTATACCAATCCATGTAAACCATATCTAATAAAAAAAAACTAAAAATAAAATTTAAAAAATCCTACGATATGAGGATCAAGAAAAACTTTATCTTCACGACAATCAGCTAGAAAACCTGTCCAAGTAAAATTACTATTTTGATTAAAAATCAACAAGAAAAAGTAAGTCATTGTTTTCATATGATCAAACAAGAAGCTTTAGAAGCTTACCATAGGAATACATTTATGGCATAATCATCACTTCTTTGCTTTTTTTGCTGGATGAACCTAAATATGTACAAGTTATCCAAAATCAATTAGTTAATAATAATAACAAAAAGGGTCGAACCCTATTTCCCCCACCCCCAATATGAGTATTAAACCAGAGGAATGGAAAGAGAAGAAATGGAATGAATGTTGCTTGAAAGTAAGCACGTTCGATTTCAAAATCCCCCAACGTACATACAATTATGTTGTTCAGTTTCAACAAAGTCAAGTAAACTAAAACCATGGATTTCATAGCATCAACGTGGCTACCCATCTTGTAACGCCCCATAACCTTGCATGTGCATCCTATGCTTGTTTTTATACTTTCTTGGTTGATTGTGAGCTTGTTTACTTGATATATAAACGTCTTAGAATCATTCATAGATCATTCTAGAAGTCCATAACATGCTTAGAATCATATAAACTTGTTTGTTGAATCGCCGGTTTAATCGCGTTGAAGTTGGCCTTAGCGATTCCTCTCGTTGCTCGTATTTGCTTCTATTTCGACGTACGAAGTGTTCGTTGAGTTCTTGGCTTTATATTCAGGTCTTAATCATGTTGAAACAAGTCTCTTTCATGTACAAGTTATCCTAGTTTGAATGGTGTTTGATTGTAGTTTGATTCGTTGTTCATTCGTCGCGTGGTTCGCGCCTTGTTCTACCTTGTTCCGGTTGTTGTTCGGGTGTGTTTCCGACTCGTTTTGAGTAGGGTTAGACCTTAGAATGGTTGCCCAAAAGTTTGGGACCATTTAGATCAAGTTTAGATCAAGTTTTAGAGGTTTGGAGCCGAGGCGGCGCATGGCTGGTGAGGCGCCCGCCCAAATGCAGGGAGCAATTGAAAAGTGGACTGAACTTGGGAGTGGTCTCGGTGGTTGAGGCGGCCCATGGGCCTGAGGCGCCCGCCTCACCTGCAGATCTGTTACGGGATTTTTCTTCCCCTGTTTTGAGTTAGGTCGTGAAATGCCTATCCTACCCCCATTAAACCCCCTCTAAACCCTTCCTAAATACCCACACTTAGTCCTAATCAAGTCCTAACATTAATTAGAGGTTAATTTAGTTTGGTTAAGTGTTTGTTAACTTCCTAATTCTCACTAATTGCACTTGAGAAATTCCCCTTGTACCCTTCTCTTGATTGGAGGTATAAATACCAAGCCTTGACCAAATTTTCAGAAAATCCTTCATTTGTTCATCCTATTCTCACAAGTTAGAGAGAGAGAGAGTTGGGGGCTTGAGTTTTGAGCCCTAGCTTCATCTTCTTCCTCCGATCCCCAAGGATTCCACCGTTCGATCGCCGCCAAACCTTGGATTCTCGACGAGTGAGACGAAAGGAACGACTTCACCGTTTAGATTTGGATTCTCTTGAGTTTTCACTCAAGCTAGGTAAGTTACTCTTCTTCATTTTAGTTCTCATTGACCCTAAGGAAACAAAGTTTATGATGTGTGAGGTCAATGAGGACACATAATTGCTTCCTATGCTTTCCATTTGAAATTTTAAATGTATGATTTTGCTAGGAGCATGTCTAGGTGAAATTCTTGTCTTTGGGAGTTTAAATTACTCTTTTGTTATGTTAATTGAGGTCTTGAACATGTTAGAAATATGTAGCATGTTTGTTGATGAAAGTGATATTATTTGGAAATGCCCTAAATTATGCCTATGTGGTATGTGTGAAAATTGTTGTGTGTTGTATCCTCAATATTGGACTACATGAAGAACATGAATTACATTAAAATGTTTTAGGTGAATTTATACTCTTGTTGAACTTAGAAGTGACCTAGGTTGGGTTGTGTAGCATATAGCTTCATTTTCCCCAAAATTGGGAATTTAGTGAAAAGACTCAACGGAGTCGACTCTAGGGAAGAATTGAACATGTTAAACTCTAATTTCAATCCCTACGAAGTTTGAACGCCGTTTGATTTGGTTTACTCAAGTATGAGTTTGGTTTAATTGATTATAACAAGTTGTTATGAAAGGTTGGTATTTGTGCAATCTATTGCCTTGATATGTTTATGGTAGAGATTAACCCCTACTTGGTTGGTCGAATTCGCTCTTGTCGAATTCGGTCCTTAATTGGTTTAAGTCAAGTAAATATCTACTTGTGCATTGCATTGAGTCCAGCTGGCATTAAATGGTTTGTTTATCAAGTCGGTGGGGCGATGCACGCCTCTCACGAATTATGGGATTCGTGCTCGCTATGGATCGCCGCACTGACTCACACACACCTCCACCTGTGGCCGCAGCTGGGGAAGTAGCCCCCTTGCCGTACGTTAAGTGCCGCATTGGCTTGCTATTGAGATCGAGTAGACTTCGACGATAGTCGATAATTCACATAACATCGATGGCACGAACCAAGAATCGGAATGTTTTGCGAGCTACTGGCGGCCGTGACTATCATATCCTACTTGTATGCTTTACTTTACGCACTTATGTGAATAAGGTGCTAAGTGTTAAATGATGATAATATGCCATAATTGTGATAAATGTCATGCTATAACATGAACATGCATATTTTGGTAACTTACTAAGTCTTTCGACTTACCCTATTTGTTTGCTTTGTTTTCCTTAGATCAAAGCCGAGGAGACGTCCCACGCTAGATTCACGTATTCGCTTGGACGTTGTGAGCAAGGTTGCTCTTTTGGACTTTAACTGGTTAATCTTTTATTTTGGAAAGGACGTTGGGAAGCAAGTCATGTAGACTTGGCTTGGGAATTTGTTGTTGTAGTAACTTAATATTTGTTACTTGTAATCTTTTGGTATGCCGACTTATATGTCGAGCTTGTTCATATGTGTATGGTTCATCACAGTTTCTTCCGCTAAAGCTTGTTTAAGGTATTATTATTGTTGTTGTCTCCGGCATGTTGTGGCCGTTGAGGTTTTATAAGCATGTGTTAATCGTAGGAGTAGTTGTTGGGTTCCGGCTGTAACGTCGCCGATGACTTGTTTAATTTAAGTTGTTTTCCGGCCAAGTGTAGCCGAGTTGTTATTTGTATGCAATGTTGCGCCACATGAATTTTATAATCCTACTTGTGCATGCTTATGTGTTTAACTTGATTATTTGGACGGCGCGATTCGGGATCTCGCATTGGGGTCCGGGTCGGGCTGTCACACATCTAACAAATGTAAATAAACCGATGTTTAAGCATTAATACATTAAATTTATACTAACACCCCTTTAATTCTTATCATTTACACTAACACCCCTCAACGTACATACAATTATCTTTTTTGGTTTCAAAGTCAATTAAACTATAACCATGGATTTCATAGCATCAACATAACAACCCAGCTAACAAACGTACATAAATTGATGTTTAAGCATTAATACACTAAATTTACACTAACACCCATTTTATTTCTTACCATTTACACTAACACCCCTCAACGTACATACATTTTTTTTGTTTCAAAATCAATTAAACTACAACCATGGATTTCATAGCATCAACATGACTAACCAGCTAACAAACGTACATAAATTGAAGTTTAAGCATTAATACATTAAATTTACACTAACACCCCTTTTATTTCTTACCATTTACACTAACACCCCTCAACGTACATACATTTTTTTTTTGTTTAAAAATCAATTAAACTACAACCATGGATTTCATAGCATCAACATGGCTAACTAGATAACAAACGTACATAGATTGAAGTTTAAGCATTAATACACTAAATTTACACTAACACCCCTTTATTCTTACCATTTACACTAACACCCCTCAACGTACATACAATTTTTTTTTCAAAATCAATTAAACTACAACCATGGATTTCATAGCATCAATATGGCTACCCAGCTGACAAACGTACATAAATCGATGTTTAAATATTAATACACTAAATTTACACTAACACTACCTTTGTTTCTTACTATTTACACTAACACTCCCAACGTACATACAATTATGTTGTTCGGTTTCAAAGTCAAGTAAACTAAAACCATGGATTTCATAGCATCAACATGGCTACCCAGCTAACAAACGTACATAAATCAATGTTTAAACATTAATACAATAAATTTACACTAACACCCCCTTTGTTTCTTACCATTTACACTAACACCCCCAACGTACATACAGTTATGTTGTTCGGTTTCAAAGTCAAGTAAACTAAAACCATGGATTTCATATCATCAACATGGCTACCTAGCTAACAAACGTACATAAATCAATGTTTAAATATTAATACACTAAATTTACACTAACACCCATTTATTTCTTACTATTTACACTAACACCCCCTAAACGTACATACATTTATCTTTTTTGGTTTCAAAGTCAATTAAACTACAACCATGGATTTCTTAGCATTAACATAGCTAACAAACGTACATAAATCGATGTTTAAGGTTGTGGTTTAGGTTTAAGGTTAGCGTTATGGTTTAGGTTTAGTGTTATAGGGGTGGGGGTGGGGGGCGGGGTCGGGGTTGGGGTTGCAAGGGGCGGGGTTAAGGTTAGTGTTATGTTTTAGGTTTAATGTCATGGGGTGGGGTTGGGGTTGGGGGGTGGGGTTAGGGTTGTTAGGGTTAGGTTTAAGGTTAGGTTTAGGTTTAGTGTTATGGTTTAGGTTGGGGGTTAGGGTTGGGTCAGCGGGGGGATTAGGGTCAGTGGGGTTGAGGGTGGGGTTGAGGGTGGGGTTGGGGTTGGGTCAGTTGGGGTGGGGTTAGGGTTAGGTTTGGGGTTGGGGGTGGGGTTGGGGGTCAAAGGGATTAAGGTTAGTGTTATGTTTTAGGTTTAATGTCATGGGGGTGGAGTTAGGGTTTAGGGTTAGGGTTGGGGTTGGGGTTGGGGTTGGGTTTAGGGTTTAGGGTTTAGGTTAGGATTGGGGTGGGGTTGGGGTTGGGGTGGGGGGTTGGGGTTAGGTTGGGGTGGGGTTGTGTTGGGTTAGTTAGGTTAGTGTTATGTTTTAGGTTTAATGTCATGGGGTGGGGTTAGGGTTAGGGTTAGGGTTAGGTTTAAGGTTAGGTTTAGGTTTAGGTTTAGTGTTATGGTTTAGGTTTAGTGTTATGGTTTAGGTTTAGGGTTTAGGGTTGGGGTTAGGGTTAGGGTTAGGTTTAAGGTTAGGTTTAGATTTAGTGTTATGGTTTAGGTTTAGAGTTTAGGGTTTAGGGTTGGGGTTGGGGTTGGGGGGGGTGAGGGTGGTGGTGGAGGTTGTGGGGTGGGGTTGGGGTGGGGTTAAGGTTAGTGTTATGTTTTAGGTTTAATGTCATGGGGGTTAGGGTTAGGGTTAGGTTTAAGGTTAGAAAGTAGAAAGTAGAAGAATCCAAGGATAAAAAGGGCATGTGCGCTTGATTATAAGCGTGATATCACATTAAGCATTTCACTTTCTTAGGCAGTGTTAATTAAAAAAAATTAACAGCAAAAGTTTAAATTATTAATATAATGAAGTCATAATTAAAAATACATGGTAGCCATACACAGGGAACAAGTTAATCCTTTTTCAAGACATACCCAGGGAAGGAAATGGAGTACAATAGGACCAGATAGAGTTCCTAACGAGTATTGGATGTGCCTCGGGATATGTCAGGTATCCTCCTCACAAGAAGCCTAACCACAATTTACAGCCTCTTCACCTCAAAGGGTAGAGTGACAAGGATAGAAATGAAACACTGAAACAGGTGAACAAGGCATATACATTGATCGTCAACTCACAAAAAACTTGGAACTTCTCCAAAAACGGAGAAGGTGACATGTACTGGTATTTATAACAATGAGTAGGCCATATAAATGAAGATACATTATAGTTAACCAGCAGATGCTTCATATTTATATTTTTACATAGATTCACAAAAAGTCAAGTTAAAACTCCATTATAATGAGGTTTTATGGTTCCTTGGATTGAAACCATCAACAAATCAAATCTACACCATACAAAAGGAATAATAAGTATACATTACCAGTACAATCTTGAAAAATAGTAGACAAAGAGCCTGAACAAAACTTTCAGATGACAGCTTCTTAATTTCTTTGGCAAGAGATGAGCCTCGACCGACTCAAAACGTAAATTGTAAGCGTAAAATAGTTGTAGGAAATAACTACATAAAAATTATCCAGTTGTCAATAATCTCAACAAAGAATTAGATGCTATGATTACTATAGTTGAAACATAAACATATTTACATAAATAAATTAATATATACATATATATAAGTTACACATAATGATATGAACACACCATCACACAGCACTCATGCATTTCTTTCTTTATCCCGAAAATAACACCACCTCCTCGAAACCTAAGTTCGAGCTCACGAAAATCTTAACCAAGCCCAGCTCAAGCATACCAATCTCGGCTCGATTACAGCCTTACACATGAACTAATCAATTTGGCAACCAAATCAAAATTAATGAGTGAAAAACACATGAATTTTACAATAATTTCAAAAATAAGCCAACAATTAAATTCAATAATTTCAAATTTTACACATGTATACTTTTCAATAATTTCAGCAAATAACCAACAATAAAACAGCCTCACACATGTATAGTTTTCAATAATTTCAGCAAATAACCAACAATTAAATTCCCAAATTCTTTAATTAAACTGGTAGAAATAGAAATATCTTACATGAATTTTGAGAAAAAGAGGCACCAATTCAAGCCCTAGGCTTCAATCCGTTGAAACAGCTGTAGAGATTGGATGGGGTGTCGGTGGTGAATTTAACGCGGGACGTCGCGCGAGCATGCGGCGCCGAGCTTGTTGGATTTGAAGGCCGGAGCAAGCCGACATGGTGGCCGGATGTGTTGATTCAAGAGATCGCCGCCGTGAAGGAAGCCGACGCTGAGATTGGGGTGGGGCGGACCGAAAATTGAGGAGGAGATGAAGGGTTCGTCGGATTTGAAGGTTGGGGCGAACTGCTAGCGCATGGGCGGCGAGGAGGAAGAATTGAGATGGGGGCGAAGGCGGCTGTGAATGAAGATTTGGTGATGGCGATGGAAACGGGATATGAAGAACGGGAGGGGAGAATAGCAACGGAAAGGGCCGGCGACAGTGAGAAAGGAGATGGCGGACGGTGGCTTGAAGGGAATCGCTGGGTGAGAGAATGAGAGAGGAGATGGGTAAGGGGCTGGGCGTGAAAGAGAGCGAGGATTCAATATATTGGGGGAAAACCTAAGGGCGAGAGAGGAGAGCGGGAGAATGAAATATTGGGGAAAACTTGTTTTACTTTAATTTATTTTATTACATAGACAAAATAATTTTATTTGAATATTTTTTAAATTTATATTTTCAATATATAGTCTTTATTTTGCTTGAATTTAATTTAATAAAAAAAAGTGTTATAATGTTTTACGCACGGGTGTAAAACTAGTTAAATATTATTATATTTTATAATATAATATTATTAAATTACCAAATCAAATTTATGCATCGTGATACATAAATTAAAATTAAATTACACGATGAAAATATAACTCGTGATGGACCGGCAAATTAAATTACATAACTTACATTACGTTAAGTTACATTATGTTACGTTAAATAATTAAATTGATATTTGCATTCCTTTCAAATGGTTGTATCCATTGGATTTCCAACATGTCACCAAAATGACTGCTAAAGAAAATTGTCACAACCGAAAATATAACTCGTGATGGACTGTCAGGGTTATTCGTTGCGAAAACAATAAGTCGAAAAGAAATAGAACACTTGATTATTAACACCAGAAGCCCGCCCCAGAAAACTTATGTGAATGTGCACCGCACCCCCTGCATTCACAATGTAGTACTCTTGGGAAGAAAGTTGTTAATGACAACCAACCTTTGGTGGACCGAAGAGAACAAACCAATCGGGTTGGACTACACCAAATCTAAGAAAATCCGACCGACCACCCAAGATCGAAAAAACCCGAGGCCCGAGGTTGAGACAAGTGGTTACGCACGCTACGCCACGCTACATCACGCTACGCTAAGTCATTTCGCCACGCCACGCCACGCCACGCGTTGTTAACTTTACGCCACGCTACGTTACGTTGTTAAGTTGCCAACTTACGCCACGCTAAGTTAAGAAGTTATGTTACGCCACGCTATCGCCACGCTGCCACGCATTACACTACGATAAGTTACCACGTTACGTAATGTTACGCTGTCACGCCACGCTACATTGCCACGCCACGCTATGTGTAACGTTGCCACACCACGTTGCCACGTTAATCGCCACGCCACATAAGTTAAATTGCCACGTTATGTTACTTATCACGCTATTTCTTCAATAGGCTGCTGCTGTTGTTTTCAAGTTAAGTTACGCGTCATTAATACGTTGCTGCTGTTACTGGGTTGGGTTGCTGTTGCTGCTGTTGCTGCTGGGTTGCTAGGTTACGTTAAGCCAAGTTAAATTAAGTTAAATTGCTGTTACGCTGGGTTAAGTTAAGTTAACTTGCTGCTGCTGCTGCCACGTTACGCTAGTTGTTGCCAAGCTAAGTTAAGTTGCTTACGCCACGCTAAGGTGTTGCCACGCTGTTGCTAAGTAAGAAGGTTGTTACGCTAACCTGCTGCTGCTAAGTTAAGTTGTTAAGCCACGTTGCTGCTAGCTGCCAAGTTGCGTTGCTGCTGCTGCCACGCGTTGCATTTGCTGTTGCTGTCGCAAAGCCAAGCTGCTGCTACTTGCCAAGTTGCTGCTGCTGCTGCTGCTGTCTGCTAAGTTAAGTTGCCTGCTGCTTAAGTCTGCTGCTGCTGCAAAGCCAAGTTGCTGCTAAGTTGCTGCTGGGTTGCTGCTGCTGCTGCTGCTACGTGCTGCTGCTGCTGTTAAGCCGCTGCCAAGTTGCTGCTGTTAATGCCACGCTATGCAGGTTGCCACGCGCGTGTTGCTTGCCACGCCACGCTAAGTTGTTGCTGCTTCTGCCAAGGTTGCTGCCGCCACGCCACGTTACCACGCTGTTGCTGCCTGTCGCTGCTGCTGCTAAGCCACGCTGCTGCTGCTGCTGCTGCTGCTGCTGCTGCTGCTGCTGTTGCCACGCCACGCTAAGCCACGCGCTGCTGTCGGCCAGGTTAAGCCACGCTACTGCAGGTTGCCACGCCACGCTGCTGGGCTGCTGCAAGCTGTTGCTGTTGCTGCTGCTGCTGTTGCCATGCTATGTTATGTTGCTGTTAAGTTGCTGTTATGTTGTTGGGTTTGTTGCCAAGGTTAATTTAAGTTGCCATGTAGCTGCTGCTGGTTGCCATTAAATTGCTGTTGCTGCCATTTGCCAAGGTTGCTGCTACGCTAAGCTGCTGTTATGTCATGCTAAGTTGCTGGTTAATTCAAGCTGTTGCTAAAGTTAAGTTACGCCATCGTGCTGCCGTTGCCACGCTAAGCCGTTGCCACGCTACGCTAAGCCAAGCAATTCTGCCAGTTGCCAGGTTGCTACAGTTGCCACGCTACTTGCCGTTGCCACGCCACGCTTGCTGCTGCTGCTGCTGTTGCTGCTGTTGTTATGTTAAGTTGCTGTTGCTGCTGTTGCTAAGTCGTCGTTGCTATAAAGTTACATTACGTTATGTTAAGTTACGTTAAGTTGTTGTAATGTGAATGTTTTAATTTTTGTAATTATATTCATGCTAATCATTATTGATATTATATTATTAAATTAACATTTCAAATATTATTTTAATTTAATTTCAACTTAAGTTAATGTTACGTTAAGCTAAGGTTGTAATGTGAATGTTTTAATTTTTGTAATTATATTGATGCCAATCATTTTAATTATTGATATTATATTATTAAATTAACATTTCAAATATTATTTTAATTTAATTTCAATTTAAGTTAACGTTATGCTACGTTAAGTTGTTGTAATGTGAATGTTTTAATTTTTGTAATTATATTGATGCCAATCATTTTAATTATTGATATTATATTATTAAATTAACATTTCAAATATTATTTTAATTTAATTTCAATTTAAGTTAACGTTACGCTACGTTAAGTTAAGTTGAATGTGAATGTTTTAATTTTTGTAATTATATTGATGCTAATCATTTCAAATTATTGATATTATATTATTAAATTAACATTTCAAATATTATTTTAATTTAATTTCAATTTAATTTCAAATATTATTGATATTTTATATTAATTAGAATTTATTTCATTTATTTTCGCCGACGACCTTTAATTTCCGTCTCCGTCATTGAAAATAAATCGAAATAAACCGATTTTCGAATTAATTGAATATTCACGACGAAAATTCCGGTGCCGACAAATTCCGCCGATGGCTCTCCGCTGATGTTCAATTCCGCCGCCGATGCTCAATTCCGCTGCCAATTCCGTCACTAATGGGGACCTTCAAATTTTAAAATTTCGTCACGATGTTCAATTCCGCCGATGATAAATTCCGTCGCCGAGAATTCCGCCGAAGGCACGGTTTGTTTAGTAAGGCACCAAGGCAAATGTAAGCCTCAAAATACTATCCAACAAAGTAATAATGAATGGATAAGTAATCAACACCTAAGCTCAGCCATGATTTTCCTATGACACCATGTCCACGAAAACCTAAAGATGAGCACTCACTAATGATCCACCTGCCTTTGGGAAAGTTTGAACGAAAGATATGGCCATTTGAAAACGGTCATTCTCTCAAAAGCACGCTATGATTGGATTCATATCCGCCTACAAAAATTTAAAACCATCAATGAATATAGTTCTATGATGTATAAAATAACCTCACAGCTTGAAATTATGTGGGGGAAACCATCATCGAATATGATATGTTGGAGAAGACATTCTCACATTTCATGCCTCGAATATGCCCCGCAGCAGAATATCGAGAAAAAAGGGTTTTAAAAGGTACTCAATTGATCTCTTACCTCCTTATAGCTGATCAATAATGAGATTCTAATGAAGAATCATGAATCTCGTCTAATCGTGAAATTCCTCCATCTCCCCGGCTTAATGGGACTATGTATGATGAAGGCTAAAAGCGTGGGCGTGGTAGTGGTCGTGGTCGCGGTCGTGGTTGAGGCCAAGGAAATCATGGACAAGGTCGGGGTCGTGGTCGAAATCAAGGCCGTGGAAGAAATAACTATCGTCATCATCATCATCCATATAATGGAAATTCCTCTCGCCACCTGAAATGGAACAGAGATGATGATAGAAACAATTTTTCGAGTGGGCAAAATGTGCGACAAAAAAATTTCATGTTTTAGGTATGGCATGACAAAGCCACCGGCACGCATACGCCGAATGGCGGAAACATCTAGTTGATCTTTATGAGATCACAAAAGGGAAAAATGTTGAGACAAATTTCCTTGAAAATGATCCTGAAGACCTTCATTTTGATTTTGGTAATATGGCCAACGTCAACATGATCAATACCATTAGTGATAATATTGATCATGAACAATAAATTCACATAGGAATGAAGCTATGGTCCGAGTTTGAGATAAAAGCTGTGGAAAAAGTAACATGTTGTTATGTAGGAATATCATCTGTTTTTTCCTATGTATACTAGCATGTTTACAATAAAATTTATATATGTATTTTGCATTCAATGTGTTATCATATTTATTCATCTTATTTTTCTTTGTCTCATATTGAAATAGATCACAAATATGTTTGAATCCAAAATCCAAGGAGGAGATTTATGTCTTCAGCAAGCTACACGATAATATACTTAAAGATAAGAAATATTTTTCTTATCTTAAAATTGACAATGCTAATGTCAACACTATATCTGGTAATGCCAAAATAATTGAAGGATTTGGCAAAACAATTTTCCTAAAGCCTGGAGGCACGAAATTCATGATAAATAATGCATTGTTCTCTCATAAGTCTCAAAGAAACTTGTTAAGTTTCAAAGACATTCGTCTGAATGGATATCATATTGAGACTATGAATAAGGGGAATGATGAATATTCAGATTACCTCAAACATTTCCTGAAGCAAATGTATATTGGAAAAATTGTCATTCTATCTTCCGATTGTATAATACAATCATAAGAATATTTGAATCATATTCTACGTAAAAACCCGAAGTTTATCGAAACATTTAAAGCTTGGCATGATAGATTGGGGCATCCAGGATCAATAATGATGCGGAGAATTATTGAGAATTCTAGTGGTCATCCATTGAAAAACCAGAATATTTTTCAATCTAATGAACTCCATTGTGATGCTTGTTCTCAAGGAAAGTTGATAATTAGACCATCACCAACTAAAGTTGGATATGAATCACCATCGTTTTTGGAACGAATTCAAGGTGATATATGTGGACCATTCCAATACTTTATGGTATTAATTGATGCATCTAGCAAATGGTCGCACGTATGTCTATTATCAACTCGTAATACGACATTTGCCAAATTCTTTGCACAAATAATCAAACTGAGAGCACAATTCCCAGATTATATGATCAAGAAAGTTAGACTTGATAATGCTGGTGAATTTACATCTCAAGCTTCAATGATTATTGTATGGCAATAGGGATTGATGTTGAACATCCAATAGCTCATGTTCATACACAAAATGGTTTGGTTGAATCGTTGATCAAACGTATTCAACTTATTGCCAGACCATTAATGATGAGAACAAAGCTCCCTACTTCTGTATGAGGTCATGCTGTTTTACATGCACCAAGACCGATTCACCTCAAAGCAAGTGCATATCACAAGTACTCCCCTCCCCAATACAATTGGCATTCTAAGCGAGCCGAGCCGAATCTATCCCATCTAAGAGTTTTTTGGTTGTGCGGTATATGTACTAATTGCTCCACCACAACGCACAAAGATGGGACCACAAAGGAGATTGGGAGTATATGTTAGGTATGAATCCCTTCTATAATAAAATATCTTGAACAAAAAACGGGTGACGTTTTTACGGCACGCTTTGCCGATTGTCATTTTAATGAAGACAAGTTTCCACCTTTAGGTGAAGAGGGGAAACAAGTGGGAATAGAGATCAAATGGTGCACATCTTCGTTATTGCACCTTAACCCTCCCACAAAGCAACGTGAACTGGAAGTTCAAAAGATCATACATTTACAAAATGTAGCAAATCAATTGCCAGATGCATTTATAGATACAAAGAGAGTGACAAAGTCACATGTAGTTGCTATAAATGCTCCCCGCCCGAATTGAAATACCAAAGGGCTACCAAATGATAAAATGACAAATGAATCTAAGACACGCTGAAGCGTGACGACCCATTGGTTCAAAGGATAAAAATCATCGCAAAAAGAAAGTGATTGAAAATCTCCAATCACATGAAAGTGTTCCAGAAGAAACACACGATCGTGAAATTGTTCCAGAAGAAACACACGATCATGCAAATCTAGTAAGCCCTACAGGCAACGATAACCATGAGATTTCCATTAATTACATGTGTAATGGAAAAATATGGAACCGAGATGAAATTGGAGAATATTGATGATATATTCTCTTATTCGGTATCCCAAGAAATTAATGGCGGATGAAGATCTCGAACCAAAATTTGTATCGAATGTCAAAAGAGGCATGACAAGATCAAATGGATAGATGTCATGAAGGCTGAATTAAATTCGTTGAATAAACGAAAAGTATTTGAATCTATCGTTCTCACACCTGAAGCTGTGAAACCCATTGGAT
The DNA here is from genome assembly GCA_013146195.2 of Codonopsis lanceolata. Classification (NCBI taxonomy): domain Eukaryota; kingdom Viridiplantae; phylum Streptophyta; class Magnoliopsida; order Asterales; family Campanulaceae; genus Codonopsis; species Codonopsis lanceolata. The sequence continues at coordinate 18,333,705 of CM028380.1, read as the reverse complement.
ACAGATGGATTTTTGTTCGAAAGCGAAATGAGAAAAATGAGATTGTGAGATACAAGACTCGCCTTGTTGCACAAGGTTTTTCCTAAAGGCCTGGGATTGATTATGAAGAAACGTATTCTCCTGTAATGGATGCTATTACGTTCAGATATCTAACCAGCCTATCGGTTTCGAAAAATCTAGATATGCATCTCATGGATGTTGTAACGGCTTATTTATACGGGTCATTAGATGCCGATATTTATATGAGAATTCCTGATGGAATCAAGGTGCCTGAAGCACTGAGTTCAAAGCCCAAAGAATTATGTGCAATTAAACTACATCGATCACTGTATGGATTAAAGCAATCCGGACGCATGTGGTATAATTGCTTAAGTGAGCATTTGTTGAAAGACAGATATGTGAATGATTAATTATGTCCATGTGTCTTTATAAAGAATACGACAGTTGGATTTGCAGTTATCGCTGTTTATGCAGATGATTTGAATATCATTAGAACTCCCAAGGAAATCCAAGAAGCAGTTGATTACCTAAAGGGAGAATTTGAAATGAAAGATCTTGGACAGACCAAATACTGCCTTGGTTTACAAATAGAACACTTGCATAGTGGAAAATTTGTACACCGATCAAATTACACAAAAAGAGTTTTGAAGCGTTTTTATATTGATAAGACAAACCCTCTCACTAGCCCCATGATTAATAGATCACTGAATGTTGAAAAAGAACAATTTCGTCATTGTGAAGAGAATGAAGAGATACTTGGTCCTAAAGTATCATACTTAAGTGTTATTGAAGCCCTCATGTACCTTGCTAATTGTACCAGACCGGATATAGCATTTGCTACAAATCTATTGGCAAGATATAGTTCATCTCCATCACTGAGACACTGGAATGGTATCAAACACATATTTCGTTATCTTCAAGGGACGATCGATTTGAGATTATTTTATCCCAAATGATCAAAGGATGAAATAGTTGGTTTTGCGGTCACGGGTTATTTGTCCGATCTCATAAGCGCCGATCACGGCTATGTCACGATGGGTGGTATTGCAATTTCTTGGCGTTCTCAAAAGCAAACGTTTGTTGCTACATCGTCAAATCATGCTGAGATGATCGTACTTCATGAAGCCAATCGAGAGTGTGTATGGCTTCGATCTATGACTCATCATATTCAAAATGCCAGTGGATTACCTGTCAACAAAGACCCGACAGTATTATTTGAAGACAATGCCGCATGTGTCGCCTAAAGTAAAGAGTGATACATCAAAAGTGACAGGGACGAAGAATCGACAGATCGATTGAAGGGTTTTAGTTGAAGGCGTGTTCTATGTTGTGCAAACAGTAAAGAAAGAAATAAATTAGAGAGGGGTATGAGAGACAACGAACAACGAAGGAGAGTGGGGGAAATCTAGGGTTTGGGAGAGATAAAGAAGAAGGGAGAGAGAGGTACCGTACCTGGCGGCTGACCTTGTTGGTTGGCTTTCGTAAGGCGTTAATGGCGGACGCCGGACGAAGTCATGGAGGAATAGCGAGAAGAGAGAGTGAGATGATCGATCTGTCGATGAGTCGAGTGTCGAATGTCGATGAGAGACAGAGAGTCGAAGAGAGTCGGTATTGTAAGACTGTAAGAGAGAGTAAAAGGGAATTGAATTCACAAATAGGATATTAGGAATTTAGGATATAGTTTTAGGGTTAGTGTGTGTGTGTGTGTGTATATATATATATATATATAATAATAATAATAATAATAATAATAATAAAATAATAATAAATACACATTGGTCCGGTTCGGTCAGGTTCTGCGTTTTTAGTTTCTTGAACCGGGGACCGACCCAATTGTCCGGTTATGTGAAAATTCAGATCCAGGACCAATCCAAAATACTGGTCCGGTCCGGTTCCGAAAAATTTCTGCACACCCCTACTAAGTAGTAGAAGTTGTGACTACTCTTATAATTAGTTAAAAACTCAAGAAAAAAAAAGGTCTTATGGGTCTTTTTATAAGAGGAATGGGAGAAATTCGGACAGGTCCCCTTAAAATAATTGTCAACCTTTATAGTACTTTAAAAAAAATAAGAAAAAAGATATTTTTGGGGCGAAAAGATGAATATGACATTAATTAAAGGAAAAGACGAGCATATTAGGCACGCGGTGTATCGTAAAACCAAAACTAGTGCATCGCAATTTAGGTTGTGAATGAACCTACTTTAAAGGCTTACAAGACCTAACTTTCATAAATTAAGACCGAAGGTTGAGAGACAAAGGTTGCAGGAAAAAAATATTAATCTGAAGGCGTTTGAGTAAACAATGAAAACGAAACTACTAATTCAAATTGAATGCATCAGAATTTCAATTGGTTGCATGATTTGCATCAACGTCCCTTGACGTCGTTAACGATGCATAAATTTAAAATTGTGATGCATGATTTTGATGCATCAGAATTCCAATTGGATGCATCACAAAATGAACCAGACCTCATGTCCTTTGGTGATGCATAAATTTAAAATTGCAATGCATGATTTTCATGCATCGGATTATCCAATTGGATGCATCATAAATCCAAATCGATGCATCACAATTCACAAATGATGGATCATTACTCAAAATTGATGCATCCAAAATTGATCATCGATCAATTTAAAGAAGAAGTGGAAGAAGAAGAGGGGGAGGGATCGGCTCACAATTTTTTTTTTAAAAAAAAAGGAGCGAATCAACTGCCAATTTCTACCGTCCGGTTGAAAAAGCAAAAAATAAGACATGAGCATAGATGCACAACTACCAATTTCTACTGTTCGGTTGGAAAAGGTAAAAAAAAAGAAAAAGAAGAAGACATGAGCATAGGTGCAGGCAAGAGTGCAAGACCAATAAGCGAAGAACAATAGAGAATGTATAAATGTGTGTGTGTGTGTGTGAGAGAGATAGAGGGGGTTGGAGATCTTTTGGGTCTAAATTGGATGATTCCATTTTTTAGAAATTTGTTTCATACATAGCTCAGTAACGAGGGTGCTAATTACCAATAAAGATAAATAGGATTATAATCTATATATATTTAATAACAATCGTGATTTTTTCGCCTAAATGCTTTCCATAAATGTAAACAAAAATATGTATGGAAGTTGAAACATTTTGTTTTATTACATATTTCTTAGTTTTTATACTACCCGTGATTTTTCCACCTAAATGCTTTCCATAAATGTAAACACAAATATGTATTGAAAGTTGAAACATTTTGTTTTATTACATTTTTTTTAGTTTTTATACTAAACATTTAATTAACAGGACATTGGAAATTGAAACACTTTGTTTTACATTTCCTATATATATATATATATATATATATATATATATATATATATATATATATATATATATATATATATATATATATATATATATATAATGATAAATGTGTTTAGCACATTCAAATATAACAAAATCCCTTCAAAATGCACTTGCCAAAAATAAGAATATATATATATATATAGTGACAAATATAATTTGATTATCTCAAGATTGCTAGATATCCACCGTAACTACTTACAAAATAAAGATTATATTTACATATGAACACATATACAAGTATTGATAAGTAAATAAAAAAACATAAGAAGTTATTAAGAAATTAAATACCATCAATCTAAGAGGGAATGTTTTTTCTCTTTTTACCAATATGCAAGGAAAACAAGAATAACAATATAAAAACTCATTATACTATAAGATCTTCCTATATTGATATTAATTTATCAATATTAATTTACTTGTAAGTTTTGTCAAGACAAATTATATCAATAGAAACTAAAGAACAAGTACATAGTGAAATATAATTTGATGAACAACTATGGATCCTTAAAGTCTGACATGTCTAATTTGATACTCAACAAACATTGTTTACTCAGCCATAAATATGTTTCCTTCTTGAATATAAATGCTCCGTGACTACTTTTGTTGCCTATAACCAATTAATTTCACCGGCAAAAGTAGTAGTATCAGTTATAGCATGCTAGATGAGTGGACTTTTAAAGATCAACATGGTCCTGGTGAGAGGTGACAACATCATCATTACCAGATTCCATTTTCGCTCATTGACATTGTAGAAAAGTGAGGATGAATATGAGCAAGTAAATCGTAGTCTAATTTCTCTGAGAACATGTACAATGATTCTAGAGGGGTGTGATTATGTAAATGGACAAGTAGCCGAGTATATCATACTTTGTGAGATGTATAATGAATTGAGAGCAATCATAGACTAAATGTCTATTTTATTGTTTATTGAATTGAGCTTAAATATTTGTATATATAGTTGTAATAATTAAGTACACATATTATTAGCGTTATCTTATTTGGGTGGCACTATTAATGAAAGGTTTTTTGAGTCAATGATATTTTGGTCATTTCAGGGGAGAGATGACTGTAGGAAGTATGTAATTTGAGTCATTTTTATTTGGTTTATCGTCATTTGAATTTGTTGTGTAATTTTTATTATCTAACAAATATATATTCGTTTAAAGATGTATTCTAAAATATATATAGATTTTTCATTCATATAATAAGCAATAATTAAATTCACTTATATTTTTATCCTTATATTTTAATTATGTGTTCAATTTTCATAACACACTAACTAAAAGATAAAAAAGCTATATTAATATTGATTTATATAGATTACGTGCATTTTGTTATGTGATAGTGATAATAGTAGTAATTGTACATATTTAATCATAGTGATAGTAATAGTAATCGCACACACACACACACACACACACACACACACACATATATATATATATATATATATATATATATATATATAAACAATTCTCTTTAATTTATTCTTTTAATTTTATTTTTTCACTCCATATTGCTTATGTATAATTTGATTGAAAAATATATATGTCGTGCGTTTAACGCACGGGTGTAAAGCTAGTTAGGTTTGAATGCAAGTTTATTTAAAATCAATGAACAATGACAAATAGAAAAATCCAAATTGAAACATGACCTGTCTGGCCCAAAAGGCCCAATCATTGGTTACATTCCCAGCACGCCGTATCCATGGTCACAAACGAATCACGTGCAGCTGAGCCTGAGTTTAATCTATAAGTGAGCAGAGAATGATTATTGGTCGCCTAGATATAATGAGCAGGCAGCTTCCTGCTTGAAGTTGGGGGGCCAAGTCTACAGCGAGCATGCAGAAGGACCTAAGCGAGCACGCTCAACTCAATCAGGTACTTGGTAACGATCGTCTTGAATGTGGGGAGTTAATGTCGGGAAACCCGCCCCCACATTTCAGATGTGCCCTAGAACATTCCCACCTTTTATGCCTCTGCTTTCAATGTTCAGTTTCCCAGCCTTGAAGACCTATATAAACTGTTCTTCTTCATAAGGAAGAGGTACGCTCATTTTTATAGGCTGAAACTCTGTCAAAATATATATGCACTTGCTGGTTTTCTTATTATCACATTGGAGTGCTTTTGCTGGGAAAACCCCTACCTAGTTTACGTTTGCTTTGGAATCTCTTTGACATGCTTGAGCCTCAAGACAAGGATATATTGAAAGTTAGGTATCCGATAAATAAAGCCCAGTTGTATCCACATATTAAAGCCTAGATTATAATTAGGTTTGAATGCAAGTTTATTTAAAATGAATAAACAATGACAAATAGAAAACTCCAAATTGAAACAAAACATTTATCAACTATGTTAAAAAAAAAAAGATAAAAATCAAATAGGTAATTAATTAGAAGAATTGTACTTATAATCAAACAATGTTAAAGGTAGGTGTAATGATCCGAACCCAAGTACTCAACAATGTATGACATGAGACAACTAGGGCTACCACAAGTTGACCCGATACTACAAGTCTATTGTTTAGTATTCAAGTATTGGTCCACTATCACCCTGTACTTATTGATCCACAAAGCACAAACCCACCTAATACTTTATTATCGGTAAATCAATACTGAATATTTGATCACTAATCATATGAGTTGACTAGAGCTACCACAATCTCACCAGACACTCGTCCACCAAGGAGATCAGCTAGTGACTGTGGCCGGTGGGAAGACACAAACAAGCCCAACATTGATGACAAACTCCCTCAAAAGTCTATGGATAATGTTGGGAACCGATGGTAGTGGGTGACCACTTATAATAAAAGACAGATAAATCCCACTTCTAATTGATGTACATCAATAGTATTATAGTAAGATCATAATAGTGAGACAATTAGAGTAAAATAAGTAGATATGATAAACATTGAATTGTAAATATAATCTAGAAGTTGATTTAGTTGCAAAAAATAATACCATTACAATATATTTTAGTACTTTGAAGAGAATCTAACGTCAGGCAAAATAGTAGGGAACCCACAAAAATGTAAAACCACAGGGGGTTCTCTATAACTTTCCGTAGTTCTTTAAAGGAGTGGGACCCTACAGTTCACGGGGCAGAGTTTACCGCACTTTCTCCGCCGCCACTGGCTGCGCCGTCCGAATTCCACATCTTCATTGCCAAATCACTTGTGCGTGTGTTTTTGCAAGTTACAACTGGTGCGATGAGTTTAATGGAAGAGAACGTCGAGCTTAAGGAGATCCAAAGGCTGGAAGCGCACACGGATAGGGTTTGGGGACTGGCCTGGAACCCAACCACCGGCGGCTCCACCGGTAAACCAGCCATGCTAGCGTCTTGTAGCGGTGATAAGACTGTTCGTATCTGGAAACAGTCTCTCGCTACTGGCTCCTTCTTCTGTCAGGTTCTCTCTCTCTCTCTCTCAATGTATCTGTTTGGTTGCTGAGAAAATCAATCCTGATATTACGATTAATACTTTTTTTTTGATAAGTAAGATATTAAGATTAATACTTGCGATATGGATATCTGCTTGCTTGAATTTAGTTTCTATATAATCGAAAACTTCTACTTAATGAACCCGAATAGAGGTACTAATTTCCGCAAATTGAAAGGCACAACTCCATATTTGCTTTGCGGAAGAGACCTGTAGATTTGTTTTGAATGACACGCTCGTTCACTTTTCAAGCCATTTACATCATGTTGATTTCATTAAGATGCCATCAAAACAAATGCAGTTAATCTTATATTATTTCGTCTTTATTTATAGACCTCATTTAATCACTGTGTTAAACACAGTGAAACTATTTCTTGTAAGAGTTAGATACTTCTCAACAAAGAAAAGGTCAAATTATTAAAAGATAGATAAATTCTGAATCTCTCTCTCTCTCTCTCTCGATTATAAATATAGCAAACATATTGCCATTGTCCAATTTGGAACTAAGCATTGTAAGATGACCATTTTCATTAACCAGGAATCTGTAGAGTGTAAGCAGTTGGACCATCCCAAACAAAAGGAAGGTTGGAAAAAAATTTGTTCAAAATTACCTGCATATGATTATCTGTCATCAATTTTAAAGCTTTCAAAATGCCTTTATATTCAGAGACATTGTTACATGTCAGGATCTGAAGGAAAATTAGCAGAAGCCATCCAAATCTCTTTAAAATTTGCACAACTGTAGCGATGTATAATCTTCACAATAAAGCCCATAGAGAGCTGGAGCAATGGAGCTATAACTCAGATGAACTGATCCATGTCCGATTCCTTTAGCCTTAGCTGGCTGCTTTATCTTCTGCAAAACAATCTGTTTTATACAAACACTTGGAAGCATATAATAAGCTTGGGCAGCTAGGATAAATTTTTATGACAAGTCTAGTCCAGGAATAGGGTAGTTTTTGTCATCTTCTCAACTCAGATGGACTCTAGATATATGTGTTTTGTCCTGAAAATTTATCGAAATACCACTAAAATTTCTGAAAAACTGTAAACCTTTCCCATCCAAAATTAGCGTACTTTGCACTTTGTGAACAAATACCTGACTAGCAATATCATGTTTACTGATCACTTATAGATATATAAATCATGTTTACTGATCAAGGTGGGATCAACTCAGGACCAGCCCATGCTGAACAGAGAAATGTTATTTTTGGGTTGTGGTTTTGTGTCAGGTTACTTCCTGCGAGGATTACTCTTGCACATCTTTTCTTTTCTTTTCGTTGGCCTATCTTTTTATTGTCCCTTAGCTGGTGCCAAACAGGTACAACAAACTATATTGTTATTTATTGTTATGTTACCACCTCCATTCCACTCAAAGAGTACACATTTGAAAAGTTTAATAATTTAGAGATATATTAGTAGCTTTGGAGTTGGTAATTATTATAAAAATACTTGAGTATAGTATATTTCCAGTGTGGACGCGTCACCTTTTTTGATGCCTGTTAATATTACTTATACCTTATCAAAAATAAAATAAAATACTTGAGCATAATGTAGATGATTATAACATATGTGAAGGGTCAGATTGAAAGATTATAGAGATTGAAGGCATAATTTGTGTAACTTGGACTCTTTAAGTGAAACATCCCAAAATAGGATAGTAGATTCTTTGCATGGAACGAATGGTGTACATAACCATTCTATTCCTCCATTATATTATAAGCAAGCTGAGGGGTAGGGGTTCATAGATTTTTTGCTTTTCTCTCCTTTCATCTTTTGCCAACTGAATGAAGTGCAAGAATGTTATGCATGCTTTTTTTCCTTTTCTTTCCTCATTTTGACCCCCCCTCTTCAAGCAGATAGATGTGCATGATTTTATATTAATATCTGTTATTTGGTTTTGTGTTGGAATTCATGAAACTTTGACTATGTAGGCAGTTTTAGAAGAGACGCACACTCGAACAGTTAGATCATGTGCATGGTCACCCTCTGGTAATTTGTTGGCTACCACAAGTTTTGATGCCACCACTGCAATATGGGAACAAAAAGGGAATGAGTTTGAATGTGTGTCAACTTTAGAGGTATATATTTTGAAACAGCACAGCATTTATGTCATGTTCAATTGTTTGTCTTGTAACTTCTAGCTCAAGCTCACAAGTGAGACTTTACTTTGGAGCTCTGTTTCATGATCTTTTTTTCGACCATTAAATGATTAAGTAGTTGTTGTTCTGCAGGGTCATGAGAATGAAGTTAAAAGTGTATCCTGGAATGCCTCTGGCTCACTGCTTGCAACTTGTAGTCGAGATAAAACAGTTTGGATTTGGGCAGTTTTACCTGGTAATGAATTTGACTGTGTTTCTGTCCTTCAAGGACATACACAAGATGTGAAAATGGTCCAGTGGCATCCATCTGTAGATGTCTTATTCTCGTGTAGCTATGATAACACTGTTAAGGTAACCTCTGCGACATGATTCTCAGGGTTAGGCTTATGTTAGCATTTGAGATTGTTAAACTGGGCCATCTTTCATTTGAAGTCTATAAATATGAGTGGAATTGTTTGCAAACCATTCTGTAGGTTTGGGTGGAGGATGGTGATAGTGATGATTGGCATTGCATTCAAACTATAGAAGAATCTAACAAGTACTAGCTGAACCCTCTTTCTCCCTGGAAATTAAAATTCTTGCATGTGCTTTCTATTTTTTTTTATGTCTTACATGACCGTTATTATTGGCTTTAGTTATTTTGAAGTTCAAAAGTTTACACGAAAATCTTTCGGACTAAGAGTCCTTGTAGTCACTCAAGTTCTTTTTGGCATAGACACTGTATTCATTTCACTATGAAATTGATGACCAAAGGGCATTCCAATGCACTAGGTCGTCGTAGTGTGCACCCTGGATGGTATCAGGCACTTGCTAATATTTTTCTTTGCTTACACCTTGAAATGTAATCAACAAGTATCTTCGTTGCTTGCCTCAAATGTGTGAAGCAGAATTCGTGGACGCAGGATGTTTTATTATGACAAAACTGCTAATATCTCCAACTTTTGCACATGAGGAAACTTCTGTTTTAAGCAAATTCAGGAAATTCTTCATTCGATAGTCGATACCCCGCAGACTAAGAAGACCGGTTCAATGTCGCAAGAAGTTATTTGAAGTTTACTGGAGAAAACTGAGATTGTTTGATATTCTTCAAATATTGCTTTGAATGTTGAGTGTAGCTCTTTTTTTTGGTTTCCCATCATAGTTAGACCAAATAACTCAATGAGTAGGTTTTTCTTTGTTGGCCCTCTCTCCGAAGAGCATGGACAGTAATATGGAATGTTGTTATAATGATCTTTCTTAAGCACAGTAATGAATTGTTGAATGACATTGCAAACCATTTTGTTATATGACTTTTTTTTTACCCCAAGGGGTAGGAGAGATGGCAAGGGCACTCGGGCAATGACCTTGAGGTCCTTGATTCAAATCTCCATACCAACAAGGGGTTACACTTACCTATAAAAAATATCTTTTTAATAAGAGAAAGAGAGTATTTCTTCCTCAAAACTCTTCTCTGCTGCTATTGCATCTCACATAAATGTATTATTGGCCTTGATGTTATATACTATAGAGAGGCGACCTTGACCTTGTTTAGGTCATGATGACTTATCTTGGTTTTACGTTGGTCCTTGTGGAATGGAGGTGCAGGTCTTTGCATGATTTTGGGTGTCATTTAATCGTCTGATATGTCCTTTAACAACTCACACCTATGAAAGCTCCTCTAATTTACTATTCAACAGTTTTTCCTCTTGTGGATGAAGTAAAATGTTATGCTAACTATCTATTGTTGTACCACACATTGGCAAAGGCGTGTTTTGATAATGAGAACTGTCGATTGTTTATTGTGGTAGCAGCACAAGCGTCATAAATGTGTCTGGTATACCTGTATTCATGCTATGCCAACATGTTATCTTGTCTAGCCAACAGGAGGAAATAGCCATCTTCATGTGCAGTCTAGACTTTTCATGCAATTTGATACTCAGTTTCTTCTTGGTTTAGCTGCTGTTACCTACCCCACAAAGGGTTACTTGCTCTTAGCTTGGAGAAAACTTTATACGCGATCCTATTATTATTCAGGGCTGCTGATAAAACCTTGTTAGCTGTTATTGTTGAAATTTAATACAATTTTACTTGGTGCTTTCAGTGGACACTCATCTACAGTCTGGTCCCTAGCTTTTAATGATAGGGGAGACAAAATGGTTAGCTGTAGGTACGTTAGGCTCCTCTCGCATCTTCAGGTTCAGTAATTAATATTATCCTTGCCAAACTACGGATTTCTCTTATTTTGGTTTGCACTGGTAAAGATTTCTATCAAGTTGCCTATTGAAGTAGTAGCTAAAGAATAACTTACTAATTTGGGTTTTTACAGTGATGATCTCACCATAAAGGTATGGGGCACTGATATTGTAAGAATGCAATCTGGTGCTGACTATGCACCTTGGTGAGAAATATCATATCCCACAATCTTTTATAATTTGATTGATGTTGGTTGTCATTTTTTTGCTTTAATGTGAGGGTTTTGGCATCTCTTTTTATTTCTTCGCATGTTATTAGTGTTTTAAATAAAATCTTTGGATGTAAAGACATTACCCGAAGATTGTAGTCTATCTAGCTGAACATGTGCAGGCTCAGCTCCACCTTTGTCACAACTACTTGTGTAAGCTGCATGAATCCTTTTTGACTTTCGTTCTAAGGGAAGCAAGAGTTTTTGGTTAAACCAAACTCGCTAATGTCTTTTTAATGATTTCCATTGATCCCATGATGTAATGTTATTTAGGAACAATAATGAACTATATGGATCTCTTTCGTGGAAAGTTTTGTATAGAATTTTGTTACTGGAGGCAATATTTGTACTCTTGATCTGCAGTTACGTTATTGGTGAAATACTTTAGTCCTTTTCTGAAAAATGATTTGTTATCATCCCTTTTCTGGACAAGAATACTATTTTTTACTTATCAAAACAAAACAAAACAAAAAACTATGGATCTCTTACTTGGTGGGATTTCCATGCTGTAAATTTGTATTAGAGGCAATGTTTTTGTTTTTACATAATCACGTTCCTTTATGGTTTGAAGCTTGGTATAACCCCATTTTTACAGAGATATGAACTATTTGTTATCATTCCTTCAATTGATTTTTTCTTTCTGTTTTTGTTGTTTCATTTACTTTTTCTTTTTAAAGACTGTTCATAAAAAATACTTATATATAAGACGTTATACTGTGGTGCACTTTGCAATTGTGTGTTGGGGGGACTGCTGTTGAACGAGCCTAATTTTGTGCACGAAGGGGCAGTCAGTATGCTAAAATCTGATCTTACTGTGGCCCTTCTATTATACATACATCAATAAAAGCTTCAATATGAATATTTTATGTAATCAGTGTGGCTCTTATAGTCTGGATACTGTAGTTTGTCTATACTCTTTTTATTTTATTTTATTATCATCACAACTGCTGGTAAACTGAAATCTACCAAACATTGTTTACTTTTATTGATTTCAAGAAGCATTCATGCTCAATTGTTGATTTTGCCATTTGTCAAGGAGATTGATGTTTATCTGTTAATAAGTTCCCACCGATCTTTGTGTTACTGTTTATTGTCATACTTGTTGATAAGAAATCTTTTTTCCCCCTTTCCAGGAGACATCTTTGCACACTTGCTGGTTATCATGATCGAACCATATTTTCAGTTCATTGGTCAAGGTAGCATAGAAATGGAATGGGTTTATGTATTATGTACCGTGTTTGTTGCATGAACCTCCCTTATTCGGTTCTTCCCTGATAGACACGGGGTTTGTCTTTTGATGATTGATATCTTTATGTGGTTAACCTGTTACAATTGGTTTTTGTTCATGAGTTGCAGTTAACTTTCACTGTACCAAAGATGTCATTTAGTACAAGTTCTACTTCTTGTTTATTACTCCCTTGTCCCTAAATAAATGTCCCCTATTGACTTTACACAAGTTTTAAGAAAGTAGTTGACTATCTAATTTTCCTGTGATACCCTTTATGTATCTCTTAGTGGTGTCAAATCAATGGGACCATCTTCTTTTTTTCATCTCCCCATTAATAAGGGTTTTATAGACCAATTGTCTTGAAGAATCTTTCTAAAAATGGGAAGTGGGCACTTATTTTGGGACATCCCAAAATAGAATAGTAGACTTATTTTGGGATGGAGGGAGTAAATTTTATGCATTTCATCTTGATATACTTTGTGATTCACCGTCTAACTTATACAAGCTCATAGCATCTTGATGAACTGATCTAAATCTATCGTAGTTATATTCTTATTAATGCAAATACACAGGCAAGTATAGGTGTTCACCTTTATGTTATTGATATGATAATTTAGTTATCCTGATACAATGTTCAGGTTCATTTGATCTTTTTATGCCTTCATACAACTCATTTAGTATGTAGTCTTAGTGCTTTTGGATACAACTCGTGCATGTTACACTTGAGCAAATTCAGATCATGAGATCAACATGTTCATATCCTAAAGAGATAATAATTTAATGCTAATTTCTTCGTGATTGCCTTATGTTTAACATCCAAATGTGTCAGGGAAGGGATAATTGCCAGTGGAGCAGCTGATGATGCCATACGTTTATTTGTTGAGAGCAAAGATGGTTTGGTACTCAATTTCCCTCCTCTATCTCGTTAATTGGTTATTAACCGAATTAACTCTATTTGTAGCTATTTTGACATCAATTTTCCATCTTTGTTGAGGTGGGGGAAATCATCATATACTAAGATCCATTTACTTGTCTGATGTTTGTTTTCTCCCAGTGTTTTTTGTTATATAACTCCCTCCGTCCCCCAAAAAGTAGGCCACTTTCTTTATTGGAAAGTCAACATAGGACATTATTAAATCAATGTTTAGCATGTATTTATTGTGTTCAGGTAATAAAATTTCAATTACTGAAACTACATTGAAAATACTATCAGATTTTTGTAAAGAGAAGTGAATTTTTATACATATGCAAGTTTAATCAAGTTGACCAGAACAATCATATGGGACAAAGGGCTTACTATTTTGTGTTTCGCCAAATCACTTTGGAGAAGCTAAAAGAGTCCTGTATAGCATCATCCTACTGACTAATCAAATCTACAAGGAGAGGGAGCATACAGTTTGGCAAAGGGATAAGGTTTGCTTGATTAATTCAGTCCTACAGATGAATGAGGGCAAAGCTGTGTGGCATCCAACTTTTTGAAGGAATTTTCAAGATTGGGAGATGGAATCCTTCGTGTGATTTTTCGAGAAAATTCATGATGTGCAAGTAGGGAGAAGTAGAGAGGATAAGGTCAGATGGGGTGTGCACTGGAAGGAGGGAAAGAGGAGGGAAGGAGAAAGGAGGAAGGGTGGGTATGGTGGTGGTTGTAGACAGGAAGGAAGGTTGGGAGTGGGAGGGGGTGTGGTTTGAGGGTGAAGGGTAAAATTGATAGTTTAGAGAGGAGGGGGTATGCTTAGCGGATATAGGAGTCTGAATAGCGTCACCCTAATAATAATCTTTGTAATGGTTGTCACTAGTATTAAACTTTTCAATTATTTTTTAAGGCATATTTTTTATTTCTTTTTTGTGTTTATTAAATGTTTTTGGAAGGAGGAAAAATAAAGAGAAATGAACAAGAAAAATGGTGGGTCCTTTATCAGGGGATGGAAGAATTAGAGATATAAAGATTTTTTTTGGGGGGGAGGGAATGAGATTTACTCAAAAACACCCCATGTGGCACGTGCTAATTTCTGGTGGGTTTCTCAATATCCATACTGGCAAGGGTTGTATGTGGGATGAATTGTAACATGGGGTGTTCAAGTGGAACAATTTTCGTTTGGGGTGTGAAGTGGGATATGGTGGATACATTTGGGGGTAAATCATATTAAAGCCATAGTGTAATTGGGAACATATTAACTTCGCTTTCTGGTTCAGGCACTTTTTCTGCTTGATGTTGTGAAGGTGCCAAAAAGGAGAGTAGTATGCACACAAAGCCAGAATTATTTTATGATCTTATATTTTACTAATTGAAGAGGAGGGTTTAGCCTAAAAACTTGCTCTGTTTACGCATTTGAAGGGCTCTTCATAAGTAAGGGCATTTATGCTTAAAAAAGGGGCATTTGGGCTTCTGTTTGTATATTATAAAGAAAATTACTTATCAAATTTTCTTTAAAGAGAATTCGTGTTATTCTCCCTCCGTTCCATAAGTAAGAGCTGCCATTGCAGAGTTTCCAAGATTAACAAGCAGCTCTTAGAGTCCCATGTGTAAGGGTAATCCGCTATCGCATGTTCACTTATTCCTTCATTGTAGGTGTGCCCAGTACTTTGAAGAAACATGTTCAGGGAGTTGGGGGAAGCTTGGGTAAGCCTGTGTTCTATCTCCACCTTTTGTAGGATGCAAGTGACGGGTTTTGGCCTGGGAAGTGTGAGCCTGCTGTGGTAATGTGGGGTGTTACTTTCCCGTTCTTAGGTGCGTTTGAACCGAGAGATATACTTTCTTGCATCTTCTCTGGGATAGAGTCGTTATTTGGATTCAGTTTGGGCTTCAAGTTGATGAGCTTTTCGAGGGGTGCTAATCTGTGAGATTATACTGGATTCGATTGCTTTGATTTCTAAGCTGTTATCCTTTGGCTTGTGGTTTCTGCTTTTGTTTGATGAACTGGTCATCCATCTCCGTAACCTTTTGCAATTTATTAATATAATCTTCTTTTTTAATCAAAAATAGAAAATAAGTATGTGTTTTAAGAAAGGGTGTTTGTTAAATAATGAAGTGAATGATTAATAAGAACTTGAAAGGTATTGATTAAAGATTTTGCTTTGAGGTTCTTTGTGGGACCTTAAAAATACTGCCTAGCTCTGTATTCATGGTCTTGCTGTCACTTCGGTACCGTTAAAAGTCAGCTCTATTTGCAGGTTGATGGACCAATGTATAGGTTGCTATTGAAGGAGGAGAAGGCCCATGACATGGATGTAAATTCAGTGCAATGGAGCTTTACAGTAAGTTTTTTTGTCTTCTACTTAGATAATTTGCAAGTCTTGCTTTACTCTGAATATAGTCTAGCACGACATGATGGTATGAGTGGAAAGGATATTGGGTCCACCATCCGGGCTATTACCCTGATATGTATTTACTTTGTTTCGTATTTACTTTTCAAAGTACCTTAAGGTTTTCTTATGTGGGAATATAGGATGTTGCTGGGAACTTAGTGCCTATGACCTAGTTTGTGGGAAAGGTTATATAGAAAAGACTGAAATAACCGAGTGAGTGCTTATAGTACCAAGCCGTTACAGGTGATTCAACGCAGTTACACTTGTCGACGGTTCTGTTTTCTTGTCAATGTCCATCTTGAATAGAATTGCTAATGCTACATTGAATTTCAACGCATGCATTATAGTTAATATCACTATATTAAATATTAATCACCTTGAACAGATTAGATATGTGATACAAGTGTGTCTTTCCAGTTAGACAGAACACCGATTTCTATTCGCTGAAATCCCTGTTCTGAAGCACTTCTTATTTGTACATCTTGTCTTAGATTTATTAAGGATGGACTTGTCCTTTACTTTTTTTGTTTAATAAATAATAATCAACCTGTATTAAGTGGTAAGTTGAAACTTTTTATTTCTAAACTCGGGTGAGTTCCTATATGAGTATGGTCAACTTATGATATATATATGATGGCAGGATAGCAAGCTCCTCGCCTCTGCAAGCGATGATGGGTCTGTCAAGATCTGGAAACTGAGTTCGTTACTCTGACATACTGATTGTCTGCTTAGGTTCAACAACTCTTTTTCCAGCAAACTGGTCATGTATTTTCTTGTGATATTGTAAAGAATATGGGTTGATAGAATTAAGAATTTCTATATAGCAATGATGTCTGCTTGTAAACTATATGGTTGATTAGAAAAAATTAGCATATGATTTTACAATAAGTCAGTCACCTAGTGGTACAATTTTGTATAAATTTTTATCTAGATCAATTCGATCCTCCACATAAACTCGTGTGCATGTGTTGAGAGTTTATTTACTCTATTCGCTCTCCGGAAAGAGTCTTGCTATTTAATCGTCGGCCACTATTTGAAGTGCTTCCTCCGTTCCGGGAAAAAAGTTTTTGTTTGAAAAAGAATTCGTGTAAGAGAATTAAGATAGCAATAACACTAGCTAGTCTCTTCGACCCAATTGGAAGAGAGATAACTTACCAAAACTTCAAAAATACCCTACTATTGTGTGGACATGGTTATTAATTAATCGTAAAATTTAGGTAAGATGATCTTATGTTTATTTTATATATGACGGATCTCTATAAATCGATTCATCGTGTGTTAGTGGGTTGAGTTGTGAGAAAGTGAGGTTCCGTCTTACAAATTAAAATCCGTAAAATGATCTTACAAGAGGCTTACTTTTAGTTAATTGATTTAATTACTATGACATAATTGTTTTCAAACAAAATTCAAAGATTAAATGATTTAATTAATGTCGCATAGTATTTATTTTCAACAAAAAATTAAAGACATGTCGAAAAATAGCTTTCTAAAGAAAGAATGCAACTCTTCAACTGAACTCAAATCTCTTCATTTTGGTTACAAGAGATATTACATATATACTTGAATTTTTGACGATGACGCTAGCTACGATTAGATCGACCTCAATAAAGCATCGTACTACTTCTTGAAAGTTTTACAATTATTGAACATATTTGTGTTATTGATTTAAAGGTTGATTCAGATTTTAGGTCTTGTTTGTGCAATGATTAAAAAAAATGAAAAAGATTTCTGGTTATGCCCAGCCTTGGTCACTTTCTATGCATTCTCTTTCGCTATAGAATATCGATGTCCCAGGCCCAGGCGGCTAGAATCCCAAGTTTCCAAGTAGGCCCCTCTATGGTCTATTAACAAGGTCTACAGTTCGAGACTTGTTGGAGACAGTTGTCCAACATTTAAAATTTCAAATGGTAGTTTATTTCTTGAGTAGAAAAATCAAGTAAATCTTCCGTATCTTCTTTTTGTTGATTTCTTCATTAGAGTAAGGCTAGTGGAGGTTGTCCTCCAAATCTTCGAAGATTTTTGCCAAACAATGGAAGTTTTTAAAAAATCAAAACCAAATCAGTTGATGATTTAAAATCAATGGGTTCGGCAGATGAACCCCCAGAATTCACGGTATCTTCACAACAGCCCCTGCAGAAACTATGCGTTTTGGGCCACAACCCATCAAAACGACGTCCTTTTGATGGGCCAAATATGGAAAAAAAAAAGGAATAATTACAAGCCGGTACATTTTTTAAAACATGTTTTCAAATAAATCCAGCTATTTTTTGGACATATCTTTTAGATACAATTTTGGGGCAAAAGTACGTCACTACCCTTTAAGGAAGAATTTGGTGGGATTCGTCTTCGTTCCAGGAGATGACATCCTGGTAAGTCCTGCTCACTCCTCTCTTTCTCTCTCCCCCTCTCTCTAAATTTCTCACAATTCACAACTTGTCGCTCGCGCGCCATGAACTGTCGATTCAGAAGACCCGCCTCCAAGGCCGATGAAACTTATCTTCGCTTCCTAAAGCTAGGCGCACTGGCTTGAAGAAGTACTTGATTGAAAACAATCTGGCCACAGAAGCAGAGTTGAAGGGGATTGAGAAGAAGATAAATGAGGTGGTTGAGGAAACTGTTGAGTTTGCAGATGCAAGCCCTGGACCTGATGGACGGTACATATGTGAGGACCCAAAGTTCACCGAAGGTACTGCTCAGGTCTAAAGATATCGTAGCCATAGTTGTCTATTGATAAACACAAGTGTCCTTTTGAGATGTAATATTGTTTTAGCATTCGCAAGCAAGATTTGTTCTTCTGCTTCTGGGATTAGCCATAGAAAATCAATGTCAACCCACCCTTCTCCATGAACCTATAAAATCCCCTCTTTCCCATAATCACAGCTATGGATTTTTCGGCAAGTCACTTACCAGAGATTCTGGTTCTTATTTTGATCCTTTTTGTTACTGTCAAAGCACAGCCACTCAATAGCCAAAACAACAACATGTCTTCAGAAGATGCAGTCACAAATTTTGATATTAGTTCCCAATTAGTTATGGATCTAATTTACTTGCATCCCTGATGAATCTTTGATGTATTATCCATCTTTATGTTTGATATACTGAAACATATTCTAGCTAGTTGTTGATAATGTTTATCAACATTCATGGGAATGATCTTACTTTGCTTTTTTTTGTTTAACAAGTATCTTTTTATTTCAAGAGTTTAATATAAATTTATTTTTGTTTCCAGACTTTAAAATCTGTGCTTGCAGTACTTTTATTTTTGTGTTTTGCAGCTATATAATAATAGAAACCAGACAGTTTTTCTGCTATTTAAGTAAGTTTCTCCGTTAGTTTCCGTTAAGCAATAGTAGAGAGCACCTAACAGTCGGCAGAACTTTAACGGAGCATAATTTTCGTGTCCGGATGAATTACGGGACCCACCGCATATCAAATCGAAGCTCTCGACGAGATCTACAAGATTCACGGGGTTTACCCCGCGTTTACCCCGTGAAGTGTTCATTTTTAGCCCAATAAACGCTGTTTAAGTACTGTTATGGGCCTTTGAAGTTTTCAGACTTTTTCGTCTTTTTTGCTTAAGACTTTTCCTTTTAGGGTTTGGATTGTTAGGGCATATAAATACCCTATTAAACATTATTTCGGCAGTTTTTAATAAAATTTGAGTTTTCTTGCTTTGTGCTTGAATCCTAAGCCGTCATAGGCTTGTTCTAAGGAATTTCTCGTTGAAAGAGTTTCTATTTGATTGTTTCGCTGCGTCAGGTTGGTTCACATTTTTGCAACCAAAAAACTCGGGTCATCTTTCATGTGAATGGAACAATGGTTTGCAGTGGACGTCTAGGAAGCACCTACGCTGGAGGGGTACATGTCAAGTGTTGACGCGTGTTCGACACCTGATACTTTGCCACACTCTCCTTCATGTAAGCACTATGCTTGAATTTTATTAGTAATGTATTTTGTTTTATTAGTATTGTGTTTTATTGGTTATTTTCTCTGTAGGTAAATTATGTTGAATGCAGAATGAAAACACTTGTGAATTTCTTTCCTAGACAACACAAGGATCTGAACAAGCCTAAATTCAAATGGAGCATTGGAAGATTTGAAAAATCACCACAACAAAATCCTAACACAAAAGATTGTGGTGTTTTTGTATGTTCTTTAATTGAATGTTTGCTAAGAGGACAAATGATTCCTAGTAGTATTGATGTTGTTAAATATAAGGTAAAGATGGCTGAAACATTTATTTTGAAAGGGGACAACAAAAAACAATGACAAATTTGTTTTAAAATGTGATAATTAAATTTTTATGTTTATTCCATGTTTGTGTTATTGTATTTTGTTTTGTAATCGTAAAATGTTGAATTAATTTGGTCCTGCAAAATGATGTGAAATCCATCATGATGTCAGAGCTTGGCATCAGAATTTTTGAATTCATTTTGGTCCTCCAAAATACTGTCAAATCCATCCTGATGCAGGGCTTGACATCAGAGTTTTTGGATTAATTTGGTACTGCATAATACTGTCAAATGCATCCTGATGCCAGGGCTTGGCATCAGAGTTTTTGGATTGATTTGGTCCTCTAAAATACTGTCAAATTCATCCTGATGCCAGGGCTTGGCATCAGAGTTTCTGGATTGATTTTGGTTCTACGTAATGCTGTCAAATGCATCCTGATGCCAAGGCTTGGCATCAGAGTTTTTGGATTAATTTGGTCCTCCAAAATACTGTCAAATCCATCCTGATGCCAGGGCTTGGCATCAGAGTTTTTGGATTAATTTGGTCCTCCAAAATACTGTCAAATGCATCCTGATGCCAGGGTTTGGCATCAGAGTTTCTGGATTGATTTTGGTCCTGCATAATGCTGTCAAATGCATCCTGATGCCAGGGCTTGGCATCAGACTTTCTGGATTGATTTGATCCTGCATAATGTTGTCAAATGCATCTTGATGCCAGTGATTGGCATCAGACTTTCTGCATTGATTTTGGTCCTCCAAAATCAAGTCAAATTCAACCTGATGCCAGTGCTTGGCATCATACTTTCTGCATTAAATTTGGTCCTCCAAAATCAAGTCAAATTCAACCTGATGCCGATTGCTTGGCATCGAGATTGATTTTGGTCCTCAAAAATCAAGTCAAATTCAACCTGATGCCAGTGATTGGCATCAAACTTTCTGCATTAAATTTGGTCCTCCAAAATCAAGTCAAATTCAACCTGATGCCAGTGCTTGGCATCGACTTTTCGATTGATTTTGGTCCTCCAAAATCAAGTCAAATGCAACGATGCCGATGATTGGCATCGACTTTTCTATTGATCTTGGTCCTCCAAAATCAAGTCAAATTCAACGATGCCGTGCTTGGCATCGGACTTTCTGTATTGATCTTGGTCCTCCAAAATCAAGTCAAATTCAACCTGATGCCAGTGCTTGGCATCAGACTTTCTGGATTGATCTTGGTCCTCCAAAATCAAGTCAAATTCAACCTGATGCCAGTGCTTGGCATCAGACTTTCTGGATTGATTTTGGTCCTCCAAAATCAAGTCAAATGCAACCTGATGCCAGTGATTGGCATCAGACTTTCTGCATTGATTTTGGTCCTCCAAAATCAAGTCAAATTCAACTTGATGCCAGTGCTTGGCATCAGACTTTCTGCATTAAATTTGGTCCTCCAAAATCATGTCAAATTCAACCTGATGCCAGTGCTTGGCATCAGACTTTCTGGATTGATTTTGGTCCTCCAAAATCAAGTCAAATGCAACCTGACGCCAGTGATTGGCATCAGACCTTTTGCATTGATTTTGGTCCTCCAAATCAAGTCAAATTCAACCTGATGCCAGTGCTTGGCATCAGACTTTCTGCATTAAATTTGGTCCTCCAAAATCAAGTCAAATTCAACCTGATGCCAGTGCTTGGCATCAGACTTTTTGGATTGATTTTGGTCCTCCAAAATCAAGTCAAATGCAACCTGATGCCAGTGATTGGCATCATACTTTCTGCATTGATCTTGGTCCTCCAAAATCAAGTCAAATTCAACCTGATGCCAGTGCTTGGCATCAGACTTTCTGGATTCATTTTGGTCCTCCAAAATCAAGTCAAATTCAACCTGATGCCGTGCTTGGCATCGATTTTTCGATTGATTTTGGTCCTCCAAAATCAAGTCAATGCAACCCGATGCCGTGATTGGCATCGACTTTTCTGCATTGATCTTGGTCCTCCAAAATCAAGTCAAATTCAACCTGATGCCAGTGCTTGGCATCAGACTTTCTGGATTCATTTTGGTCCTCCAAAATCAAGTCAAATTCAACCTGATGCCAGTGCTTGGCATCAGACTTTCTGGATTGATTTTGGTCCTCCAAAATCAAGTCAAATGCAACATGATGCCAGGGATTGGCATCAGACTTTCTGGATTATTTTGGTCGTCCAAAATCCTGTCAAATGTATCCTGATGCCAGGGATTGGCATCAGACTTTCTGGATTATTTTGGTCGTCAAAAATCCTGTCAAATGCATCATGATGCCAGTGCTTGGCATCAGACTTTCTGTATAGATTTTGGTCCTCCAAAATCCTGTTAAATGTATCCTGATGCCAGTGCTTGGCATCAGACTTTCTGGATTGATTTTGGTCCTCCAAAATCCTGTTAAATGTATCCTGATGCCAGGGATTGACATCAGACTTTCTGGATTGATTTTGGTCCTCCAAAATCATGTCAAATGTATCCTGATGCCAGTGATTGGCATCAGAGTTTCTGAATTGATTTTGGTCCTAAAAAATCCTGTCAAATACATCCTGATGCTAGGGATTGGCATCAGACTTTCTGGATTGATTTTGGTCCTCCAAAATCTTGTCAAATGTATCCTGATTCCAGGGATTGGCATAAGACTTTCTGGATTATTTTGGTCGTCAAAAATCCTGTCAAATGCATCCTGATGCTAGTGCTTGGCATCAGACTTTCTGTATTGATTTTGGTCCTCCAAGATCCTGTCAAATGCATCCTGATGCCAGGGATTGACATCAGAATTTCTGGATTGATTTTGGTCCTCCAAAATCCTGTCAAATGTATCCTGATGCCAGTGATTGGCATCAAAGTTTCTGGATTGATTTTGGTCTTCCAAAATCCTGATGCCAGGGATTGGCATCAGACTTTCTGGATTGATTTTGGTCCGCCAAAATCATGTTAAATGTATCCTGATGCCAGGGATTGGCATCAGACTTTCTGGATTGATTTTGGTTCTCCAAAATCCTGTTAAATGTATCCTGATGCCAGTGCTTGGCATCAGAGTTTCTGGATTATATTGGTCCTCCAAAATGCCGGATCAGTTTTGTTTTCATTAATGGTATTTTTGTCATTTGGCAAGCAATTTGTAGTTACATGAAATATCCAAAAAATTGATGGTCCTAGATGAAAACATGTTTTCAAAATTGTACCCACTTGAAATTCCCCCAAAAAATAAATAAAGAAGCAGCCAACAAGTTTTAGCCCAACCTTTCCACGTGTCATTAAAGTGGCGGTTGGGGACTTTTTTTTGTTTATCTTCTGTTTAATGGCAGTTTGGGCATTCAAAAAAGCTTTTTTTTTCTTTCTAAAAAACAGTACACATTTCTATCTATAAATAGAGACTTGGTTTGCCTCATTTGGATACCAAATGAATTTTTGGTAAAATTTGAATTTATTTGGTAAAGTTGGAGATAAAGATGGTGGGGTATGTAAATGTGTTGGTTTTTGTGCCACCATTGGGAGGGTTTTTTTTGTTTTAAATAAAATGGGTATCTAATTGATTAATTTATTGGTTTTTAATGGGTTTAGTTTGATTTTGAGTTTGATTTTCCCCGCACCATTGTACATGTCCTTAGGAACAATGAAAGGGAAAGACTTTCTATTTTGGGATTCTTTCCATGCAAGATCTGTTGTTCTTCTAAATATATGCTCTCTCCGTTACACAAACTCCTTGTTCGAAAAATCTTTTTTTTTTTACATTTTTTATTTTTTTTTATTTTCCTCCTAAGGGGGGCATGAGAAGGGATCGAACCTGAGACCTCACACATTGTGAAGCCACATGTCTACCACTGGACCACCCCCTTAGGGGCCTTGTTCGAAAAATCTACACCCTCTATTCTAGACAAAAAGTCTATGTTTAAAAGTCAATTTTTTTTTAAAAAAATAACATTATTAGTAGCCTATTAGTAGTAAAATAACACTTTCTGTTAGTAGGTGGCCTGATCTGGTTCCTGTTCCTGCAGAGTGTGTGTTTACAGAATGACAGATGATCCTCGAGATAGTAAGTCTCTGCCCTTAAGACAAAAACTTGCACCGTATATATATAGAATGGACGAGTACTGCCAGTGAGTCTCCCAGGGTTTAGGAATCTTACGTGATTGAAGTGGCCAATTCCTTCCAAGCTTCAGTCACCGGCGAATTAGAACATGGCTGCTGTATTTCTGTAAAGGCAAAAGGTGGTGCAGAAAAAGAGTTTTTTCAATGCTAAAAAACGTGATTTCATGCAGTATATATCTGGCAGTTGGGGAAGGAAATTGGGAGCAGTTGGTGTGTGTTCGAAACGGACACAACCGTAGTGGTTACGTGTGTCTGAAACGGACACACTGTTTCAGACAGAACCGTTTTGGTAACTGCCTTGTCTGAGGCTTTGAATAGTTGTATGTTGTAACTGTTCTGTCTTAAAGCAGAAAAGGTTCGCACATGTTCATACTCCACTTGAACTGAACTGGTAGCAAAAAGATAAGGTTCAGTCAGGCAAGCCGAGTTGGGACGGGCGGGGGCGCGTGTTTGGACCTGTACGTAGGTAGGTCTTCTCTCCTACACAAAAGTGTAGTGGTTACGTGTGTCTGAAACGGACACACTGGTTTAGACAGAACCGTTTTGGTAACTGCCTTGAGGCTTTGAATAGTTGTGTGTTGTAACTGTTCTGTCTTAAAGCAGAAAAGGTTCGCACATATTCATACTCCACTTGAACTAAACTGATAGCAAAAAGATAAGGTTCAGTCAGGCAAGCCGAGTTGGGACGGGCGGGGGCACGTGTTTGGACCTGCACGTAGGTAGGTCTTCTTTCCTACACAAAAGTGTAGTGGCCCAAGGGCCGAATGTAAAGCCTCAAAGCTCTACTTTATAAAGTAGAGCTATTTTAATCTTATTCCCAATGTGAGATTCTCACTTCTTTCCTTTACATGACTAGCTTATTCAAGTTAGTTGAAAACAAGTTTCCAACACTTTCATGCATAAATTTTTGAAAGTGAACTCTTACGTACCAAGAATGGAAGGAGTAATTATTAAGAGATACTCCATCCGTTTCGAATAAATAGTTCTTAATTATTTGAAAGTCAAACTTTTTAAGAATAAGACACTTTTTAGTAACTCATTAGTAATAAAATTACGCACATATGCCTTAATTGTTGAAAGTAGAGTCTTTAAGTGAAACATTTTAAAATGAAATAGTGAACTCTTTGCTCACAACGGAAGAAGTATACAATTAACATTAGATTTGAATCATTTGATCATAATTACAATAATGTTGAAATGTGTGGAGGGGGTAATATTGAAATGTTAAAAAATTGTAGAATATGATTTGTTGAAAATAGACTTTCAAAGTAAAACATTTTAAAATAATATAGTAAACTTTTTACCTGAAATGAAAGGTGTAAAACATTGATCGAGATAAACTAGGTTCAATTTTAGGTAAATCTTCCATATCCTCTTTTTGTTGATTTCTTCGTTAGGAAAAATAAAAGGGCAAGACTTTCTATAATGGGATCATTCTTTCCATGCAAGATCTGCTGCTCGAAATAAATCTTCCATAACTTCTCTTTGTTATTTTTTTCATTCCGAAGCAAAAGGGGGCAAAACTTTCTATTTTGGGATTATAAATGGATCGAGATAGTTGATCAACATTTAGTTACGAAAGATTCACAAACAACTTCTCTAACATAAGCGATCCACGGATCTTCGGCAAGCCTCATACTATTTATGGTGGTTCGTATGCAAAAATGGTTATCCGATTCATCAGTGCTCTAATTCTATCTATGACAACAGTTTATATGGAAAAAATAAGAGAGAACAGAAGATATATACTATATAATAAATTAGCTAATTAAGTACAACTACAAAAAATGCAAACCCTAGAAATCATTCTGATAAATGAGTAACTCTAAGATATATTCTGAATATCAGATCCGGTGGTATTTATTGTGGTTGAAACATATAGAAAAACAGCGATAAATGATTATTTAAATAGGAAAATTAAAGAAAAATAAAGAAAAAGGAGCCACTAAATTAACAATTATTCTCTATGCTTAATATGCCTGAAGTAGGTGTTCTTCCTTCTCCAACAAGAGCTGCTCTAGCTGACATTATAGTCTTGTTCCCCAAGGAAGAATCAAAGACAGTGCAGTCTATCCAATCTTTCAACAAATCTTCTTGACCCCATACATCTGGTATCCATACACGACCCGCCACCTCGACCCGATGCCTCTTTAGCCTCTCTCTCCCACTCATTTCCTCCTCCACATGGGTTGGACAAGCTCCAACCTCAGCTTTTTCATTTGGCTTCGTGCTTCTCATCATCAAATCATCCTTCTTGAAGTACTGATCACTGGTCTTCCATAAAGAAGGCCTCTGGGATTCGGGTCGGGCAGCAATGTTGGCCCGATGGGTTTTCTTGATCTCCGAAGATGGGGTTGATGGGTTGATGGAGTCTTTTGACGAAGCCATTGAAATGGGATGTTGATGAGTTTGCCTCATCAATGGTGGGTATAGATTGTTCAAACTTCAAAGTTTGCTAGCGATCAGGAATGGAATAAATCAATTGTTTCCTTCTTCTTCTTCTTTTGTATGATATTTGAAGTTTGAAGAATGAGTGGCTTTATTAGCGTAAGCGTATATATGTATGTGGTAACAGGAAGGGGATGGGTATATGAGGGTGGGGTTTTAGTTAACACACGTCATTACTAATTTGTGTTTCTTTTGTATGGTTCCTAAAAAAGTGTACGTGTTGTTGAGGTGGGATTCCAAATTGTGTGGTTAACTTCACTACTCATTTGAAATATATAATCATTAATAAATATATTAATGTTATTAAAATTAGTTCTAATTATAAAAATAATTAAACACAAATAATATACTTACAATATTAGTGGAGGATAAATATGAAATGTTATAGAAGCTATAAGCGTAATTTTTTAAAGTAAACTCTTAGCGTGAAACATCTCAAAATAGTATAGTGAATTCTTTGTCTGGAATAGAGTGAATATTTATTACTCTTTAATTTTCAAAATAATGCTTATCCATTAAATTCGGTGTAAAATTAATTTTCTTTTTGTTACTCCCTCTATTCTGAGTCCGGATCCTCTATTCTGGGTAAAGAGTTAACTATTTCATTTTTAAATGTTTTACTTAAAGAGTTCACTTTCAAAAATTAAGACATTAAAGTGTCATTTTATTACGAGTATGTCTCATGTAAGACGATCTTACGGATTTTAATTCGTAAGACGTACGGAGCCACATTTTCTCACAAATCACAGCTCAACTCATCAACACACGGTGAGTCGAGTAAAGAGGATCCGTCTTACAAAGACCATCCGTAAGACCGTCTTACCTAGCTAAGTTTTTGCCTTTTGCTACTAAAAGTGTAATTTTCTTTTTCAAACGGGAACTCTTTGTCCGGAATGAAGGGAGTATTATTTATATTTGTATAATACTCCATTCGTACCGGGCATAGAGTTCTCGTTTGGAAGTCAAACTTTTTTAAAAATGACACTTTTAGTATCACATTAGTGATAAAATAACATTTTTATGACTTAATTTTTGAAAGTTGACTTTTTAAGTGAAACATCTCAAAATTGAATAGTTAACTCTTTACCAAGAACATGTGAAGTATATAGTTTTGTTTAAAGATCATATGCATGCTATCCATATTTAGAGTTAAAAAAAGTAATGATAAAAATATATTCCTAAAAATAGAAGTTTATAAACAAGACAATTTTTTTTAGACAGATGAACATGAAAAAAAAGGAGGATAATTAAGGGAGTAGATAATATTAACTTCATTCCATTCAAAAGTTCACGTTTGAAAATTTTAACAATTAAAATATATCATTGGAGTTTGACATAATTACAAATATATATAAGCGCGTTTAATATGCTTACAATACAAGTGAAGGATAACGATAAAATATATTCAAAACATAATTTTTGAAAAGAGTGTTTTTTTATTTAAAATATCTCAAAATTTAATGATCAGACTCTTTATTTAGAACGAAGAGACTTTTTATGTTGAAACAAAATATATAGAATAATGAGAAATAAGAGTCTGGATCTATCTTGTAAATTACTCCCTCTTTTCTGGGCAAAGAGTCAATTATTACATTTTTTAATATTTCACTTAAAAAAGTTCACTTTAAAAAATTAAAGTATAAAAGTGTCATTCTATTACTAATGAACTACAAAAAATATATATTTTTAAAAATTTTGGCTTTCAAATAGAGACTATTTACCCGGAATGGAGAGAGTAGTACATTTCATAAAAGATATGTTATTAATTATTTATTTTCTTGTATCAAATATGGAACTCGGTATAAGATACTTATATTGTATTTTGTACTTTATGTAAATTGTAATTTATATGGGAAAAATGGTCTCCTCCTATGTTACAAAAATATAGATGATCTTTTCTTGTTAGTCGATTTTTTTAAAAAAAAAATCTTAATATTTACTTCATCCGTTTCATCCAAATTATCCATGTTTTAAAAGTTTGATAATTAAGAGATACTCCTTCCGTTCTGGGTAAACAGTCCACAATTTCATTTTAAGATGTTTCACTTAACGAGTTCACTTTTTAAAAAATAAGGCATAAAATTGTCATTTTATTATTAACGGACTATTAAAATTATCATTTTTTTAATTAAAAAGTTTGATTTTCAAACGGGGACTTTTTGTCAAGAACGGAGGGAATATATAAATAGCATTAGAGTTGCTTATAATTACAATAATGTTTGATCATAGTTAATATGTTAATATCAAATATAGACGGCAAAGTCAAAATCTTTTGGAGAATGTAATTACAATTAGGGGTATACTTAATACAACACTTATAAAATATATCATTTTTTGTTGTAAAAATGCTATATTACCCTTAACAAAAAAAAAATTAGACATTAGGATTGGTTTGGGAGCAGTCCTAAACCCAAAAACAAAAACAAAAAAATTAGGTATTGGGACTGGTTTGGCAGCAGTCCCAAACCAAAAAAAAAAATAAAAATTTTGGGCATTAGGACTGGTTTCAGAGCAGTAAATTTTTTTTTTTGGACTTTTGGACTGGTTTCGGAGCAGTCAAAAAAAAAAAATTTGGACTGGTTTCAGAGCAGTCCCAAACAAAGAAAAAAATTACTTTTTTTTTTTTCATTTACTCATAAAATGGCAAAGGGCAATTTGGTCTACTTTTTTTAAAAAGTGATGTATTAAATATTTTATAGGTGCTGTATTAAGTATCCATGTTACAATTATGTTATTATTTTATAGTTTTTTTTTACACTATTGAACGAGATATTATTAATATGCTCCATCCGTTTTCGATAAAGAGTCTTCATTTGAAAATCATATTTTTTTAAAAAAAAAATGACACTTTTAGTAGTCCATTAATAATAAAATACTCCCTCCGTCCCTAAATAATTGTCCTGGTTCACCCGGTGCACAGTTTAAGAAAAAACAATTGACTTGATTATTTATATCGGTTTAATGTGTAGTTTTCTTTAAAGCCCATGTGTACGTGGCCCATAATTAAAGTAGAATGAAAAAGTAAGGGTAAAGTGGTAAAAATGATGTTCTAAAAAGGTAAGTTTTAAAGTGGACAATTATTTTGGGACGGACGAAAAAGAAAAGGAGAACGATAATTTAGGGACGGAGGGAGTAATATTTTTATTCTTTATTTTGAAAAGTAGAGTTTTAAAAGAAAACACCTTGAAATATAATACTCCCTCTGTCCCTAAATAATTGTCTGGGTTGATCCGGCGCACAGTTTAAGAAAAAGTAATTGATTTGATTATTTATATTGGTTTAATGTGTAGTTTCCTTTAATGTACATGTATATGTGACCCATAATTAAAGTAGAGCGAAAAAGTAAGGGTAAAATGGTAAAAGTGATGTTCTAAAAAGGTAAGTTTCAAAATGAACAATTATTTTGAGATGGACGAAAAAGGAAAGGAGGACGATAATTTAGGGATGGAGGGAGTAATATAATAGTGAAGGGAAATTACAGACGGTTAAAGAAATTGAGAGGTTACTCCCTCTCGGTGGCTTGCCTAATATAGAAAGGGAGAATTCCTAGGAAAGGAATTGTTTTCTTTTATAAATTATGATTGTGAGGTTGATATTGCATTGAAGTGGGCTAGGGTGATTTTTGTGTTTAGGCCAATGGGAGTGGAGCAATTGATTGATTAGACAAGGGTATTATTGGGAGTGTACTAGCAAGATTCCAAAATGGGATTGTAAAATCAATTATTCAAGAGAATAGAGATGGATATTTTGTGATGTACACCTCAACGACCACTGTGTTCCTATGTAGTCATGGACGGACATGGTTATTCCTTTATTAGATTTGAAAGCCACACCCTCTCCCCTCTTCTCACCTTCCTTCCACTCCTTTTTATGGCCTTTAACACTTATACATCAATTCCATGTCTTCCTCTCTATCCTACGCCCCACCATTGATGACATGCCTATGTAGGAGTCATAAGGTTAAAATTTCTAGTAAAAACTTAAGAATGATAGATATTTTATATAAAACGTATCTTTGAACCTATTCTATTGTATGTTGGTTTTGAGTTGTGAGAGATATGAGTTACGTCTTACTAATTATGATTCGTAATTAAGACGTTCTTACATGAGAGTTATTCTTATTTTATTTGATAAAGACTTAGTGAAAACTGTTTTATGAGTATGTTTTGTAAGAAGAATCTTTTTGACCTGATATACCGTGTGTTAGTGGGTTAATCTGTGAGAGAGTGTAGCTTTATCTTACAGATTAGGATCCGTATTACAATCTCACATAAGACATACCCCTTTTATTATTTTAAACGATTAAATACACGATGGTTTTTAAACTTGGCTTACATATGAGTTTTAAAATTATAAAATATGCTTTGTTTTTGTTTTGTTTTTTTGAAATAAAGGATGTCAAAATATATAAAACTATATTTCATAATGGTTACTATGAATTTTTTAAAAATAGAGGTGATAAATTGACTTTCTTTTTTAAATCAAAGGAGGTGGGCACCCAAAGGGCCAAGGGTGGCTTAGCTATTAATGATTTGATGTAAGACCAAGCCAATGTTAATACATTGGTTCTTAAAAAAATTATGCCAAAACAGTTACTGTCCAAGATGTTTGAGAATCAATACTTGGTTTGATTCTAATGGTCCGGTCATTCACATTTTTCAATTTTTGAACCTTAAAAAACCTCTCTTATTATTGAGTTAAACTACTACGAACAAATTATAAAGTATAATACTTCATACACATTCAATAATCGTAAAACATTGAAAATATAAATCAGTTGACAAAAGAAAAAAAAAAGATAGTTGATCACGCCAAATTTGTTGTGACCTTGTCATGTTGTGTGTGGGGTGCCGAAGTGCAGTCATATCGGGATTGTTGGAGTCGTGGTCTGGCGGTAGTCGTCGTCGTGGTAGGATATCTGACTTGTAATATCTACAAAATAAAGCACCGTGAGCCGGTGGGGGTGTCCCCAAAACCCTCCTATGTGATAATCAGTATATGTCTTTGTGTGTATGAGAGAGATAAAATTGAGATGTATATGTTTTTGTATGTAAACCGTGAGGGGGAGCTTGAGGAAGGGCTGCTCCTTTTTCCTTTTGTTTGGGAAGAAGAGTCTGTCTCTAATATGGGGAAGTTTTCCCATATTTATATTAATGGGCTATCTTCACATGTTGGGCTTGGACCCTTCTTCCGGGTATGTGTTTGACCAATCTTTTAAGTATGTTTTTGGAGTACTCTTTTGGGCTACTTGTTCGAGCCCAATATTTTGGGGCTCTTCAGTAGCCCCCACTCCTTATCCGTCGTGGCTAACATCGAGGGTAAGGAGTACAATCTGCTCGAAGTTCTTTCTTGTGATGCCAAGGGTTTTGTGATTTTGCTTTAAATTCCAAAAGAGTTTATGTAGCTGACTCTTGAACCTTGGCGGGGAACCTTCGTATATAATTGATCCTTGATTGGTGAATTAGATCTCGGTTGGAATGAATAGGTATAAAAAATTAGATAAGTAGTCCTTGGTGTAAGGTTATAATAAGATTTCTCCTCGACGTGGCGAGGTCCTTCAAAAAAGTCGAGCCATAAGGGTATAATAAAAAATTTTTTTCCCCGTGGCGAGGACCTTCAAGAAAACCGAGTCATAAGGTCATAATAAGATTTTTCTCAGCGTAGTGAGGTCCTTCAAAAAAAACCGAGCCATAAGGCCATAATAATATTTTTCTTCGGCGTGGCGAGGACCTTCAAAAAAATCAAGCCATAAGGCCATAATAAGATTTTTCCTTGATGTGGCGAGGACCTTTAAGAAAACTGAACCATAAGGCCATAATAATATGTGAGGGGCGCTAGGAGCCCAATCGCTCCTCGGAGTGCGAGGATGTAATAGATATGTGAGATACATATGATGGATGCATGTCCTTAACTATTCTATCTAATTAGTGATGCATGCACATGTAAAATATGTCCATAAATGGATGAATGTATGGGATGTATATGAATTACTGATGATTTCCAATGTCGTGTGAGAGCATCAAATGGGCGTTAGGGCCTTGTAATTCCTCGGTGTGCGAAGGTATTAAATAGGCACTAGGGCCTAGTTCTTCCTCATCGTGCGAGGGTATTAAATGGGCGCTAGGGACTTGTTCTTCCCCGATGTGCGAGTGTATTAAATGAGTGCTAGGGAGTTGTTCTTCCTCGGCATACGAGGGCAATATGAAGCACAACCACGAGTAAGTTCGAGTAGGAAATATGAGCGCAGAAAAACACGATGTACTACTCGACCGCCAGTAAATTTGAGTGGGAGTACAATATGGAGCTCAACCGCGAGTAAGCTCGAGCGAGGAGCATAAGCACAGGTAGGCGCGGTGTACTGCGAGTAAACTCGAGCGGGATGACAATATGAAACTCAGCCGCGAGTAAACTCGAGCGGGGAGTATAAGTGCAAGGTAGACGCGGTGTACAACTCAACCACGAGTAAACTTGAGTGGGAGGACAATATGAAGCTCAGCTGCAAGTTAACTCGAGCGGGGAGCATAAGTGCAGGTAGGCGCGGTGTACAACTTTATCGTGAGTAAACTCGAGCGGGAGGACACTATAGATTTCAGCCGCGAGTAAACTCGAGCGGGGAACGTAAGCACAAATAGGCACGATGTACAACTCTACCGCGAGTAAACTCCAGTGGGAGGACACTATAATGCTCTGCCACGAGTAAACTCGAACGGGGACATGATGTAAGGCTCGATCAAGTTAGGCACGAGCAAAGATCAGGAACAAGTATAATGTGACACTCCGGAACGGGTAATATGAACCACATGCACATGTATGAAATGTAATCTGCAGCTCAGGCATAGGCGCGAGTGTAGCGTTCTTAGGCATGAGAAATAATAATCTGAGGCTTGAACTCTAGCGCGAATATGGCAATCGATGATCTTTTAAATAGTAGTCTCTTTCATCCTTAATGATGGTGGTAGCAGACTAGCAGTGGTAGCCCCCCACTTCTTGAGCGTAGGAGTGTATCTGTAGATCGAGAAGTAATAAAGGTCTATGTTTGCTTCATGTCTTAGTAGTAGCCCCCAGTTAACGATTGTTATTTATTGGGAAATGATAATATGATAAATGTCTTGACTTTTGGTAATGATATAGTTCTAAAGTCAGTGCAATAATGCTTCCCATAATCTTCTCGAACTCTGTATGAGTTATACTTCAATTCGCGAGATCCCAATGATAATCGTTGCGGGTAGTAAATGTGGGCGCATGACCCAAAATGTGACCTCGGGGAGGCGAGGTAAGGTGGGAACACATCGTGTTATTGCTCGTGGTTGCTGAGGCTATACCCGTTTGTATTTTTGACCTGAAAATCTCAAAAGTATCATTGCGAATCAAACATATTGCCCTTTTAACTGAAATGTGTATTATTAATTTGTCTTTGCGTAAATTAGAAAGTGGTCATGCTCACACTTAATCCAAATAGAAATGAATAACCGTAGTTGTTGTATAAGCCAAAGATCACATTTCGTCATAAATATTTTATTCTTGCAGTATTTATAACAGTCCGAGCATGGTGATCATATAAGATAAGATTGTGTAAATATGTGCATATTATACAAGCTATATGCGAAAAACTTTTATAACTGTTTGATATGAGGGGACGAGTAGATAGCTCGGCATAATTCAATTTCAATTTGAATGTCATATTTATCATAAGCAGGCGAGCTTGCATCACATTTAATCGTTTATTATATGCCGATGAAAGTAATATAATTTTTTAAGTCGATGAGGCTAATGAGCTCGTGTACATTTAATCAAAATAATGTTATCAAATTTGTAAGAAAATATTTTCACTCATTACGAGGAGCGCTAAAACATGTTATCATATAATATCATCAAATAGTTGCGTACAATAAATTATACTCATTGCACAATTTCAGTTTGTTACATAATTTTAGCTCTTCACTTAATTGTAATATCATGTAAGCTTGGCACATAATTTTAAAATGATAGTTAATGTATATTACCTCGAACGATATATACGGTGTGACAATGTCTATTGATCAACCGCCTAGGACATATGTTTAATATAAGTCTCTTAATCTATAAGTACAATATAGCTCATAGTCGCAGCACATGTGCAATTGACTAAAACTATTTAGGGGTTGAGATTGATTCTTTTACTGAGATCTTACGGTCATTATGACTCCATGAGTTCACATGTGTGAACGGCGGTTGAGCAACTACCCCTCTCTCTCTCCAACTCCCGCCACTATTCACGGTTGGTGGCCGCTAATCCTTCCTCCACCAAACTCACGTCCCTTTTCTTTTTGATATTTTAATTAATTAATCAATTTTATGCAAAAAAAATCGTAAGTTTTGTAATTTGAAATATTTGTTTTTTATTTCTTTTTAACTGTTATCATAATTAACTTAGACAAATTATAAGTAATATTAATTAATTCATTTATTAATAAATTCACAAACTGGCGCCGTGTCATCGGCACGGGCAAGAGTACTAGTATCTTTAAATTACTCATCATTATTATTATCATTATCATTATCATTATCATTATCATTATCATTATTATTATTATTATTATTATTATTATTATTATTATTATTATTATTATTATTATTATTATTATTATTATTATTATTATTATTATTATTATTATTATTATTATTATTATTATTATTATTATTATTATTATTATTATTATTATTATTATTATTATTATTATTATTATTATTATTATTATTATTATTATTATTATTATTATCATTATTATCATTATTATTATCATTATTATTATTATCATCATCATCATCATCATCATCATTATTATTATTATTATTATCATCATCATTATTATTATTATTATTATTATTATTATTATTATCATTATTATTATTGTTGTTATCATTATTATCATTATTATTATTATTATTATTATTATTAATATTATTATTATTATTATGATTATTATTATTTTTATTTTATGAGTGATTGGTGCGTGGCGGAGAATGGAACGACGGTGAGGTTACAGCGGTTTTCGACGAAGCGTTTGGGAGCGTGGTGGCTCCGTTTGGGACGCTTCATGTGGTTTTGGACTCGTCTGGTCCAGGCACACCAACCCGTGATGTTCATCTACCAGCTCGTGCCCTTATTAATCGTTCAATTCGTACCAAAAGTTGGCAAGGCGTCGTTTTTGGATTATGGCTGTAATGGTGATTTTCGGCACCTTTTGGTGGCAAGCTTGCAGTCCGTTAGAGGCGTCTCCAATGGGGTTGAGCTCGTCTCTTCCAAACGTAGCTATTGGTGATGTTTATCTTTCGTTTGGGTGCAGGAAAAAGCCAGCTCTGCGTCGCAAAGTAATGTCGAGCATAATCAGATAATATCGCTTCTCACGATTCTTAGAGACGCGTGGGAGCACTTAGCGGATCCGTTGGCCATGATTTTTGGGCCATTGTGTTCGTCTTTGCAAGGAACATCAATTGGTAGTTTTCGCTTGTTATTCGGTGAGTAGAGAGAAATAAAATGAAGTCGTTTCCCAGCAACGGAACCAAACTGATTACGCAATATTACTATTGAATCGCAGTGCAAAAAATTGATGTATCACGGTTCACTTGTAAGTGACATCCGAGTACTCTTTCGGTTCATTAAGAGTATCGTAATCATTTTACCCCCAAAAATGACTTTTTTCTGGTTGAAAAAAAAAAACACTTGACTGAAGGGGTTGTAAACTTCAAAAAGTGGACCGGCCCGAATTTCACCTTGAAATTTAGGATAAAACCAAATAGATTAATTGCGGACCAGTACCATTTTCTAAAATATTAACCGTTGAAGTGCTCTATTTTTTTAAACCGCAAAAGTACATTTTTCCTTTTTTTATTTCTTAAATGTCATCATTCCCACTCCCTAATGAAAAGCAGCTGAAAACTGAAATAATATTTTTCAGAAACCGAATCATTACCTTGGAAGAGGAGTGGCTTGTTTGGGGAAGAAGAAAATGGCAGCAGCTTTCCCACTCCCCGTAATTTTTTGACGTTTCATTGCTAATCCAAATGTGAAGCAACAACAAGAAGTGAACGTTGGTAAGCAGTGTTTCATTTCTTCATAAAACATTCACTCTCCCCAAAGCTCCATACTTGCAGTCAAATTCAATTGCTTTAGTAGGTGGCCAAAAGGTCAATAATATAAACATGATAATATGCAGGTATTTCAAATTCATTTGGATTTGGGAGGCACAATTCCGTTGTGGCCTTCTCAGAGTTCAAACCCTGATCAAATTAAGCTAGTCTAGGGGTGGCAAAATGGGTGTTATGGATAATAATGGGTTAGTTTATTATCTATGGATAATAAACTAACTCATTATTATCAATAACACCCATTTTGCCACCCCTAAGCTAGTCAATGTAACAATTTTCGTAACTTAATATTATAAATTTTCGTAGAGGCTGCTTCATTTTTTTCTTCCCTTCTTTGATGCCCAAAATTTTGTGCGATGCCTAATGTTTTTAGCGATGCCAAAAATGTTGAGCGAAGCCCAATGTTTTCCCTTGCGATTCTCAAATTTGGACAAAGACTTTTGCATTGCGACGCCTAAAATTTCAAACGATGCCAAAAAAATTTGAACGACGCCCAATTTTTTTTACCGACACACAAATTAGGACAGTTGCTTTGTGTGCACGCATTTCCTTTATTAAGGGTATTTTCGTTGTTTTCTCTCAAAAAGTACACTATAGCGGTTTAAAAAAATAATGATGAACTTTTACGTTTATAATTCTATTGCATGGTACCGGTCCGACTATCACCCAAACCAAATAATGAAATTGGTTTGATCCAATTTAATCGGTTTTGGGTTTGGAAGAAAATAATAATTATGCAATATATATATATATATATACTTCTGATGACTCCGTAACTGCCATAGGACTCATGTATGTAGTTACTTTTTCACTTTTTGGGAGAATCCGTGGTTGAGTGGGTTACTGGTCGGCAGCTTGGGCTTCGGACGGAAAATAAACGATAGTCTCGCATCAATATCATTTGGCATGCCATCCCCAAACCAATAGCGGAAGACTACAAGTGTGAAATTGATTTGAAATGTGATGTCCCTTTTATTGGTCGTGGTGCAGTATACATGTCACATGGTGGCCGGGATTATGGAATATAGTCCGGACATGGACTCTGATATAATGATATGTAAACAAATCTCGATCAAAAACATATACAAAAAGCTATGCCACATGGAGAGTCAATTCTTAAACTCGCGCGAGTAACCTATTTGAATCCTGCATAGTTCTGGGTTTCAATCTTGATGTTAGGAAATAGGAATTCAGGAGAACTGGAGATTGTAAATTCCTAATCTCACGGGGATAGATGTATACACTGGCGCTAGGTGGGTCGTTGGGCAAGAACTTGGCATATGTGGTAGTCTCTTAACAGACCTAATTTTCAAGCTTGCACGCCACTCGGGTCAGGTCACTTGGGGTGGGGAAGGCAAATGCCGATGGTGGAGGCTTGTATGGTGTTTAGGTTATGGGGTCTAAAGACGAGTTGTGTTGTTGTGGACAGCAATGGTAAGCATAACTAATCGTCAACTCAATTTGTTTTCGAATCCTCCCCAAGTGTTTTTGATCTCTTTCCATGATGTCATCTTTCGCAAATTGTTCTCTACCTCTTCCAAAACTCTTCCTGTTCCGATTTGATCTTCTGCCCATGGTGCTCTAATTTTATATCCGTAGCATCATGGGTTAACAAGCTAAAGAATCTCCATGTTCATGTTGCATAACACCAGACAGTGGAGATCAAGGCTTCACGGTTTACTCGCACAAGTTTATACACATTATGAGAAAGTTGTAGACTGTACAAACCAACATGGGAAGCCAAATTCAAACTATAGCTTCCTCTATTAAATCCCTAACTTATTCCAGCAATATGGACGTAGCAGTCTTTGACTTTGCAACAGGTGTCTACATTAACATTTTATTACGTAACCAGGACACAAATGCTCTCAACCATTCAAACTAGCATTCCGAAAAATCTAGCTACCCACAAATGCATCTACTTTGCTTGGCTGAAATATATGACTCCGTGAGTATGATTTATCGATAGCGTGGGTCCACTTTCCTCTGCAGAAACCGGGGGATATTACTCTGGGAACCTTCACTGGTGATGTTTTCAGGTTCACGCGGACCTCCCTGTATTCCAGAAAAGAATCCAGTGAGCTTCAAAATACATTATGAAAGTATCCACGCCTGTGGGTGGTAGGTGGAATGTGGGGTTTGTGTCACCTGGCTTCCATTGCTATCTTCATCGCGTTTGAATCCAGTGGCTATAATAGTTATACTGACCTGATTAGAAAAATGAATGAGGAAAGTGGTCAGTTGAGTTTGTAGTTACATAAGCCCTCAAGTTATAATTTAGTTAAACCCTGTGCTGCTTCAGATTATGTTGTTAACTTCTCTTTTAATATAGAATATTAAATACTCCCTCTGTTTCAAGCAAAGAGTCCACTATACTATTTTGGGATGTTTCACATAAAGAGTCTACTTTCAAAAATTATGTTTACAACTTTCATAAACTTTCATCTTTACCCTCCACCGGTGTTGTAAGCATATTAGTTGTTTTTATGTATTTTTGTAATTATGACCAACTTCAATCACACTAATATATCTCTTAATTATAAGACTTTTCAAATGGGGACTCTTTGGGTGAAACTCTTTGGGTGGAACGAAGGGAGTATTAAATAAGGAAAAGGCACATTGCAAAGAGCCACAGGACCAAGGGTCAAGTCAACTTATACACAAGCAGTTCAGAAAAACTTAGTAGTATTCACAGAAACTGATAGCCAATAAACACTGACAGTGTCTGCTGAATAGGAGGTGAGACCTAAAAGAAGTATCAACGAACCTATACATCTGGCTAGACTACATTAAATACAGGCTAACAAAACTCCATGTCAGTAGGAAATCCTGCTTTGAAGAATATTGTATTCCCTTCTCTGCACACATCGTGTTGACTGGGAGCCAATACATGTTTTCTACATTGGTTGCCCGGTGTGTCACTGGACACATCAGATTACTAGGATGGACATAGCCCACTTCACAACCCCAAAAACCAACGACTTGGGAAATTCAACACTCCCCAAACACCCCACTTGGTAATACAAATCTCAGCTTGGGAATGTGACCCAACGTAGTGACAATGTTCAACTCACTGAAGAGTCATCCACAGATTATGTAACAAACCAAGTGAAGTCTAGTCGAAGCACACTCAAAAAGGGGATAGAGAAACTTCTTGCAGTAACTTGAATAGGAAAATAGTAAGCTCTGCGTAGAAAACCTGCACAGAGCATCGTCAAGAAGCATCCAACGTGCTTCACATGTAATACAAATACTCCATCATTCACAGATATGAATCCACTGGATTACTGATTGGAGGCTTAGATCAGGAGTACATCACCTAGGACCTTACTTCGGATGGGTGTAATCTTTGCTGGCAAGGAGATGAGGATCAAAGATATTGGAAGCCAAGTATGTGTGGCATCGAATGCCCGTGAACATTTGTGGGCCTAATAATTAATTATTTCTAATTACGGGACCTTTTTTTTTTGATAGAAAAGGAAGATTACAGAGATAGGGAAAAACAGAAGTGGATAGGAAATTAGGAACCCACCATCACAACCAGAATGAGAAAACACTACCAACAGGAAACCAAAACAAGCCT
Source organism: Codonopsis lanceolata (assembly GCA_013146195.2). Lineage (NCBI taxonomy): Eukaryota > Viridiplantae > Streptophyta > Magnoliopsida > Asterales > Campanulaceae > Codonopsis > Codonopsis lanceolata. The sequence goes on along the minus strand of CM028380.1, from coordinate 18,293,374 downwards.
CCCAACACAAGCCTCCCAACTGGAAACTACCAAAACCCTGACCAAACCAACTCAGAATACTACAAACATAACTAAAGGCCCGATATCACTCCTACAAGGTCACAGCTCTCCATAACTACATATCTCTGGCCCCTCTGCCTCTCTTACAGTTGAGGGATGACACAACTCACTCTCATAGACTCCCTCGTCGGACTCACCAACTTGATCCCCATTTGAGAAGGACATGACCAGGATATCTAGTATATATTCGCCTCCCCCATTTGTTAAATGGATATAACAGGAACTCATTCCCTTCTCCCTCTTGAACGTGGAACAGAGCAGGAACCATCACTTCTCAGAATGGGAAGGATGCCTTTCAAATTCAAGAAACAGACCACTGGCGAATGGAGACCCATGATAGCATGGGACTTCGGTGCTATTTATTTTACTATTGGGTACTATCTCCATTTCTAAATAATTCTCCAAGTTTCTTTTTTCGTCCGTTCTTTAAAAAAAAATCATGTTTCTAAACTTTCCTTTTTCGAAAAGCACTTTCACCATTTTACCCTTACTTTTTCTTACTACTTTAATGATGGCACATGCAAATGGGCTTTTTAGGAAAGTACATATTTTACCAATATTTATAATATGGTCAGTTAGTTTTTCTTAATTAACTCCCACTTGACCAAATGATACTTTCGCTCTTCCGACAACATCCAGTTATTGAAAGATTTGACCGCAGGTTGACAGGGTGAAAGAAGCAGTATTTGTTAAAGGGCAGGAGATTAACCGTTGTAAAGAGTACCCTTTCTAATTTGTCTACCTATTACATGTCAATGTTTGGTATGCCGTCGTCGGTGGCAAAGAGGCTTTGAGATGATAGAAAGAGACTTTCTATGGGAAAGTATCATTTGGTCAAGTGGGAGTTGGCGTGCTCAAACTTGAGTACTTGAGGGTTAGAGATTAGAAGGCTCAAAGGTCCTTGAAAATATTTAGGTGAGAAAAAGGTTCCGCGGAAAAAAGTGGTGGTGGGTAAGTTTTGGGAAGGTATTAGTTTATGGAGTCCTAATGAGGTTCACACGACTTTTGGGGTGGGTGTGTGGAAGGGCATTAGGAGAAGATGGGATATGGTCTAGAGTTTCATTTCTCTTTAAAATTGGCAACGGAAATTCGGTCAGTTTTGGAGTGACAAGTGGTGCAAGGAAATGGAGTTGCGGAGAGAGTTTCCATCGTTGTTTAATATTGCGGTGAAAGTGGAGGAAACTGTTCGCTCGGTGCTACATTTTAAAGGTGACTGAGTCACATGTAATCCTATTTCTCGAAGAAATTTGCAAGATTGGGAAATAGATATTCTTGGGCCTTTTTTTGCGAAGTTGTAGAGTCAAGGGTGTTCTTGATCAGGCCCGGCCCTGAGCAGGTGCAACATGGGCCTTTGCACAGGGCCCAAAATTTTAGAGGGCCTAATTTTAAAGAAGTGTAGGTCAGATTTTAAAAATATATTATATACCACGTAATTTAGATGCATGATTGTCTTCTTGGCTCAATGAAAATTGTTGGGTAATGTGAATACATAGGTCATGAGTTCAAGTCTCAACCAAGCCTTTTATTTTATTCATTTTAGGTCCACTCTCTTCTTTGTCAAGCTAATTTCCTGCCCATCCATCTCTCATAGCTTAATTATTACATTTCAAGAAAAAAGCAAGTTTTTTTTGTTGTTGCTATTTGACTCATTTTTATTGCTTATGTTTCTTTCATTCTTAACTTTATTAGTGATTGTGTCATTTTTTTTAACTTGAATTTTTAGTACAAACATGTTATCAAGAAAATATCTATCCAAAAGTCAAAAAAGAAAAAGATTGATGGGGTATATCATTTTTGTCATAAATTGTTTAAATCGATGCAAAATAGTAGTTTTGAATAAAATTTTAATGCTTATTTTTGTTATACATTTATAGGTGTTGTACATTTTCAATACTATGAACGATAAAAAATCAAAAAAAATTATTCGTCTAAAAATTATATTTTTATATATTTTTAGGGGGGCTTTTCTTTTCTTTTCGCCATGGGCCCCCAAAAGTTCAGGACCGGCCCTGTTCTTGATTAAATCTTTTTATGAGAAGATGACAATAAAAAATAGCTTCTTTCCATGGAAGAATGTTTGGAAATGAGGCACCCATAAGGATGAGTTTTTTTATGTGGGAAGTCGTTAATAAAGCTGTTAAGTTGCGAGTTCATCTAAAAGCTTAAGCTATTAGATAGGGGCTCAACAATGCATATCAAGCTTACCGGTTCACACGTGGAGAGATACTTAAACATGCCTCACCAGGGCATCGCACTCACAATATTCCGGAGACCCCCAAAGATCTATTGTGGAGCTGGAGATATTTTTGGCGGAGGAAGAACAGAAGCACCATTTGAGAAGTTGTGGAAGAACAGAAGCACCAGTTGAGAAGTTGCTCCCTTGGGGGTGTGGTGGATGATATGGACGAAAAGAAACAGTTGGGCTTTTGACAATGGGGAAGGGACCATATCAGATTTGAAGAGTGCTTTGCTTCACCTCCTGTTGTCGTGGTGTGCAGGGGGCTGAACAATCACATATTCCATTGACAGCTTCTTTTGTAGATTTTGTTCATAAATGGGAAATCACCACTTCAGAGCCTTGCCCACCACCAACATCAAAACCTTGAATAAGACCGCTCGAAACAGAAGAATCCACAATTCTGCTGAAAGCTTCCATCACAAAAATGAATAGAAATGGAGACAATGGATCACCTTGCCATGGGCCTCTTGAGCTCTCAAAAAAACCAGCTGGTTCTCCATTGATCAAAACTGAGAATTTGACGGAGGAGATACAGAACAGAATCCACTTCCTCCACCTATCACTGAAACCCATCCTTGTCAGCATGTACATCAAGAAGTCTCAACTGATATGGTCATAAGCCTTTTCAATGTCCAGCTTACAAACCAAACCTGCCTCACCTCTTCTGATCTTGGAGTCCACAACTTCGTTTGCAATCAAAAGAGCATCAGTAATTTGGCGGCCATCCACAAAAGCAAGCTGAGAATTGGAAATCACCAATCCTATAACCTTTTTTAATCGAAAGGACAGAACTTTCGCAAGAATCTTATATACTCCCCCAATAAGGCTAATAGGTCTAAAATCTTTAATATCATCAGCTCCCTTTTTCTTTGGAATCAGCGCTATGAAGGACGCATTCAAACTCCTCTCAAAACTCTTGGTAACATAAAAAAAATGAACAACTTCCATCAGGTCCTCTTTGATCACCTCCCAACAATTCTGAAAGAAGGCCATAGGGAATCCATCCGGGCCCGGAGCTTTGTCCCCCTTCATACACTTGACTGCTGAAAGAATTTCCTCTTCTGTAAATTGCACCTCCAGGTCATCCTTATCTTGAGAACTGAGGAAATTAAAAGTGACACCATCCAGATCTAGAAACCAGTTTCTATCCTTTGAATACAGCCCTTTATAGAAATCAGCAATGCCATTCCTAATCTCACCTTCGTCCTCCAGCATAACACCGTTTATACTCACCTTGCGAATTTGATTAACTTGGTTGTGCGCATTCGCCATCCGGTGAATTTTTTTTGTATTATTGTCACCTTCACAAAGCCATTGAACCCTAGACTTCTGCTTCCAACTAATCTCCTCGCTTCTCAGAAGCCGCTGAATTTCTAACTTAAGAGCTGATCTTCGACCAATTCCTCCTCACTCAGCCTATCTTCCTTCCTTCTCATCTAAAAATCGCACCTCCTCTAGCAATTTATACATCCTTGCCCTAAGATTCCCAAAAGATTCTTTGTTCCAAATCTTAAGATCCCCTTTTAAGTACTTCAGTTTTCTAGCAAAAACGAAACTAGGATCACCCTCCACTGCATACGAATTCCATTTCTCCTTAACCCAATTGAGAAAACCCGGCTCCTCTAACCACATAATTTCAAACTGAAACAGGGATTTCCCTTTAACCACTTTACCACACTCCAATCTCAGAGGAACATGATCTGAAACCACTCTAGGCAAACACGATTGGGATATTTCTTTGAAGCACTCAATCCACCCTGTTGACACGAGAAATCTATCAATTCTCAAACATTGAGTCAACCTACAGTTTCTAGCCCAAGTAAAAGTCCCCCTTCAAGCGGAAGATCCACCAACTCTAGGGCATTAATAAAATCGTTGAAATCAGTCATAGCTTGAGAAAAAAAATTCGTCTCAGTACGCTCGTGTGGAAATCTTATAACATTAAAATCTACAGCAATGCACCATGGGACACTCCAACTTGACCTAACTGCCTTAAGTTCATCCCATAATTCTCTGCGATCTATATCAGCACAAGGACCATAAACCCCCGAGAAGCTCCACTTCATACCATTCATCACGTCCTTGAACATACACGAGATAGAGTATTTTCCAGACATAACCCCCACCCTTGTCAACATTCTGCTGTCCCAAATAATTAAAATACCTCCAGACGCTCCCACAGCATCCAAATGCACCCATTTAGACCATCTATCACCGCCCACACTCATGATCAGACTACTGTCAACTTTCACCAACTTTGTTTCCTGAAGACAAATAACATGAGGTCTCCACTTCCTAAATTCTGCATTAATCATGCTCCTTTTGGACTCATCATTTAAACCCCTCACATTCCAAGAGATAACTCGCATATGCATTGAAAAAATATAATTTAATTTGATGGAGTCAACCCTTGTTTAAACCCCTGGCTACTTGGTCGAAGTTTAAGCTGCAACTCAAATTTTTAGTTCCCTGTTATAGCTGGACCTTTCCTTTTTATTACCTGTGGTGTTCACCTGCCCCATCTTCTTTCTGTCCTTCTCTATTTCCATCAATAACGTCGAGATTATATCTTCATAACCTTTGCTTGACACCCCCAAGAATTTGCCAAAACTCTGAACATTTCTCTGAACCCAGAGCGAAATATCCTCCCTATCTTCTCCCTCTGTCAACATCTCACCTTCCAAAAAACATTCTGGTCCGGATCATAGAAATCGGCAAACACTCCAATGGGACTTCCTGATTAACTTCCGGAGACCCTAAGTGAGTCGTGATAGCCTTCTCTTTATCCACCCCCTGCGCACCATCCACCTGAAAACCTGAATTTCGAGAGCCCGAACCATTACCTACTGGAGATCTGTCCTCAACCTCTCTATCTTCCCGCATATTTTGATTACCATCCAATGTCCCGTTGGTCTTTGCATCCTCCCCTCTACCCTCAGCTTCCTCCTCCATCTGATCCCAGTTTCTGTTGACATTTGGTCCTTCCTCAGTAACCCTGTCGCTACTATGCTCACCATCCGGTACGATTTCTTGAAACAAGTCTGAAGTCCCTGAATACGTTGTATTCATCTTCTCATTATCCATCAACTGCGAGCTATCTGTATGCTTATCTGACCCTGGAGAACCCACTACATTCTCGACTGGAGAGCTTACCTCAGAATCTCTATCTACCAGCCTCTCTTTGGTCTCCATTCATCGACCCATCTGTAATCAATTCCTCCCCTCCACACAAACCTTCCTCCCCCTTTTGTTCACAATTAATATCATCAATCAGTCGCGCCTCCTTCTCGGAAACTCTAATCTGCTCACTATCCGATACGCCCTTCTTTGAACAATTCTGTAGGCCCTGAGTGCTCCGTAATTATCTGCACTTTGTCCTTTACATGCAACTTGTCCCCACACTTATCAGGAACTTGACAACCCAATCCATTAACAGTTGGATGGCTGTTCTCCACCACGACATCATTCGACTCATTGCTATACGCATTGTTCAAGCCATCAGCCTTTGACTTCACACCTCCATGCAGTCCAGATTCCCCCCGTTCGTCATCCCCAGTTTTCTCTTCTGTAACCTTAATATCAGTCGACGAAGTCTTCCCCAGGTGCGAGGTCGCACCTGGGTTTATCTCGTCCACCATTTGACACACTCCGTGTTGACTATGTGGTTGAGATTCAGACCTATTAGTAAAAGCTGATAAGAACGGACCACTTAGAGTGCCCACTGCGCCAGCTTGGACCTCGTCCCCATTTGATTTTCCCATCTCCCTGCCCAAACTAAACTCCTTGGCCCCATCTGACTGGCCCAAACCCGAATCCTTCACGGACTCTTCATAATAACTCCTTTTCCTTTATCAGATCTGCTCAACGACCGTGGGCCGCTAAACCCACCATTCTTTCTGTTGCCTGGCCCAGCACAGGTCGAAGCCCTGGATCTTGAGTTAACAGCAGATCGACCCCTCCCAGAAACGCCACTGTTTTGCTTTTGATTTTTAAAATTCAAATGTTCTGCACCCCACGTGGCTCCCCTCTCTCTTCTGAAACCGTCTGTATCTGCAATAGCGTAAGAATTACATCTACCTGGGTTCTCTACTCCCCCTCTACACATGTCCTCCACTCGTCTTCCCTCCTCTCGAACCCATCGCTTGAGAAACAAAACTGCCTCCACTCCCTTTCTTCTGGCGAGGACTATAGAACGCAGCTGTTTCAGCCCAAAGAGGGACTCCCACCCCTATCCGAATACAAGCCGGTAACTTTTCTTGAAACGAACAAGAATACGAGCCCATCTCAAATCTGTCTTCTTTTCGGTCGCTTCATCGACTGCCACATAACCCCCACAAAACTTCCCAATCATCTCAAAAACTTCACGTCCCCACAGTTGAAGAGGAAGACAGCCCTTACCCATGCCTCGCTAGGTTTACGATCCTTCCTATTGCAGCACCGGAAATTATTCCATCTCTCAAGAAACAGCCGGGATTGGTTGAAGTACCATTCATTCTCATATAAAATGCGGGCAGCTTCTTCCTTGGAGGGAAATTCGAATAGGAAATAAGTTCCACTCATATCCTTCACTTTAACACCTCCCAGAGTCTTCCACCTGTAATTGACCCAGCTTTGTATTTCGTAGCATGCTGGGATAGGACACTGTTGTTCCCCCACCCAGCCTACCAAACACCTTCCCAAAAACTCCAAATTGCCCCTACAGGACTTCTCTATCTCGAAATCAGCTTGAGAGTCCCCTGAATTGTTGTACACGATCAGACTTAAGTCCGGCCAAGGGGGAATTTCCGCCACATCCTTGTAAGATTTCGTGGACCTCGCAGGACCAGGTTTAGACAAAGCGAACCTCCGAATTTTACCCGCCATCATACCCATCCTCCCTCCTTCACCACCGCCGGGACATAGATCTTTGAAGGACTACCATTCCCTTTCACAGATATGCACAGATAAAACCCATGTTCGTTCCTTTCCTTTGCCACTATTACCTCACTCCATTTCGCTGAAATTTTCTTCCAAAACACATCTCTGAACGAGGACGCCTTGACCATCCATTCGCAGACCCAAAGTATTTCGATGAAAGAAAGAGCAACCTCATGGACTCTACCTCTGCTTCGTTCTAACCACCAAAAACAAATCCCATTTTTCTCCACAGAGTATATCACATCGAAAGATTTTCTCCCTGCTTGCTTGGAGATGAATCTTCTCCCTTGTATCTTCTACCATCTTCTCCCTTGATGAATAGCCTAATGCTTTCTACTCCATCCAAATAGATTTTTTTGAAAGGTTTGGCTAAATCAAACAAGAAACCCAACCACCAAGCAGTAATCAATACCTCCAGGCGACCCTCTGTGTCAGTCCGACAACAAACCGGTAAAAAATTTCTGGCAATGCGCCAGCGCGTGAAGCGCATGAGTATTTTCCGGCGACTTTCTGGCGACGACGAAAGGATAGATCTGGTCGCCTGGTCTGGGCGAAACACTCTGCCTAGACAGTAACCCTCAAAAATACGTCGCACCTCCGGTAACTCAAACCCTAGGTTGGATAGAGCACTGTCTCGTCACAACAAAGACACGCGTATCTTCTACATCTTCTACACCTTTCTTAGTTGAACCCTTAGAGAAACCTGTGAGCTATCTGTATGCTTATGGGATACAGTGGTCTACCGGGGTTGGATTCTTACGGGGGATAATTTGTGAGATCGGAAAAAAATCAATGTAAATTGGTGGTATAAGTGCTAAAGGGATGGGGAGTCTATCAATCATCTCCTTATTCATTGCCCAGTAGCGAAGGTTATTTGGGACTATGTTTTGAATCTTTTTTTCATATTTCATGGGTAGCTTGATGAAGGATCTTCTTCTCAGATAGTCTTTGTACAAGAGAAGGAAGAGGAGCAGCTGGATGTGGTCCCTTTGGCTATTTGCTGGACGGTGTGGAATGAGAGGAATTGTAGAGCTTTCGAAAACAAGGAGCCCAGTTTGGACAAATTGAAGGAGAGGGTCATCCGGACTTTTTTGGTGCTCCGGTTGCTTCCGTCTTTGGATAACTCTTTTGTAGATTTTATGGACAGTCTATCTCTCTATTAATTTTGTTGATATATGTATACTCCCGGTGTACATAGGATGCGCCTCCTGATTTGACGCTTTTTTTTTGACAAGTAAAGATTGTATTAATTACGACGCCAAAAAGGGAGGAGCAGCCCGGTACACGGGAAGTATACTAAACATAAATTACAATGATTGAACTATCCTCCATATCCACAAAAAGATTCCATTCATTCGGAGACGTCTCCAAACACCAAAAGCGAAGGAGCTGAAGCACATTCTTCTTTAGCTTATCTAACCCAACTTCCACATTATCGAAAGCTCTTTGATTCCTCTCCTTCCAAATGCTCCATCAAATCGCCAACGGAGCTGAATCCCAAACCTCGTTCCTCCTCCTTTTATCGAAAGCTCTTTGATTCTTGTCCTTCCAAATGCTCCTCCGTTTATATATCTTACTTATCAAAAAAATAATTAATTACACTGTCTACACACTAAATTTTGTGAACACAAATTTCATTTTTTGGCATTGACACGTTTTATTTAAAGACATTTGATTGGTTTATAGCAACGATAACTTTTAAAGAACCATATACGTGATTTTTTTGGCATTAAAATGACTAATGTCAATTAATATCATGTATGATATGAATCAAACAAATTTTTACGTTGTTTCATTATATAATGATGTTTTTTGAAGCGATTGTGTAGATTTTAAAATTTACACCACCGGTGTATCAAAATTAAATCCATTAATTATTGTATCCCCCGTCCCACATTAAATGTTTATAATCAAAAGTTCTAATGAATAGTTGTCTCTAGATTTTCAAGAAACCAAAGAAACTTAAAATTTAGGCTTTTTGGTTTTGGCTTTTTAATGCATAAAGGGTGTTGTACCTTGTTGTGTTTTAGCTTATAAGTTAAAACAAACTCTAAATATATTTTATTTTTTTGATAGGTAAGTGTGACTCCTTGTTGGTATGGGGATTGGAACTATTAACGTCAAAGACTTTCCATGAGTGCCCTTGCCATCTGTTGCACCCCTTGGATTATAAGCCAAACGCCAAAAGTCATTCCAATAAAGATGCAATAAATGAGCACTTAGTCAAACTAGTCTCCTACAAGTATCCCAAGATTGCCAAATTCTCATCGTAAAGTTTAGTCTGCAGGTCTCCTCAATGAAGCAACCAAATGGTTGACATAAACAACAGGTCTCCTTAATAAATCTCATCAGTGCAGAAAGGCAGTAAATCATAATATTAGAAATTGCAATGGTTTGTTTAGCTCGTGATTCTAAGGATCATAACTTACTTGACCACTCATTGACGGGTCTAAAACAGATCCGAAGATTATGTTAGCACTAGGATGCACAATAGCTTTTATGACCTCGGCTGCATCACTTATCTGCAAAGTCCAATTCCAGAATAGGGAAGTATGAGAAAAGACATAAGAAAATCAGATAGATTATACGAAGGAGCAAAACCATATCAAATTTAGAAGATAGCATTACCCAAAAAGTCCTGCAATATTTAAAATTTCCAGATTGCTACTTCATCTAAAGTACGCACCAAATTTATTCGCAAGTGTCGGCCAGATCAGGATGTTAGATTAGATTGACATTAAGGAACAATTTTCAATGTCTGCAGCACGCTTTACACCCATGCAATGAGGCATCAGCAAAACAGCTCAGAGTGAAAACAATATTGAGGATCTATTGGTCCACCTATGCCTCCTATAAAATTTATTCTTACAACTTCAGCATAAGAGAATGCATGTATATGAAGATGAACCGAAACACTGGATCTACCGCTTATAGCAAAGTCAGGACTGTTGACAGCTCCAAGACTGTGTTTGGTAGAGCTTTCACGGATGCGCAGGCTGCTGGGGGTGCCTTTGCTCCAAAAGCTCCAAGATTAGTGGTTGGTGGAGCTTCTGAAAAGGCCATAACCTCTAGCTTTCAATAAGACACAAATTGAAGCTTATGATCCAAAAGCCAGCCTTGAGGTAAAGACAGTAATACACTCAAATTGACTTTGACTACTATCAAAACCTCATATGACCCTAAAAAAATTCCTAGCTGTCTATAGTAAGTAGGATATGACTCAGTGTGGCTTACCATATCCGGTGATCATGAATTGACCGAACATAGAGGCAAAAGAGGATTTATGTACACCAAGTAACTGGAAGAAAGGTTGAATAGAGTTCTATTGTGTATTTACTAGTTGGATATTGCTATTTCAGAACTCCCTGTAATATTCACTGTTGAAATTTTTTTGATTTTTTTTTTTGATAAGTAAATAATATATTAAATATCAAGCATCAAAAGAGGTGATGCGTCCTTTGTACACTAGCCGTATACCAACCAAAAGATTAAACAAAAGCTGTACTATATACATGATCTACAAAAGCTATGATCTAGGAAGAGAGTGATCATCCACGGAACTCCAAAACTGAATAGTACGAATCAGCAAATTCTTCAGCTCCGGTACTGACATTTCCACGTTGTCGAAAGCCCTATGATTCCTTTCCTTCCATAGAATCCAACACACCCCCAAAAGAGCTGTCCCCCATAAACTATTCCTCTTCTTCAAATAACCCCTATTCCAACCTCTGACATGGTCTATGATCGAACTTGGCATGACCCAAGACATATTAAACATACTCAGCACATGATACCAAAGCTCTAAAGCCACATGGCAGTGAAGAAGTAAATGATTTACACTCTCCGCGCCAGCCTTACACATATAGCATCTATTAACAAAAACCATGTTACGTTTCCTTAAATTGTCCCCGGTTAGGATAGCTTCATGAGTCGCTTCCCACATGAAAAAAGCCACTCTCTTAGGGGCTTTGGTTCTCCATACTGCTCTCCACGGAAAAGAAGTTATGCCACCATTGAGCAGCTTCAAATAATACGAACTAACTGAGAAAAGAGAGTCCCCTGAGCCTTTCCAAACCACCTTGTCCGTCGGCCTATCTGTTTTCTGCTCTTGAAGCATCCTTAAAAGCTGCACAACTGACTCTAACTCCCAATCATGAAAATTCCTTCTGAACAAAGGATTCCAGATAGGCTTACCCTCCACCCAAGATAATACAGAACTCACTTTACAATCCTTATCCGTGGAAAGCTCAAAAAGATTCTGAAACGCCTCCCTCAAACGAATATCCCCACACCATCTATCCTCCCAAAACCTCACCGAGGCCCCATTACCAACCTCAAAAGCAATGAATCTTGCAAAAGAATTCCACCCCTTCCTTATGCCTCGCCAGACTCCCACCCCATAAGACGAATTAACCTCGTTAGGAAACCAACAGTGACCCCCCTCCCCATACTTGCAAACCACCACTTCCCTCCACAAGGCCTCCTTATCAGTGAGATATCGCCACAACCATTTCCCCAACAAAGCCTCGTTAAATAATTTGATTTTTCTGATATTCAGACCCCCCACCTGAACCCTCGAACACACCTTATCCCAATTCACTAAGTGAAACTTATGCACGTCTGATTGACCCTCCCACAAAAAATCTCTTTCCAACTTTTCTAATCTCTGCCTAATTGTGGCAGGAATCACAAAAAGAGATAAGAAATAGGTTGGTAAATTAGCAAGAGTGTTCTTGATCAAAACTAATCTCCCCCCCTTGGAAAGAAGTTGACGCTTCCACCCTGCCAATCTCTTCTCGAACCGCTCTACCACTGGATTCCATAACGCTCTGCTCTTTGACTGTGCACCAATAGGAAGACCAAGATAGGAAGTAGGAAGAACAGCAGACTTACAACCAAAGAATGCAGCTAGATCCCCAACATTCTCCACCCCTCCAACAGGAATAATTTCACTCTTAGAAATGTTGATGCGAAGGCCGGAAACAGCTTGAAAAAAAATTAGAACTAAACGGAGATTTCCCAACTGAGCCTTATCTGCCCCACAAAAAACTAATGTATCATCTGCAAAGAGAAGATGGGAAATCGACACCTCCCTCTCCCCTCTCCTCCCCACCTTAAAGCCACTTATAAGTCCTGCCTCACCGCCTCTCTAACATCCTACTAAGAGCCTCCATTACCACAATAAACAAGAATGGTGACAAAGGATCTCCTTGACGCAAGCCTCTCGAACTAGGGAAAAAACCCGAAGGTTCTCCATTCACCAAAACTGAGAAGCGAACCGTAGAAATACAAAATCGGACCCATTGAATCCACTTGAGACCAAAACCCATTCTTTCCAACATGTATATCAAGAAATCCCAGTTCACATTATCATAAGCTTTCTCTATATCCAACTTACACAACAGAACCCCGGGACCGCTTCTCAACCTATCATCCATGCCTTCATGGCTATAAAGGAGGCGCCCATAACTGCCTATCCTTCACAAAAGCGTGTTGCGACACCGAAATGATGCTACCCATAACCCTCTTCAATCTCCGGGCTAGCACTTTGGATATCAACTTGTAAATGCCACCCACCAAACTTATCGGTCGAAAATCTCTCAAATCCGTGGCACCACTCTTTTTCGAATCAAGGCTATGAACGCAAAGATTAAGGCTTTCTCAAATCTCAAACTAGAGTGGAAATACTGAAAAACCTCCATAATGTCCCCTTTGATCACCTCCCAAAGAATGCTGAAAAAAGCCATAGAAAACCCATCTGCCCCGGGGCTTTATCCCCTCCATCTTACGAAGCACCGTTATCACTTCCTCAATCGAAAGGGGACGCTCCAAGGCTGCCGCCTCATCAGCGAGATCCAAAGCCCACACCATCCAAATTTGGTCTCCAACCCCACTCTCTTCAAACCGACGCCTGAAAAAATTCGAGATGCCCACCTTAATATCTCGCCTCATCCTCCAATCGCACACCATCAATACGGACAGATCTGATATTTTTCGCAGCTCCACGCATTTTTGCCATCCCGTGGAAGAATTTAGTGTTGTTATCTCCCTCCTTCAACCATCGAACCCGCGACTTTCGCGCCAATGCCAACATTTCTTCCGAATAAGAAGGCCCTTCAATTCTTGATTTAACGCACCTACTGGAGTTCTTCTTCCTCGACAAAGTACCAGCCCCGCTTTCTCATCCTCCGCAAATCTCATCGAAATTGATTTGATTTTAATCTCCACCTTACCGAAGATTTCTCTATTCCAAACTTTTAACTCCTCCTTGAGAAGCTTCAATTTTCGGCTAATCAAACTTGGATCTCCTGTCACCGAAAAAGAATCCCACCTATCCTTAACCCAATCCAAAAACCCAGCTCCTTTAACCACATATTCTCAAATCGAAAAGGAGTTCTCCTTTAGAACCACCAACACACTCAAGAAGTAGCGCACATGATCGAAGATAATCTCGAAGGCGTGATGCAGGTAACTACCGAAACAACCTCCCAATCTCCGTAAATTAAGAATCTATCAATCCTCGAAATTGATGACGCTCCCCATTTCTAAACCACGTAAAATCCCCCTACCAAAGCAAGATCCACTAACTCCATCTCATTGACAAAATCATTGAACTTCATCATTTCTCCTCGGAATAGATGCGTGCACAAGAACGCTCATGAGGAAATCTAACCACATTGAAGTCACCCCCCACACACCAAGGCACATTCCATCTTGCCTTAGAAATTCTGAGTTCTGCCCATAATCTCTCCCTAAAAGCATTATTACAAGGACCATAAACCCCTGAAAACAGCCACTCTTTACTATCATCCAGATTTTTCAGAAGACAAGAAACTGAAAATTCTCCCAGCACTGAATCAACACATTGAAATTTTGGTTAAATTTGAATGTATTTTATTATTCACTCCACCCTAAAATAAGAGTCCCCTTATTGACTGTACACCTGTTTTAAGAAATTATTTGACTTTATATGCACTTCCTTTAATATTCTCAAGTTACCTCAAAAAAGGTGTTAAATCAATGGCACCCATCTCATTTTTTATCTCATAATTTAAAAGGGTACTATGGACAATTGAATTCAAAAAAAATCTAAATAAGGAAATGGGACTATTTTTTGGGACGTTCCAAAATGGGACAAGGGACTCTTTTTTTTATAAGTAAGATGTATTATAAACATAAGCGACAAATCAGGTGTCACATCCTGTCTACACCTGGAGTATACTCAAAAGATTATACAATAAAAAAGCTATCCATAAACTCTACAAAAGAAGTGCCCATGGACCCTCCTGTATCTGTGCACCAAAAAACACTGAAAATCATATTCTTCAAAACAGGCACGGGTCTTTCCTCATCTTCGAAGGCTCTCATGTTTCTTTCCGTCCAAATAATTCCGCATCAGCAAGGGGAATTGAACGCCAATGGGAGTTCCTTTTCCCATAGAAACAAAAATGGAAGCTATGGATTGGAATTTGGTAAATAGTGTGTGGGACAACAGATGGGTTGACTGGGACTGTTTAAAGGTTGTGGGTACAGCGGGTGGAATTTTAGTCATGTGGGACCGGAGTATTGTTTCAAAGGTAGAAGCAAATGTGGGTGATTACTCAATTTCTTGCATGCTGAATTTTGAGGAAACCAATAGAAGCTGGCTTTTTCTGGAGTTCACGGCCTTCTTGCGCAGTGGAGCGAAGGAATTTATGGGTAGAACTAGAGGCAGTTAGAAGGAGGTGGAATCATAGTTACGAAAGGCAAGCGCCTCTTCGCCTGAGGCGAGAGACGAGACGAGGGGGTTACGCCCCTTGCATGTAAAGGCGAGGCAAGGATACAGAAGCGAGGCTGGGCAATCGCCTTTCTTGTCTTTTGACGAGGCAAGAGGCGAGAAAAGGCGAGCAAAGGCATACATTCTAGAAAAACCCTTAAAATATGACGTACTTTTTACCTTTTTAGGGTTTTAACTTTTAACATGCGCCTATTAACCCCAGCCGTGATGTAGTGGATGATGATGGGTTTGATTCTGGTCTTGAGTGAGGATGTTTAATGTGTTGCTAGTTGCTACTTGTTTCGTGACTTTATTAGAAGTTTTACTTAATTTGTAATTTCATCTTTTGCTATTAAATTGTAGGTTCAGATGTTGAGCAAGTTTTCTTGGATATTGCCTTGTTATTATATGTGAATTTTAACTTAATTTCATATATTAATTTCATTTATAAATGCTTTGATTATGTTACAGTAAAATTAATCTATATATATATACACTATTTTTTCTTAATTTCTCGCCCTTCGGTCGCCCACCTCTCGCCTCGCCTTTCCCCTCGAAAATGAACCTCTCACCCGCCCCTCGCCTTCCGCCTTTAATAACTATGGGTGGAATGTTCCGTGGTGTGTAGGGGGACATTTTAATGTTGTCCATTTCCCTCGTGAGCGTTCGGGAGTCGGTGCATTCACTTCTGCGATGACAGAATTTAATGACTTCATTAATGAGGTGGAATTAGTGGGTTTGCCGTTGGAGGGGGGAGACTTTACTTGGTTCAGAAATGGAGGTAGGCACCAATTTTCAAGGATTGATAGGTTCCTTGTTTCTGCAGATTGGGGAGATAGCTTTTGCGAATCTAGACAGTCTTGCCTTCCCAGAATTCTGTCTGATCATGTTCCCCTTCTTTTGGAGTGCGGTGACTGGACTAGAAGGAAAACGCCATTCAGATCCGAGAATATGTGGCTTAAGGAGCAGGGATTTGCAAATTGGGTCAAGGAGAGATGGAATTCATATGCTGTTGAGGGGGATCCAGTCTTCGTTTAGCTATTTAAAATATAGAACAGAGAAGTTTTCAGAAGGTTAAGACTCCAAAATAAAAAATTTGGAAGCGGAGATCAGGAGACTTGACGAAAGAGCTGGGGGAGGAGTGAGAAATGAGGCTGAGGTAAGCCATAGAGTGGACCTCGATAAAGAGCTGGAACGTCTTCTCAAAAGCAAGGAGATAAGTTGGAGGCAAAAGTCCAAAATTCAATGGCTAAGGGAGGGGGACAAAAATACTAAAAAAATTCAGTGTATTGCGAGTGCTCATTCTGCAGCGAACCAGATTCATAAGATCACCATAGATGGCGTCAAACTGCAAGAACAAGAAGAGATTAAGAATTGTGGGTTTTTATCAGAACCTGTACATGTACAGGGACAGAAGCGAATGTAGAGCTGATCTGGGTGGAGTCAGTTTCAAAACCCTTGATGTTGATGATGCAGATTGTTTGGAACAGGTGTTTACAGAGGAAGAAGTGGTGGCGGCACTGCCGAGTATGAGTGGGGGCTTTGGGCAAAAAGCCCCGGGGCCTGATGGTTTTTCTTTGGCCTTTTTTCAGCATTGTTGAGAAGTGGTGAAGGATGACATTTTGAAGGTATTTAATTCCTTCCTTTCATGATAGTTTGCGGTTTGAGAAGAGTCTCAACGATGCGTTCATTGTGTTGATTCCAAAGAAGAAAGGGGCCAGCGATGTGAAGGATCTCAGACCTATCAGTCTAGGTTGGCAGGGTTTATAAACTCATCTCCAAGGTGTTGTCTCAGAGGTTGAGGAAGGTGTTGGGATAGATTATCTCCGAGACTCAGCATGCTTTTGTTAAGGAGAGGCAAATCCTTGATGCGTCATTGATCGCTAAAGAAATTTTGGACGCCAAGATTAAAAGTGAAGTTCCGGGAATTCTTTGCAGGCGTATGATCATGTAAATTGGGGCTTTTTGTTATGGAAAGAATGGTCGAATGGGGTTCGGCTATAAGTGGAGGAGGTGGATTCATTTTTGCATTTCTTTAGCTAGGTTCTCGGTGTTGGTAAACGGAGAACCCTCAGGTTTCTTCCCGAGCTCGAGGGGTTTGAGACAAGGAGATCCTATTTCCCCGTTTTTGTTCATAATAGTTATGTAGGCTCTTAGCAAACTCATGGAGAAAGTTGTGTTGGGTTACATCAGTGGGTTCAGTGTGGGTGGGGGCGATAGTCCGGAGACTTTGGTGTCCCATCTTCTTTTTGCAGATGACACCCCTAGGTCTTTTGTGGAGCGGATCGATCCCAATTGGGTTACCTAAGGATGGTGTTGCTGTTCTTTCGGGCGGCTTCAGGTCTTCGTATCAACATTTCCAAAAGCGATATCATTCCAATGGGCTTTGGCCTCATTTTTTGGGTGCAAGGTTTCCTATCTTCCGTCTGTGTATCTTGGGTTGCCAATTGGCTCCGTTCAAGAGTAAAAATATGTGGAATACAGTGGTTGAAAATTTTGAACGACGCTTGGCGGGTTGGAAGACTCGGTATCTGTCAAAAGGAGGGAGACTTGTGTTGGAAAAAAATACGCTCTCGAGCATGCCTACGTATTTCCTATCTATATTTGTAGTTCCTGCTTCGGTTCGGAAAAGACCCAAGAAGTTGGAGAGGGATTTCTTGCAGGAAGGTCAATCGTTAGTGAGGAAATATCATCTTGTCAAATGGGATACAGTCTGCTTAGGTTTAGGAAAAGGAGGTTTAGGTATTAACTATTAAGAACCTCAAGTTGTATAATGAAGCCTTGCTTGGGAAGTGGCTTTGGAGGTATTTGTCGGATAAGGGGACCTTTTGGAGGAGAGTGGTGGAGAGCAAGTACGGTTTGGGGAATCATTTGTGGGCTTTTGCGGTAGGAGTGTGGAAAGGCATAAGAAAAGGATGGAATGCTTTTGGTAGAAACATATCTTTTGAGATCGGGTCGGGGGCGACGGTGAAGTTTTGGAAAGACTTATGATGTGGAGATGCAGAGTTACTTACATCCTTTCCTAAACTTTTCTCTATGGCTAGGGAAAAGGATAGCTTGATGGGTGATTTGGAACCTGACATTTAGAAGAAACTTTCAAGATTGGGAGATGGATTCAGTGTCGAGATTTTTTGAGCTTCTTTATGCTCAAAAAGTTGGTTGTGAGAGTGACAAGGTGAGTTGGGGAAGGGCGAATGACAACAAATTCTCAGTCAAAAGTTACTATTCAAAGCTGTCAGATAGAGAAGGGTTGTTCCCATGGAAGTCAGTATGGAAGACGGTAGCTCCAAACCAAGTAGCCTTTTTTGGATGGGAAGTGGCGAACAAGGCTATTCTAACCGGTGATTACTTGAGGAAAAGAGGGATTATATATGTTAACAGAAGCTATCTGTGCAAGGAGTGTGATGAGAGTGTAAATCACTTGGTTATGCATTGCCCGATGGTAGGGGAATTGTGGAATTTCATGTTTCGATTGTTCAACGTGGCATGGGTGCTTCCGGAGACCCCCAAAGATCTATTGTGGAGCTGGAGATATTTTTGGCGGAGGAAGAACAGAAACACCATTTGGGAAGTTGCTCACTTGGGGGTGTGGTGGACAATATGGAAGGAAAGAAACCGTAGGGCTTTTGACAATGAGGAAGGGACCATATCAGATTTGAAGAGTGCTTTGCTTCACCTCCGGTTTTTGGGGTGTGCAGGGGCTGAACAATCACATATTCCATTGACAGCCTCTTTTGTAGATTGTGTACATAACTTTTCTAATCTTAGTTAGTCTTTTTGGTAGTATACACCTCGTGTACAAAGGACGCGTCACCTGATTTTGATGCCTTGATATATATACGTTTACATTTATCAAAAAAGTAAAGATTTCTCTATTATAAATAAATAAATAAGCGTTAGAACAAGACCTGAACTATGTACACAGGGAGTATACCAAAAACCAAGCTACCTACTAGCAATCATATCAACAAAATCTACAAAAGGATCAACCCCTTGAGAATCCAGCTCATTACACCAAAAAAACAGAGTTTGGAGAATCAAATCTTTAAGTCTTTCAACGCATCTTCCTTCGTTATCAAAAACTCTGTCATTTCTTTCTTTCCGGATGCTCCAGCAAACGGCCAACGGAGTCGCTTCCCAAATACTATTTTTTTTCTTTAGCGTTTATACAACAACCAACTAAGCAGCAGCTCCTTCACCGTTCTGGGTATAACCCAGGATAACGAACAGATTCAGCACATAATCCCACATGCTCCTTGCAACTGGGCAATGTAACAGGAGGTGATTGACATTTTCCTCGTCCCTTTTGCACATGTAGCACCATCTTCTTCCTGTTTCACAGATTATCCCCGGTTAGAATAGCTTCATTTGCAGCTTCCCACATGAAAAAGCCTACCCTAGTTGGGGCCTTCGACTTCTAGATAATCTACCAATGGAATATACCATATGTGCATGTTAACTTTTGATATAAGGACTTGCCAAAAAGATTGAATTCTTCCCCTCGGTCCACACAACAGAGTCCTCCCCAGCACCAGTCACCTCTTGTTTGTAAAGCAACTCAAAGAATTGCACAACGATATCCACTTCCCGGTCTTGAGGATTTCTTCTGAACACTATATTCCAATTCACCGCACTGCCGTTAAACTGAGAAACAAACTCAACAATCTCCTCCTTATGAGCAGCGATACTATACAAAGACGGGAAAACACTTCGCAAATCCCTATCACCACACCATCTAATCTATCACACCAAAAACGGATCAGCTCTCCCTTTCCAACTTTGAAGGAAATAAACTGCTTCACTACTTCCCATTTATTCCTAATACCCTTCCATACACTCGTCCCATACGAGGTTTGGACCTCATTAGGTGCCCATTTATGATCTCCACTCCCATATTTGCCCACGAGCACCCTCCATATTCCATGACCATTTCCCCAAAAGAGCAGCATTGAAAACCTTTAAATTTTTAATCCCTAGGCATCCACCCTTCAAACTAAGGCAAACTACCTTCCACCTAACCAGATGATACTTCCGCTCCTCCAAATTACCCTCCCACAAAAAGTCTCTTTCTAACTTCTCTAAACGCTGAACTACCGAGATTGGCATTCTAAAGATAGACATGAAATACATAGGCAAATTGGAAAGGGTGCTCTTGATTAACATCAATCTACCTCCCTTCGATAAGTATTGTTTCTTCCACCCGGCCAATCTACGTTCAAATCTTTCAATAACCGGATTCCAAATGTCTTTACACTTGTACCTAGCTCCAAGAGGAAGACCAAGATAAGAAGTCGGGAGGCTTCCAGTCTTGCACCCTAAGAAAGCTGTCAACAAGTCAACATTACCCACGTACCAACTGCATAGAGCTCACTCTTATGAATATTAATCTTCAGGCCTGAGGCTGCTTGAAAGAAGAGAAGCACCATCCGAAGGTAACCCAGCTGCGCTGCGCTTTCCCCTTATTATAGAATGAATGAACTCTTATTTTGAGAGGAAGGGAGTAAAATTAATGAATGATTAAATAAAAGGCAGAATACAGCCAACCCGGAACTATATTGCTTTTCCAGGTCATCCCCTTAATTTTTTTTACACAATAGTAAACCTCAATAAACTACTACTCCCTCCATCCCAACACCCGGCACACGGATTAAGAAAAAACAATTGACTTAGATTATTAATATTGGAATAGTGTGTGGTTTCCTTTAAAGCCCATGAATATGTGGCCCAAAATTGAAGTAAGAAGAATTAAAGTAAGAAGAAAAGGTAAGGGTAAAGTGGTAAAAGTGGTAAAAGTGGTAAAAGTGATGTCCTAAAAAGGAAACTTTCAAACAAGACAGTTATTTTGGGACTGACGAAAAAGGAAAGGAAGACAATAATTTTGGGACGGAGGGAGTATTTGACACAACACCCCTAAAACCCCTCCAACTTAACAGTTTATATATAAGCACTTAACCTGCACGTGGTCCTATTGGATTTCTTTTCACGAACTTGCCCTCAATCTCAACACTTGGAGAGCTCTCACTTCATCCCTATCTTGTTCATCCAGCCATGCCACAAACCGTAATTGCCATACCAACACAGTCTCACCCACTGCACCAACCAATATGCCACCAAAATGACCTTCTCCACAACAACCCTTTCTGCAACTACCCAAAATTCATGTATATGCATGCTTTTATAAAAGAATATGGCTAAAATGCAGAAAAAGATACACATAAATATCCACAAAACCCGGTTAAAAAATTAGTTCCAGAAGACAACCAATAGAAGAACAAGCCACATAGAAAGAGAGAGAGAGAGACCTCCGTCAATGTTAAATCACTACCAGCAGTTATATTCCACACAACTCCAGTAGCCCTCTCTATACCAATATCTAGTAAAGGTGACTGAATGGCACACAATGCTGCCTGTTTCGCCCTGTCGTTTCCTGTAAGAAAAACAGCATACAACTTATATTAGAAGAAAAGGTATGACACTGCGATTGCCAGTTCTATTTGAGCAGCTCAAAAAGGCAGTCTTCATTGACATGAAGCACAATAAAATGGCTATAAGTTGAGTTCGTCAAAATAAACATTCTTATATAATTTAATTATTTTGCTAACATATCGTGTCTTATTTAAATCAACATACAAAGGGCACTCATCACAGAAAATAAATACTATTAGATTCACTATTACATTAAACATGAAAATATTCCCGAAAGGACTCTACGCACCAGGTTTCTTCCGTACATAATAGTATTCTGATCTCTTTTGACTTCTATCCCATTGTGAAACGTAGATTCTTTTGACATAACTTGCTTGTGTTGTCGAAGAACAAAGCAATACAATTGTGTTGAAGCCGATCACCATAAAACAATTCGGCAAAACAATATATATGTATGTACAAGTTACATCAAGGTCCCTACAAATATAATGATACACAATATAACCCTAACTATACATATAACTATATTCTAACACTCCCCCTCAAGCTGGAGCATAAATGTCATGCATGCTGAGCTTGTTACAAATATAACCAATTCTATTCCCATTCAATGACTTTTTTTTTAAACACATCCGCTAGTTGATCCTCGATTCTAACATAACTCGTGACAATCACCTTTTCTTGAAATTTCTCTCGAACAAAATGACAATCAAGGTGTGGGAAAGACCCCATACTATCAAGGGGTCACCCTTACCTATCAAAAAAAAATGACAATCAATCTCTATGTGTTTCGTTCGTACATGAGACATTGAATTTGAGGCAATATGAATGGTTGTCTGGTTATAATTGCATATGTAATGAGTTACCAATGCCAATCTCACTCAGTAGCTAACGAATCCACACGAGCTCACACGTGGCATTAGCCATAGCCCTATATTCGACTCAGTACTAGATTAGATCTCGACACCACTACACAGCCGGTTGTTTCTTACTCTTCCAAGAAACCAAGTTACCCCTAACAAATATGCAGTTATAACCTCAAACACCATCTGCAATAGACCTCTTGTTGGGAGACCCTGCTCAATCACCATCTGCAAACCCTTCAATTATCATATGTCCATGATCATGATATAGTACACCTTGTCCCGGAGCCCGTTTAAGATACCTTAGAATCCTCACAGCAGCATCCCAATGAGTAGTGCGTGGTGAGGACATAAACCGACTTACTACACTAACTGCAAAAGTAATATCTCGCATGGTTACAGCAAGATAATTCAATTTACCAACAAGGCGACAATATCTCTCTGGCTCAACAAGTTCTTCACCATCTTCAGTCCTAAGTTTTAGACTCGGATCCGTATGAGTGACCGAAGGTTTTGCTCCTAACATTCCTGTCTCACAACAAATCAAGCACATACTTTCTTTGAGACAAGATACCTTGCTTGCAACGAGCAACCTCAATACCCAAGAGTTTTTTTTTTATAAGAAGTATACCCAAGAAGTATTTCAAGCTACCTAAATCCTTACTTTGAAATTTCGTTTGAAGAAACTCCTTAAGTGTACTAATGCTTGCGCTATCACCACCACTAATAACAATATCATCCACATGCACAACTAAGAAAACAATACATGCATTACAGAGTCGATAAAATACAAAGTGATCATTATGACACCTTGTTAGACCAAACTCTATCACCGCATCAATGAATCTGCCAAACCACGCACGTGGAGACTATTTCAAGCCATACAACAACCGCTTTAACTTTCAAACCATACCGGGGAAAATGTATCTGAATAAGACGAGCATATCCTTTCGAACAAGACGAGCATTAAGGCGAGCCAAAGTTCCATTTGGATTTACCTTAATTGTGCACACCATTTACACCAAATGGCATGTTTACCGGTAGGTAGAGAAACCAAACCCCAAGTATGATTATGCATAAGAGCACTCATCTCCTCTTCCATAGCTACCCGCCATGACCAACTCCGTCAATCAGACTTCCAAATAGATCTCAAAATTGTAATAAACCAATAGATCTCATTTCAGCAACAATGTTGGGTGGAAGGAACACATTTGTAATAAATCAATAGATCTCAAAATTGAGCTGACATATGTACTTATTATGTACATGGTCGGGCATTACAAGTTTCTGTTCTTTTGTTAATAGGAACTCTAGCACAGGTGGGTCTGTCACCAAGATCAGTGGACATTCGTAAATAAGAGTTGGATGTTTGGGGGTGAACATGGCACATGCCGGAGCAAGGTCAATCCATCTTTCTCCATGTTCTGTTATACTCCCAATCATCTCAAAGAGTTCATATTTTTCAATCAAACCTCAGTAGTAAATTTGATGTCATAAATATCCTAGAATAATTTTCTTAATTATAAGCCCAAATCGATGAACCGGCGAACCATACCAAACCGCTGAGTTTGGTTTGGATTTAGGCTAGGTCGGTTCAGTCACGGTTCATAAATTCATAAACCGATCAGTTCAATTCAATTTGTGGTTTATGGTGCCAAACCAACCAGTATACATATATTTACATAAAAATAATATTTATGAGCCATTGGATTTAGTTTGGCATATCAGACCCTTGACCGGATACATAATATATATATATATATATATATATATATATATATATATATATATATAAATTTCTAAAGGTTTGAGATAGAAACCCTACTCTTTCAATGAGTGTGGAGTCGCTAAACCTGTTGGCTCTCCCAAGTCCCGACTCACTCTTGAGAATCAATTGCCACTTCTTCGACAGAGTTCTCTTTTGTTATTCACCGGTGCCACACCATCACCAAAGCTCTCCCTCGTGTCGGAAACATGTCTAGGTAACCGCTCTCTCTCTCTTTCAAATTTTCCTTAACCTGATGTTGTTTTCTCTTCCTCCCCTCCATGTTTCTCATCTACTTTGACTTCATTTCTTAGTTGGCCGGATTGTGAATATGGACAAAGCTAGGTGAAACTAGGGATTAATCTCATGTTCTTCGTATTTCTGTTTGTTTGTTTTTTCCATTTATAGATTTATAATTTGCAAGCATGCCTCTTGGATGTTGCATTCAAGAAGATTGAGCTAGGAAGACGTGTTTTTTGTGTTTTTCATTTCTCTTTTGTGTTCATTTGGTATTTGGAAGAAAATTCAGGATGTAAACAGAAAACATCCCAAATATATTTTTGTTATATTGATTTTAAAACTTTGTTCCTTCTTTGTTATTTTTTATGTTTGATGTTGATAAGCACATCTCATTTGCCTCAACTTTATACTATATTATTAACATTCAAATAGTATAATAATTTATTATTATAAATTTATTTAAACCATGGAACTGAACCAAACTAAGCCTAACCCACCAGTTCAATTCAGTTCGGTTCTACGCATTACTCACAGTTTAAAAACAATGGAACCGATTGGGGGCGGTTCAGTTAGCGGTTTCGGCCTAAACCAAACTAGACCGAGCCGCTTGCACCCCCTAGATAAACATGGATGGGGTTTCTGTACAATTATTAAGAATCTTCCGATTCACTGGTGAAGTTCTTTGGAGATAGGAACTATCATTATGTCAGGAGTCCTGACAGGTTTGTCTCCTTTTGTGTACTCGACCTTACCCTCTTTTCTAGACTTAATCAAAAAATGTTTATTTTTATTTTTCACTGAAAAGAATATAGCATTAGGTGGTAGGAAACATGACTCTGCTAGGCCGGCAACGGGCTTGCTCTGTATGGTCAAAATTGTTTTCAAAATAGGGTGCAGTGTCTTGGCCAATGTAGAGCAAGTGAATGAATTAACTCTATCATAAACTTCTTTGATGTAACAGAAATACAGAGGAGGAGAAACGTGATGCTTTCTTTTAAGAAAAGGATTCCCAAAAGTTTGGTTGAAGTACATGAGACAGGAGTACAAAGGAGACTAATTTCTTTTGAGAAAAGGATCCCCCAGAGACAAGGCAAAAGAATACAAAATGGAGGTCAAAACTCGTGTATCATTGACCAACTATTTCCAGAATTACCTGTAGCCGTTCCTATCCCCATTAACGAAGAACCTGCATTTTGCATAATTGATCGCACATCAGCAAAATCCACATTAACCTGGCCTGGTATCTGCAATTTAAGATAACAGACCACCGAATAGTGAAAAACAGATGTCCTTAAAAGAGTCAGTGAGTCACATTCTTTCGGAGACAGAAAACATGATGTCCAAAGTGCCACAAATGGAGAAAACTGGTAAAATTAATGCAGCATACAGAGATTACAAAGAAAGGGCATACCTAGTGTGGCTCTGATTATGCGAGCTGTTTTGTGGGTGAAGCGGGCATAAGCCTAATGGTTATATCAGATACACATTTTAACCTGACGTACAGATTTGTTTCTTTACATACACCTTTGGTCCTATGTTAAATCAGAGGGTTTCTAACTTTTCTTTTGGAATAATTAAACGTACATTGAAATACAGTGATTAAGTCAAGTCTTCAAACTAATTGTATAGTTTTTTTTTTTGATAGGTAAGTGTGGTCCCCTTGTTGGTATGAAGATTGGAACTAAGGACCTCAAAGTCTTTTGCCCGAGTGCCCTTGCCATCTCTCCCATCCCTTGGGGTGCTAATTGTATAGTTTACACATTGATGCCCTAAAAAATGCGTTTGTCCTCTTTATGGCTCTACCTTTTCAAACCGTGTTTGTTCACGTGAACCCCATGAGATTTATTAAAGGATCTAGAGAATGTAAATTAACTAATAGTGGCAAATCTACAGCAGCGGAATGGGAAAACGTGGATGAGTCCAAGGGAGAGTCCAATGATAAGGATCAAAACCAAATTTTGATACTTATGTGAGAGTACTAGGCTCTGCAATGGTTAAAGTGAAAGGTATCAAAATTAGGTTTTTGATACCTCCTCTATACCAAACCTAATTTTGATATTCTTCATTTTGACCATATACTTATGTCATGATATGTGTTGGTAAATTATTGTTCATTAGTATTTAAATTTTGTTTTTATGTCATGAAATGTGTTGGATATAATTTTTTCAAAATTATTATTATATCAAATTTTGATACCTACGGTTGAGATGATAATTTGATACCCATGAATAGTGACCACCAATAGTTATCAAAATTTGGTTTTGATACCTATGGGGCAAGTACCACATTGACTTGCCCTAACAATACCCACTTAAACAAAATATTAAGCTGGTAGCATACCCCTAAAAACATAAGGAGGACCAAGTACCTACCCTGACTAATGAAGCAACCTTTGCTTATGCCATTATTATGGATGTTGTACCACACTGATGATAAATGGATTGAGAGAATTGAATTAACAATGCTTCTCAGAGAATCTCTTATACAGAATGAAAGAATCACTTAAATTCTCACCTATGCATAGAGATACACACACTAGTTTGACCACACATACAATGTAAGTTGCGTGAGAACAAAAATAAAAGAATGACATTTCAATTTTGACCATCATTGAAAAAAAAAAAAAAACTCCAACATAACAACCCTAAGGGCAAGTCCAATGGTGGTACTTGTCTATAAGTATCAAAACCAAATTTTGATACCTATTGGTTATTATTGTATCAAATGATCATCTCCAACCATAGGTATCAAAGTGAAGGATATTAAAATTAGGTGTGGTACTAAGGGAAGTATCAAATTTGGTACCTTCTTTAGTACCACACCTAATTTTGATACTTTTTACTTTAACAATTGGAAGACCTAATACTCTTACATAGGTATCAAAATTTGGTTTTGACCCCTACCATTGGACTTACCCTAAGAGGCACAATATGGTCAGCATTAAAACAAAAAAGTTCAAATATACGACTGGTGCTTATAAGCTAATAGCAAAAGTGCTATCTCAGCGATTGAGGAAAGTGATTGGCAAGATCATCTCTGAGTCCCAGCATGCCATCATTAAAGATCACCAAGTTTTAGATGTGTCATTCATAGCAAATGAAATGGATGCTAGACTGAAAAGCCGACTTCCAGGTTTGCTTTGCAAGCTAGATAATGAAAAAGCGTATGATTATGTTAATTGGGATTTTTTGTTGGATAGATTTGGTTTTGGCTACAAGTGGAGGAAGTTCTGAATATCTACCGTGCTTTTCTCTATCTTGGTGGACAGAGGACCTTCGGGCTTCTTTCGGCGGGCTAGGTGATGTGAACCCTACCCGGATGAAGGATACGGATTCTTTCCAAGACCGAATCGAAGAACTTAGAACCTCAAGGACAAACAAAGAACACGGAATAACTAAATAATAATAGAAAATTAAAGGATAGATAAGAGTATCCCTTGACTGACTAGTCGCGATTGACAAGGAACCTCGGGGTGCGAACAAGAACTGTCGACGCGATTGCCTACAACCCACGAACACGGAATGCCACAAGCCCTCGTCTCAAACAAGCTTGATAAGTTCAAGGTTGGTTTCTGTTGTTTCTCACTGTATCTTAATTTGCATTTGCTCATTCATTACGTTAGATTCTATACTTAGTGGCTAAATGGGCTGCGTACCAGTTAGCTTGACAACTGTGTATAGAACTTTGCATTTAAAATAGTTTTTAGACTTCACAGGTTTCGGTAGAAGACTTCGGCAAAGGCTTCACCAGTAGCCTTCACCAGAAGACCTTGTCTGCCTTCGGACAACATGACGTGTCAAGATTATCAGGATGTCCAACTCATCAAGTGGATTACTTAATTCATTTATCTTTCAATTGAGTTTGAATTAATCCATCGTCGTCAACTCCTGACTTCCAAGACGCGTCTTTCCAGCTTTTCTGAAAAATGAAGACTTTCGCCTCCTAAAGATGGCAGAGCACGTCTGCAATGCAATCTGACATAAAACAGACTGTACCAATTACAGCAGGTCTGCAACTCTATTTGTCGCCCACCTGCCGGTTGCAGTACCTACTCTTCTCCATACCCTGATCAGTTCAAGTTAAAGATGAAGTCAACAAAACAGCTCCCTGCATTTAATGCATTCAACTTAATAGAGCTGTTACTCACTTCTTTTTTTTGATAAGTAAAGTATAAAGTATTATTAATAGGCGTCAAAAAAGGAGACGCTACCTTGTACACTGGAAGTATACATACACTAAACTACAAACCAAAATACCCCAACCTAATTACAAAAAGGATCCTCTAAAGTTGGGTCGACAGTTAAGCACCAGAATCTCAAATACAAGTGAAAAGACTTTTTGATTCCTACAAGATCAGATTCATTGTTCTCAAAAGCCCTTCTGTTCCTCTCTTTCCAGATGGTTCACCAGATAGATAGCTGAGGGGGCATACTTCCAGAAATTACTCCTTCTATTCCGGGTAAAGGAAGACCATCCCCGAAGCGTATCAATAACAGCCCTGGGCATAACCCACGGAACATCAGCAGAGAGGAAAAGGGAGTTCCAAAGCTCCCTAGCCATAGAGCAATGGAGCAGCAAGTGATTTACATCCTCCTCTTCACTTTTGCACATGTAGCACCGATTAACATAAGTCAAACCCCGAGATCTCAAATTTTCCCCCGTCAATATGACACCCCTTGCTGCTTCCCAAACAAAAAAAGCTACCCTATCGAGGATTTTATGTTTCCATATTACCTTCCAAGGGAATAAGCTTTTTTCCTTCCCAATCAACTTCGAGTAGAAAGATCTAACAGAAAACAATGCTTCTTCCCAAACAATGCTTCTTCTCCAACGGTCTCAAGGATGCTCCGTCCTCCGATATAAATACTGTCATTGAAAACCGAAGAACACAATGCTCTGAATTTATTCAACAACATCAAGTCATCATACTCAATGCATTCAAGAGATCATTCTGATCAAAGAAGTCCTCAATAATAACAAGAAGATCAGCATCAACTGTTAATCTTTTACTTCTTATTATTGTACTCATTTACTATTCTTCTGCACCTTGAATATTCTGTTTTCCAGATATTCAATTCCCCCTACCCCCAAACACAAGTCAAATATTTTGTACACGATTCATTAGAGATTTCTGTAATAGAACTAGTGGAAAACATAGTGCGTATTCAAATCCAAGGTTAACTGTTGTGGTGGTGGACATAGCACTCTTTATAGTGCGAACCATCTCAAAATACTTGTGTTCTTTGTGTTCTGTGCTCTGTTGCTTACTGTTTTATATTATTATCTTCGCCTTAACTTATTCCTTTGAGCAGCAAACTTCAGTAATCGGCCAAGTCTACTGGTAGTGCTTCACCAGCAGACTTAGTCTGTCTTCCTTACAAGTCTTCCGTTACTTCAACCTTTTCAATAGGCAAGTACTTGTTTCAGGAACTATTACAAAAAGTATTTAAGTGTTAACTAAGCTATTCAACCCCCCCTTCTAGCTTAGTATTGTGCCATTTGGGACTAACAGTTTCGAATCCAAGAAACCTAAAAACACAAAAATCTATTTGTGAACAAGTGTTTAACCACTCAAAAAATGCACTTAGCATATATGATCCAAGATGATTTTACAAAAGAGTTTTAGCATGCCTTTTATAGGCTTACAAAATACCAAAAGCTGGAAACCAAAACCCCCAAAAGCTGGAAACCAAAAATCCCCAAAAGCAGGAAATTCCTTGCTGATTTGTTGGTGCGACAAAACTGTCCTCTAGCTTCCCAAACTTGACTCTTGAGCCCCTCTATTTGTAAAGTGTCAATCCTTGACCCTAGGATCACATCATTCCCTTCTTCTTGAAAATGATTCGTCCTCGAATCTATGCTTGCAACTCAATGATCAGCCTTTGAAACGAGGTCCGTCCAATCTGTCCATTGTGTTGAGAAGAAGTGATTATCAAGCATGCACTTGAGGATCTAAGGGTACAAAGTGAGTTGGAACTTTGAAGTCAAACGGGTCTTCATATGCATGCATTTGCTTAACGCTTCTTGAACCACTTTTAACTCCCTCTCTTCTTGCTTGGCATCAGAGCCAATCAAAGAGGTAACCGAAATCGTTCTATCATATTTCTACTCTTAACGTTCTTTCGATTCTCGTTCATCTTTCTTCATCTCATAATCAAATCTCCAGAAAATTGGAAATTCTTAATAGCCCTATTGTTTACAAAAAAGGGTGGGGGGCGAAATTGTGAGACTCCTAAGTCAAGTTTAGAAAATTGTCAATCGTTCAATTCACGTTCGTTAAATTGCTAGATGACTTGACTGCTTTCTTATATCATCATATTTTCATCTTGATAATCTAGGTTTCATCATCCAAATTGTTCACTTCTTTTCTTGCTTTCAAGTGAAAATTGTTTCACTGTGAATTGTCGTAACCAAAAGAATCTAAGAGAACCTAGATTGTGATGCGATGTGATTCACTTCAGGAACGATCATTAAACTTTGACTCTAAGTTGTTGGTATTTTCAAGGGTAGGTGACTATCTAAGAACCTAGAGTGTGAGTATGTGAGGTGAGTGTAAACTCGAGTGAAAATTATGTGAGGTTGTGTGAAATTGTTTCTCTAAAAATATGACTCAAGAAGGAAGAAATAATGATGTACCACCCGGGGCGGGGGGGGGCGGGGGGTAATGGAGTTTAGGCAGAGAGAATTTGGCCAATCTTAATGAGAGCGTGACTAGGATGATGGAGATGATGGGGAATCTTACACGAAGGATGACTAGGATAGAAGTAGCTAACACACCACCTCAAGAAAATCCCAATCCATTCCAACCAAGGAGGGGAGTGCAAGTTGAGGAAAGTGATGAGGATTTAGAGAAAGAATATAAGGAAGAGAGGAGGTACGATAGAAGAGGAGGAGAGAGGATCAATAACCCAAGTCGGGAAGGGGAAATTAAAAATATCAAAATGAAGGTGCCATCCTTTAAAGGTAAGGCAGAACCGGAGGAATACCTTGAATGGGTTAGGAAGGTGGAGGTACTTTTTTAGATGCAGCCGTTTCACGGAAGCACAAAAAGTGAGGCTAGCATCTCTAGAGTCCACCGACTATACTAGTGTTTGATGGGAGCAACATGTTCTCAACCGTAGGAGGATAGGAGAAAGGCGTATCAATACTTGGGAAGATATGAAGAGGGTAATGCATAGGAAGTTTGTTCCTAATTACTATTCTCGGGATTTGATGAGGAAACTCCAATCTTTAACTCAAGGAAGTAAGTCAGTGGAGGAGTACAATAGGGAGTTGGAGTTAGCTCTTGCTCGAGCTAATGTGGAGGAGGACGTTGATACAACCATTGCTCTGCTCGGTTTATCAATGGGTTGAATCATGATTTAGCCAATGTTGTGGAGATGCAAGAATATGAGGACATGGAAGAGGTTGTCCATGCCACCCTAAAAAGGGAAAAAGGCAACTCAAGAGGAAGGGAACCTATACCCGAACCCAAAACACATCTTCACCTTCATACCAAAAACCTAACAAAACTTGGGGAAAGGGAAGCAAGAACCCTAGTGTCACACCAACCAAATTAATTGGGTATTCTTCTAAAGGGAAGAGTGTAAACCTGAGCCCCTCAAAAGCTACGGAGATTGTGTGTTTCAAATGTAATGGGAGGAGACACATCGCATCCCAATGTCTAAACAAAAGGCTAGTATACTTGGAGGGTAACGAGTATATTTCCAACGAAGATACAGGGCATGAGAGGGAAGAGGATAAGGAGAGTGAGGAAGAAGATCTGTTCCTAGAGACGTTAGTTGTGAAAAGGGTGTTGAGTACAAGTCAAGGAGTCAAGTGATCAACAAATGGAGTATATCATTCATACTCGTTGCAACATTAAGGGGAAGGGTTAGGGTTGTGACTTTCTTATCGATAGTAGGAATTGTACTAATGTTGTTAGCACGGACGTGAATGAAAAGCTGAGTATACCGATCATTAGGCATCCACAACCTTATAAGCTTCAATGGCTTAATGATTGTGGGGAAATGAGGGTGACTAAGCAAGCTTTGATTTCATTTTTGATAGGGAAGTATAAGGATGAAATCATGTTTGATGTGGCTCCTATGCAAGTGGGGCAAGTTCTTTTGGGGAGACCATGGCAATTTGACCGCCATGTGATTCATGATGGGTTCTTGAATCATTACACATTGGAGCATAAGGGAAGGTCCTACACACTTGTTTCATTGACACCACAACAAGTGTATGAACTTCAACTTCAAAAGGCCAAGAAAAGTGAGGTTAGTGAGGTTTTTAAGGAAAAATGATGAGAGTGGGTTGATGGAAGTGAGAGAAAATAAGTGTTGAGAGAAAAGAGAGAGGAAATGATAAAAACACGAGGGAGAATACACGAGAGAAAGAAGGAGAAAAGAATGGAGTAGGAAAGGCCAAGGGCGAAAGAGTGAAACAAAATTTCTTTGTTAAATCAAGTGAGGTTTTGAGGGAGTTGGGAGATAAAAGAGAAGTATTCATCATGCTTTTCAAGCAAAATCTGGTTTCTACTAATGATATATCAATAATTGTGCCCTCCCTCCTTTGTCTCATCTTTGTTACAGGAATTCAAGGATGTCTTTCCCAAGGAGGAACCAAGTGGTTTGCCACCTTTTCGAGGGATAGAGCATCAAATAGACTTCATTCTGGGGTCAACTTTGCCAAACCAACCGGCATATCGAGCCAATCCTTAAGAAACCAAAGAAATCCAAAAGGCAAGTTGAGGAATTGCTCAAAAATGGTAAAATTCGTGAATCTTTGAGTTCATGTGTTGTACCGGTAATTGTGGTACCACAAAAAAATGGTGAATGGCGTATGTGTACCGATTGTAGAGCCATTAACCAAATCACTATTAAGTATCGATATCCAATTCCACGACTGGATGACATGCATGATGAGTTGAATGGCACTATAATCTACACCCGAATTGATCTTAAAAGTGGTTATCATGATATCATCAAATTAGAATTAGAGAAAGAGATGAATGGAAAACTGCTTTCAAAACCAAGTTTAGGTTGTACGAGTGGTTGGTTATGCATTTTGGATTGACCAATGCACCAAATACATTCATGAGATTAATGAACCAAGTCCTTAGGGAGTTCATCAGGAAATTTGTGGTTGTGTATTTTGATGATATTTTGATCTATAGCAAAAGCTGGAAACCAAAAACCCCAAAAAAGCTGGAAACCAAAAATCCCCAAAAGCTGGAAATTGCTTGCTGATTTGTTGGTGTGACAAAACTATCCTCTAGCTTCCCAAACTTGACTCTTGAGCCCCTCTATTTGTAAAGTGTCAATCATTGACCCTAGGATCACATCACTAGGGCCAAGGAGACCTCCTTGTGAGAAACCCGTTTCGAACCCTCGTCAATCCAAACACAAGAGGATTCTAACTTGAGCGCATTGAATACGCTAAGGCTTCAAATGGACTCTCAAATAAATATTCAACAAGAGTCGTCACTCCCATTTATAA
The DNA here is from genome assembly GCA_013146195.2 of Codonopsis lanceolata. Taxonomy (NCBI): domain Eukaryota; kingdom Viridiplantae; phylum Streptophyta; class Magnoliopsida; order Asterales; family Campanulaceae; genus Codonopsis; species Codonopsis lanceolata. The sequence continues at coordinate 18,259,624 of CM028380.1, read as the reverse complement.
TGGAAATGGAAGAAAACCTAGATTCTAAGGTTCGGGGGCTAAGTTACAAGTTGAGAAGGTGTTAGGCACCCAACTCGCCCTTTGAGCCTCAAAGGTTGCTAACATGCTTGAATTCCTAATGTAGTCAAAACGTGGCATGGTAGGTCAAAGAGCCTTGGTCAAGCGGTGGTCAAACGGTAAAATGATAATATCCAAGTCAAGAGACAAACAAAACATGTGAACACACAAAATTACCAAAATACACATGAGTCAAAGTAGGTCAACTCTAGCCAACAAAAAGTCCACAAAATCATATAAAATACTAGGCAAAACACACCTTTGGGCCACTATACTTTACAAAAAGTTGCAATTAAGTGACTGAGTCGTCAAAATTTTCATAGTGACCACTCTACAGAGTTATCTTGCAATTTAACCCAATTTTTTGATAGACGTTAAGTTTGGACGCTAACTTAGGTTAAATACCAATTTTCCCTCATCATCTACTAATCACTTGAGTTGAGGGGGAGCTAGACAATTGGGTTTCTTTTGGCATTTTGATTTCCAATTCTAGTGTAACCCAGGAAAATTGGTGAACACCATATCTAGGCATGGACCAGGGAGATCTAGGCATTATGTGTTCCCTTCATCTTTCTAATTCTCTCTCTCACACACACAATCTACACAGGTAACAGATTTCTATTGTTGCCGGTGGAACAGCAAATCCAGCATCACAGCCGGTTCCTCCTTTCCGATGAAGTCTCCGTCACGTTACCACCATTCCCTTTCCTCCACCACCGGCATTTCCAATATTAAGCACACTCAGAACTTCACCGCCAAAGCCACCGCTCAAAGGTTAGCTCAGGTTATGGCTTCTCAGGGCACCGACGGCGACGGCGAAGAAGACGATGGTCTGGAGTTTGCACCCTCGTCTTTCGTCAAGCAGTGAAGGCCAGCAATGGTAACGGTAGTAACAACAAGCCTACAATTCAGCCTCCTCTTGCTAAGATCAATAGATTTCCTTCTCCGTCGTTTTTTTTAGAACTCGATTTTGTTTCGTGACTGCATTTTGTATGATAGTATGATGTATGCAAACGATTTCCATAATTATTGAAGTTCTGTTTGACATTTTGACTTGCAATGGAAAATCACTCAACATATGCATAAACAATCAGATTAGAAACTCATGAAGAAGATCTGGGTTACGCCTAAGAACACCAGATCTTGGTTACGCCTAAGAACACCAGAACTGGATAGGTTAGTAGACAGTTTCTACTTTAGGTATGTTTTGTATCCCGTTTGTTGTTGTTTCATGTTTGTTTTTGTTCAAACACTCAATTACTGTATTATATATTGGCTTAGTTTTATCCTGATGTATTCCAGAAAAAGGTTCCCTATTAAGCCAAAATATATAGCTCTCTTAACTATACACATGATTCCCTTCCACCTTGCTCAACCTAAACTGGCCTTTTGATTGCCACTGGGTGTGGGAGTGGGAGTAGGAAGGATGATGGCTTGAACTGGATCGAAGCCGTAGTTGTGGACCCAAACTTGGAAGGAGTCATACTGTGAATTTATATGGAATATTGTAATTGCTTTAACAAATACCCGTCCGTGGAGATGGGCAATCATAAATTATTATTTTTTAGTTTTTTTACCCAGGTTATGCGTTGTGATTTCATGGAATTTAGATATGTGTTTTGATTTGATTTTAGATTTGGTGTTCTCCTGCAATTTTCAGATCTGGAAATTAAAATGCCAAAATAATCGGAGAAGATGATGAAGAAGAAGACAAGGGAAATTTTGGTATTTAACCTAAGTTAACATTCAAACTTAACGTCAATCCAAAAATTGGGTTAAATTGCAAATCTGATACAGTGGTCACTCCGAAAATTTTGGCGTCTCAGTGGCCTAATTGCAACTTCTTGTAAAGTGCAGAGGCCCAAAGATCTGTTTTGCCAAAATACTACTCCCTCCGTCCCAAAATTATTGTTTTCCTTTCATTTTTCGTTCATCCCAAAATAATTGTCTTGTTTGAAAGTTTCCTTTTTAGGACACTCCTTTTACAGCTTTACGCTTACTTTTTCTCATACTTTAATCGTGAACCACAAGCAAATGGGCTTTAAAGGAAACCACGCATTATACCAATACTAATAATCAAATCCATTGTTGTTACTTAATACGGGTATGCGCCTCGTGTACACAAGACGCGTCACCTAATTTGACGCATGTTGATTAATATATTATTCCTTATCAAAAAAAGGAGCATTAACACATTAAACATAAAATTAGGATCGAAAAAGTTGGTTTTCTTTATATTAATTACTTCCATTTTCATCAGGATTCCTTCCTTTGCTAATAAAAATGGGAATTAAAAGTTGGTACAAAGTTAAGGCTCAAGTTGGTACAAAGTTGTAATATTAACACAGCGCCAAATCAGTGTGACGCGTCCTTGTAGACAGGAAGTATACAAGATCATAAGAATTAAATCTATATACTAATAGGATCCCCCGACCCTTACGCCACTTCAGAGTGCCAAAAATCAAGAAGCTGATGAACTTCCATGATTCTTCTCCATTATCAAACGCCTATGATTCCTCTCCTTCCGGACACTCCACCGAATTGCAAAGGAATAGACTTCCCATCTACTGTTTTTACTAATACCACTTAACGAAGCCCAACCCTAAAGTAGCTGAAGTGAAGTCCTTGGCATCACCCAAGAAATACCTGCTACACCCAAAAAGGAGTCCCATAAGTCCCTAACAACTGGACAGTGCAGTAGCAAATGATTTACTGTCTCCTCCTTTTTACACATGAAACACCGATTAACATAAACCCTTCCCCGGGCTCTCAGATTGTTCCCGGTCAAAATAGCCTCCCTAAAGCTTCCCAATCAAAGAACATCACTCTACTAGGAGCCCTTGACTTCCAAATTGCTTTCCACGAATAGTGCTTCCTGCCCTCATTTTTTAAGGATGAGTATGAGTAAAAACATTTCAACGAGAAAGTGTTCCTTTTCGATCCATCCCAAACAACTCTATCCTCCCCCGAACCCCTCCTAACATCATAAAGAATTCCGAAGAATCTAGAAATATTGTCGATCTCCCAATGATGCAAATTTCTACGGAACGAAGGGTTCCAGAATCAATCCCATTAGAACACTCCACCACTGCACTAACCAAATCATCCTTGTTAACGGCTATCTCAAATAAATTAGGAAAAGCCCTTTTAAGAGGAACTTCTCTCCACCACTTATCCTTCCAAAATCTCACCTTCTCCCCATTTCCAATGATGAAGGAAATCTAACTTTCAAAGAAATCCCAAACTTTCATAATACCCTTCCAAACATTTACCCCATAAGAACAGTAGACTTCCTTTGGAAACCACAAATGATTCCCTTCACCATACTTGCCCACCACTACCTTCCTCCACAACGCTTCCCTTTCCCCCAGGAACCTCCACAACCATTTATCTGGCAGCGCCTTATTGAACACCTTAATACTCTTAACTCCCAAACCTCCATTCGGAATGCTACTACAAACTGTACTCCAATTAACTAAATGATACTTCCGATCATCTGCGCCCCCTTCCCACATAAAGTCTCTCCAATTTCTCGATTCTCTTCGCCACCGACGTCGGGATCTGAAATAGAGAAAGCATATATGTAGGCAAATTCGACAACGTACTCTTAATCAGAGTTAAACGACCTCCTTTTGACAAATAACGTCTCTTCCAACTCGCCAACCTCCTTCTGAATCTTTCAAGCACCGAATCCCACACCGCTACACTCTTAAAAGCTTCCCCCAAAAGAAGACCCAGATACTTCGTTGGAAGACAACCTGTTGTGCACTCAAAAAAATCTGTCAAACTCCCCAAATTGGAGACTTCAGCCACTGGAATTATTTCACACTTTGAGATGTTAATCTTCAACCCCAACGCTGCTTGAAAAGATAGAAGAGCCAGTCTTAGGTAACCCAACTGAGATTTATCCGCCTCACAGAAAACAAGAGTGTCATCAGCGAACATCAAATGCGAGACAGAAAATCTGCACTAACCTCTCCGTCAACTTTGAAGCCCTGAATGTAGGCCCCTGCCTTATCAAGAAGACTGCCCAAAGCCTCCATAACAGCTATGAAGAGGAACAGAGACAAAGGATCCCTTGGAGCAGGCCAATCGAGCTAGAGAAAAAACATTTCGGCTCCCTATTGACCAAGACCGAAAATCTCACCGTAGAGATGCAAAAGTAAACTCATTTTCTCCATTTTTCCCCAAAACCCATCCGCACCAGCGGGTACAGCAAAAAAATCCCAATTAACATGATCATAGGCTCTCTATATCCAACTTACAAAGCACTCCAGGAATCCCCTTACCAATAACACAGATACTTCGTTTCGAATCTTTCAAGCATGGAATCCCACACCGCTACACTGTTAAAAGCTGCCCCCAAAGGAAGACCCAGATAGTTCGTTAGAAGACAACCTGCTGTGCACCCACAAAAATCTGTCAAACTCCCCAAATTGCAGACTTCACCCACCGGAATTATTTCACACTTTGAGATGTTAATCTTCAACCCCGACGCTGCTTGAAAAAATAGAAGAACATCAAATGCGAGACAGAAAAATCTGCACTGCCCTCTCCGTCAACCTTGAAGCCCTGAATGTAGGCCCCTGCCTCATCAAGAAGCCTGCTCAAAGCCTCCATAACAACTATGAAGAGGAACGGTGACAAAGGATCCCCTTGGGAAAGGCCTCTCGAGCTAGAGAAAAACCTTGTCAGCTCCCCATTGACCAAGACTAAAAATCTCACCGTAGAGATGCAAAAGTAAATTCATTTTCTCCATTTTTCCCCAAAACCCATCCACGACAGCAGGTACAGCAAAAAAATCCCAATTAACATGATCATAGGCTTTCTCTATATCCAACTTACAAACCACTCCCGGAATCCCACTTCTGACGCCTGCGTCCACCACCTCATTCGCTATAAGAGCAACATTTAATATCTGACGACTTCCCACAAAAGCGTGTTGGTATTCTGATACCACCTTACCAATAACCTTCCTGAGCCACGATGCAAGAACCTTAGCTATTAGTTTATACATGCCCCCCACAAGACTAATAGGCCTAAAATCCTTCAATTCTTCCGCTCCCTTCCGCTTAGGAATGAGCTCGATGAAAGAGGCATTTAGACTTTTTTCAAAACCCCCCACCTCATAAAACAAGTGAAAAACCTCCATAATGTCAACCTTCACTACCTCTCAACATCGCTTAAAGAAAGCAAATGAAAACCCATCCGGACCCGGAGCCTTGTCTTCTTTCAAATTCCGTAAAGCTTCATCTACTTCCTCTTCACTGAAAGGAAGCTCTAACAAAGACTCATCCTCTTGGGATATCCTCCTTAAAGAAGTACCATTCAACTCCACTATCCCCCCACCTTTATCCGAGTAAAGCTTCATATAAAAATCAACTATCCCTTTCTTGATCAACTCTGAATCTTCCATCACCTCACCATCTATCTCCAGCTTTCTAATCTCATTGTAACTAGAGTGGGCGCTTGCCATGCGGTGAAAGAACCTGGTATTTTTATCACCAATACGGGATTTCTGTCTCCAACTAATCTCTTCACTAATCAAAAGCCTTTTAGCCTCCATCTTTACCTCCTCACGCCGAACACACTCTGCCACCCCCATACCACCCTTGCCTTCCAAATCAAACGTTTAAAAATGCAAATCATCCAAATTATAACTGTATGGCACTAAATAAAGGAAAAATGCAACTAAGTTTTTCATTGTAAGAATTTTAAGGGTTATGTGTAAGATGTATTTTTGGAATGACAAAGTTAAAACCCAGAAGTACATTCATGTTTATTAAGAATAAAGAAGGGTATCAATAAAGTAAGAAGGAATTAATACCAGCATGCATAATCTATATAATTATTTGTTAATGCACAGTGATTGAAACCATAAGCCCCCAAAAGTCTATCCAAAATGACCATTTTAGAGGTTTTCTCAGTTTAAGTAACATAATCAAATACTAAATACCAAAAGGCTAAGATAAAGTTCTCACAAAAGGCTGAAATAGGCATAAAATTACCATGATTATATCAGAGATACCGCGAACACCTTGATGCAGTACTTCATCAGCCTTCTTGAAAGCATCTGTAAAGGCACTTCCAGCAGCTGCAGTCAGTAACTTGTCATTTGGAATGATAATCAGAGTGTCAACCTTCTCGCGCAAAGCTGCAATTCCTTCTTGTGCCTTTAGTGCTCTCTTTTCTCCCTCAAAATAGAAGGGGGTTGAGACAATACCAACAGTTAATATGTCCAACGACTTTGCAATCTCTGCAACAACAGGGGCCGCACCTGTACCTGTTCCTCCACCCATTCCAGCCTGCACATAATAAATTAATGCTATATTAATGGGTGACAGTAGAAATAAATGAGCAATTTGAATACCTACTCAAGTCATTCATTTAAGATCAGAAAAACAATATGACATCAAACAATGCACTAGTTTGATGCATAGTCTACTAGGATTTGGGATGCATTTGAACAAACTCTACACTTTTACTACTTGTCCACCTTCTTAACGATACGAGGGACAATTCAAAAACAAAGGAAAAACCATAGAGGAAGATCAGGCACCAGCTTATAAGATACAGATAATGGTAATGAATAGTCAATATATGCAATAATTTCTGCTTGAAAGTTATAGTGTTATACTGGCAAACAGAAGTAGAACTTACAGTCACAAAAAGCATATCTGCGTCAGAAATAGCATCTTTTAAGGAATCTTTACTTTCGTTGGCAGCATCCATGCCGACATCTGGTTTACCACCAGCACCAAGTCCTTTGGTCCGCTCAAAACCTATCTGCAACCGCTTCTCTTGGGGTACAGGTGACATATTCAAGGCTTGAACATCAGTGTTAGCAATCCAAAATTCGACACCCTGCAATTCGCTATCTATCATTCGATTTACTGCATTTGACCCAGCGCCACCAACACCGATAACTTTGAGCTTAGCCTGATTTTGATTACCCGAACTCAATGAATTTGTCGAGATCTCTCTAAGACTTCCACTTGAACTATCCTGTTTCAGACTTATCACTGTGGTGTTTTCATCACCTCTAACCAACGAGGCCTCGTTATTCTGATAATGATTTACCCTGTGAGAGTTGGCTGAACATTTAATTTGAAGACTATTTAAAGTAACCTTGTGACTAGTACCCAACACGTGCTTCTCATCAAACATCTTTAAGGAACCTACTTTTCCCAAATGAGTTTCCATTGAAGCTCTACCTCCAAGAACAGTGAGCACCCCCATTGGACTCCGTGTTTTCAAAGGAGTAAAAGAAGGTGATTTACAAGTTGCCATTATGAAAACCCAAGTTCCAAATCAAATTACCACCAGTAAATAAATAACCCAATTCACTATTCTGATACCTACAAAAACCAGAACATACCCATATACAATCAGAATAGACCAACAAGAACATCACATTTAAACCGACTTTCAAGAGATCAAACAACTAAAACAACAAGGAAATTGACAATTAAGACCTCATAAAATTCACTTGACCAAGCAGCTAAAAGAAAAAAAAAAACACAATGCCAATTGAGACCCTAATAACCTGCATCATTGCACATTAGTAAAGAACATAGACAAACACCAAATTCACCAAAAACCCCGACAACGATATACCATGAAAAAATCAAGCCCGTCACAAATTAGACAAACTTAAGCTACAAAATAACCAAAATCCTCAAATTAGAAGACAATGTCGAACCAAAACCAACCCTATAAACTTCGAGAAATGCTGGGAAAACGAACAAAATAGAAACAAATTGGCAAATGAGTATGTGCATGTGAGAGAGAGAGAGAGAGAGACCTGAAAGTGTTGTTGAGAAACAGTTGAAAGAAGCAGCAATTGCTCAGAGAGTAGAACTGTGTAGAAGGGGTAAAATGGAGGAAATGGGGTTTATAGTTTGTTCCGCCTCCTGACGTTATGGTTTTGGGAGCAGATGTGGCTAATCAATTTTAGTAGAACAGTTTTGTGTGTGAGTGTGAGTGTGCCCGCGGGCAGTCTTAAGTCTGGTTTTTGTTGACAAGTGACAACTAACGAAACATAAATCCAAAATGTGCACCCAAACAACACATCTTTTCAAAGTGTTAAAGCCAACTAATGCAAATGTGGTCACATGTGTGGGCTAAAACCCAATTTGTAACAATCATCCCTTATCGCCCTAGCTTTAATTTCATTGGCTCTCTCTCTCTCTCTCTCTCTCTCTCTCTCTGGCTTTTTTCTTTTCCTTTTTTTTTTCTCTTCACTTTCCTTTTTTCTTTCTTTGATACGGGGGATAGGACATGATCTCAAACTCTGTAGGTCTTTCAAGAAACTATAGTAAATACAATTCATATTTTCTAATTTTTTGTCTATTGAAAATAATAGTAACTCCTAATATACTCCCGATTTACAATGATGGTCTTCGTTTTGGAGAGTTAAGTTGATAGTTGAACAATGAGGGGCTCCTAAATAGTTTAGATGATAGTTGAGCAACGATGACCTTCCTCAACGGAGTTCAAATGATACACTTGAGCTACCATTTTAACTTCGAGTTTGGTAGTTGGAGTGTATTGATGAAAATATGATGAACATGGTATATACTTGATGGGTTTCTTTACAAGTTCTAAGATATTTTAGGTCAAGGTGAGAATTGGATAGTGTTATATGCACATAAATGAAAAGATTTTCATGTTTGGACCGAGGTCATTTCATGGTTGGAATCCATAGTTGAAAGGAATTGATAGTAACAAATAAAAGGATTTTGCGGCCATCCCATATGGGATAGAAAGTGCAACCTTGAGAGGTTTAAAAGCTAACATGTTTAAGGAATTTTCCTTCAAGTATCATGTTAGGTGGTTCGACTGGTCGGTTGGCTTTATATTATTTTGATTATTTTGACAAAATTCATTCAGATGTTATTTTTAAATCATTTACGGTAGTAGTAGCATTTTTTTACCAAGTCACACTATGTCATTTACTAGCACCATTAGCGGGGCAAAAGCATACACAATATATGGCATACACTATCCCATTGAGTCTCACGGCTGATTCAAATACCCATTTTTATCCTCTCTCTCGTTCTCGCAAAAGGTAAGCAACAAAAGCAATTAAAAACTCCATATCTTTTACCCTTCTCTAATTATTAGCAGCGATTGAAGCTTTGGTCGGAAGTGAATTTGAGAAGCGTGCATGAGCTCAAATTCTAAACTTGGATTTTCCTGGGAGGCGAAAGTCGACTCTGCTATTGCATCAGTAGGTACGAGGGCTTATCTTTTCAAGGCTATAATAGTTATTAAGTAACATAGTTTTATTAATTATATTTTTATTATCTATAATATTATTAAGTACTATTATTTACTTATTAGTTATTAATTATTAGCTTTAATATTAAAGTACTTGAATATTTATTAATTACGTTTACTATTATATTTACTAGTTACTATTATTAATTATACTTACTATTATAAATTATGTATTTATTTTTCTATACTTACTTTAAAATTATTGTATATTCCTATACCGACTATGAAAAAAATTCCATTTTATAATTTACATTTTATACTAAAAAAATGTTTTCTTCTCGATCGACATGGATAAGGGAAAGGGCAAGGCTACCAAAGCCCCCAAGGCTAAGAGAGTGATTATACAAGAACATCTCCTAATCAACTACTTTCTAGTCATCTAGCTAGATTCAGAGGACTAGTTGAGACACATATATATTATAAAAGCATATTTTTTTAATCGGGAATCCAATTTTTCCAACTTTTGTGCTCAAGTGAAATGTTGAAATAAATACCATCAAGATTTTAGAACAACTAATGACAAGAACAAAAATGGTTAAGACCAAAGATCTTGAGTGGCTGATTTGGCATAATCGAATAAATGGATCAACTACCCAAAAAATAATGCATGATTTTATGCGGGTTAATCCGCACCTATGCACGATGATAAAGAAGTGTTTTCTATATATTGACGTTGTATCATAGGCACGGGCACAAAATCTAGTACAATTAGTATTCCTTAACGATTACAAAGATAACAAGAGAGTTTCCTACACACCCGATATATTCCCTAATAAAGGGTTATATGGATTACCCCTTGCACCAAGTAATGCAACTCTCTCGCACCCAAATGACCTTGATCTATTAAACCTCACCCCGTGGCCCCACAAATAAAGCCTTTACATACTATAGTACTATTAAACAAAAGTTGAGGGTCGAATCAAGTGCAATTAGGAGGCTTCGTCCCCATAATTTTTTTGCAAAAGAGTTACTAGATCCATAATAATTCCACATATATTGTTACATATGATACGAAATAACCTTATAAACATCCCAAAACCCTAGTGGCATTAGTCAAGTATGGCTAGTTGATCCGACCAATTATCTTTGATGACATTTGACAAAAAAATACACAAATTTATCAAAAGGCCATTAAAAGATAAATAGCATTTCATTCTTCTGCCTCCTCACAAACACACGCACTCAATTCTTTCATCTCCCTAACAGAGACACCATCACTCACAATGTGCGTCTCCGCTGATGTAGACACCTCAATTTCGTACACATGGTATGTGACTCTGACATGTGATATCAACTATCAAGAACTGTTCAAAATTAACAACTGTCAAGTTACAGGAGTCGAAAATGTGAAAGGCAAAGCAGAATGCGCAAAACAGTGAATCGCAAGGGTGAAAGTGTCAAAATTGAAAGTTGAACAGAGCTTACGCGGCAAAAGGCATGTTGGGCGCCGCGCCAAGCAAGGGATGAGTCGGCGCCAGGGTGCTATCTTGTAGCACTTAGACTTAACGCATTGTACAAATCGCGAAGCCTGGTGTATGCGTGAACGAAGCCTGTTGAGGAATTCTGATAATTCCCGATGACTCCTCGTCCCACCTATAAATACGAGTGTTGGGCTCCCTATTTCAGTGTTCAGAAATCATCCGAGAGAAACGCTGAGGAATTCTCTATGCGTTCCTTCGACAGTGATAATAGCGAGAGGTACGAGATAGGTGTGTGTAGCCCACTAAAGCTTTCAAACCCCGTCCAAACTCCGCCAAAATAAAAATCTACCGGTTATAAGTGATCCCTAGCCTAGTAGTTAGGTATCCACCCCACCTCCCCGACCCAAAATCCTTAAAGTAAGTCGTTACTCAATGAAATACACAAAATTAAATAACCATTGAATATTTCTAAGAAATGGACCAAATACAATCGATGAAAAAATACTTGGAAAATTAATGCTCAAACATATATGGTGAAAAAATGTCTAGAAAACTAGATGTAACTTGGTATAAACTTGAAAAAGTGATCCATGACTTAGCATTTTCTTTACGATGGTGACCCTGTCAAGGGTACCAAAAAAGGTTTCAATCATCATACCAACAAATGAAACTTTACGATCTACGCTAGATCTAATATGTATATGCTCTAGTCAGATGAACGAGGTTGCTAAAGGCCAAAACCCAAGTGAATGAGCCAAAGCCATCTAGAATAAGCAACTCGCCCAACTCAAAACAACAACCAACAACAACCACAACAACAACAACAAAAGACTCATCTCGGCGACGTAGCGAAGCACACTACCGCTCTAAAAGGTAATAGTCTTTAAGGGCGTTTTATTTGTTTACTTATTTCGTTTATTAATTTGTCATTTAAAGTTATTATTTAAATCCGGCACAATGTAGTCAATATAACCCGTTGTGCTGCCCGGATTAAAATAAGAAATATTATGTAAAAGAGCCGTTATAATGGCCAAATATTTTTAAATACATTTGTAATTATTGTAAGGAAATGGCTGCAAGTCGGTAAATAATGTAGCCACGGATGTATTTGTTTTATTTTCATGTCTCTTAATGCTTTGTTTATTTGCTAAATAAATATAACAATAAGCATACTTTAGCCAAAAACTATTTTGAGACCGAAAGGGCGAGTTGGGTGCCTAGCACCTTTCCAACTCGTAACTTAGCCTCCAAACCCGTTTTCCATCTCTGGTTTTCTTTTTCTTTTTTCTGGTTTTGCTTTATTTTTACCTTAAAATAGAGATGGCGACTCTAAAACTTTTGGATCCAGTGGGGCCTCGCAACACTCCTTCTTTGCACTTTTCCGTTTTCCCATAAAAAAGGGAGAATGAGAATGGAAGGGTGATGTATTCCCATATCCTGGTATCCCCTAAACAAGGGATAACTTGATGCGGGAAACCCAAAGCTCCCATAGTGATCTGAAACGGGTCATAAGGTTATTTTTAATAAAATCCATAGTGGGGGCGTCGCAATATCCTTTTTGCACTTTTCTGTTTTCCCCTAAAAAAATGGAAAATGGGAATGAAAGGATAATGCATTCTCATATCCCGGTATCCCCTAAAAAATGGATAACTTGATGCGGGAAACCACAAGTTCCCATATTGGATCAAAAATCCACTAAAGGCAACCAAGGCGCATTCCAACGCGCTATCATAGACAGCACTCCTCTTGCACTTTTGATTTCGCTCTTCCCTAAACAAGGGAGGGTGGAACGAGCAAGCGTGGTGTCCGCGATCCGCACGTGCACCCCTATCCAAGGCGCGGCGCGCTTCTGAACCCATAGTGGCGACTCTGCTGGGGAGTTGTTTTATTTTAAATAAAATGGAGGGCTAGACTCATAAAATAAAACTTGTTTGTTTTTATTTGTTTTTGGCTAAAGTATGCTTGTTATATTAATTTATGCATTTGAATATTGCGTTCCTATACATCTGTGTCTATATTTGTGGATATGATCCTCCATCTTGCAGCAGTTTCGTTCCGATAACTATTACAGATATATTTACAAATATTCTTCTTTAAAAAAAAAGAAAAAGCAAAAGCAAAAAAAAATCAAAATATATATATATATATGTATTATCTACGTTACAAATAAAAATTCCGGGCAGCACAATAAAAGGGCCGGGGCTTTATTTTAATTATTCCTTTATTTTCGGCTCTGTATTATTATTTCTTTCTATTTATCATTTTATTTTTATTCCATTTAAATTGTACATATTTGCATTCATTCTGCCATTTTATTTTTGGGATATAGGACCAATTTGTAATTAATAGGGACAGATAGTTTCCCCACTTTTCTTTCTATTTCTTAATGTGGTGTGCTTGCTTGCTTGCGTTCAAACTAAAAAACCGAGAAAATCCACACGTAACAGCAAGACATGTCATATCTGTTTTATTTTTCCTGTTTATATACCTGTAAATAAATAAAGATTTTACTACTTTTTAGTTACCGCACACACGCGCACGCATATAGGTATATTCCGAACTGCTACCCTACACCATGACCAGCCTACCCCCTGCATAAGCCAACGATAGAATGCATATAGATTCTCAGGACACTTCAAAGACCGACCGATTTTTGTATCTCTGAATTGAGAGTCAGCCCCTGTCAAAAATAAAAAGGAGGTCAAAAAGTCAAAGAAAAAAAAACAAATATATATAAAGAAAAAAGAGAAATGTGCAAGTTTAGAAAAAATAATAAAGTGCGCACAATATATATATATATATATATATATATATATATATATATATAAAATAATGATAATAATAATAATAATAAACATGGACTGATTTATTATTCTTAGATGCTCGACCTACACCATTTCGAATGGTGGATCCTGGAAAGAATATAGGCCCTTCGCCTGGGATCAATCCGATCTTGGGGAGTCGAAAGGCAGGTGGAATACGTTGATCCTATACTCTGGAGAAAGAATCCACTGTTCTAGGAAAAGTCCTGAGACCGTCAAAATAAAGCAGTGCTTATCCTGGCCAACTATATAGGAACAATTAAAAATAATAATAAAAATACTAATAAAGGCACGTACTCCAAACCCGTAAAGCCTTTCTTTCCGATACCTCCAAACCTATTTTCCTCAGAAACCTGGCCCAAATTTGGAAAGGCAGAGATAGTACTGGGCGGTTGATACGGGAAATAAGCGCAGAAATCGATCGAGGATATCGATATCGATCGTATAAGGGCGAATCGGGAACAGATCCGAGCAAGATGGCAACAGATGAGCAACCGACATGGGTGCATTTAGGGGCTCAGTGGTATGCTCGACTCGGCAATGCCGCGGGGCTAGACCGTAATCTGATGCATGACATGATCGCTTGCTAAGCCAAATAACAAGTCTTATACAAGGTCCAAAATCTAGTGGTGATGTGAACTCTTCCCCTGCAATCCCCCAGGAAGCATCAACCCCCAATGTGCCTCTAACCCCAACTCCCCAGCCAAACACTAACCCACCAAATATGGCCACTACCCCAAATCTCAATCCTCCACCAAGTCCCTACTACCCAAATATCGCCTACCCGCCCTATCCTTCATATCCTTCCCACAAGCACCAAAATTCCCAAAAGCCCAAATGACCTCCCTTTTCCCATAACCAACCCACTCCAGAACAGCCCACATATGGACCCACAAACTTATAACCCGCCAGCCCAAGTTACCATTTATTTACATTGCAACGATCCTGGCCGCCCAGCCGAAACCATCCAGAACCCACCAACCCAAAATCCTTATCCTACCCAAGTTCCACCAGCCCAAAATCCTTATCCAGCCCAAAATCTTTACCAGATACTGCATCTAGAAATTAACCCAGTCTTCCCTATTCCAGCCGGTATATATCAAAAACCAACTCCCCCAGCCACCAAAATGGAGGCCGACATGGAAAATATAAAGGCCATGGTACTCAAACTTCTCAACAAAGGGGAATTTTCTACGCGGGCACTGACATTACAACCTGCGGCAGTATTGCCTTTAAAATTCAAAATGCCCGACATAGAAAAATTTGATGGGACTGGATGCCCTATATCCCACTTAAAATCTTATTCCACCGGCATGCAATCAAGGGAGCTAGCTTTGAGGCTATGACTTCCAATTTTCACCTCACCCTAATAGGGGCCCGCCAAACAATGGCTAATGTTGTCCGATAGCGGCACCATGAATACGTGGGACCGTGATAGTCAAGCGTTCGAAAGGTACAAAGACAACACCGATCCCGAAAATAGAAGGGACCTTGAATCGTGCACCCAACGGAAAGAAACATGTCGAGTTCGCAATGTGGAAAAGAAAGTTGGCCTGCATTTTGACGCACTGATCCCGAATCATGCATGTTCATCAAAACCTCCGGCCCATTTACGGAACATATACGCGGTATCTCCCCTACACCAATTTTAAAGAAATAGTGGAGATAGAACCCGTATTGATGAAGATATACTGACGGGCAATTACAAGTCAATACGCCTCCTAGCTCTTTCCGTTACTCTAAAGGGAACACACCAAAGCCCACACCAAAGACCGTTAATATGGTAGGGAATGCACCAACCACTTTTCCTACCCAAAGTTATGGCACTGTTCCATGGTCTTATGGAACGGACAGGTCTGTCAACACAGTCGGAGGGAATAATGGCCCGAACAAAAATTTCAGAAATCAGAACCAGCATTATGATGAACTGCAAGCCTCCCAGTCTGTGATCCTGCAGGGGCTAATGGCACAAGGAGTGTTAAAGCCCATGGAAAATTATAAGCCACCAAACCCCCTGCCCAGGACCTAGAATCATGCCCAAGATCTTGTGAATATCATCATTTCGCGCAGTGGTCACCTCACCGATAAATGTTATATACTCAGAGATGCTATCCAGGATCTTATAGATGATAAGATTATTGAAAAGCCGTCTCCCAGACCAAATATAGTCAATAACCCTCTACCTCAAATCAACATGATTGAGGTTGATGAAAATTTTTGTGTGCCCGAGTTCAAAACAAATAAACAACCATTACCATATATCCTTGTTCCTTTCTTTCCATCCCCGTCCATAAAAGAGCCTAGCTACAATATGCTCTCTTGGGACACTATCATGGGTAGCCGAAATACTGGTAATATTGAAAAATCTACTTGGGTCAGTGGAGATGTTAGCCACCTTACCCGATCTGGCCAAGCCTACCAACCAAACCTGAAAAGAGGTGATCACTCTGACAAGGACCAAGCGCAACTTCCGGGCATGATAGGACGTGAGGCACTGATTATGGAAAGCTCCTTGTTGAGTTTGAGTCTATTTCTAATAAGCCTCTACAGAACTAGTATACTACGACTGGCCCGCTTTTGACGCCCGCAGATTTGGTGGACCGCTTCGGATATATTATCCCTATTCATTTCCCTAACTTTACGGATTGGTCATCTACCAATCCGCTCCATAAAATTGAGGATCTCAAACCCCAGGTCCTCAATAATGTAATAAACCATGTACGGTTTGCTTTTAATAATAATCTAAATGTCTTTACTCATTTCTTAGTTGCACCTACATTAAAAGACGCATTAAATAATTATAATGATGAGTCATTTAATAGGACCCAAAAGATAAAAAAAATTATTTGCTTGAGCTTGTAAAGTCAGTAGAGCACCAGGGACAACATCATTCAGCAACTGAAGACTGATCCACTATCAAAGAGTTCGTGGACATATTTGTCTGGTCCTATGAAGATATGTCGGGGCTAGATCCAGCCATAGTCGAACACCGGATCCCCATATATCCGGATGCTCGGCCAATCAGACAAAAGCTCCGCCGCATCAAGCTGGAATGGTCACTACAAGTTTAAAAAAAAAAAAAATCCTGAAGCAGCTGCACGTCAATTTCATTCGGGTTGTAAAATACCCGATCTGGCTGTCCAATATAGTGACCATTCCCAAGCCCAACAGGAAGGTTCGAATCTGCGTAGACTTTCGCGACCTCAACAAGGCGTCGCCCAAAGATGACTTCCCTCTACCCAATATCAATATTGTGGTAGACGCCGTTGCTGCTCACAAAATCAGATCATTCGTCGACAGCATGCTGGATTATAGTCAAATCAAAATGGCAGTAGAGGACCAAGAAAAGACCTCATTCACCACCCCTTGCGGGACCTACTGCTATCATGTCATATCGTCTGGGCTAAAAAAAATGCTGGGGCTACTTATCAAAAGGCTGCCATCACTCTCTTCCACGATGTGTCGTATATTGTCAAAGAAATCCGGTCAGGAGGTGTCATACTCCTCACAAACCAGGAAAAAGACCTTGTTCAGCCCTCCAATCTCAACGAGCTTAAAAGGTATTATGCTTGAGCCACCCTATCTGGCAAGTGCTTCCCTCTCCAGTTCGCTAGGCTAGGCTGAAAACCCGAAAGGGCGGCCTAGGCAAAAATTAGAGCAAAATAAAAAATATGAAGAAAAAAAATATGAAATAAGGGCTCGCTAGACTGAAAACCCGAAAGAGCGGCCTAGGCAAAAATTAGAGCACATAAAAAAAATTATATATATGAAAAAAAAACAAATAAAAAGGATAAATAAGGGCTCGCTAGGTTGAAAACCCGAAAGGGCAGCCTAGGCAAAAGTTAGAGCAAAATATATATATATATATATATATATATATATATATATATATATATATATATATATATATATATATATATCAGGAGAAAAAAGGTGGAGGGAAGGCACTCTTTGAAACCTCGACATCCTACCTCCGGTCTTCAGCATGCAAGGGGGCTCGACTGACAGAAGAAAAAGAAAAACCACGATAGGAAGCTCGCAATAAAACACTAAAATATAATATTACAGGTCCTAAGGTGCAACTTATGAATAATTGCTAAAGAAATTTAGATTATACATTAATTTCATGTACATATCTATTATTGCCTCTACCCCCTTTGTTTCCCCCAAAACTATCCTTCATTTGCAGCTTAAGCCCCGGAGCAATCCATCAGTGCCTGCGGCGTCCGCCCGACCGGGCCCATGTACTTCTTCTGCAAGGCACAGAAAAGGCTCAGTCTCATCAGAATGAAAATCACCAGAAGTGTCTTCATCCTATTCATCATCTGTGTTGCCATTGTCTTGAAACAACCAGACGACTTGGATTCCGACCATTCACTACTGCCCTGTCTGATTGCGAAGAAAAATGCAGGGGCTAGGAGAATAGCCTTATGCCAAGTGTAGCCCTGCAACAATTATATGGCCAAGAACAGGAGGAGGTATCTGTCTTTTCCCCTCCCTGCATATCAAAAAAAAAAAAAAAAAGCCTGTTCGAGCCCGAAGGTATATTCCTTTAAAATCCGTTTTGGAGATACATCGTGCCATTACCCATTAGACATCGGTATAGCTTTGCTTTGTGCGTGTGTTTTGAGTCTGCATTTATTTTATTTATTTTGCATCATATAAAATTATATTGCATTGTAAATGTTTGTACAGGTTTTAACCAAAAACAAAAACAAAAAACAAACAAACAAAAAAACAAAAACAAAAAAACAAAAAAACAAAAAACAAAAAACAAACAAAAAAATTTATATGTATTGTTTGCATCTAAATAAACGTTTTTGCATTATAGGCATCATAAAAAGTGTGTTTTGCATTTTAAAGATATGTACTACATTTTGCATTATTGCATGCATGATAGAATAAAGAATGCTCATGCATCATGTTAATAAGCATCCTGTAATTTTTAGGCATCACATTTGCATCAAATAAAGTAGTACATGCATCCAGCATTTGCATTTATTATCCAATAAGTTGCATTAGGGGTGCGCTAAAAAGAGAATAAAATGCCATCAATCATAAAAATAAATATTTTTATGGCATTTACTATGTTCCATGCAGCATAAGCATACATGAAAAATAAATTTTAGGGCATAAAATATATCTATTTTGTCCCATATTTATCAGAGAATATGCCCAAAAATGTGTTCAGAAAAAAAATGAATTGTATTCCGAAAAGTCCGTTTCGCGAACACATAGCATGCAAAATATGTTTTAGCCTAGAACATGTATCATATAGCTCCATTTGCATTTATAATATAAATCATGCATGGTAGGGTCAAATAGTGACCAATAGTTTAATCATGCATCGTAAGAATAAATTGCATAAATTTCATGCATCATTACCTTATTGCATCATTTAGGCATAGATAGGACATGCATAAGCATTATTAATAAAGTCATGAATGCTTCAAAAGTGCCAAACAGTGTCAAAATCTAGCAGATTTGAAGTATATCCAGACAGATAAAAAAAACAAAAAACAAAAAAAGAGGAATATTGAAAAACAAGGAAAAAAATAGGAATATGAAAAAAAAAAAAGAAGAGAATAAACAGATAATAAGCATGCAAATAAAGAGAAGTGGCGAGCATGCAGAATAAAGAAAAAAAAGAGAGAAAAGAAAAAAAAGTAAAAAAAAAGAAAAGAAAAGAAAAAAATCGGGAGAGGAGAAAATGCATGTATAAGAAAAGAAAAGGAAAAATTTATAAGATGCATGCAACAAAAAGAAATGCGGCGGCAGAAGAAGAAACTTTCGGCTGAAGCTAGAAAATGGAGTGAAAAGAAAAAAAACAGCAGTGGAAAAAAAGAAAAATGATATTAGCTGTAACCAAGAGATGCGGCAACAAGAAAAAGGAAGTTTCTAACCGAGGTTAGAAGGAGCAGTAAAGAAAAATGCAGCAGCATCAAGAAAAATTTTCCAGCTAAAGCCGAAAATATAGCGGAATAGGGAAAACAATTTTCCAGCAAAGGCTGGAACGGTGACAAAAGAAAAATCCCTAACAAAGTGTAGCAAAGAACAACGTAAAGCAAGAAGCAGCGAAGCAACAGCAGCAGCAATTTGCTGCATGGGCACGACAAGGGTAAGAAAAGGAAGGTATTTTCCTTTTTTGGCAGTGCATTTGTATGATGTTTGGAAACTTTCCTTTAAGGGGCACGCAACCCCGGATTCAGAGGGAAAGGTCTTGTTCTTCGGTGAAGGCTGGGTTCTTGAGGAGGGAATGCATTCCATGCATTTTTCGCTGTGTTGGAAAACTTTATTTTAAGGGGCATGCAACCCCGGATTCATAAGGAAAGGTATTGTCCTCCGACGAAGGCTGAGTTCCTGAGGAGATAATTCATGTCGCACAGCCGCATGACGAGCTACGATTGGTCTGATTCCTTGGATAAGGATACGTAGGCAGTCTATTTCGGTAGACGCGACCATCACATCACGATATTTACCCTTGCAGCACTCATTTGATAAAGCTTTGCCGCACTTGCTCATTTAGTATTGTTGCACTTGCACCGCAACATTTGATCCCCGGCTGAGTGAACTACGTCTCGGTCTGATTCCTTGTTTAAGGATACGTAGGCAGCCTATTTTGGTAGGCACGACCACTGTACGAGTGATAGTTTAGGTTTTGGCCTGAACTACGTTTGGTCTGATTTCCTTTAATAAGGAATACGTAGGCAGCCTACACTAGTAGGTCCGACCATCAGAGCACTTCAAATTCATATCTACTTAAAAACTACGATAACATATTATGACCGACTAAATATGTCTAGGTTATGGAGTTTGGATAGCATAATAAACTGTGCATTATAACTGTTACCTGTTGCATTTCTCTCCCATTTTAATTGAACGAAATTGGAGAGTCTATTGTTTATCAACGATGTTCGTCTACTCAGTAAGCCTTGGGTTACCCGTAGACTCCATCATTGAGGGGCTCTGTAGACACCCCAATTTCGTACCCCTTGTATGTGACTCTGACACGTGATATCAAGAACTGTTCAAAATTAACAACTGTCAAGTTACAGGAGTCGAAAATGCGAAAGGCAAAGCAGGATGCGCAAAACAGTGAATCGCGAGGGGTGAAAGTGTCAAAATTGAAAGTTGAACAGGAGCTTGGCGCGGTCAAAAGGCATGTTGGGCGCCGCGCCAAGCAAGGGATGAATCGGCGCCAAGGGTGCTACTGTAGCACTCAGACTTAACGCTTTGTACAAATCGCGAAGCCTGGTGTACGCGTGAACGAAGCCGGTTGAGGAATTCTAATAATTCCCGATGACTCCCTCGTCCCACCTATAAATACGAGTGTTGTGCTCCCCATTTCAGTGTTCAGAAATCATCCGAGAGAAACGCTGAGGAATTCTCTCTGCGTTCCTTCGACGCCGATAATAGCGAGAGGTGCGAGATATGTGTGTGTAGCCCACTAAAGCTTCCAAACCCCGTCCAAACTCCGCCAAAATAAAAATCCACCGGTTATAAGTGATCCCTAGCCTAGTAGTTAGGTATCCACCCCACCTCCCCGACCCAAAAGCCATCTAGAATAAGCAGTCACTCTGCCCAAATCAAAACAACAACCACAAAAAAAAAAAGACTCCCTCTCCCTAAAGGACAAAGCGAGCACACTACCGCTCTAAAAGGTAATAGCCTTTAAGGGCGTTTTATTTGTTTACTTATTTCGTTTATTAATTTTTCATTTAAAGTTATTATTTAAATCCGGCCCAATGTAGTCAATATAAGCTGTTGTGCTGCCTGGATTAGAATAGGAAATATTATGTAAAAGAGCAGTTATAATGGTCAAATATTTTTAAATACATTTGTAATTATTGTAAGGAAATGGCTGCAAGTCCGTAAATAATGTAGCCATGGATGTATTTGTTTTATTTTCCTGTCTCTTAATGCTTTGTTTATTTGCTAAATAAATATAACAATAAGCATACTTTAGCCAAAAACTATTTTGAGACCGAAAGGGCGAGTTGGGTGCCTAGCACCTTCTCAACTCGTAACTTAGCCTCCGAACCCGTTTTCCATCCCTGGTTTTCTTTTTCTTTTTTCTGGTTTTGCTTTATTTTTACCTTAAAATAAAGATGGCGACTCTAAAACTTTTGGATCCAGGGGGGCCTCGCAACACTCCTTCTTTGCACTTTTCCGTTTTCCCCTAAAAAATGGAGAATTGGAATGGAAGGGTGATGTATTCCCATATCCTGGTATCCCCTAAACAAGGTATAACTTGATGCGGGAAACCCAAAGCTTCCATAGTGATCCGAAACGGGCCATAAGGCTATTTTAAATAAAATTCATAGTGGGGGCGTCACAATATCCTTTTTTGCACTTTTCCGTTTTCCCTTAAAAAAGGGAAAATGGGAATGAAAGGGTAATACATTCGCATATCCTGGTATCTCCTAAAAAAGGGATAACTTGATGCGGGAAACCACAAGTTCCCATATTGGATCAAAAATCCACTAAAGGTAACCGAGGCGCATTCCAACGCGCTATCATAGACAGCACTCCTCTCGCACTTTTGATTTCGTCTTCCCCTAAACAAGGGAGGGTGGAACGAGAGCAGTGGTGTCCCGCATCCGCACGTACGCGCACCCCTATCCAAGGGCGCGCGGGGTGCGGGCGCACTTCTCGGGAACCCACAGCTGCCGCCTCCACCATCTTGTCTGTCATACGTAAGTCATCCTTCTAGGTTCATCATTCTCCACTTTCTATCTCTTTTTGCTTCTCTTTTGCATCTTCCTAGGTTAATCTCTCTTAATGAATCAGTCAAAATCTAGGTTTATCGACCATTGAGTCAGTTAATTTTAGTCGTTTGCTCGACTCAATAAGGGTATTTTGGGATTTTCTAATGAAAATAAGCCAAAAAAAATATGTTTTGAGTAAGTGTGCCCATGTTTGAAAATGACTACTTTGACTTGGCTATTTTGGAAGAAACCATAAGTATCCATTTTCATCCACATGAATCAGTTCAAGTGTCATCTTCTCTCATTCATCTCTCTCTATCTCATTTCTCGTCGTTCTCTCTCCCTGTCAGCAACAACGGGGCCAACATTGATTCCCTCGGTCCTAGTGGTATCAGCCCTTTTCATCCATATGAATCAGTTCAAGTGTCGTCTTCTCTCGCTCTTCTCGCTCATCTCTCTCTCTCTCTCCTTTCTCACTGTTCTCCCTCCCCGTCGTTCGGTCATGGCAGTTTGCCTCAATCTCCTCCATCCATGCTAGTGTTTATCTTGCTCTAAATACTACTCGTCTCACTCTCTCTCTCTCTCTCTCTCTCTCTCAAACCAATTAGTCTCTTTCCCTTTCTCTAAACGACTTAGTGAATCGATTGATTGACTAAGGGGTCGATTAATATTCCTTTTGAGTCATTTTGATCGACTCATTGAGTCGGTCAGGTCGTTTTGATCGATTGATTCATTGAGTTGCTTAATCGACCATTGAATCATTTAATCAAATAGGTAAGGGTATAATAGGGTTTTTGAAGTAAAAGAAGTCAAAAAAGATGCATTTGAGTCACTAAGTCCAATTTTGAAATCATTGCTTTGACTAAGATCATTTTTTAAAACAAATGGCTTATACTCCTAAGAGTTCATTAAGTATTAGGGGTAAATTTGGTTCTTTCCACTTTCCGAAGCTTATAACCCCTCCGGTCTTGTTGTAGACACCCCAATTTCGTACCTCTGGTACGTAACATTGACATGCGATATCAAGACCTGTTAAAACTTAACAAATGTTAAGTTACATGGATTTAAAAATGCAAAAGACAAAGTAGGATGCGCAAAACAGTAAAATGCAGGGGCCAAAGTGTCCAAAAAGAGGCTGAGAAATGAGGGATGGCGCTGCCATAAGGCTGGACTGGCGCGGCCCCCAGAAGCAATGGTGTCGGCGCCAGGGGTGCTACAGTTCACTTCGACTTAACGCATTGCACAAATTCTTAAGCACGCGGTACAAGCTGGTGAAGCACAAGATGAAATTGACAAATGCCAACGATGTCCCTCCTTCAGCCTATAAATAGAAGGCCCCGGCTTCACTTTGTGGGACGAGAATTCTTCTCACAAAAACTATGTGCGTTTATTTTACGCAGATAGAAGAGCGATCGTGAGATAATGACTGCCCCCTCCTATAAAGCCTCGAAGCTCTGCCAAATCTCCTCCAAACACAAAACCAATCGATCAAAGTGAGCCTTAGCCCCCCTAGCTAGGTTTCCACCCTATTCCTCCGGTCCAAAAATCTCAAAAAGAACAGTTGCCCGAGTAAAAATGCCAAATCCGCCAGAAGCAAGCAAGCTGTTCGCCCGCTTAATGCCCGAAGCAACCTTCGAAGCGTCACTCGCCTGCCACGGCCAGCGAAGAAAAAAACTCCCTCTCCCGGAAGGACAGAGCGAGCACATCACGCTCTAAAAGGTGAGCCTTTAAGGGCGTTATCTATAAAAAAACTATTTTTCATCCGGCCCAATGTAAAAATATAAGCCGTTGTGCTGCCCGGATTTATTTAGAAAATAGCATTAAAAAGAACCATTATTATGGCCAAATATTTTTAAATGTATTTGTAATTATTGGAAGGAGGTGGCTGTAAGTCCGTAAATAATGTAGACATGGATGTATTGGTTCTCTTTTTAATGCTTTATTTATTTGTTATATAAATATAACAAAAAACATACTTTAGTCAAAAACTGTTTTTTGAGACCGAAAGGGCGAGTTGGGTGCCTAGCACCTTCCCAACTCGTAACTTAGCTTCCGAACCCGTTTTTTGCATTCTCTGTTTTATTTTTGGTTTTTTCTTTGTTTTCTCCTTAAAATAGGCGACTCTGTCAAAACACTTTGGATCACAGTGAGGCCTCGCAACATCCTTTCTTGCAATTTTCTGTTTTTCCCTAGACAAGGGAGAATGAGAATGAAAGGGTGATGTATTCCTGCATCCTGGTATCCCCTAAAAAAGGGATAACTTGATACAAAAACCCAAAGCACTCATAGCGATCCAAAATAGGCCTTAAGGCAATTTTTATAAAGTCCATAGTGGGGCCCGCAACATCCTTTCTTGCACTTTCCATTTTTCCCTACACAAGGGAATATGCGAATAAAAGGGTGATGCTTTCCTGCATCTTGTTATCCCCTAAAAAAGGGATAACCTGATTCAGAAAACTCAAAGCTCCCATAATGGATCAAAAATCATACAAGTGACCGAGGCGTATTCAACGCGCTTCTTGATAGTACACTTTCCGCATTTTTAATTTCATCTTCCCCTAGACAAGAGAAGGTGGAATGAAAAGTGTGGTGTCCATTCCGCACGTCGCGCCCCCTTAGAAAAGGGAGCGCGGGGCGCGGGCGCACTCCGGGGCACCCACACCCGTTTTTTTTTCAACCGGAAAAAGACACTTTTGGGGGCAAAAAAAACTCGATACCCTTAATGAATTTGAGGTGCGCTACAGATCATTTACTCAAATGCATTGCGATGGATCAATTTTTACACCATGATGCATCAATTTAAATTGAATCAATTTTAATTTAATTTTGTATCGTGAAGTATCAATTTTAATTAGCTAATCCAATTTCGCTCCGTGATGCATCAATTTTTGCACTGCGAAGCATCAATTTCAATTACTTAATCAAATTTTACATCATGATGCAAAAATTAATGCATCGCGATTCAAAATCATTACGAAAGCAAACCTTTATCTAACTGACGAGCCCAGTATTTCCACAAATTTTCCCTATAATTTCCTGTTATTTTATGTTATTTTAAGTTAATTATGCATTGAAAATATTATTATTAGTGTATTTGTGCTTAATTGTAGGTTTCTAAGGTTTAATCGAGCATTCATGATGTTTAACACGAAGCTTGAGGCAATTTCAGGCTTTAAAGTTGAGTTGCAAGTCATTCGGTTAAAGCCCGTTAAGTCCGTGAAGAGTCCAAGGCAAAAAGATGCTTAACGGAGGCTAATTGGGCTAACAAATGACTAATTTGACAAGCATGGGCAAGGAAAGACTTCGCCAGCCACTTCCTAGATTCCCAGGGGCACCGGAGTAACATTTCACTCAAGGGAGGCCGACGCAAAACCTAGAATCTCCATGCCTTTTGCGTTGTCGCCCATCCACGCCGCGACGTTACCCACATGTCCTCTCTCCCAGTTGGCCCGCGTGCCCTTCTTGGATCTGTATCCAACCCGCAGCCCCCATTTTCTTCCAATAATTGATCACACTTGAAGGTTTGGAACTTCAAATCATGGGCCAAGGAAACTTTTGCAAGTATTTTCAACCCCAGATTCGCACTTCATTCGGTCTAATTCTTCCTACATATATTTCGAGATATTTATTGTATTTTATTAGGTTGAATAACTTGTAGTTGTGGAATTTGTTTGTGTTTAAATTATTTATGGAATGCAATTTTTTTTTATGTCAAATGTAGTGCTTTAATTTAATCTTTTCTTTATTTAGTATGCATTCATGCTCATTTATTATTTTGTGCACTGAATGCTTTTAATTGATTGATCATTAATTAAATGATTTTAGAAATGTTTAGGATCCGCGAGAGCTACGTTTACTTTTCGGACCAATCAATTTAATAGTTGGTGTTTTTGTGACACACAACGATAACCATTACGAGTAGAGCTGTCAAAACGAGCATGCGGGGCGGGTTTGCCCGCGGGCCTGAAAAGCCAGTTGTAAAACGGGCCGGAGCGGGAAAACCCGCAAACATAACGATCCTAGAAACTCCTAGCCCAACCCACTTTGCGTAGGGCCGCGAGCAAAACGGGCAAAGCCCGCCAAAAAATGATTTAGAAAGATAAATTATTTCTAATATTGTACAATTATATACCAATATACCAACAAATGAAACTGAACGATAGATACGGATGATTTTTTTCCATCACATATTCACATACTCAATTACATAGCTCTAATTTGTATCAAATTGAATACAGAAGCATCCAAAAATGTGAAGAAACCTTGTGAGGGGTAAGCAGGATGAGAGAGAGAGAGAGCGCTAAGCCGGAGGAAGAGACGATCGGATTGACTGCGTGATGTCGTAGTGAATCATGAATTAATCTCTGTTGCCGTTAATGGTGCTCTACCGTCGTGAATATCTCTGCGCAATCGGCAATCACAAATCGCAATCCCTAGGCAAAGTCGTTATGTTCCCTAGACTAGTGAGTAGTGAATGTGAGGTGAAGTCGGAGGCCAGGGCCCAGGACGAAGCGACGGAATCGCCGGAGGAAGAAAGGTGGAAGCCGTGCGGCGTGTTGTGCCGGCATGTGCCGCTGTGTGTAAGAGAGGAGAAGGAGTGTGCGAGTTTTTGACTTTTTTCAATTTTTGATGTTTGAGTGAGTAATGCTAACTACTAACCCTAAGGTCCCTAACTCTAATACTAATAGTCTAATTGGACGGAAAATGGAATGAGCTTGGCAGTTGGGTTGTGCAATGTAATGAGTTGGGATGTTCAATGTAATATTTGTAAATGTTTTTAAAAAATTTAAGAATTGTAAGAAAGTGCGGGCAGCCCGCAGCCCCCTAACTCGCAAACGACCGCAACCCGTGCGGGCAAAGCCCGAAAAGCCCACATCCAAACGGGTATCTAATAAATCAGCCCAACCCGCCCCTAATAGGTGGCGGGGCAGGCATGCCAGCGGGCTTTTGCCCTATTTGACAGCTCTAATTGCGAGACCTGTTTTGTCACGCAATCAATCCACCTTAGCCATTCGTGAGGTCGAAGAAATTAGGGTTGATATAAGATGCAAGAGACCGTAGTTAACTAATTCTGTGTTCTTGACTACTGACATGATTTGTAGAAAAATAAAGAGAATATCTTTTTGCGAAGTATTGCCCATGTGCTTGGTTATTATTGTGTATTCTTAATGCTTTTGATGGTTTACCCACTGTTAGATGATCATTAGAATTATAAGATAAGATGCGAGAACCCGTCCTATTAATTCCGATAATCATAATAATCGTTTGTGTGACGTGAGACCGAGAGGAGATCGTGTGTGGATAGTCATTGGGTGCTTGTTTTGTCATGCGACTATTTTCTCATTTGTTATAAGTAGAGCTGTTAAGGTGGGTTGGTGGGGCGGGTCAACCCGCAATCCGCTATAACCCGCCATTTGGCGGGGCGGGGCGGTCAACCCACGAAATGTGGTGGGTCGGGAAATTGCCAACCCGCCAACTTTTTTCCCAATTAATCTAAATAATAAAAATAATCATAAATAACACAAAAAATGTCACAATTCATTAAAAAAATTATATTTTCTACTATAATATTTTTAATAGTGTTTTCTAACAAATTTCTCTAATATTAATAGTATAAAATAAAAAAAATAGAAGTAAGAAACTATTTTATCATTACTCTTTTTGTATGTTCTTATAATCATCTTTCTATAAATATTGTAATTAATATACCTTATTCTGACATCTTTAATTGCTATAAGTGCTACTTTTTGAACGAATTTAGAATCATTTACTAATATTTCAGATATAAAAAATAATCTTACATTTTAAGCGAAAATGATTTAAACTAATTATTTCAAATTTATGACTTGGTTATTTGAAACTAGTATATGGCGGGTCAACCCACCCGATCCCCCCCCCCAAACTCACAACCCGCATTGGGCTCAACCCGTTTGACTCACATTCTAATGGGTTCATATTTTCCTAACCAACCTACATTTTTTAAGTTGCGGGGCGGGCCCAACCCATTTTGACAGCTCTAGTTATAAGATGTGAAAGCCCGTAACAAGGAGTTTTAGCTAGACTTGCTATAAGATGCGAGAGTTCGTAGTGAATAATATATTGCGTCCGATTACAAGACTTGAGTTAAAGAAAAGTAGAAAGATGATTAAAATTAAACAACAACTATACTATAAATATTGCATTCCTAAATTTTTAATTTTGATTTGATATTGCCAAACTATTTCCGCGTTAGTGTAGATTCAATTGCTTTCCTTATTTGTTTTTTATTTAGTTTTTTAATTCATTTTTTTATCTCAAATATAATTAGTTAGCCCAATTTTGGTCCTTAGTTGGAATGTGAATTACTTACATTCTCTGTGGGATCGATAACTCGTACTTATTTACATTTTATTACTTGATATGACTAAGATTCTTGCCCGAGTTGTGTTTTTGCGGACATCACTACCTTCTTTCCAATACGCAATCAACAAATTATTCAAATTTATAATCATCCCAAATTCAAATCAATGTATCACGATTCACGAATTATGCATTGTGATTCAAAATTGATGCATCAAGATTCAAAAAGGTGTTAAACAATTAAAAAAAACTATATTCAGACATTTTATCGAATAGTTTACAAGCATAGCAACATAAAATACAAAAGGAAATCTATTTTGAATCACACAATGAAGAAAAAGAAGAAGAACAACAACAATATCACCAACAAATGATATGAATAAGTAAAAGAGTAAGAGGTTAGGGTGATAAAAAAATTGTTCTTCTTCACCACCTAACTCCTCGCTCTCTTTCTTCTTCACATTTTTTTTGCGTCTTTCGACGAACGAATTCAACGACGATGAAGAAGAAGAACCCAAAAGAAGAAAAAGAATTTTACAACATTATTTGAATTTGAGTATTATATGAATATTTATTTCAAAAATGATCATTTGCGTTTGAAAAAAATAATGGAGAAACGAAGCGAATAAATGTTGCAAAAAATATACAAACCATCAATTTCACCTAAGATTTATTGTCGACATGGTCTAAAAAAGAGTCCACAATGCATTTACATTTCTGGAGTACTCTTTTTTTACATTTGTACCCATTGACTTGCCCAAATTATCCCCATCGAAACAACATGAAACTGATTTTCATTTGAGTACCATTTACCAGTTTACCACCATGAATCCAAACGAACAAGGTATTAAAGGTAAGTTCAACGCAAGACATATATGTTTTTCAATTAAATTATACATACAAAATTAAAAGAATAAATTATGGGACATTGCTTAATTAAAAATATATAACAATAAGATTAGTCATTATATATTTTGAAAATTAATCATTTTCTACAACATAATTTTATATATATGATTATTCAATTGAAAAAAAGCAAACATCAAAATAATCATTTAATCACACTATGATTTTGACATGGATCAATAATTAAAGACTTTAACATTACTACATCCATCCCAAAAGAAAGGATGACGATAATTTAAAAACGGATGGAGATTTCATTTCAATAATTTTTGAATGGACACAAAGGGAACGATGAATAATAATTTTGGATCGGAAGAAGTATATATTTACTGATTAAATATCATCTAATAGAAAAAAGGCAATGATATGTACAGTTGCCCCCCCCCCCAAAAGTCTTTAAATGACATGTTAATTGTGTGTTCCCTTGGTTTCGAGTAAAAAATCATTGTTTGAAAGTCAAACTTTAAATACCATTAGAAATAAAATGAATTGTTATGAGCCGGTTCTTTATTTAGAAATTACAACCTCTCTGGTGCGCTATTTTTTATCCAACCGCATAAGTCTATTTTTTTCTTCCTAAAATGCCCCTCCTTTTCCTGTTGATGGATATCAATCACCGGAGTTGGCACGAATTCAAAGAAAATAGATCTAAAAATATAAGACTTAACATTTTAATTAGTTCTATTTTAATTTTTTTTCTTCATAGAACTGGATAATTTGAGCTTGTCAAATTTAGAGTTGGAATTTTCCTAAATTATATATTGACAAATTATTTTGATTTTGTTAATTTATTTTTACATCCTCTAAATTTTCGGACCTTACATATGTAGATCCGGAATTTTTGGATATATAATCTATGAGAAGTACATAACTTTATTTTTAAGAAAATAAAATTATAAATATAGATCATAACTTTATAGATAGATTTAATTTATTTTTTAAAAGATCTGGGTAAACACCAAGTCAAGGTATTTTAACAAGGAATGAAGAATTTTTTTTGAAGTAAAATGCCAAAGCTAAACCATATATGTTGGGTAAAAGAATACAATATATATTCCCCATCTACAATACAATAGGACTTTTTAAATTTGAATGATACTTATAAGCATGATTGACACACGTATCAAGGAATGTAAAAGGACATTTTATATGGATTAGTGTGAAGTGTAATGATACATTTAATTTTTCTAGATATCATGCAAAGTTGTACCTATATTAATAAATTGAGAACCTTCTATTTTTGAAAAGAAAGTTTTGATGGGATATTTCCTTTTATAGATGCATCTGTCTTTATATATATATATATATATATATATATATATATATATATATATATATATATATAACTACGGTGCATTTACAAAAATGGCCAAGTCAAACAAGACTTGGTCATTTTTAGCCCAACTTAAAAAAAATACTTATATGGTCACTTTAATTGTAAAATGTCTAAACTACCCTTTATTTATCCTTTTCTTTTTTTGGTATTGGTTTGTACGGGTTGGGTTTGTACACTGCCCCCTGTATACCTATACTGAAGTATACGAATGCTCCTTCGTCGAATGCTCCCTCCCTCAACCGCATAACAGAGATCGACAAAGTTCGTTAGGATCGTTACTCAAAGTCTTAACATTCAAAATACAGTGTGTTCTCTCTCAAATTCGAAGCCCATCAACTGTGTGCTAACTGCCAAGTATTCAAGTTCGTCCCCCTCGTTGAATACTCCCTCTCTCAGTCGTGTCGTGGAGTTCAGAAAAGTTTCTTCCAAATTTGAAGCAAGCCCATCAATTGTGTGCTTAGTATTCATGTTCGTTTCCATAAACATTCATCTGAATCCATTTTAGTTTTCTGCAAATTCAACCATGGCCCAAAACTGGTCTTTCTTTGCAAAATGCACAACCATTCGACATCATGTGCATTTTGAACTGGTACCTTATACATTGGCATATAACCTCGTTTATCAATCCACAATGTTAGTTTGCAAAAAAAAAAAAATCATTTTTGATTAATAAATCATTGCAAATTAGTTTGCAAACTGGTTTATCAACTGGTTTATTGATAAACCAAATGAGTGTCAGTTAAACTGACACTAGTTACCAAACAGCAGGTTTGCAAACTGGTTTATCAACTGGTGTATCTACACGTTTATAAATTAGTTTATTAATAAACCATAGATAAATCATGTCATTGTCTGTTAACAATGTTAACTGCATAGATAAACCAGGTGAGTGTTTGTTAACTGACACTGGTTACCAAACAATAGGTTTGGTTTGCAAACCGGTTTATCAACTGGTGTATCTATTGGTTTATTATCAACTGGTTTATTAATAAACCATATTTAAACCATGTCATTGATAAAAGGTATGTGGTTTATAAAAAATATGTTTGCACCTTGGGTGATAAACCATAGATAAACCTGTTTATAACCCGGATATGAGTGTTTGGTTAACAATGTTTATTAATAAACCATAGATAAACCATGTCAAACTGTTAAGGTTTATTTGTTTGCAATCAACCGGTTTATTGATAAACCATAGATAAACCAGTGTTTGTTTCCAAAAGGTGTTTATTGATAAACCATAGATAAACCAAATGAGTGTCTGTTAACTGTTACCAAACAAAGGTTTCGTTTATCAAATCGGTTTATTAATAAACCATAGATAAACCATGTCATTGTCTGTTAACGTTAACTTGTTTGCACCTTGGTTTATCAATCGGTTTATTGATAAACCATAGATAAACCGTTAATTGACAAACCATTAGATAAACCTGGTTGTTTGCGGTTTATTGATAAACCATAGATAAACCACTCCGGTTTGCACCTTGTTTAATATCAACCGGTTTATTGATAAACCATAGATAAACCAGTGAGTGTTGTTAACTGTTACCAAACGTTTGCAAAATTATCAATCGGTTTATTAATAAACCATAGATAAACCATGTCATTGTCTGTTAATGTTAATCGGCGTGGTTTATCAACTGGTTTATTAAATGCACATGGTTTTTTAAGGCAATTTATTCCTTTAACATTGGAATACATTGAGTATATGAATGTACTTATTTATTATGTTCAATATTGCAGATATGACTTCAGATTTTTGGCCCTCAGTTATTTATTTTGGACATTTTGTTGAAGACGACATCGTCGGATGCTCATGGAAATTTATTGACAAACGGAATCCAAGGGGAGTTGGTATCAGTAATGAAAGTACATGTGAAGAGTTATATGGTAAAGTACGAACCATTTGCCAAGTTGATGACATAGAGATAAGATTTCTTACTCCAGCAACGACAAATGCTTTAAAATTTTCCGTCTTAATTACTAAAGATGAAGATTTTGAATGGTACTTGAACCTTAACAAACTAGGGGTTCAATCTCCACTTTTTGTTACCCGTTTGATCATGGAAAATTTGGACTCGAACCGAGGAGAAAATAATGAAACTGGTTTTGACATGGAAACTAATGGAGAAGAGGAAAATAATAGAGAAGATGAAAACAATGGAGAAGAGGAAGAAATGGAACATGAAGATTTTTTTCCCAATAACCCTACTGAATTTGCCACACCGTCGAGACAGTTTGATGGGTTCAATCAAGAGAACATAGATGAAGACAACAGAGATGAACCTTTATCCAATAACCCTAATGATTTTGCTACACCCACGAGACATGTGTTTGATGGGTTCAATCAAGACAACAGAGATGAAGCCAACAGAGATCAAGACAATCAGTTCACAAGCGATAATTTAGGGACTTCTTCGGTTGCAAGTACAACGCGAGTGATACCGAAGAGATTGATTTGAATGTTGGACAAGTATTCAATAACAAGAAGGAGCTTCAGGATGTTGTGCACTTGCTTGCATTGAACCATAAGTTTGAGTTCAAAACAAAAAAATCCAACAAGACAGTGTACACTTTAGTTTGTGTTGATGATAATTGCAAATGGCGTTTGTTTGCAACAAAGTACTCACAAAGTGATTATTTTGAGATTCGAAAATATACACCCGAACATTGTTGCCCCCAAAATATGTGCATGGCTGATCATAGGCAAGCGACAACACGTATGATTGGGAAACACATTTCACCAAGGTTGGAGGACCGAGACACTGTGTTACAACCGAAGGAAATCATTGCGGAAGTGTCTAGAACATTGGGGGTTTCACTAAACTACCAAAAAGCGAGGAGGTCTAGAGAAGATGCCTTAACACAACTCAGGGGTTCAGCTGAGGATAGTTACAAGAAGCTAGCCGCATATGCCCACAACTTGCAATTGGTCAATCCATCAACAGTCTACTCTTTAGAGCTTGATAATGAACACAGATTCAAGTACTTCTTCTTGGCGTATGGGGCTTGCATTCTCGGATTCCACGCTGCAATGCGTCCAGTTGTGATTGTGGATGGAACATTTTTAACTGCAAGATATAGAGGTACGTTGATTATTGCAACTTGTCAAGATGGTAATATGCAGATATATCCTCTTGCATGGGCTATTGTCGATTCTGAAAATGATGCATCATGGACTTGGTTTTTTATGAAGTTGAAAGAAATAACAGGTGATAATGAATCACTTGTGATCATTTCTGATTGACATAGGAGTCTTATTACTGCAGTCCAAAATGTTTATCAGAGTGCACATCATGCTCATTGTATCTATCATATAAAGGGAAACTTAAGGGTTGTAACCCGTAAGCCTGACACGATGTCCCTTTTTATGAGAGCGGCAGAGGCTTATACCATAGAAGAGTTCAACACGCATATGTCTCAAATTCAAAAAACCGATGAGAATGGTTGGAAATATCTTAGTGAGACAAAATTTGAAACTTGGGCAAGGTCACATTGCAAAGGAAACCGTTACAATATCATGACTTCAAACAATGTGGAGTCTCTCAACTCAGTGTTCAAGGAAGCTCGAAAGACTCCTATACTTTCCTTGTTTCAAAGTATTGGAAAACGTTGCGTAAATGGTTTTGTGAGAGGCGTGAGTCGCCTTCGTGGTCTACAACCGTTTTAACCCCGGTAATGGAAGCAAAACTAGCCAAAACCAGAGAGATGGCCAAGAAGTATACGGTTATTGAAGCCATCAATCAGTCCATGTATGTGGTGAGGGGTGGTAATAAGCATTCCACAGTGGATTTTGATAAACATACTTGCACTTGCCAAAGGTTTCAATTGAACCATGTACCATGCGAGCACGCAGTTGCAGTTTGCATCAAGAGATTTTTGTACCCATTGTGCTCATCATTCTATACAACATCGCCTTGGAGAATGGCATATTCATGTAACATCTTCCCAACACCTAATGAAGAGGAATGGACATGCCGATGCAATTAAGGCAATGACTGTCTTGCCACCTGAATTCCGACCACGAGCTGGACGTCGCAGAACATCGAGAATTCCATCGATCGGAGAGTTTCGCAAAAGACAAAGATGCAATAATGTGGAGAAGTAGGGCACAATCGACTTTCATGTAGAAATCAAACACTTATTTCTTGATAGATAACCTACTTTTGACAGACAATCAAATGTTTAAAAACATTTTCAATTTTTTGATTTCATGGACCATTTAAGTTTAGATTTCGATTGTTATTAATTTTTAATTTAAGAATTTTCGATTTCTATGTTCAGATTAATTTATATTTAATTTAAGTTTAGCTTCAATGTTATTAATGTGTAATATCATATTTATTTCAACTGGTTTGCAAACCGGTATATTTATGTTGTAATTTGGTTTCCTAAGTAAAAAATGGTTTTGGCTTGAAAATGCACTGGTTTATTGACGCTAACCGGTTTATGAAACTTGTTTACTCAACCGGTTTATCGCCTCTTTGTTTCTCTAAATTTGTTGATTCAACTGGTTCATTAGCATTTAGAAGCCGGTGACTTGTTTTGATTGCATTCCATTGAGATTAGCAAATGCTTTTCTTTTTCCTTGAGTAACTTCGCCAACATGATCGGAAGAAGCACCAGCCAGTTGTAGGTGTAATCGCGGTTAAGTTAAGTTACGCTACGCGCTACGCTAAGTTACTGTTGCTACGCACGCTCGCCTGAGTTGCCACGCTACGCCACGCTCTGTTGCTATGTTACGCCACGCACGCTATGTTGCTTCGTTAAGTTGCTGCTGCCCACGCACGCCACGCTGTTACGCCTCGCCGAGTTGCTGCTTGCCACGTCACGCTAAGTTGCTTACGCCACGCTTTTTTGCTGCTGTTGCTACGCCATAAGTTGCTTTACGCCAAAGTTGCTGCCAGTTGCTGTTGCTTACGCCACGCACGCCACGCTAAAGTTGCTGTTGCTAAGTTACCACGCCACGCCACGCTTAGAGTTGCTGTTAAAACGTTACGCCACGCTCAATTAAGTTGCTGTTAAAACGCTGTTAAGTTGTTACGCCACGTTCATACGCCACGTTAAAACAAGTTAAGTTGTTGTTACGCCACGCTACGTACGCTCATTTGAGTTGGTTAAATAAGTTGTTAGTTATACGTTATTTACGCTTAATCGTTATGTTAGAGTTAAGTTAGTTATACGTTACGCAATAGTTTTATGTTGTTAAGTCCATCGTAGTTCATTATACCATTTCGCCAATAGGCGTAGCGTGTTTTCATGTTATAATGGTCCATCGTAGTTCATTATACCATTTCGCCAATAGGGGTAGCGTGTTTTCATGTTATAATGGTCCATCGTAGTTCATTATACCATTTCGCCAATAGGCGTAGCGTGTTTTCATGTTATAATGGTCCATCGTAGTTCATTATACCATTTCGCCAATAGGTGTAGCGTGTTTTCATGTTATAATGGTCCATCGTAGTTCATTATACCATTTCGCCAATAGGTGTAGCGTGTTTTCATGTTATAATGGTCCATCGTAGTTCATTATACCATTTCGCCAATAGGCGTAGCGTGTTTTCATGTTATAAGTTACGTTACGTTAAGTTAAGTTAAGTTAAGTTACGTTACGTTAAGTTACGTCACGTTACGTTACGTTACGTTACGTTAAGTTAAGTTAAGTTAGTACCTATATTAATCCCTCCAAATTTGTTCAGACTTCAAATTTGCCTCCCAAATTTTGAAGTCAAATTTGAATGGCCATATAAAACCCTGGATTCTCCATTCTCTCTCATTCCAATTCCTCGTCATTTCTCTCTCCACTTCCATCTCCAATCTCTACTCTGCCCTATCTCTCTCTCTACCGATTCAATTCAAATTCCTCCTCTCCTATCTACGGGGAATGGCGATGGCGAATGCTTCATGCTATTGTGGGCACCTTACTGTTTTGAAGACATCGTGGACAGGAACCAATCCTGGGAGAAGATTCTTCGGCTGTACCAACTATTCCTATGTAAGTGTTCTTTCGTTTTAGGGTTTTATTGTTAAATTTAGATTGTGTTCTCTTTCTCATTTGGATGTATGTTACAGGACGGTGGGTGTGGATACTTCGCGTGGTATGACCCACCAATGTGCCCTCGATCAACAATAGTGATTCCAGGACTTCTACGAACAATCTCTCAGCTGAAAGTAGAGATTTGCGAACTTGAAATGAAGGGTGTTCAAGACAAGAAAAAATTCATGTGGATTTTAGGTGTCATTAGTGTTCTTTTCTTGCTAGTTGTTGCTATCTTGTTGTCTGTCTGACTGACTTTTCATGTTATAATGTGGTTGTCCCTTCTTTTGTAATGTAAGTAAGGTTATAACAATGTGTACCCCCAATCTTTTGTTTTTGTTGATGGGGAGGGGAAGATGTAAATGCCAGTGATTTTTGGACATGTACCTATGGTGACTCTAACTATGGCTGTAAATATGTATATGATCTGGTTTATCAATGGTTTATTGATAAATCAGCTGAGTAAAGCAGATGATACAATTTGTTGATAAGTTTGGTGTACTTACATTTGGTGTACTTAATTTGTTCACATACCGTTCTACTAACACTTGCTGTAGGAACAATTTTTCTGAGTTTATCAATGGTTTATCAATAAACCAGCTGATAAACCAGGTGCATTTTAAAAGAAAAAACCATTTTTTACACCTGCTGTAGAAATATTTGTTTTAAATCTTTAATAGATATTTCTATGATTAATATATGATTTTTATTCAAAAATTATTTATCATTTTATAAAATTAGATATTTCTATGATTAATATATGATTTTTATTCAAAAATTATTTATCATTTTATAAAATTAGATATTTTCAAAAACGTGTTCTATAACTGTCCACTATCTCAAATGGCGGTTGAATAGACAAATGGCGGTTGAATAGCCAAAACATTAAATGTACACTATCTCATTTGAAAACTTGACAATTTTCAAAAAGCTTAAACCTCCAAAAGTTTTCTCTTCCTTCACCTGCACTTCATCTTCTTCGCTAAAACCCTAATTTCTGCTCACACAGCACAGGACATGTACAATGGCGGACAAAACATAATTTGGCTGTCTTCTTGATGTTGTTGTTCTCAATAGAGATGGTCTTGGAAGCGACCTAGTCACCCTTCTCGACAATTCTGGTGTTCTTCCTCTTCTGACCTTCAACACCAACGACATACCAAACCCTCATCGAACTCTTCTTCCAAATAGATGAATCCTACCCCAAACATTCCCCACTCTCTTATCGAAACATTAATGGCACCAAGATTGTGTTTGATGCCCAAACCATTCTTGCTGCTTTTCCAAAGCTCAAAACAACAGGTGCCTCCATAAAAGAAATTACAAAGAAAATCGTTTCAAGTGGATGGGCTATCATGTTAGGAAGTATTCCTGAACCTGCTGTAGCTGCTGACAGAAGAAGAACATGTTCATGCCTCTGCACTATGCCCTAGCTGCTGTTCTGGACAAGTGCTTGATTATCAAATCTGGGGCAAAGGATAAAATCACTGAAGTCCAATTGAAGCTGATGTCTGCAATTGTAATTGGTGAAGACATCAACTGGGCTGCTGTTCTGGTGGAGTTTGTATTTGACAACATCACAAAGCACATGAAGCATCCCAACAAACCCAAAGTTGACTCATCACCTCATCATCACCCATTTTCTTAGAAAAAATCAAGCTGTGATGCAGAGTGTTGTTGGTGAAGTGGTTTATGATTGGACAGGAAGAAAGTTTGGTTGTACTGATCTAACTTGGGCTACAAAGTCCAGCAAGTATGTTCCACCTGCTGCTGCAAGAGAAGAAAGGAAGAAAAGAAGGCACCTTGTTATAAGGGAGGAGGAAGAGATTGAAGAGGAAGCAAATGCAATCAGAAGCTACAGCATCTCGCACTGCCGGTGCTTCTTCCAAACCATGTTGGCGTAGTTACTCAAGGAAGAAGAAAAGAGCATCTGCCGATCCGAACCCCGAAACCTTCATTCCTTTTCCCCAAACGCCGAACCTTCCAACCTTCAATCCACACTCGCCGCTTGTACTGATCTAGGAAACAAGAAGCCTTACTTCCCTCCTATCTTTAATCCAACCTATCATCCCAAACACTCTCCCTACCTTATAAATCCTACTCCCATACCTGAAAATTGGGTATTTCCAATTGATCACCTTCCATACTTCATTCAAGCCCTTCTCTCCTTTCATGAAGAAAATAAGGAAGCAAAACCAAATGTTCCTCTCTTCAAATATGTGGATGACAATGTAAACAGAAGCAAAGATGTCCCATACCACAAACCTTCTGAAGAAATGAACTCAAAAGAGGTCATTCAATTAAATTATGGTAAATATTTTGACCATATGCCTCTTCAATGGAATGCCTTCTACCATGCCCAAGATAGATTTGTGCAGGATGAGCTGGTGATGAAAGTATGGGATATCTTCAATGCTGCTTACAAGCTACCAATGCCAACAACAGATGATCCCTACTTAGTAGGAAGAGAAGTCACTGAAGATGATCTACTGGATCAAGTATATGGAAGTATGCCTAACATCAATCCAAACAAGCTCAAATTGATTCATGAGCATGCCATGGAGTACATTCACACATCACAGATATGGTCGCCGCTAAGTATCTGTGTCTCTCTTAGAAAACAGATCCACAAAGGTAGCAGGAGCTTCTACCTCTACCCAGCCATCTCCTGAACCACATAAAACCCCATCTCCACATGCTTCTCCTTCACCCATTAGAGCTCAACCCATCTCCATGATTTTTCCAACAGCAGATCATACCAAGTCACCATCTCCATCTGATCTTGACTTGAACAAAATCAAAATCCCCATGACTCCATCTACTTCCAGTTGGGAAAGTCAAGAAGCAGCTGATGAAGCCACTTCTACTGATTCAACTTCATCTTCTTCATCTACATCTACTGAAGACAGTTCATCCTCAGAAGAATTTGTGCCTCCAAAGACTACAT
Organism: Codonopsis lanceolata; assembly: GCA_013146195.2. NCBI lineage: Eukaryota > Viridiplantae > Streptophyta > Magnoliopsida > Asterales > Campanulaceae > Codonopsis > Codonopsis lanceolata. The sequence goes on along the minus strand of CM028380.1, from coordinate 18,219,769 downwards.
CAAAGCAAACCGGCCCGCCTTTCTCCAACCCATATTCATGCTTATAGGCTAAGGAAGATACAAAAAGCTACTGTTAAACTAGCTATTCTTCAGCCTACTGGGAAGAAAACAGTATTCCCTGATGACACCCCTCTTCCTCACCTACAGATGCTGCTCCTACAACTTCAACAGCTGCTCCACCACCAACTGCTACTCCTGCTGATCCACCACCAACTGCTACTCCTGCTTCTCCTACAGATCCTTCTACTTCAACCCCTGCTGCTCCTGGTAATCTCTTTCCTGAAGGTGCTACTTACTATGAAGCACTAGATATTGTAAGAATTACTCAGGTGCACATCAAAGAAGATCTCAAGGACATGAACCAACTGAATCAACAGATTCAGAAGTACAATGCCAGATGAACCAACAAGTTCAAGGTTTGTAGATGCAGATTCAAGCTCTTCTACCCTCCATACAGACTCCATATTGCAGCTCAAGCCGCATATGCCGCAGTGAGTCTGACTTAAAGCATTCAAGGAGGAGGAAGAGAAACAAAGAGTCGAGTTAAAAGCGTAAGCCTTAGCACTCAAAGAAGTAGAATCGAAGCAAAAGGCAAGAGTCGAAAAAGTCAAGCAAAGGTCGCAGTTACAAAGAGAAAATCTCGTGCCTAAAATAGATTAGGCTTTGCGCCTAAACACCTAGGAAGAGCTACATGTAACAAGTCGAAGTCGCAAATGAAGAATCTCTCTCGATGAAGATATTGCACAAGATTGAAGTGTTTTTGAGACACACTAGCAACTCTATCTATCCATCAAACTCATTACATTTGGTGTACTTAAATTTTAAATGTAATAAGTTTAACTCATATACTATTCTACTAACACCTCCTGCTGTAGGAACAATTTTTCTGAGTTTATCAATGGTTTATCAATAAACCAGCTGATAAACCATGTGCATTTTCAAAGGAAAACCATTTTTGACACTTCAAACCAAATTATAACATAAAACCTACTGGTTTATCAATGGTTTATCAATAAACCAGCTTGATAAACCAGCTTCATAAACCGTGATGGTTTACATGGTTTATCAATAAACCACCGATAAACCATGTGCATTTTCAAAGGAAAAACCATTTTTGACACTTCAAACCAAATTATAACATAAAACCTAGTTTATCAATAAACCGCTTGATAAACCAATAAACCAGCCATAAACCATCTGAACATGGTTTATCAATAAACCAACTGATAAACCATGTGCATTTTCAAAGGAAAAACCATTTTTGACACTTCAAACCAAATTATAACATAAAACCTATCAATGGTTTATCAATAAACCGCTTGATAAACCGCTTAAACCGCTTTAAACCAAATAAACTTATCAATGGTTTATCAATAAACCACCGATAAACCATGTGCATTTTCAAAGGAAAACCATTTTTGACACTTCAAACCAAATTATAACATAAAACCTACCGTTTATCAATGGTTTATCAATAAACCAGCTTGATAAAACGCTCGCCCGCCATAAACCCGAACATGGTTTATCATGGTTTATCAATAAACCACCGATAAACCATGTGCATTTTCAAAGGAAAACCATTTTTGACACTTCAAACCAAATTATAACATAAACCTACCTGGTTTATCAATAAACCGCTTGATAAACCCGCTTTTAGACCGCTATCAGAACATGGTTTATCAATAATAAACCGATAAACCATGTGCATTTTCAAAGGAAAACCATTTTTGACTTGGGAAACCGAATTACAACATAAATAAACCTGGTTTATCAATAAACCGCTTGATACACAGTTGATAAACATGTTTCTATCAACATGGTTTATCAAAAAACCTGTCAAACCACACACATAAACCAAAACCAACTTTAACCAGTTTGAATAAACCAACATAAAAGAAAGGATTGTGTTTGCAATTACAACATAACATACTTTGTACCAATATTTAAGTACCAATTACAACAATATAACATAGTCTCTACCAATACCAAATGTATACAACCGAATGATTAGGTAAAACAAGTTTAGGATCAAGGTTTCTCACAGCGTAATGTAGGAGAAGAGATATGTGCAGATGCTTTTTTCTCCTCTTTCTTTTGATTCCAAAATATTGTCGCCTCAATACCAAGGAGACATTTCCTTTTCCTACCCTTAACCTTAACCTCATCTATTTTTCCCTCGCTTATCCTCCGCATCTTCACCGCTTCAAATGCGATACTTCTTCCAAAAGATCATCCAAATCTTCCAACATCCCTTTCACATTTTCACTTTTTTTTCTGCTCTTCTTCCTTTGGAAGACACTTTCACTCTTCATCGCAGTAGTAGTGGAGATGGAGATTGGTGGTAGGGGAGTAGTAGAGATGGTGGGAATGGTGGTGGTAGGGGAGAGTAGTGAGATGGAGAGTAGTGGTAGGGGGAGTAGTAGAGATAGAAGTGGTGGTAGGGGGAGTAATGGAGATAGTGGTGGTAGGGGGAGTAATGGAGATAGGAGTGGTGGTAGGGGTAGTAGTGGAGATGGTGGAAGTGGTGGTAGGGAGTAGGAGATGGGAGTGGTGGTAGGGGAGTAGTAGAGATGGGAGTGTGGTTGTAGGAGAGAGCAGTGAGATGGGAGTGGTGGTAGGGGGGAGTAGTAGAGATGGTGGGATTGGCATTTGGGATTCCGAAAAGGAAGCAAAAGTTTGAAAAGTAGAGAAGAGTCACGGTGGGAGTCAATGCCAAGTTGGGGGTGATGCTTGTTCTCGAGAGTAGATCTAAACTTGTTTTTAGATCATCCCTGTCAATTCAAGTAGGTAAGTAAGCTTTAGGTAAGTATAAACTAATTAATATCACAACCAATTACTCAAAATCAAAAGGTCAAATACTTTACCACTTTTCGATCCAAGGTCGCCACTCAGTCCTAAGATGATCAATCTTTTGGTCCACGGTGACTAAGATCATCAATCTTTGGTCCATCTTCTACAATAAATCAAAAATTGCACTAAGATAAGGAGTGCTAGTGTCGGGCCGGTGCTAGTGCTAGTCACAACCGGAGAGAGGGAGAGGGATGTTGTCGGGAAGGGAGGTGCTTGGTGCAGCCGCTGACGACCTTCATCTTCAACATGTTCACCACAACATGGAAGGATGTGCCTCAATCAGCCAAACGCACGCTCATACTCAACAACATAGGGCTTTTGTTTTTCAACCTCGCCGTGGGGTCAATGGAACAAGCACTTCATCCCGTCAATTGAGCAAAATATCAACTTGATTAATCAACTAAACTATATGGGCACTACTATTTATAAAATAACAAAGTTTGGATTAAATAACCACAACTTTATTAATCAAACTCTACATTTACCCCTTGTAATATCCAATGTATCGATAATTTCCTCATAGCTTGGATTTTGGCAAGACTTCCAATTGCACATTCTAGGAGTTGGGCACTTATTGTTGATGTTTGATAGCTCATATAAGTCTATAAATCCAGAAAATCATGGCACAACTCAAATATCCAAACCTACATTTTAAAAATGTTACATATTAGAAGCATATCAAATTGAAATAATTAGATAACCATTCAATATAAAATCAACTAACCATATAATATATACAATTGGTTACCCGTAATGCCAACGGAAAGCCGCTGCATACAATGTAAGTCTAGCACGAGAAGTAGCCATCTTCATCACCGAATTGAGAAGGTGGGGATATGACTTTGTTCCCCATGGATATTTATTGAACAAATCCAAATTCTCAACTATACTTAAACACACCCATCATAGCAAGATTAGGTGAAATACCCCTCAAGACATACTCCCAAACAACCGCAAGACCCAACTTTAGTTTATCATCCATGTCGCTGCATCTATAAATTTTTTAAAAACTTTCAAAGCTTCACCTGTTTCCTCCATTCGTCTGTGAAAATATTTATCCACTAGTGCCTTGGTACTAGGGATCTCATCGTGGGCATAATCTTCTAATAATCCGTGTTTTAAACATGTGATAAGGTGTAGACACCCCGAAAAGAAAATCTAACTTTGCACTACCACCTATATGTAACTCGCATATGATATCAAGAATCGCTTTTAAAATTAACAAATGTCAAGTTACATGGTTGAAAATGCAAAGGAAAAAGTAGGGATGAAAAGGAACTGTGGGGGGAAAGTGTTAAAATTAAAGTGGAATAGTGAGCTTGGTGCCGCCCAAGAGGTTGTTTGGCCGCCAAGGGTCTTCAACAAGGCCGCTCCGTTAACACATTGACAAATTGTTGAGCGCTGCTGTACAAGCCGATGAAGCACTCAACTATAAATAGGTGCCCGGCTCCCCCATTTCGAATAACATTTTTCGCCGAGGCTCTCGCCTGCAGTTACTCGTATTTTATGCCGAGTACGATCGTCCGTCCCTCTCATAAAGCCTCAAAACCCTATCCAAACTCCGCCAAACACAAAACCAACCGGACAAAGTGATCCCTAGCCCTTTAGTTAGGTATCCACTATATTCCCGCCCAAAAAATCCCAAAGTGTCGGCTACTCCGCCCGAGTAATAAGCTGAAATACACAAAATATAAGCCGTTATTCCGCCCAACCAAAGGCCAAAAACCACCAAAATATAAGTTATTCGCCCAACCAAATAAGTCAAAACTACCATATAAGCCATCACTCGCCTCGAATCACATCAAGAATAAAGAATAAAAGTCTCCCTCCTCGAGAAGGACAGAGCGAGTTACCCCGCCTAAAAGGTAATAGCCTTTAAGGGCGTTTTATTTATTTACTTACTTTCTTTTATTTATTTTTTTATAAAAAAGTTGTTATTTAAACCGGCTCATTGTAGTCAATATAAGTCGTTGTGCCGCCCGGATTAGATTAGGAAATAATATGTAAAAGAGTCGTTATAATGGCTAAATATTTTTAAATACATTTGTAATTATTGTAAGGAAATGGTCAGTAAGTCCGTAGAATAATGTAGCCACGGATGTATTTGTTTTATTTTCCTGTCTTTTAATGCTTTATTTATCTCAAGCTAAATAAATATAACAATAAGCATACTTGAAGCCAAAAACTATTTGAGAGCCGGAAGGGCGAGTTGTGCCTAACACCTTCCCAACTCGTAACGTAGCTCCAACCCGCTTTTTTATCTCGATTTTAATTTTTCTGGTTTTTCTTTATTTTTGCCTTAAAATAAAGATGTCGATTCTAAAAACTTTTGAATCCAAATGGGCCTCAAGAACACTCCTTTCTTTGCACTTTTTCGCCTCCCCAAAAAAAGGGAGAATGAGAATGGAAGGGTGATGTATTCTCATATCCCGATATCCCCTAAACAAGGGATAACTTAATATGGGAAACCCCCATAGTGATCCTAAACCGCCATAAGGCTATTTTTTATAATAAAATCCACTAAAGTAAATCGAAGCATTCCAACGCCAGCTAACATAGACATTCCTCTCGCACTTTTGATTGGCTTCTCCCCTAAATAAGGGAGGGTGGAACGAGCAGTGGTGTCCCGCGATTCAGCACGCACGCACCCCTAACCAGGGCGCCAGGTCGCACCTCGAACCTCACAAAGGATTAAGGTGTAGTCCAAAAAGGAAAATCTTACTTCTTGACCACCAATACAAAACCATATTTCATTTTTATTATTTGTTGGTGATCAATCCTAAAAAGTGCTAACACATGCAAGCATATCTTTACTCATATTCTTTCTCATCTTATACCACCAAAAAGTTGAATTCTTGAAAAGAATTTGATGTGCTTCATCCAATGAATTATAAACGCCATCTAATACTAACAAATTACATCTTGATGTAACCTTCGCTTTTGTACCTGGCCATCACGAGCAATAATATATATCGTCATATTCTTCGTAATACAAATACAAATTAAACATTAAAACAAGGAACTATAATCTACGGCTATTAAAACAAGGTTTACCGATAGTGAAATTCATGAACCATATGAAATTATACTTGGTTTACGCACATGGTTTCATAAA